>JASJET010000039.1:5617500-6320000 GCA_034092305.1 Diaprepes abbreviatus
CCCATTTCACCCCAGTAGATTGCCGGTGGTTCAGATGATTTTTCCTTCATTAGTTATGATATTACTTAAATATTCCGTTAACAGTTTGCTGTAATCGATTACTTTTTTCCAAATTTTATTTTGACTAGCATATATGGTTTCCTTTAATTTTAAATTGAAAACGCTAATTTGACTTTTAGTAAGAATGATATGACTAAAAATTACATGCATACCACATAGGGGAATTCACCCTCTTTAGCCTCCGTTCCATTTATTAGTTTTAATTCGGGCCTTGCGTCAACTAAAAAAAATCAAATTAAGAATCATCTGATGAATTAATAGGTAATCTTGACAATTTGTTGTAAAAAATTAGAAATTCTAAAAAGCATTAAGAAAATTCAAAATATATTATTTTTTTATCATAATTTTAGTTGGCGTTAGTATGCTTATTGTTGATGTTTAAGTCAAAACTGGGAGAACGTAATGAAAGAGGAGACCGTCTATTACAATTCTGCCAAGATGAAAACCTGATAATCACAAACACCTTTTTTAAACTACCAGATAGACAGTTATACACATGGCGATCACCTGCGGATAAACCAGACAAAATAGTCAGAAACCAGATAGACTATATTATGATTAATGAAAGATACCGGAACGCTATGAAAGCAGTAAAAACATACCCCGGAACGGATGTCGCCTCAGATCATAATCCACTGATCGCCAGGGTTACACTTACACTCAAAAACATTAAAAAACATCAAAAAAGACCTACAATAGAAACAAGGAAACTTAAAGAACCTGAAATAAAAGAAAACCTCCAACAACAGATAAATGAAAACATTAACAAACTGAACACAACCAACAATGATATTGAAGAACAATGGGAACAACTTAAAAACTGCCTACTGGATCCAAGTAAAGAGATATTAAAGCCCTCTCTAAAGAAAAAAGAAGAATGGATGAACGAAGAAATACTGAATATGATGAAGCAACGAAGGCAACATAAGAACAAAGACATTCACAAATACAGAAGAATTAATCTCGAGATCAGAGGAAAGATAAGAGAGGCCAAAGAACGCCACTTTGAGGAGAAATGCAAAGAGATCGAAGACCTTCAAAATAGATACGACCTATTTAACCTACATAAGAAGGTTAAAGAAATGGCAGGGATAAGACGACTAAATCCCACTAATGCATTATTGGACAAACATGGAAAAACTATAATACAGACAGACAAAAAAGTGCAACGGTGGAATGAATACATTGAGGAATTGTTTGATGATGAAAGGGAAGACTTGGACCAGGTGGAACTGAACCCGGAAGAAATTGGACCGAATATTACGAGAGAGGAAATATTGTATGCACTAAAAACAATGAAGAATGGAAAGAGCCCCGGACCTGATGAACTTCCTATCGACATACTGAAAATCATAGAGGAGAAGAACTTCGATACCATAGTGACACTTTTCAACCAAATCTATAAGACAGATATATTACCAGAAGAATGGTTGACCTCGATCTTTATCTGTCTTCCCAAGAGGACGAACGCCAGAGAGTGTAGCGATCACCGCACTATCAGCTTAATGTCACACACACTAAAACTTTTCCTGAAGGTCATCCATAAACGCATATACCATAAATTAGACATGGACGTGAATGAGACACAATTTGGTTTCCGTAAAGGCTTAGGTACGCGGGAAGCCCTCTTTACACTTAATGTACTGATTCAAAGGTGCCTGGATGTCAACCAAGATTTGTACATATGTTTCATCGACTATAACAAAGCATTCGATAGAGTCCGCCACGATCAGTTAATTAATATTCTCAAGACAAAACAGTTAGACTATAACGACCTTAGAATCATATTAAACTTATACTATAAACAAAGAGCAAAGGTACGCATCGAAGAACATCACTCAGAGGAAATGGAAATCAAACGCGGAGTGAGGCAAGGATGTGTATTATCACCACTCCTCTTTAATGCATACTCAGAAGAAATCCTGAAAAAAGCTCTGGAAGGAGAAAGTGCTGGAATAAGAGTAAACGGAGTACCGATTAATAACATTAGATATGCGGACGACACGGTCATAATTGCAGAAAATATGGAAGACCTTCAGAGACTGGCAAACAGAATAGCGGAGTGTGGACATGAGTATGGACTAACAATGAACGTCAAAAAGACGAAATTTATGAGAATATCAAGAACACAAAGAAACAACGAAAATCTGACAATTAATGGAACCAACGTTGAACAAGTAGAAAAATACACATATCTGGGTACAATGATTAACTCCACAAACGATTATATCCAGGAAATCAAGACACGGATAGAAAAAGCAAGAACAAGCTTCAATAAAATGAGAAGAGTTCTCTGCACAAGAGACTTAAAGTTGGAATTGAGGATTAGGTTGGCGAGGTGCTACATTTTCTCGATTTTGTTTTATGGAATAGAATCCTGGACCCTGAATGCGACATCGATTAAAAGATTGGAGTCATTTGAAATGTGGGTATATAGAAGAATCCTAAAAATATCATGGGTAGACCACGTCACAAATAACGAAGTTATGAGAAGAATGAATAAAGAGATGGAAGTCCTGAATACAATTAAGGTTAGAAAACTACAATACCTTGGGCACATTACACGTGGGGAGAGATACGCCCTGCTTCAGCTGATTATACAGGGTAAAATACAGGGAAAGAGAAACGTGGGAAGAAGGAGAATATCATGGCTGCGTAATTTGAGAGAATGGTATGGGTGTACATCGAACGAACTGTTCAGAGCAGCCGCCTCTAAAGTACGAATAGCTATGATGATTGCCAACCTCCGTCGCGGAGATGGCACTTGAAGAAGAAGAAGAAGTCAAAACCAACACGTGTCTAGTTACATTCTTTAAAGAATTGCCATTTTTAATTCCATCCTATTAAATATGAAATCGGAAAATAATTTTTAGGAAATAAAAAATTCTTTTAATAAACAAACACAAGTACAAATCAGGACAGGTAATATTTCAGGATTTTTTTAGTTACTTAATATCCCATTTTATAAATTCTAAACTTACCCCGATGCTGCAAGGTGACAAATAATGCCAGAAAAACAAATAAACAAGTATTCATATTTAAAATCAAATAACTAATTCGACAGTAAATTCCCATATAAATAGAAAAATAAATTGTAATCTTATCAAAAATTGTTTAAAAAGATGATGGAATTCTATCACGTCGACATACGAAGAGATTAAATTATTGATGATGAAATTTTGTCGCGTGCAGAAATTGACACTAATAATTTTTAATTAAATTACAAAAAGCGGACTTTTGTACCACTTTTCAGTGCATTTTTAACAAATTTTTAGACAACTGGTTGTTTCAAATTTTTTAATAATTTCCGGTATTCTAAATGTTCAAGGAACAGGATGATTTTCGCACGTAAATGCAAATCTGCCGATTATCTCATCCATATCTTTACCAGAAAGTACTTGTGTGCTAGGGCGTGGCGTATGCTGCCGCCCGCTCTCACCACGCCAGCATTGTATTACCCCTCATCCGAGGGCAAAACTGGTAATTTACACGTATGTCGATGCTTACGACTGTCTCATTCTGATTTGATGAATAATATAGTATTTTCTTTATCATACTTAAGAAACGTCAACTTTCTGGTTTGGATTTTCCAGACCTATATATCTATCAACATTGATATAAGTATACTTTATATAAACGGCATTAAACTGCAATAGAGAAGATTTGGGAACACAAACTTCAAACAGCAAGATTATTCTTCAAAGGATATTCTTGGTACAACATTCCAACAGGAATCCACAAATTACTTACTCCATTGACCAGACATCATAGCATTTGCAATATTACCCATAGGTAAACTATTGAAAGATGCACAAAAATCAACGGACAAGTTGATAAGAAACTATCGCCTAGACTTTGCCCGAAAATCTTCTTGAGAAAAAATATGGAGAATGTGTTCCAAAACTTTTCGCGTCGATGGATCCTTACACTGTTTTTGACATAGTAAGGATTCGGATAACAATTCATACGTATTGGAGAATGAGAAAAGACCTGTTAACAAAGAAGGCAGTGATTGTAAAGTTCTATTTATTATTTTTATTACAGTCGTATTATTTATTCATTTATGTGAATCAATAAATATTATACTACTTACAAATTATTTGCACTGGTTTTTATTAAGAAGTCTTAAGCATAGAGGAAAAAGCACTTTCGCCTTTTTAACGATTATCGATATCCATGTATTTATTATTATAGTATTGTATTTAAAATGTACCTTGAAGTCAAGCGCAATATTTTATTCATGGAAATACAATTATTCTTTTTATTTTATTTTTAAAGCGTTGAACCACATTAGACGTTTTTCGAATTTATTTTCATGATTTTAAAGTTTCAGTCTGCTATTTCACTTCGTCAACATGGCTAAACGGGTTGTCCGTCGTTTTCTGTTACATTCCCTTTTTTTTTAGAGTTTCTGTTTTGCATTTTCCACACTTGTATATTTTTATGTTACCGTCGCGGCATCACATGACGATTTTATACAACACTGTTAGCGGGTGTTGTTTTAGTGTTATTGAATGATTCGTCGAGATTTCGCTGTCGTGTTTTGTCTGCTATTTTCTCAGTTTGAAAGTGGTAGATAGAGCGCGACTTCGAATTGATGGATTGTACCGGATGGATTGTACCGGATGGAATTACTTAACGCGTTTCAATTAAGACGAAATAGTGTCGTCTTCACTTTCTGGACCCGGAGCTTCTCCATTATCTGGGCGTTCTCCGCATTTTTTAATACGAGAGTAATATTCACTAACTACCTACTACTGGTCGATGTTTCATTATCAGGTTTTTCCAAGTATTAGGCAACCGCTGACTGTCGCTGTACAATTTCAAGTACAAGATTTTCATATCTTGACAGCATTTTTATTCCTGAGAAATTTATCTTATGTACTATGTTTAACCACTTTAACTTAATAATTATAAGTGAGGTTAATACTCTAACTGTTTAATTAATAATTGTAGAGATGTCCTGAAGAAGCGATACATAAATTCTCGAAAGCTTGACAGAATCAAAAAAGGGTTTTTCTCCTTACCAAGGCCTACAAATTTAAACAGACTGCATTCTCAATAACCCTAGTTTGGAATATATATATATATATATATATATATATATATATATATATATATATATATATATATAGTAATTTGAAAGTACATCCATTCGTTAATTTAGTTTATTGTGGAAATTGGCAGTGGCAGAATGTCATTTGACATTTTTTTTCTATGAATTGGATAACAATTATTCCTGATGTTCAAATTTCCACCACATAAGGTTTTATTTTTAGTTTATTTTTGTCAATGACTATTAAAATAGAAAAAGTGTTAAGGTAAAATTATTCAGTGATAAAGACGGAATTTCAAAAATTTGATGTTCGTAAGCACTTAGATAATTTCTTGATGTTCTTTATCATTTCTAGTGCTAATTTTTAAATTATCAGTTCTATTTATAGTTTTTAACTTTGCCGTCAATTGCGTAGAACGTCAAATCACGGAATAATATCAACTAACTGACGTATTACGTTAGCATGGAAAACTTTTATATATATATATATATATATATATATATATATATATATATATATATTGTTACGGTTAAAAATTGATCTTAAATAATAAATATTTTCGTTTACATTTTTCTACATTAAATTACAGGTTCAGATTACTAAAGTAATAAATAGATTTTTGATTTGTACGTTTTTCTTTAAAGGTTATCACTGACATGCATAACTTGAAACGTAAATTTACAGTAAACGATGTTTTCTACTATAAAACTAATGATAGTTCTTGTGAATGTATAGGCATAGCAACTGTTCCAGTAAAGGTTAGGGATATAATTAAACTTGTAGATATTTATGTGGTACCTGAATTGCGACATGAACTTATTTTGGGTATTGATTTTTGGATAAAGTTAGGTATTGTTCCGGACATGCGCAGAGGCGAATGGTATTTTTCATCTGAAGTTTTAGGTAGTCCAGAGATTTCTTTGATGCAGTGTGAATCCGACTTGACAGAACAGCAGAAAGTTAGGTTGAATAATTTAGTTACAGCTTATTTTGATAAAATTGGGGATCGTTTAGGTTGCACCTCGATGGTTAAACATAATATTATTACAGATAGTGAGCCTATTAAGCAGAGATATTACCCAGTTTCACCCTTTAAGAAAAAACTTATAGACGAGGAGGTAGACAAGATGTTAGCAGACGGGGTCATTGAACCTTCAACTTCTGCCTGGTCATCTCCAGTGCTTCTGGTGCCCAAAGAAGAAGGAAAACAGCGCTAAACATTAAACATTAGTTGAACATAAGAAAGTTGTGTTAATAAAGGTTTCAGTAATTTTATATTACAAACTACTTTACGTAAGAATTAAAAATAAATTTTGCTAGATGAAAACAATAAATAAAAAACTTTATATATTTTAAAGTGTATATTGTTCGATTTTCTATTTTCATGAGAATTCAAATACCCGTTATTTCTTTTATCCAGCTACGGTATTCAGGATTAGTTATGCGACTGTAAGTACTTGGACTTCTTCCACATGGTGTATAACCCCATGACATTATTCCATATTGAGTACCATTTACCACAAAGGCACCTCCAGTGTCTCCCTGCAAAAATATTTACTTAATTTTCTAATAATTTTTACCTTTTGTTTGAAGTTCGTTCTTGATATTCAATGATCTGTTCACATCGCGGCATATGAAATTCTCTAAAATGGTGGAAATATGCGTGTGGAGTGAATATTGGGAGGGAATTTAAATCGCCCTCTGAGAGGAGAGAGTGGTGAGACCTACAATCCCTGCTGGTGTTATATATCAGTTTTGTTTAGAATGAGCATTATAAGGAAAACATGTTTTATCGCTGAAGTGACGCGATATGGAAGTGTATCCAAAAGAAAAGATATCATCAAGCATATATTACTGGAGCTAGCCTTCAGCTCGCGGATCCATGCATAGTTCAAGTGGGGGAGAATTAGAAATAAGTAGGGTGATCGCTATCTCTCTTAAACTGCACGTGATTGGCTTAGTAAAGGAAGCTTCCTCCAGACGCAAGAATTTCTACTTCGATCGGGATGAAAGTTAATAAAAAAATAATCGTCACGAGCCAAATTTTAATTTTTTGTGAAAAAAAAATCAATAGTGGGGTTATATCTCAAAATATCAAAAAAAAATATTATAAAAAGTTTTACTAAATTCAATTTTTAGCTTATATGCAAAATTTCAGCTATATAAGATAATTTAGATTTTTTGCCCATTTTTTGTAAATTGCACCACTGTTGCAAAATGCAACTTACATAAAACTTCTTAGTTTTGACAATGCTTCATTTCAGACATATTTTGTTTAAAGTACCGCCATATTAAAAGTGTTTTTCAACAAAACCCAAATCGAGCTATTAAAATTTGGTCACACGTGATGCAAAGCTTATTTGTTCTTGACCCTGTATAAGGTAACTTCATAAAATAACTATTTTTGAAAACTCAGTTTGTATCTAAAAGTAATACACATTAATATTAAGAAAATAATTTAGTTGAAGAGACTGAAATATTCCAATAAATATCATAATATAAAAATTAAACGCATTTAAAATTTATTTTCCACCTAATGCAGACTTTTTTGATGACACTGTATACTTGTTGGTCTTAATTATAATGTGTATTATTGTTAGAGATAAACTACGTTTTCAAAAATAGTTATTTTATGAAGTTACCTTATGCAGGGTCAAAAACAAATGAACTTTGCATCACATGTGACCAAATTTTAAGAGCCCTATTTGGATTTTGTAGAAAAACACACATTTAATACGGCGCTACTTTAAACAAAATATATCTGGGATGAACCATTGCACAACTAAGTTTTATGTAGCTTGCGTTGAGTCTTATTTTGCAACAGTGGTGCAATTTACAACAAATGGGCAAAACATTCTAAATTATCTTATACAGCTGAAATTTTGGACATGAGCTAAAAATTGCATTTAGAAATACTTTTCTAATAACTTTTGAGATATAATTTCTTCTTCTTCTGAATTTTTTTTGTAAATTCTGGAGAACTATAAGGTCTTGTCTGAGCCTCAGTTTGGTTTTAAAACAGGGAGATTTAGTTTACCAGATCCAGAACGCTCTCGATGAAAGTCAACCATCAATGTGTCTGTTTGTGGATCTCTCCAAAGCTTTGGACACTGTCTATCACAAAATACTTTTAGAAAAGCTCGAGAGTTACGGTTTAAGAGGTAAAATTTACAATATATTAAAAAGTTATTTGTTAAAAAGAAAACAATGGAAGGAGATTGACGGTGTTGCAAGTGAAGAGAGGGAAGTAACCTATGGCGTCCCTCAAGGAGCTGTTTTGGGCCCATTGCTATTTATAATTTATGGTATCGAGCTGTTTCAATTGGAGCTGAATGGAAAACTTGTTGGTTTCGCTGATTAAGACGTCTGTTTTTGCAGGGCAGGGACTTGGCAGGATCTTAAATCAAGAATAAAAGAGGACATTGTTTTGTTGAAAGATTGGTTTAGTTTTAATAAATTAACCTTAAGTATTGAAAAAACGAAATATGTTCCCTTCTCCTCTTATAAAAATAATTTACCACACTTGAAGATTGAGGAAGGTGAGATTCCAGAGACGACAAATATCAAATACGTCGAGATCATAATTGATAACCAATTAAATTGGGGTACACATGTTAGAAGCCTAGTTAAAAAAATTAGAGGTTTTCTGCCAAAATTTCTGTACCTTAAGGATTTTCTCACCCCTAAGCATATAAAAATTGTATATTCTTCTTTAATACAAAGTCTTCTAACTTATGGAATACTAGCATGGGGGGGGGGGAGCTTCGGAGAGTCATATAAAATACTTAATACTGTACAAAAATGTTTTATTAAAATCACGCATGGTAGGAACAGGCTTTTTCCGACTGAAAATCTTTTTCAGGAGTGCAAGTTGTCCGATATGCGACAGTTATATTGCCTCGCGGTTTACAAATACATATTTAAAAATAAAATTTCTCTTGAAATGACAACTCATCAGATGAATACAAGAAATAAATTAGCATATTCAACAGCTAGACAAAAAAGTCATTGACAAAGAACAACGAATTATTTTACCACGCGGTTGTACAATATGCTACCAGAAAAAATAAGATCAATAAAAACATTCAATAATTTAAAACAACGACGCAAAACTGGATATATGAGCGTAGCAGAAAAGTATTTAATGACATGGTGGATTTAAGATACTTAAGATAAATAAAATTAGGTTATTTTTTTAACTGCACGTTTCCGCTTTGTGTTTGTTGATAAAATTTTTATTAAACTTGATTTGAACTTTATTCCCTGACCATGACGTTAATTCTTAATTGTGACATATTCTTAAATTGTAACATATTTACCTGACTAATGACTTTTCACTAGAAAATGACGCTGTAGTAATACTTATATAGTATAATAAACTATATTTAATCTTAAGTCACACACAAACATTAGAATGCTTCAGTGATTTTTTATTTCTAAATGTTGTTTATAGTTTCGTTGATTATTGTGTAAATTTGAATTTCAATTTGTTCATTTACACTTTTTTTACAACATCAGGCCTACTGACATCAACAATTTTTCCTTATGAATTATCTCGCTGTTTATTTTTTTTTTTGTAATGTATAAAAAAAAATTTTTGTGAACCTTTGTAATTGCTTCAAAATTCTTAGCATATGCTAAGAATTTCTGGAAAAAATTCGTAAAGAGTGAAATGATAGGAAAATGACGTTTATTTGAAAAAATTTTGATACATACTCCCTATTTCGAGGTAGCAGAACACGATTCTCACCTCGGTTTTTCATAATTTTTCCTCAATTTTGCGAAAAACAGGGAAAATAACTTTTGACTTTAAGTTCAATTTTTTTCACTAAATCGTTAAACTTTTGTTATAACGACGAATTCCACAGTGATAGAAGCTTCTGCATTATACGAAAATTCAAAAATATGCACTTTTTTTTATCGAAAAAATCCAAAAAATTATCACGACTAAAATCACAACAAAATCAAAAGAAAACGGCCGGCACCAACAAATAATAGTTTGCATAGTTCGCTAAAAATGGCGTACTGTTGAAGTCGGCGATGTTGTCAGATTGCATAAATGATTTCTTTAAATATTCTTCTCTTTCTGTTTGAATTGGAAAGAAAAGGTTCCAAAAAGATTTTTTTCCTTTCCTTTGATTATTGAAGTACTATTAATTACTCTTATGTCTATGCCTTCGATGTGCGATTTTGACTCTAAATAATAAAAGTTTTAAGGATTATAGTTGCTTTTGTTTGTCTCCCTTCAAATACCAGTATTTTGATGTGCGAAGGATTATAGTTGCTTTTGTTTGTTTCCATCCAAATACCAGTAGTTTTAAACGGATAATATGAATTGATCATATTGCTTATGTCCGTTAGCAGAAAGTGTCGAGTGGCAGAGCTTGTCCCGCATCCACGTGGTCTCTGCTGGACAATGACATTTTTTAATTAATAAATATGGTCAATTTAGGTTAGTTCAGGTTAGTTCAGGTTAGTTTAGGTTAGTTCAGGTTAGTTCAGGTTAGTTTAGGTTAGTTCAGGTTGGTTCAGATTAGTTCAAGTTAATTTCAGTTTTTTAAAGTAACCAAGACTAATGTTAACCTGTACTTACCAGAACTAACCAAAAATTTTGGAAGGTTAAGATTCATTTTACCCCTTTTTATACGTTACAAACATTAAAGTATGTTGTTAACTGTAATGGGTAAATTTTAAAGTTTATACCAGGAAACTTTAAATCTAGGTTAATTTAGATTAGTTTAGGTTAGTTTCTGTTTTTCAAATTAACCAAAATCAAGCTAAACCTGAACCAATCTATCTTAACCAAAACCAACCAAAACTTTTGAAGGGTTAAGATTATTTTTACTTAGAAACTGTTCTGAATATTAAAAAAATTAAACTATGTTGTTGACTGAGAAGGACAAATCTTATAGTTTATATTATGTAGAAATTTTACATCTGGCAACGTTGCACCTTTTTACGTGATTCGGCGGCCAGTTTAGATAATCTGACCGTTGATAACGTTTCTGAGACGTGTTTTTGATTTTTCGCTGAAAATATAAGTTTTTCTAAATTGGTTTGCTAAAATTTGTGCAAAAATAATAAATAAAATATATTACGTACAATATTTTTTGACTAGTTCCATTGAAAATAAATACGTAAATTCGGTTTTTAACTGAAAAGAAAGTGCATTGTGAAGTGATGCTTTTCTTTTTTTAAGTTTTCCGGGAAAGTGAGGAAAAATAGTGAAAAATCAACGCCAGAATCGTGTTCTAGGACCTCGAAATAGGGGGTGAGTATCGAAATTTTTTCAAAAAAACATAATTTCCATGCTTTTCACGTTTTGCAAATTTTTACCGAATTTCTAATACTAAAAATGTAATTCTACTTTCGGGTCAAGAAAGTAATTTTTGGATAAAGTGTATCCTAAGAATTTCTAATATTAAAAATTTAATTCTACTTTCTGGCAGAGAAAGTAATTTATTTTTAAAGAGGTCTTATACCAATAAAGTTTATGTTTGTTCTTTCTTTTTACTTTTCAAGAAGGTTGCATGGATCTACTTTTAAAAAAAATGGAATAGAAATACTCGACGTTTCGAGCTTTACTTACAGAGCATCCTCCGGCATGACTATAAGTATCACTGCATATGTGATGAACGGGGTCATAACTATTTCTACCACTATAACCATTAATTTCTGCTATGCACTCCTCATCCGTTAGAAGTTCTACGTTAATTTTTTGTAAACGTTTCACTGGGATTCTACTCCCAGTAATGTTAACTCCCCATCCGCTTAAAACACCAGGTACATGAAATGGAATGGTCTCGTCAATATCTGGTATTCTGATCACCTGAACGGTTTCACTCAAATTAAGTGGTGTGGTGAGCTAAAATGAACACATCTCTGAGAAAAAATTTAAAAAATTTATGACATAAGAACTTAATAGATAAAAACTTTTTGAAAATAATTGAACTGTTGTAAAAAAAAAACAGTAAAAAATCAAAAATAATTATATAAACTTTTATATTTAATTGAAATTTTTGAAATCGGTTCCAGATTAATACGTAAAAAATGAGTTAACAAAAAATTAATTCTACAGTATATCAGCATATATACACAAGCTAGCCTGTTATGTTTACTAAGTCACATTCTCCTAACTCTTCCGATCAGATAGCCATCTACAAGGGCAAGGTGAAAACTAGGCCCCTAAAAAATCCCCTACGCCAATTTTAGACAAATTTAAGAAATTTGAATAAAATCCCCATATTTTATACACCATATTAAATTTTTTAATTTTAAATCTGTAATCTGCGTCCCCTAAAACCATTTGCACCAATTTTTAAAATTTTCAGAAAATATCATACCGAATTTCAATAAAATAATTTTTGGATCAAATCGGATAAATATAAAATTTTTAGTCCTCCATACCTAGCTCCACCATATTTAGTATTTAACAGCCGGATTCACTAGCATGATTTAAATTTAAAACCGTCCTAAATTGACAGCAGAGGACTAAAACTGACAAGAGCAACGATAAGTCAAGCAATTCTTAAACCCTAAAAATACTAGCATACAGAAATCATTTTGTTTTATTACATTACCGGCAAAAATGAAGAACGTTATTTATTTTCGGGACACAACTATTTCCCTTACATATTTCAAAACGCAAGGTTCTAATCCCTAATATCTCTATATAAGCGTTTATTCGTTAACATATGTAATATAAATTATAACAATACCATACGCAAAACAAAATTGGCGGACTATAAGATTTAAATTTCATGGCAACTAAATCGAGTTTAAATCTTAAATCTTCTTAGTGAATTTGCTTGTAAATGTCTATTTTAGAACCATACTAAATTGATTCTGGGAACCCCCAATCATTAATTTTGAATGAAATTGGAAAAATGTGTGCATAGAAGTACGTTGATAATCGGCAGAAAATAAATAATAACATTGATGAAGGATGTTGAAGAAAAATCACAAACAAGAATGAAATAATAGAACTTGTAACCAAATTCTTTGAAAATCTATATAGAGTACCAGAAATACAAGAAGAAGGGGAAGAGGTAACTGCAGTTCAAGGAGACGTTTCAGATCTTCCCGTGGATGAAATAGAGGACGCTCTTAAAAGTATGAAGAACATCAAAGTAGTTGAAAATGACGGAGTTACACATGAACTTCTAAAGCCTGTTGGAAAAACAGCTTGGAGAATCCTAAAATATATACTGACTGCCTAAAAGCAAGGCATATTCCGAAACAGTGGAAGAGTGCCTATAAAATCCTCAGTTATAAGAAAGGCAGCAAGTGGGATATCGGAAATTGTAGACCAATTAGCTTGCTATCAGTAGTATACAAAATATTCGCAAAAATAATTAACAAAAAAATACCGAGTACTCTTGATTATGCACAACCTCCAGAGCAAACAGACTTTAGAAGTGGTTTCAGTACACTGGACTGAAACCACCTCTAGGCCCAATAATTCCGGTTAAAACAGTTGAAAGTTGAAAGAATTTCAAATTCTTTATCTTATGGAATAATTGTATAAACATCGTTAATATATCTCCTAAAAAATGGTACAATAAATGATAATTTTTGTATAGATAAACATTGTCCATTCAAATTAAAATAATTGAAATTATTAAATCATATTTTTATAAAGATTTCCTATCCCGATAACAATTTTTTATCTTTTCTTCAATTTTCAAACAAGTTTTCAAAAAAATAAGAAGTATTTACCTGTAAAACACCGACATCATATATATCAACTCCTGCAGCATTTCTTCCACTCTTGGGATGAAAATGCCAGCGTTTCACTCTAATAGAATTATCAGGAAAACCTCGAGTTAGATTATTTAAATCGTTTGTTCCATACATTACTGTTCTTCTACAATAAATAATTATGTGAGTAGTAATATTTAAATTTTATGCAAACATTTAAAAAAAAACGCCAAATTCTGGTACACAATTTGTTTAACAGCATTATCGGAGCCGAATTTTGCGGTTGGAGACATATCAAGTTCAGTGAAGTTGCATTCGGGAACAGTCACCTAGAAATTTGCAGCGGTATAGACTGGAGCATTTATACTAATTTTTGTCATTCATAGATATTCATGTAGGATCCGTAAAGTGCCAGTCTGTGTCGGTATTTCTTTTGCATTGAGTTGTCGATCGGATAAAACAACTTCTGTCTATCACCGATACAGGGTCTCAAGAAAAGTGTCTGCTATTTTAAGAAACATCTTCCGCCAGTTGGAAGAAGGGGCTTATGGAATGGCCGCCAAGGTCTCCAGACTTAAACTCTCTTGATTCCTTTTTGTAGGGTTACCTTAAATGTACAGTTCTTCAAACTAAGCTAATCGGCATAAAATACTTAAAGAATCGGATTGTCCAAGAAATATGATACTGAAGTAGTCATAAATGTTGAAAAGGAATTTATTACTGTCAGTTAACCTATGGGAGGCATTTTCAACATTTAATAAAATGATAAATTAATTATTGTTTCTACTTCATTTCGAATTTTAATTGTCGATAAATCGAAAACAGTCATATTTAGTTATATGACACGTAATAAAAAACACGTAGACTTTTTAAAAAATCAAAATTGAATATATAGGAAAAAATTCGTGCCAAAAAACTTAAGTCGGATACCCTATCCGACGAGTTTCCAAAAAACCGTATGTTTTTTAAATAATGAATTTCCAGACTTTACGTTCTCATTGTATATACTCGAAGTACTGATAGAACTTGGCGATTTTACGGGAGATAAATGATATCAATCATGTATTATAGACCGTTCAGAATTTCTTTAGATCAGTAAAAATTGTTGCACGCCGTGCTGAAATTATTTTATTGTAGTGCTTTAAACTTAATAATAATTTTGTGAGCAAATGAAAACAAAAAAGAATTGTTTTTTACGCTAAATACGTAATGTCTTTAATTGGAATAATTTTATATAAAATTGCAAAAGGAATTTAAAGTCTGTTCCCGATCCTTATACCAATTGAAAAAAAATTATATAACCCAAAACCACTCAAACCTACCGCTAATATCACATATCACTTAAATTCTTTCAATACTTTATATTATTTTAATTTATTTTTCAAATATTATCTTAAAAAATAAATAAAAGCAAATCGATGATTTTCAGTTTTTCTAAAATATTTATGGAAGGAATGAAATTTTTCCAGTTATTAAAACGATATATTGAAGAGATCTAAAACATTATATTCCTTGTCTATGAAATAGCAATACTGTTCTTGTGAAATAGTTGGGAACATAAAATAATGGAACCGCTAATAAATCCTTTAATTCTTCCTAAAATAAAATAACTTACGAAATGACCGCCCGAGTGGTGTGTTTGTCATGATATTGGCACTGCATAACGAAGGTGACTGGTTTGATCCCCGTATCAGTCTTGGTTGTTTGTTTGTCGAAATAAAAATTGTAGTGTTTGTCTTGGGGATTTTTAAATTGATATGAAATATTTCGTGGCCAATACACTAGTTCCTGACGCCAGGGAAGTAAAGAGAATTATAAGCTGAAATTTATATGGTTTCGGTTTAAAACTCCTTTAAAAAAACTTACGAAATTTCGCATCCAGAGCAACTGGCAGCTGTTAAAATCCATTCCGGTGACAATATTGTTCCACCACATACGAAATCTTCCCATGGATCATATATTTGCACCTAACAATTAAGTATAGTTTTTATTAGAATGATGGTCAATTTATTTAAGAATTAAAGTATATTAGCTTCTACAAATTCCATACTATCGTAATGTTAGATGTATGTTTTACAAATAATTTCTTGTATCTATCTAATCTGGTTGTGATTAGGAAGTATTAGCTTTAGCAAAACTACTTGGTTGCGAGATTTAATATCAGACCGAACAATGGAAAACATGGAGAACGAGGGAGTAAGTAGTAACCAGCTAAACAAAAAACAAACAAAGAGGCTTGGTTAGGGCTCAACTTAATTTCTTATATTCAACTCAGCGTCTTCTTAAGATTACATTAATTTTTGGCAATTAACATCAATATTAATTCTGTTGAAAAAAGTTTGATAAATCGAATGGAGGACATGGTAGACTTTAATATATATTTAATCTGAATTAAGGCAAAAGTATGGAAATTATAGCAAAATTGGTCCAAATTTTCAAAAAAACTGATAGGCTATTGACTGTGTCGGAGAAAAGAGTGGTAAAAAGGAGTTCAAGTTTTTCAATATTTCATACTCCAATATGACAAAATCACAGAGTGCTACTCTTCTCAGTTTTTTGAGTTTTACATATTTTTCGTAGATACATGTTCACAGAAAAGTTATAGATAATGAAATTTCCCATAGAAATGATATCTCATGAAGTCCAAAAAAGTAATTTTTAAAGAAATATGTCCCAAAAACAAACTAAGAAAACCAAAAAAAAAACAGTTTTTTTTTTAAATTTTACCTCATAACTTTTTTTCAAGTAAAATTAGGTATAATATTGCTTCACGAAAAAGAAAGCTGGTGCTACCCTCGTTAAAATGAGCTCCTATAGAAATGTATACGACGAAAAGTAATCGAGATATGGCATCAACAAATATCCCCAGTGTCTTGAATTTTATATTAAATTATATAATCCGTTACATGCACTATTGCATCCTCCGTGCCTACTCCCAACCGAAATCCATACTGAGAAAGAGACAAAATTTTATTTTCTTTCAAAAAATCATCCAATTTGAGTTTAATGCACTTCTCAAAAAGTCGGCTGATCGAACTAGTCATCGTAATAAGTCGATAGTTTTCCTTATTTAATTTATCCCCCGATTTATAAATTGGAACGATAACCGCATTCTTTAAAATGGCAGGATATCTTCCTTTTTCAAATATCAAATTTATTAAATCTAAAAGAGGCTTTATAAGGCAAATATGATTATCTTTCAATATTTTAGGTGAGATATTGTCATTACCAGCCGCCGCTTTAGTGTTTAAAGAATTTATTACGGTAATTAATTCACTCTCAGTTATGGGATTCAAAAACATGGAATTCGAAATACGTTTACTAAAGAAATTGTAATTGTTTGTTTTGATCTTTTCCGCCAAGTCCTTGCCCATACCTCCAAAATAGTCCAAAAAAATATTAGCAATTCGCAGGCTGTCACAAACAAGCTCATATGAAATTATGAAATAATAAAAACACTTTAACGTGTTAGTTCTTTTCCAAAGTGCATAGTAAATAGTCTATAAAAGAGCTAATTTCGATTTTAGATTTTTAGTAAAGGTTATAAAAAATTACATTCATACCATATAAGGAAGTTCACCATCTTTAGCCTCTGTTCCATTAGTTAGTTGTAAGGCAGACCTTGCATCAACTAAAAATATCAGATTAAGAATTATCTGATAATCAATATGTAACCTTGTTTACCTGTTGGTAAAAATTAAAAATTCTGAATAACATTAAAAAGATCCATTATTTATTATTTTTACCATCGTTTTAGTTGGTGTGACTATATTTATTGTTGATGTTTAAATCGATATTCAGTTACATTCAAACTTAGAGATTTGCCTTTTTTAATTGATTTTTAAAAAATAAAATTATTTTAATAAATACCAAGCACATAATATTTTTGATTTTTTTTGTTACTATCTCATTACTAAATTTATAAATTCTAAATTTACCCCTGTGCTTCTTCTTCTTCTTCAAGTGCCATCTCCGCGACGGAGGTTGGCAATCATCATAGCTATTCGTACTTTAGAGGCGGCTGCTCTGAACAGTTCGTTCGATGTACATCCATACCATTCTCTCAAATTACGCAGCCATGATATTCTCCTTCTTCCCACGTTTCTCTTTCCCTGTATTTTTCCCTGTATAATCAGCTGAAGCAGGGCGTATCTCTCCCCACGTGTAATGTGCCCAAGGTATTGCAGTTTTCTAACCTTAATTGTATTCAGGACTTCCATCTCTTTATTCATTCTTCTCATAACTTCGTTATTTGTGACGTGGTCTACCCATGATATTTTTAGGATTCTTCTATATACCCACATTTCAAATGACTCCAATCTTTTAATCGATGTCGCATTCAGGGTCCAGGATTCTATTCCATAAAACAAAATCGAGAAAATGTAGCACCTCGCCAACCTAATCCTCAATTCCAACTTTAAATCTCTTGTGCAGAGAACTCTTCTCATTTTATTGAAGCTTGTTCTTGCTTTTTCTATCCGTGTCTTGATTTCCTGGATATAATCGTTTGTGGAGTTAATCATTGTACCCAGATATGTGTATTTTTCTACTTGTTCAACGTTGGTTCCATTAATTGTCAGATTTTCGTTGTTTCTTTGTGTTCTTGATATTCTCATAAATTTCGTCTTTTTGACGTTCATTGTTAGTCCATACTCATGTCCACATTCCGCTATTCTGTTTGCCAGTCTCTGAAGGTCTTCCATATTTTCTGCAATTATGACCGTGTCGTCCGCATATCTAATGTTATTAATCGGTACTCCGTTTACTCTTATTCCAGCACTTTCTCCTTCCAGAGCTTTTTTCAGGATTTCTTCTGAGTATGCATTAAAGAGGAGTGGTGATAATACACATCCTTGCCTCACTCCGCGTTTGATTTCCATTTCCTCTGAGTGATGTTCTTCGATGCGTACCTTTGCTCTTTGTTTATAGTATAAGTTTAATATGATTCTAAGGTCGTTATAGTCTAACTGTTTTGTCTTGAGAATATTAATTAACTGATCGTGGCGGACTCTATCGAATGCTTTGTTATAGTCGATGAAACATATGTACAAATCTTGGTTGACATCCAGGCACCTTTGAATCAGTACATTAAGTGTAAAGAGGGCTTCCCGCGTACCTAAGCCTTTACGGAAACCAAATTGTGTCTCATTCACGTCCATGTCTAATTTATGGTATATGCGTTTATGGATGATCTTCAGGAAAAGTTTTAGTGTGTGTGACATTAAGCTGATAGTGCGGTGATCGCTACACTCTCTGGCGTTCGTCCTCTTGGGAAGACAGATAAAGATCGAGGTCAACCATTCTTCTGGTAATATACCTGTCTTATAGATTTGGTTGAAAAGTGTCACTATGGTATCGAAGTTCTTCTCCTCTATGATTTTCAGTATGTCGATAGGAAGTTCATCAGGTCCGGGGCTCTTTCCATTCTTCATTGTTTTTAGTGCATACAATATTTCCTCTCTCGTAATATTCGGTCCAATTTCTTCCGGGTTCAGTTCCACCTGGTCCAAGTCTTCCCTTTCATCATCAAACAATTCCTCAATGTATTCATTCCACCGTTGCACTTTTTTGTCTGTCTGTATTATAGTTTTTCCATGTTTGTCCAATAATGCATTAGTGGGATTTAGTCGTCTTATCCCTGCCATTTCTTTAACCTTCTTATGTAGGTTAAATAGGTCGTATCTATTTTGAAGGTCTTCGATCTCTTTGCATTTCTCCTCAAAGTGGCGTTCTTTGGCCTCTCTTATCTTTCCTCTGATCTCGAGATTAATTCTTCTGTATTTGTGAATGTCTTTGTTCTTATGTTGCCTTCGTTGCTTCATCATATTCAGTATTTCTTCGTTCATCCATTCTTCTTTTTTCTTTAGAGAGGGCTTTAATATCTCTTTACTTGGATCCAGTAGGCAGTTTTTAAGTTGTTCCCATTGTTCTTCAGTATCATTGTTGGTTGTGTTCAGTTTGTTAATGTTTTCATTTATCTGTTGTTGGAGGTTTTCTTTTATTTCAGGTTCTTTAAGTTTCCTTGTTTCTATTGTAGGTCTCTTTTGATGTTTTTTAATGTTTTTGAGTGTAAGTGTAATCCTGGCGATCAGTGGATTATGATCTGAGGCGACATCCGCTCCGGGGTATGTTTTTACTGCTTTCATAGCGTTCCGGTATCTTTCATTAATCATAATATAGTCTATCTGGTTTCTGACTATTTTGTCTGGTTTATCCGCAGGTGATCGCCATGTGTATAACCGTCTATCTGGTAGTTTAAAAAAGGTGTTTGTGATTATCAGGTTTTCTTCTTGGCAGAATTGTAATAGACGGTCTCCTCTTTCATTACGTTCTCCCAGTCCATAGTTTCCTACATTTCGACCACTCTTTCCCTTTCCGATCTTTGCATTAAGATCCCCCATGACTATCGTGATTTCTCTGGTTTTCGTTATTTTTAACGCTTCTTTGATTTGTTGGTAAAACATTTCTATTTCCCCTTCGTCTGCATCCGTTGTGGGGGCATATACCTGGATCAAGTTTAGTTTGGCGTGGGTTGTCCTTAGTTTTAAGATTATTACTCTATCGGAGATCGGGAAAAAGCCCTCCACTGCTCCGGAAGATTTTTTGTTGATCATTATTGCCACCCCGTGTCTATGTTGGTTATCATTGTTACCTGAGTAGTAAATTTTTCCTTTTTCTGTTGAGATGCAACCTGAGTTGGGTCATCTTGTTTCACTAATCCCCAGTATGTCCACATTCAACTCACTCATTTCCTGAATCACATTATGCATCTTACCAGGTTGGAACATGCTCCGGACATTCCATGTACCAATCTTCATGTTGTTCAATCTTACTCTGTCATCTCTGCTCATCTGACAAGGATTTCGCCGGCTAACGACCTGAGAGGCCTTGTCTCCTCCTCTCCTGCCGGATCTTGGGTTCCGAAAACCATGATCAGTAAACGTATCTTCGTTGGCTTTTATCACCATGATGATTTCACTAGGGATATCTAATGAGATGGTTTCCCCTTGCCTTTCTCATCGCATTGTGGAGACCAAACAAACTGTTACAGTCATGCCCTCCAGTATCCATAATTGAATCAGTCTAGGATCATTTCCGGTATGCTTCAACTTGGTATTGAGAATGATGCTGCCCATTCTCAAGCTAGTATTTGGTTCGCCCCGAATATTTGATTTCTTCGGTACCACTCATATCTGAGAGGTGTTCCCCTATCCACCACCTGGGGAGGCGCCCGATGGGGGATCTAGCAACCCCACACGGGTTGTGTGCTGTGCTGCAAGGTGACAAATAATGTCAGAACAACAATTAAACATCTACTCATTTTGACAATTGTATTGTTGAACAGAAAAATTACCATATAAATAGAAAAAAAAAATTATCTAATCAAAAATCTTATAAAAAAATTTGAACAATTTATTGTTAACAAAATATTTGTTACAATTTCTTTTATACATAATATAACTTCGATAAAAATCATTATTTCTATTTATTTTAGATAAAATGGAATTTTACACCTGGACATACAAACTGATTAAATTAGTGATTATGGAATTTTGTCCTGTGCGAGAATTGACACAAGTAAATTTTTAATTGATTAAAAGAAGCTGATTTTTCTACCACCTAGTTATATATGTAATTCTCCTTTCAGGCAGAGAAAAATATATAAAAACATTTTATTTCTGCAAATACCGCTTTGGTCCTCTCTCCATACGCGTTTCGATCACTTTATGATCTCGTCAGCGGAGCTGTATCGGACCGAAAGCAACATTCGCAGGAAATAACTGATACATGAAATATAAATTTCAAGGTATATCGATAGGACATTGCAACCTGCTACCTACCGACCTCGATATCGATATTTTTCAGTCTGACATCGACACAACAGGTATGCTTTTCCTATTTTGTGGAAAATGTATCGATGAAGCTTAAATTAAAAATAATAATGGAACCTTCAATAAACCCAATGTTGAAATACCAAATCTTTGGCATCCATTACTTGGTAACATCAAGTAATTGAGGTGTGTACAGTTAAGCGAAACTTAGTGTTTCAATGGAGATAGTCCGTAGCCTTAAGATATACGGAGGAATCCATGAAAGCCGCATAAACATATATACGCCATACTTGCATGCTTCCTTCCGATCTGTCCTTTGCACAGCCAGGTGCATGTCGGTAACCTGATGAATATAGATGAGAGAAGTTTGCATTTTACTTCATTCATATACGGAGCTGCATATAGTTGTACGTTTGCTGAATGTGATTTCAGCACTACAATGGCATAATGTGGGTATATCCACTGCTATTGTATCTCACATGGAGAAATCCGTGTCATCGTTATTTTTGCTGGAAAAAGTCTTCCATTTAGGTCATTATGTGTGGCTTTACCCATTGCACTTACGAAATCACCACGAGGACACACGAGGTAAATAACCAATTATTAACTATATTTTTTTTAGTAAGTAATTTTGAAGAAGTACTACGTGCAGCGATATCTATATAAGTATAATAAATTATTGAGAAGTATTTTTTTAATCAAAAAACTGTTTAATTTTTGTCTCCATGCCCACAGACTAGAACAATATTCCAATCAATCAATAAAAAGTTGATACCTGCAACTTAAAAAGATTTTTACGAGAAAAACTAATAATATTAGATTTATACGTCCAAAAACTACCACTAAGAATTTCTGCTGTCGACTTTCACTTGCAAGTTAAAAGATACCCTTTACGTTCATCTGTTCGTATGACCAACTAAAAATTAAGAAGTTGGTCAACTTTCAACTTTCGGTAGAATTCATGTCCGCTTTCAAATGTTGTCAACTGGAGAAAAATTGACAAGTATATAAAAATATAAAAAACAACATTAGAAACAAATAAAACAGTAAAAGTAAGCCATAAAATAATCGAAACACTTTAGAATAAAGTAAGTTAAACAACCACAATTAAAAAGTAAAAAATTAACATTAGACCTTTAGGTTAGAATATTTAATGTCGTGGAAATTCGTAGTATTAGTTGATAATTTTTAGAAGCATGAACCAACCATTAAGCATTGAAGATAAAATTTTATCATTATCAAACAGTCGAATAGGCAGGTTTTCGGTTGGAATATGAAACGATTGAGCATGACCAACAAGTGTCCTTATAATGTGATAATTTACAGTTGTCAAATGAATAGTTTAGGTAACAATGACGAAAAGCATCATCATCAATTTTCAATTTCATCTAAATTAGATTCTAAAAAAATTCCTAATTTATATCTCTAACCTCAATAACGACCGAGGTCTTATCATCGAATTTGAGTTGGTTAGGCTAGTTACTCGTATATTATTGAAAAACATGTCAATTTTATGGCATTTATTTATTACTTTTTTGTCATTTTTCTAATATTGTATAAAAGATGATGTTTTTAATTCTATCTGTATTAGTGACTTGAACATAAAAACCCACATTTTTTAAAATAACAGGATTTTAGAAATTAACGGAGTGTAGTATTTTTATACCATAAATTATTCACAGAAAGAATTTGAAAATATACTTGTGAAGTAGTGTCAGGAAAATATTTTAAAAAGGAAAAAATTAACGAATTATCGCACTAAATAAAGGACAAGGATATATTAAATAAAAAACTGCAAATATTTTACAGACTATATTTGATATTCCATTTTAATGAGAATTTAAATACCAGTTATTTGTTTGATCCAGTTACGGTATTCAGGATTGGTTAGGCGACTGTACGCACTTGGACTTTCTCCGCATGGTGTATAACCCCATGACATTATTCCATATTGAGTGCCTTTTACAACAAATGCACCTCCAGTGTCTCCCTGCAAAAATCATTAATTAATTTTGTAATAAATATACTACTTGTGCTTTATTTTTTTATCTCCACCATTAAATTTAGTTTTCCCGAATATATAATATATATATATATATATATATATATATATATATATAATATATATATATATATATATATATATATATATATATATATATATATATATATATATATAGAAAAAGCCAACTAAACCGGACGGTTTAAGGCACTTTTGTGGGGCTGCAGTCAAAAGGATGGTTGGGCAGAAAAGAAAACTCTTTTTTGTTAGTCTTTCGAGAAATTTTATTCTCTTCATCATGACCTCTATAAAAGTGAAAATAAGATACACTAAAGCTATTTATCGTAAAATAAAAATAAAGAAAAAACCTACCAATGGGAGTATGTATAAACAGCCAGATTTTGCTCAACAGAAACAGTCACTATGCACTTTACACTAGGATTACATATTATTATAAAAATAAATGTTCTAACAGGTAAAAATTTCTATTTATTGAGATTTTTTTTTCTAGCACGTGGACGCTGTCAAAACGCCATTTCAAAGCAAAGGCGGATCCAGAAAAAATTTTTTTGGGGCGGGGGGGGGGCACAAGCAAAAAACCCAAGCTCCCTACCCAAAACCATATATCTCACGCGCGATTAGCTCGACATTCATTAAATAGTAAACAAGTGAGTTTTTTGTTTTTATAAATTTTTAAACTAAAACCCAAGCTCCTGAAAAACGATTCTTTTTTTTTTTTGAGATTCACTGACTTGAGTTTTAAAATTTTCCAATATTTTATAGCATTTTCATATAATTTTTTTTTTGGGGGGGGGGCATTGCCCCTACCTGGATTCGCGCTTGCAAAGTGAGTGAATGAAATTGACAAATTAAAGTTGGCATTAAAAATCCGTTTTAATAGAGAAAGTATATACTGACCAAATGTTGGTAATCATTCCGGGACCGGAAGTAATGGTTCCAAAAATATTATGTTATTATAGACTAACAAAAAAGAGTTTTCTTCTCTGTTCAACCATCCTGTTGACTGCAGCCCTACAAAAGTGCCTTAAACCTTTCCTTTAGTTGACTTTTATGTGCTGAAAGCCTATACAATTGACGAAATATCAAGATTTACTTACAGTGCATCCTCCAGCATGATTATAAGTATCACTGCATACGTGATGAATGGGGTCATAACTATCTCTACCACTATAACCATTAATTTCTGTTGTGCACTCATCATCTGTTAGAAGTTCTACGGTGATTTTTTGTAAACGTTTCAGTACGGTTCTACTCCCACTTACATTAACTCCCCATCCGCTTAGAACACCTTGTTCATGAAGTGGAATCGTCTCGTTAACGTCAGGTATTCTGATGGGCTGAACTGTTTCACTTAAAGGAAGAGGTGTGCTAAGCTAAAATGAATACATCTCTCAGAAAAACCATAAAAAATAAAAATATTTTAAGAAAACCTTTTTGGTAAAAATTGTATTGCCTCAAACAAGCGTCAAAGAGCTAAAAATATTTCTGCACAGTTTTATATAATCACTACATAGTATAAAACAAAGTCGCTTTCTCTGTCCCTATGTCCCTTTGTATGCTTAAATCTTTAAAACTACGCACCGGATTTTGATGCGGTTTTTTTCAATAGATAGAGTGATTCAAGAGGAAGGTTTATATGTATAATAACATCCATTAAATAGTGGAGAAATACTGTTATTTTTGAGGTTTCTAATGTGATGTCGTTAATTATCATATTTTTTTCCGCTTACATTGCAAACGCAGGCTGAACCCTACGAGATTTATCAAAATAATGTACTAATTATTTGTACACATTGAAAAGGTCTACAGAAAACTCCGCGATGGTATATGTCTATCTCTCATGGATATCCCACAATAACATTTTTTTGTCATTTACTTTTTACGACAAATAATGGCAAATTTTGAAGCGATTTTAACCAATACAGCATTAATCCTTATCCAATTAAATAGCTTAAATACATTGTTGATTTAATATAGATCTATATGGTCCTTTACAGCACAAGATTTAAATGAATATTTTCGAAGATATTTCAGATTTAAAATTGCGGGAAGTAGCGCTTGCGGCGGTACTGGCCGACCGGGGCGGCGGCAGCGTGCCTATAAATAGCGCGTCGGAGGCCGATGTAATAATTGTTGTAAAAATAAAATAAATAGTCACAGTTTTTCTGTAGTGTATTTAGTATCAGCATTGCACCCGTACGAAGCCGGGGCGGGTCGCTAGTTAATACATAAAAAAATGGTTTGTTATATATCTAATTCTCCTTTCAGGCAGAAAATATGAAAAATATATGTACAAACAGTTTATTTCCTGCAAATATCGCTCTGGTCCTCTCTCCATACGCGTTTCGATCATCTCATGATCTCGTCAGTGGAGCTGTATCGGACCGAGAGCAACATTAGCAGGAAATAACTGATATATGAACCATAAATTTCAAGGTATGTCGGCAGAATATTACACCTGCGTTCTACCAACTTCGATGTCAGACTGAAAAATATCGCTGCCAATGTTGCTCTCGGTCCGATACAGCTCCACTGAGGAGATCATGAGGTGATCGAAACGCGTATGGAGAGAGGACCAGAGCGATATTTGCAGGAAATAAACTGTTTGTACATATAGTTTTCATATTCTCTGCCTGAAAGGAGAATTACATATATATCAAACTATTTAAATAGGCAGAAAGATTTCTTTATTTCTTACTGAAATTTTGATTGTATAAAAAAATGGGTTAGCAAAAAGAGATACCTATAATCTACGAATCTTTCAATAAACAAAACATACATATATATATATATATATATATATATATATATATATATATATATATATATATATATATAAGCTTGCGTAATAAATTTATAACTGACTATGTTTTTGCTACTGTGGCTGGTTTATATCTAGTGTCAGTATTTTTTTACTTGGTGTTAGTTTGGCGCCAACTTAAATTATTACTTTTTTGTTTCTAGTTCTTTCTTTGAAGCAGTGTCATTTTCTTTTCAAAAAAAATCCACTTTTTAGATTTTTAGTTTTAATTATAATATAGCTTCTCTCGGTATAAATAAATTATTTATACTAAGTAGTAATCGAAATATGTAGTGTGCCAAGTGTTTCAAAGGTTGCCAAATTACCCATTTTAGCCAAAATTACTACAAACAACGCTAAATTGCGCAAAAAAAATAAATCTGAGAATTCTTAAAATGACAATTTTGAATAAAATTAAACCACACAATTTTGTCTGCCATTGGTATCTCCAATTTAAAGATATTAATTTCAAATCCATAACCTACGCCCACGAAATGCCCCAATACCTATTTTGAAAATATGATAAATGTGCATTTTTTAGCCCACCATATATATGCACTGAAAAGCGAAAAAAGTCGAAAATTTGAAGAACTTCAAGTACTTTAAAATTGCTGTCAGAACAGCGTCAACATATCTCTTAAAAATGGTACAGTAAATGATAACATAACAATAAAAATTAAAATAATTGATATTAACACAAAAATTATATTAAACTATATTTTCATAAAAATTTCCCGTCCCGATAACAAAACTCAAATTAGCACGAAACAGAAATATAAAAAATATTTACCTGTACAAGACCGACATCATATATATATGCTCCTGCAGCATTCCTTCCAGCTCTGGGATGTCTGAACCAGTCCTTCATTCTAACAGAATTGTCTGGAAAACCTCGAGTTAGATTGTTTAAATCGTTTGTTCCATACATTATTGTTCTTCTGCAATAAATTATTATGTGTGCATTAATTACTGTTAAACGGGATCACTTTGATCCACTTTTAAAATGCTAATAGATTTCGACGTTACAGTATAATAACATCAATATCTGTTAATATATATGAAGCTTATGTTAGTTTTTTATTCAAAGAGGTCCGGAACAACTAAAACATTTTTTTCGCACTTTTAAAAAATATATATGAGGGAACATTTCTACCCCGAGATTTTGGGTTACTAAGGATCTTATGATTATCTCATTTAAGCTTTTTATAGATCCACTAAAAGGGTGACTGTGGCCACCAAAAATCGTTTTTAAAAACTTATGTTTTATAAGAATTTTTACTGCAAAAAAAAGTATTTTCAAAAAAAATAATGAGCATTTCGGGAGCCTCAGATATTTCCTTGGATTCCCCCTTAGAAGAAATTGCAATAGACTCCATGACATTTATGGCTTTATACCATAAAATATCCTCTTTTACAGACCACTTCTACAATTTTAATCCATATTGTAGGATGGTCTTTATAAGAAACTCATTTTTTTAATTTGTCTTTCTCCAAAATCTGCCCGGAATAATATTTTTTCTCAAAGCTATAACATATAACTATAATAAGATTCCTCCGATACTTCGCAGTCCATGGGTGATGATTACTTTATTCAATCAACCCCTACACCTTTTCTTGTATCCTTTTTTTGTTAGTTTAATTTTTGTTCCCCTGATCTTTTTGTTATGGTTTTGTTGACTTGTTTTCTTTTTTTAATTTTCCTCCACTCTGTGAATATTAACGTTTCCAACAATTTTTCCGGGAATTTTAGGTGTTTTCGAAAAATTTTCTTCATACCGTTTTTTTTTCAAGAAATTGCAAAAGCGATTCATTTATCAAGTCTTTTTAAATATAATTGCAAGGTTGGTTTAGATTTATTGTATCTCTTTAAAACTTCCTTTTGCGATAATTCACCCGATTTAATTTTTTGTAATGCCTCTCTTAGGCGTTCTTTTGAAAAATCTTTATATTTTTGACTATCTCGGCTTTCTTACCCTTCCGCATTTCTTTCTCTACAACATAACATGCACTTTTTAATAATTTTCTAGTTTTTCGGTCCGTTTAAAATAACCTTACGCAATTTCATAATTAACCAAAATACACGAAATTACTATGAACTTTCCTAACTAACTACAATATTATAAAGTTTAACGGCATTATACGAAAATGATTTTCTAAAAAATGACCTTCTGTATTTCGGTATATACATATTCCAAATGTCATTAAATGAATTTCGCAAATTTGACTCATTGGGAACCAGCTTAAACTCTTCAACTTTTCACTTATCCTGTTAAACTTTCATAAACCATAAATGAATCTACAAAGAAGTATTCTGGATCCTTTATATGCGGTTTTTAGTAATTACGTTCGGACAAAGTCCATAAACATTATTACTGTAATGCAGCTGTGAAAAAACAAGCAGAACTTTTCCTGAGAATAAATTTCAGAGACTCCTTATTACTGCAAAGAATTTTTAGAATACAATATGATATCTAATTTATTTATGTGACTAATAAACTTTAATTTATTATTTAAAATTAAACCAAGATCGTTTACTATATCTAAGTAAGAAATTATTTCATTATTGATAATCTCTATCGATTTATGAAATGGCAATACGGTTCCTGTGAAATAATAACTCTTTAACTTTTTGTAGAATAAATTAACTTACGATGTTTCGTATCCAGAGCAACTCGCAGTTGTTAAAATCCATTCCGATGACAATATTGTTCCACCGCATACAAAAAGTTCCCATGGATCGTATATTTGCACCTAAGAATTAAATATAGTTTTTACTAGAGTAATGTTCAATATATTTAAGAAATAGCAAGACTACATTAGCTTTTACAGATTCCATTCTTTCTAAAGAATTGTAGACTAATATGCGATATAATGTTATTTGTCTATTTGAAGAATAATTTCTTATAATTATGTGTGTAAACTGATTATGATTAGAAAGTTTCTTGCTCTATTAGTTTTGGTCATAAGTACTTGTTTGTGAGATTTAATGTCAGACATATTGAAAAATACAGAAAAATTTACAAAAATTTAATTAGTTCCACAAAAACCCGTTGAGAAAATAAAACTACCTAAAAAGTCTTATATTTTTGGAGGCACTAGTTTCTGGTCTAAGAGGTGATCAACTCCATATAGAGTCCAGTCACTGTTATTTATAGTTGACTCACATCACCGAGGCGTACTGAACCTGAACCAACTTCTGCGCATATTCTAGGAATAAATTATTCCACATTTTACTTATTTTTAATTTTAGTTGCTTTAGAAAGAACATAAATGTAGTATGAAGTTGAACCTTCATAAAGCTCATACATTTTTAAAATGATTTGCATAGGAAAGGGAGCAAGCCGATCATTGGTAGTACTACATTTGTCTTTTTTTCAGTGACTACGTGTTTCCGGTCATTGTCTTCTTGTAGTATCCATGAGTCATAAATATGATTCAAACTCAATGGAGAAGCATCCTAGACCTGCATGTTAACTAGGAATTTAACCGTTCACTGAATAATTCTTTCTTTGCAGAACTTCAGGTCGAAAATGAATATTTATTTATTTATTTATTTATTTATTTATTTACAATAACTGCCCTACAGGTCTTGAGACCCAACTACAAGGCAGTAAACGAACAATTTTAAATTAGCATCAAACGACAAAAATATATATCAATTTAAATACAAATTAAAATTTAATTAAAATAATTAATTCTAACATTAAATGTATAATACAATGCTATGCTATCTATTTTCATATACAAAGGTGAACATACAAATCAATAAATGATGAGAAAAAAGAAAGAAATGCCAAGGTCAATGTGGCAAAATCCGGCAGACAGTTCCTAGAGATGAGCTGAATATATCAAAACTATTACTCTTGTTATAAATGTCGCACGTGGAATATAGAGGCGAAAAATTGAGCACGTTAGTTCTAGGAGTTCTGAGATAAAATACGTTAAAATTTCGTCAATTTATACGAGGGATACTTAAGTTTATCCTAGCTAAAATATTAGGACAGTCAATAAAATTGTTAAGTACCTTATAAAGAATTGTTAGTAAGAAAAATTCCCGCCGTACCTTTAAAGATGAAAAGTTGAATTTCTGAAGCAATAGTTGATGTGAAAAACCTTGCTTAGGATAAACCCCAAAACTCTTAAGATTGAGGTATTTCCAAAACCTTCTTTGGACCCTCTCTAAAATATTGACGTGGGTATTGTAGCCTGGGGACCACACAACTGATGCGTATTCTAGTTTAGACCGCCATATGAGAAATACAGTAATTTGATGACATCAGTGTTATTAAAATCGCGAGTACAACGTAAGATAAATCCAAAAACCCTTGAAGCTTCAGAAACGATATTATTCATATGATAAGAAAATGAAAGCTTGGGATCGTAAGTGACTCCGAGATCTTTAAAAAGATCTGCCCGCGAGAGTAGCACGGTATTCAACGAATATTAATATCGAAATGAGGAAAATTTCGAAGTGAAAGTCATAACATTACACTTCTCCACGTTAAGCTGCAGATAATTTTCGGAACACCAATTGCTAACATGTTCCAGATTCGATTGAAGCTCTATACAATCCTGTAAGCAATATTGTCAATAAACATAACGTTTGACTAATATCTATCGATGGTCTCTTGTGCCCAGGCTGAACATTTTTGGGTTTTGCTTTTCTGATAGTAAAGGTTTTTCCCTCGTTATTCTCGATGGCGTTTTCATCAAGTCGCAGTAAAATAGTAAATATAAGAATACGATATCAATTTATGAACATATCAAAAACAGTTTTAAGATATGGTCATCTTAATTTGTCTATAAATAAAAAAAGACAGAAAACGAAACATAATTCTTTTAATTTGGGAAAGATAGAAAGAGATAACCGAGAAAAACTTGTCGTTTCTTTGTATGAATACAAACGTTCCGTTTACTCCCCCGTCAAAACATTATTTTATTGACAGCCATCATTCAAGTTTTATTTATATTTTATTTTTGAGAAATTCTTGGCATTTAGGTGAACTTAGAACACAAGGTTATTTCACATAAAAGCTATTAATTATTGTTTTATAATACGTTACCGATAATTATGCGTTGTTTTTAATAAGAACCTATATCTAAATATATAAACATTTTTAACCCTCAAATCTTTCGTCGGTATCTAAATGTCTGATACTCCGCACGTAATTTTTAAATGTTTCTCGCACTATTTTGATTGATCGTAATAATCAGACAATAAAAATTACAATACAGTGATAAGATTTGATTTGTTCTTTTAGATAATGAGTAGTAAAATTCTTCACAAGCAAACACAATAACTTGTGCTTAATTTATGCGAGAATTTCGAGTTGGAGAAGGAAAACGGTGGTCCTGTGGAAGATGTTTGATCTACCCAAGAAGTCGAAAAAATAATTTTATTTTTGGAAATAAATATTTTCAATTAGGTATCATTTTTTCTAGAGAGTAACCACTGTTTCTAAAATTTCAAGAAAAACCCCATATTCTATCAGAAAATAGACCTTGTCAAAAAGTAAAAGACGAGAGATATTTCCATCCTTCAATATGTATCAAGAAAATAAGAGTATTATCTCTATTATAATATAATCAAACAGTGAAGTTAATACTAGTGATTTATTTTTAGATAAGTATGTTTCTCTAAAAAATTTAAACACTGAACTTCACCAACAGATTGTGTCTATGGGTAAATCATTTTTAAGTATTCTGTCTAAGAATCTGGGATTCAAGTGATGGATGGTAACAGAAGAGCATTAGTGACAAAAATTGCTTTTGCAGGAGCTCGTTTTCTACAAAAATGTATTATATTAAAAATCTCAATAGTTCTTATCTAAGAGAAGTAGTTTCTTAGACGGCTTGGATTTATCTTAAGGGCAACAGAGCATTTTCTTGATAGGAAAACAATATTAAAAGTTTACGCAAACCTGCAGGATTTTGGCGGCAAACGATTTATTGTTGTTCATGTGAGCTCTACGGGAGAATTTGTTCATGTAAGAAGTCTGCTGTTTAGCTCCAATCTTTGACTTTACGTTATCCTGGTGAAATAATCAATGAGATTGTTAAAAAACGGGCCAAAAATAAGTCATTACCTAGTCTGGAAGTCGTTGTTACAGAGAGATGTCCATCCACGTTGTAGATTTGAACGTTTTTTTTTTAATTCTTCATCCAAACGCTTAACAAGTGTTGCATAGCAATCCCCTGTAATTTTTTGATCTTTTGTAAATAGTCAATAAATATTATGCCTCGAAAATCCCAAAAAAACAATGACTATAACCTTTCCGCCTGTCAAAACAACTTTTGCAATTTTTGGAGCATTGTCATCGGACGCCCTCCACTGTTTTGACAGCTGCTTCGATTCGGCGTGTTGTGACGTATCCAGGTCTGGTTCACAGTCATGTATCTACGTCAAAAATCTGCTGGATTACATTTAATCATCGATAAACACTGCCCAAAATTGATCTTTTAGATAAGTTTCTTGTTAACAGCTGTCAACAATCGCGGCACCCCTCTGGCTCACAGTTTTTCATATGCAAATGTTGGTGCATAATATTTTCTACAGTACCAGTTCATATGCTTACACATTCAGCTATATGACGAACCTTTATTTATAACAACGGTGTAATGACCTGCTTCAGATGACTGTCACACTAAGCATCGGATCATACTAAAACTTTGTAGAGGTTCCTCCGAAGAGTACAGCTACATTATCGCATGCATTTAAAAATGATAGTGGAGTCATCTATGACTAATTTACCTTACATACTAAACTACCCTCGTATGTATATATATATATATATATATATATATATATATATATATATATATATATATATATATATATATATATATATATATATATTTATATATTGTTTATCCGGGAGTTCATCCGTTCGTCATTGTTTCCTGTTGAAGGATCTTACAGACGTTTCGCCAAGGTCGCACTTGGCATTTTCAATGCTTACTGATCGAAGTTTGGAAAGTGAACTGAGGTTCTTTAGATTGCGCAGGCTTTTTATACTTTTCGTGATCGTTCGTGATCGTAGAGTGTACCGAAGATTGTTCGGTGGTGACTCCTCCTTCGTGCCGCGTGTGCTTGCCGACGTTGCCGGTTGTATTTGTTTTACCGTCCTGCCACAAATCATATATAGGACAGACATGCAGAAGAATATCAGCTAGACTCGAAGAACACAAGCTATCTACTAAGAACAAACAAACCACTTCGGCACTATTTCAACACCACATCCAAACAGGACAAAAAGTTGATTTTGAGTCATACAAAGAAATAGCCAATGTTAGTAACCTCAGAACAAGACTTGTTCGCGAAGCAATAGAAATCGAAAAAAGTGGCGAACTAAACAAAAGAGACGACGCACTAAATTTGCCAGTCACATGGAAATCCATCATCAAACGCACAGAAAACACCACATCAACATCGGTAAAACAAGTACAACCGGCAACGTCGGCAAGCACACGCGGCACGAAGGAGGAGTCACCACCGAACAATCTTCGGTACAACCTACGATCACGAACGATCACGAAGAGTATAAAAAGCCTGCGCAATCTAAGGAACCTCAGTTCACTTTCCAAACTTCGACCAGTAAGCATTGAAAATGCCAAGTGCGACCTTGGCGAAACGTCTGCAAGATCCTTCAACAGGAAACAGTGACGAACGGATGAACTCCCGGATAAACAATAAAGCACAGTTATCCATCCGTGACACATTTCAAACAAACACATATATATATATATATATATATATATATATATATATATATATATATATATATATATATATATATATATATTTATTAAAAATAAACAAATTCACGGTCTATATATTTGAAAAAGTTATTTTATTCTCCTTACGACCGTTAAGAAAGGGGACAGACAGTATATTCTCTGCGAATTCCACTCTGGTTCTCTCTCCATACTAGTTTCGACCACCTAATGGTCTCATCAGTGGAGCTGTAACGAACCGAGAGTAAAATGCACAGAGAACAAATGTCTACTTAAAATCCCCATATCGTAAAATATCGGCAGGATATTACCTGCAGAACTTGATACCGGACTGTTATCTTAAACAGTACAAACGAACATCTGAATATACCCCGGAGCGGTAGGAAATTTATTAAAAATAAACAAATTCACGGTCTATATATTTGAAAAAGTTATTTTATTCTCCTTACGACCGTTAAGAAAGGGGACAGACAGTATATTCTCTGCGAATTCCACTCTGGTTCTCTCTCCATACTAGTTTCGACCACCTAATGGTCTCATCAGTGGAGCTGTAACGAACCGAGAGTAAAATGCACAGAGAACAAATGTCTACTTAAAATCCCCATATCGTAAAATATCGGCAGGATATTACCTGCAGAACTTGATGCCGGACTGTTATCTTAAACAGTACAAACGAACATCTGAATATACCCCGGAGCGGTAGGAAATTTATTAAAAATAAACAAATTCACGGTCTATATATTTGAAAAAGTTATTTTATTCTCCTTACGACCGTTAAGAAAGGGGACAGACAGTATATTCTCTGCGAATTCCACTCTGGTTCTCTCTCCATACTAGTTTCGACCACCTAATGGTCTCATCAGTGGAGCTGTAACGAACCGAGAGTAAAATGCACAGAGAACAAATGTCTACTTAAAATCCCCATATCGTAACACAGCTCCACTGATGAGACCATTAGGTGGTCGAAACTAGTATGGAGAGAGAACCAGAGTGGAATTCGCAGAGAATATACTGTCTGTCCCCTTTCTTAACGGTCGTAAGGAGAATAAAATAACTTTTTCAAATATATAGACCGTGAATTTGTTTATTTTTAATAAATTTCCTACCGCTCCGGGGTATATTCAGATGTTCGTTTGTACTGTTTAAGATAACAGTCCGGCATCAAGTTCTGCAGGTAATATCCTGCCGATATTTTACGATATGGGGATTTTAAGTAGATATTTGTTCTCTGTGCATTTTACTCTCGGTTCGTTACAGCTCCACTGATGAGACCATTAGGTGGTCGAAACTAGTATGGAGAGAGAACCAGAGTGGAATTCGCAGAGAATATACTGTCTGTCCCCTTTCTTAACGGTCGTAAGGAGAATAAAATAACTTTTTCATATATATATATATATATATATATATATATATATATATATATATATATATATAAATAATTTAATTGAATTAAAAAATCGAGAATTCGCGAATATTACTGAATTTTCAACATCCTTCACTTCCGTTCGTTAGTGTAATAGACACGTTTTTATGAACATAAGCATTGTATTGATCAATTAGTTTAGTTCTGACGAATATGATTGATAACGCAGAGGTATTCTTTTTCTGAAACAACTGTACTTTGTCCTTTTCGCAGATTATATTTTTTTGTTGTTTTTTTTTTCTTTACATGCAATTATTGCTGTGTTTGTAAGGTGTGCCTAATAAATAAATAAATAAAATGAGAGAGTCCAAACCAGCTAAATAGGAAGAAGAAGAGACTAATTTTTTATATTCATATCGAAATTTTAATAAAATTGCAATAATTTTTGGCGATTAACGCCTAAATTAATATTATTGAACAAAGGTTGTCAAATGTTTAATACTTAAATGGAGAAAACAGAAAATTTTAATAGCACGATCTAAGAGCCGTTTTACACACACAAGAATTATTCCGAAAATTATAACAAAAATTTTCAGCAAATTTTTGGCGAAAATTCTTTGGAGATAATTTTTACAATAAAATACCACTCTGTTTGATACGTACAAGAAATCTGAATATAATTTTGGTGGTAATTTTGTCGGTGCTCATGCGCATTTTGATCACATGTGACGTTCAAGCAGTTAAATAATCTGAGAATAACCTTAAAATGTCATAAATATGAAAGTGACCAAACATATATAATCAAAAACTACAAAATAAGGGATATTTTGTGCAAGAAACAATAAGTAAACATTGAGATTAAGTTGATTACCAAACGCGGGTTGTCAATTCACATATTTTATTCTGCGTCGATTTTCGCGCACTTTCTGCATTTTAGTCATAAAAATATAGAACACGTTCTATATTTTTATGCCGAAAATTTTCACCAAAATTTTGACAATAATTCTTTGATGTGTAAAACAGCAAATTAGTTTTATGAAAATTTTTAACATAATTATCAGATAAGTTTTGGCTATAATTCTTGTGTGTGTAAAACGGCTCTAAAGCAAAAGTACGGATATTATTGCGGAAAGGATCCAAATTTTCAAAAGCTTCTGCTGTCCTTGTATGATAAAAAAAGTTGAATATTGTTTAGGAACAGCCGTGTTTTGAGAAAAGAAAGAAATAAAAATATATGGTTCTTTTTTATTTTGAATTAATTTTAAGCAAACATTATATTACTAAAAAATGAAATGCATACCACATACGGGAATTCACCATCTTTAGCCTCCGTTCCATTAATTAGTTGTAAAGCAGACCTTGCATCAACTAAAAAAATGAAATTAAAAGTTATCTGATAATGAATATGTAATCTTAACTCTTTGTTGATTAGAGATTTTGGCGTGTGTATGCTAATTGTTAATGTTTAAATCGAGACCAAGAGGTCAATTACATTCAAATTTAATTCCTTCCTACTAAACATAAAATCACAAAAAGATTTTTGGGAAAAAAAATTATTTTAATAAACAAACAAAAGTACAAACCAATACACGAAATATTTCTAGATTTTTTTTCCCGTTACTAAACCTATAAAATCTAAACTTACCCCTATTATGCAAGGTGAAAAGAAATGCCAGAACCACAATTAAACACCTACTCATTTTTAACATCAAATTAACGATTGGACAGTAAATTACCATATAAATACACAAAATTTTAATCTTATCAAAAATTATTTAGCAAAAAATTAAATAAACAAAATACTCCTTACAATTTTGGCCGTTAAAATTTACTTCCAAAAAAAAACATCATTTATATTTATTTTAGATAAAATGGAATTCCTTCTATCACATGAACAAACGAATTAATTAAAATATCGATGATGAAATTATATCTCGTGTTAGAATGACACAAATAATTTTTTTTATTAATCAAAGTTTTGTACCACCTCCTTATTATATATATATATATATATATATATATATATATATATATATATATACGGATGGTAGAATGTGCACTGGTGTTTTTCCGGTTTTCAATCCAATCGTCAATAGAAAAATCTTCACGACGCTTCGCCAACATCTCAGCTGGCTTTTTCAAGTGATAATTCCTCGACGGCTGCTCGGTTTAGAGTTCTATTGACGAACGGATTGAAAACCGGAAAAACACCAGTGCATATATATATATATATATATATATATATATATATATATATATATATATATATATATATATATATATATTATATATTATATATTAAACTTTATAGCGTTTTACATTTCATAGTATTAGTTTATAGTTTGTAGAGTTTTAGGTTTATTTTCTACGAGTTCATAATTTATTTAATTGATTTTACCTTTGTTCCTAAGGAGACGCCTATGAAAGAAGGTCTGGAACTTTTTAGGGAATTCTATTTCCTTATTTTTAACATGGAACGCCTATGATGGAAGGTCTAGAAATCGCCGGATTATTCCTTTTTCTTATTTTGATTACCCCATGTAATATGGAAATCCTTCTAGAGAATTACGGAATCTTCCGGTATCGACCAAAAGGGTATATAAAGGGTCCAGATCGGCTTTCGGGGTCAGTATAGTTTGAGAGCTTTTCGACGCAACTTGAATTGGTCTGACAAGTGTCAAAACTGAAGTTACCAATAACTGAAATAATAGCGTTCAATAACACAGTATGTGTTCAAAGATCGGCCTTCCGGAACAAATTGGTATCAGAAGGGCGATCAAATCCAGGAAAGGTTCGTTTAGGTTGGAAAATTAGAAAAAAAAGGAAAACGTAAATTGAAATTTTATGCCAGTGGAAACTAGGAAGCAGAAAGCTAAAATGGAAGAACAACTTCAAACTAGTTTAAATCAGATATTGATGATGATACAAGACATGAAAACAAGCCAAGAAGAAATGGAACAAGAATTGAAAGAAGATATGAAAAAAGGCCAAGACGATATACAACATGAATTAAAAACAAGCGAAGATGATGTGAAAGAAGAATTGATGACACTAAAGACAAACCAAGAAGATATGAAGAAAAGCCAAGACCATATGAAACTGGAATTAAAGGCAAGTCAAGAAGAAATGAAACAAGAATTAAAGACAAGCCAAGATAATATAAAACAAGAACTAAAAACAAGAGACAGGAACTTAAGACAAGTTAAGAAGACATGAAACAAGAACTGAAGGAAGACATTAAAAAAAAATCAAGACGATATGAAGCGTATAGAACAAGAAATGCAACAGAAATTTAAGACAAGTCAAGAAGATATGAAGCGCTTAGAACAAGAAATGCAACAGAAGATTAACAAAATTAGAGGAGACATACTTGGCGAAGTAAAATATGAGGTGACAGGAATCCACAAACAGATGCAACAGTTACATTTGCAAATGGAGAAGGTAGTCAGTACAGGTATAATTAAGGTAGATGGTGTTCCTGCAACTAGTGTGATGAAGCTACGTATCTTCGATGGCAAAGTACCTTGGCTTACCTATGACCGTCAATTCGAAGCCGCTGCCACAATAACTGGAATTGACTGGAGAAGGTACGTGCTCTTATTGTAACACTACGAGATGAAGCTATGCAGGTTCTACGTAACATTCCTGAAGAAAAACAAAATGATTACGAGTTTATTGTTACTTTTCTGGAGATGCGCTATGGGGAAGCCCACCTCCAAGAAATTTATAAGGCCCAACTCCAAGGAAGAAGACAAAAATACATCGAAAGTCTTCAAGAATATGAGGCGTATGTAATGAGATTAATAAATTTGACCTACCAAACATATCCAGAAGAAATAAAGCAAGAGTTAGCAGTGAATAGTTTTATTGATGGTTTACGCGTCCCAGAAACAAGTCAAACTCTAAAAATGACCCGACTGAAGAAAATTTCCGCGGCTCTTGCTTATGCGCTTCAGTTTAACAAACAAACCTCAATGAACCAGGGAAGAGTCATAAGAAGAGTCAATGTTTCCCAGGATGAACGCAAGACCAATTTTTAAACAGACAAAAGGCACATGACAACAGAAACACAAACTTCCACAGCAGAAATAGAATTCGTTGTTGGAAGTGTGGCCAAGAGGGGCATGTACAGGGTGAGTCAACGATTGGATGAAGTAGGTTTGTGCCTTTTCGGTGAAATTAACAAAGAAACTATATTTATTGTTTGATACAGTTTATTTTTACGCAGATTTTAAAAATATTTAGGACTCTACAGGGTGAGCCAAAAAACTAGGACAGCATAAAGTTGTATTTTTTTAAATAGAACACCCTATATACGAATCGTATTTTCGATTTAGCTTATAATTTTAAATCTTTTTTATTAAGAGTTTACTATAACAAAACTTTATAGTTTCTGAGATAGTTAAGTTTAAAGAAAAAAAGTCACATTTTCAAGCATCAATTCAATCCTAAATAACGTTTTCAATTTTGTGACAAATATATTCAAATTTGGAATTTAGCAAGGCCAAGGACAAGTTAACATAATTTTTACCTAATATTTGCAATAAAAGCTACAGGGTGTTGAACACATCGGCTCAAATTTGAATAAGTTTAAATGAATAAATATCTTTTTTTTTTAATGGTACACCCTGTATATTTTCATGTTATTTAATAGAGTAATAAAAACCCTAAAAGTTTTGTTCAATATATCCTATACCTATTTATAATAGTTTTTGAGATATTTCAGTTTTTCTTATTTTCCATACTTTTTTACAGAAATAGTCTTCATTATCATAGTAGCCATGGCAAAAACAATGTAAAAGAACATTTTTCTGTGTGTCAAATTTATAACCGCAATCGCCTATTTTGGTTTTTATGTAGTGTAGTTTGGTTTTTTTTGCATTCATCTTATATTGTAAAATGAATTTTCCAAAGAATGAGTTAATAGATATGATTTATACAATAGGAGAGGCTCAAAAAAATTGCATTCTTGCTCAAAGAATTTACAAAATGAAGTATCCTGATCGACGCCAGTATAATACCCATACTTTTCAAAACTTAATCCAAAGATTTGATTCTTCTGGTACTGTTGATTATCCAAAACGTAAAGTGGTCAACAAACCAGTAACTAATGAAGAAAAAGAACTACAAGTATTGTTAAATGTTCAGGAAAATCCTTATATTGATAGCCGTCAGTTAGCAGCATTATGTGAAATATCACAATCCACCGCTAATCGTACTACCAAGAAATATAGGTATCAACCATATCACATGGAATTACACCAAGAATTGCATGGACAGAATTTTGAAAGTCGTGTAAACTTTTGTCGTACAATGAATGCGGAGATTCAATTAAATCCAAATTTATTATGCAAGGTAATGTTTAGTGATGAAGCTACTTTTAGAAGTAACGGTGCCGTAAATAGACGCAACATGCATTATTATGCCACAGAAAACCCATTTTGGATTAGAGAGGTGCAACATCAAAACCACTGGTCATTAAATGTTTGGTGTGGTATTCATCATAATCGAATTATTGGACCCCACTTTTTTAATGAACCACTAAATGGCCATAGTTACCTGAACTTTCTACAAGAAGAACTACCCCAACTGCTTCAAGGTCTCGATAGGGATGAGCTCGACAGTATGTGGTTCCAGCACGATGGTGCGCCTCCGCATTACCATCGTGAAGTTCGTGCGTTTTTGGACCAACGATATCCGCAAAAATGGATTGGACGTGGGGGTTTCATTGAGTGGCCACCAAGGTCTTGCGACATCACCCCATTAGATTTCTTCCTATGAGGTTATATTATAAATAAGGTGTATGTTAATCCACCAACAACAGTGGAAGATATGCGAAACAGGATTAGGGATACCTGTAGAACAATAACGCCACTAATTTTGTCCAGGGTCCGAGAAAATCTGCAAAAAAGACTAAATTTGTGCATTGTTTATTCGAACACTTATTAAAAAGAAATAATTAATCTCAGTATTTAATAGGTAATTTTTTTGTTTCAATTTAGTATAAAAGTAAATATGTATTTGCCTTGTCGTTATTGTTGTGTTAATTTTTTCACATTATGTTTAATTAAACTATTGCCGTTGTAATATAACGAATAATGTATTTCATCATATTTAACCACATTCTGTTTGTTTCTGTAGTTTCTTTTTATTATTTTACATGGCTACTAAGGTAATGAAGACTATTTCTGTAAAAAAGTATGGAAAATAAGAAAAACTGAAATATCTCAAAAACTATTATAAATAGGTATAGGATATATTGAACAAAACTTTTAGGGTTTTTATTACTCTATTAAATAACATGAAAATATACAGGGTGTACCATTTAAAAAAAAGATATTTATTCATTTAAACTTGTTCAAATTTGAGCCAATGTGTTCAACACCCTGTAGCTTTTATTGCAAATATTAGGTAAAAATTATGTTAACTTGTCCTTGGCCTTGCTAAATTCCAAATTTGAATATATTTGTCACAAAATTGAAAACGTTATTTAGGATTGAATTGATGCTTGAAAATGTGCCTTTTTTTCTTTAAACTTAATTATCTCAGAAACTATAAAGTTTTGTTATAGTAAACCCTTGATAAAAAAGATTTAAAATTATAAGCTAAATCGAAAATACGATTCGTATATAGGGTGTTCTATTTAAAAAAATACAACTTTATGCTGTCCTATTTTTTTGGCTCACCCTGTAGAGTCTTAAATATTTTTAAAATCTGCGTAAAAATAAACTGTATCAAACAATAAATATAGTTTCTTTGTTAATTTCACCGAAAAGGCACAAACCTACTTCATCCAATCATTGACGCACCCTGTACATCTGTTCCTTAATTTGGTTTCTTGAGGAATGTGGCAACAAAATCTCATTTAGAGTTTTTTTCTATGAATTCGATAACAATTAATCCGGATACTTGGGTTTCCGCTGCACAAGGTTTTGTTTCTAGTTTATGTTAATTATCGGTTATTAAAATAGAAAAATTTTTAAGGAAAAATTTATCACTAATAAAGACGCAATTACTAAAATTTGGATTTGGTAAGCACTTATACAATTTGTTTATTGGGTTTATCAACTCTAGTACTATTGTCTAAATTATTAGTTAGTAATATCTTTTTTAAAGTTCACCGACAATTGCGTAGGTAGAACGTGTCATCACGCAATAGTATTAGCTGACGTCTTATATTAACCTTTGATTCCTTATTAATTATTTGATACACATCTCGACCTGCATGCCTCAAATAAACAGAGACAAAATTATTGAGAAATGGTGTATACTGAGCGGATCCAGCCTCTCTCTTTGGGGGGGGGGGGCGGTCATATCACAAAAGTACAGTATGGCAAACGAAAGTAAGTACACATTCCTAGTATTAGAGGGAGAATCGGGTCTATTTTCCCAAACTCAAAGCTCTTGGATCCGCCCCTATATATATATATATATATATATATATATATATATATATATATATATATATATATATTACTGAATTGTCGTTCTGTTTTTCTATTAAACTTTATAGACATGAAGTGGAGGTTTTTGGGCCGTTCTTTCTATTTTTTTTCATAATCTACTTTGGCGAGTTCACTTTAAAACACTACCGTAGACTGTCCTGATCAAGAACGTAATAAGTACACAAAGAAGGACTTACAAAAAAGGGGTTATTCTTTAACGTAAACCACGAAGGACTGCAACTCCACTAAATTTAATAAAATAATAAGTACACAAAGAAGGACTTACAAAAAAGGGGTTATTCTTTAACGTAAACCACGAAGGACTGCAACTCCACTAAATTTTAATATATATATATATATATATATATATATATATATATATATATATATATATATATATATATAAATTTTAACAAATTATATCTGTAAATGTAGGACAAGGATATCATGAAATAAAAAACTTCAAATAGTAAATGGACTATATTGTTTGATTTTCCAATTTTATGAGAATTTAAATGCCAGTTATTTGTTTTATCCAGTTACGGTATTCGGGATTGGTTATGCGACTGTAACCCCTTGGACTTTCTCCACATGGTGTATAACCCCATGACATTATTCCATATTGGGTACCATTTACGACAAAGGCACCTCCATCATCTCCCTGCAAAAATTGTTAATTAATTTTCTAATAATTTGTATTTTAATGTTTTGTCTCCTCCGTTAAATTTTGTTATTTCCGGTGAAACACAATTTAACTCTTTGTTTTTAACAAATTAGGTTCGGAAAAATTTTCAATAAAAATTGAGAAAAACTGGCATGTCACTCTAAACCGTTTCCCCCAATTTTATTCTATTCTTTTTTTTCAGTAAACAATAGAAAGAGAAAAATAGACTTATTTATTACATCCGCGATTTTCAACCTGTGACGCTTCTAAGTATATGTATATATATAGGAGAAACCAATCGAAAAAATCTTATACAGACAGACGTGCTCTGTACTACTTCAGACTACAAGAAACTACCAGAAAATCATGGAAGCCTCCGCCATTGGCTGTATTCCATCACCTGCAGACCGGTTTCCAACTCATTCATTCTGGTAAATACAGAATAGGCAAACACACCTAACCACAGGAAAAATGAATCCTGTAAGCAACTTACATCGAACTTAATAAAAAGTGGAATGCAGACTGCGCCATCTCCAGGCATTTTACACAATTTAAATGAACTAATCTCCTGTAAGATCAATATATCATATATATATATATATATATATATATATATATATATATATATATATATATATATATATATATATATTCCGGTTTTCAGTCCGATCGTCAGTAAAAAAATCTTCACGACGTTTCGCCAACATCTCAACTGGCATTTTCCAGTGATGCTTCCTCGACGGCTGCTGCGGCTGGTCTTATACCAGTCAACTACAAACCTTTATTTCCTTTTTGCATAAAAAAAAGATATCATGACCATACTCTCTTCAAAATCGAATAGAAATACTCGAAATTTAAAATTTTACTTACAGAGCATCCTCCGGTATGATGACTACTATCAGTGCATAAGTGATGAATGGGATTATAACTATTTCTACCACTATAACCATTAATTTGTTCTCTGCACTCCTCATCTGTTAAGAGTTCTACATTAATTTTTTGTAAACGTTTCACGGGGGTTCTGCTCCCAGTTATATTAACTCCCCATCCACTTAAAACACCTGGTACATGAAATGGAATCGTCTCGTTTACATCTGGTATTCTGATCACCTGAACTGTTTCACTCAAAGGAAGTGGTGAGCTAAGCTAAAATAAACACCTATATTTGACAAAAATACAAAAATATATGAAATTAAGATATAATAGAAAAAATCTTTTTGAAAAAAAGCTGAACCTACTTAGCGCAAAGAGCGAAAATGCCAAAAATTATTCCATAAACTTTTATATATAACTAAAACTTCCGAAAGCGGTGCCAGATTAATACATAAAAATGGATTAACAAAAAGTCTACTTACAACCTACCAATCCTACATATGTTTGCTTTACTTGGTAACAATTTGGATCCGAAAAAAATTTTCAGTTATTTTTTTCTCTTTTAGCGCTTTTTTTGAAGCGGGATCAATTTTTTTCAAAAAGTTTGATTTTTAGTTTTATTTGTAATTGAGCTCATTTCGATATACATAATTTACTTAAACAAAGTACTAATCGAGATGTGTAGTACACCTTGCAATGTTTCCAAAATCACAATTTAGTTCCCATTTTATCCAAAATTACTAAAAACCACGCTATATTGCGCAAAAAAAATTTTAATACTGAAAATTCTCCAAATGTCGATTTTGAATGAAATTGAAACATTGTTCGCCCTAATAAATTTGGTATCTTTAATTTTAAGATATTAATCTGAGATTTGCAATCTACGCCCCCCAAGACCCTTCAGAAACAATTTTGGGATAATTTGGGGGACGTGTGATTTTAAGCCCGCCACCTTATTGAATTTTAAGTATTTCTAAATCCATAATCTGCGCTCTAAAAAACCCTTTGTACCAATTTTCGCGTATTTTTAATTTGATAATCAACTTTCCCCAAAAACAATATGAATTTTTTCACGAATTCGGAAAAATGTAAAATGTAGGACAACATATTGGCTTCGCCATATTTAATTTAAAAAGGCCCATTTTAGAAACACACTGAATCCATTCTGAAAACCTCCTGTTACTAATTTTGAAGGAAATTGGATAAATTAACAATATAGCGCACCATACTGAATACTAGTTTATTGAATTTTAAAACATTAACTTTAGATTTGTACAACCCCGAAATTTCTTTAATACTAATTTAATATTGACTTTAAAAAAAAATTAATTCGTAGTCGTCTAGACTACTCGAAAATCATCATAATTTGGGTTTGTAATCTATGATCTCGAAAACCTCCTTATTAATTTTTTTTCCACCATAATCTGATTGCTATCTTAGATTTTACTGAATCTATTTCGGCCGATATATATATATATATATATATATATATATATATATATATATATATATATATATATATATATATATATATAAATAAGTAGATAAGTTTTTGTCCATGTAATTTAAAATAAAATAGAATAAAATATTGGCGAAGCGGACGTGAAAATTTGTCAATCTACATGATTCTCGTGTTAAAAAGTGCGGATCACTCCAAAATATGGAAAAACTCCGGGTCCGACAGATGGCGACAGCGCTGTTTCGTCCTAATATGGGACTCGTCAGGCCACCGCAATCGGTACAAACCATCATCTCGCCTTTGCATCGTATAAAGCTGAATTTAAAATCAAAAAACAGCAAACAAGACGACAAAGGCGACATCTCGATGGTCCACTTGATAATACAAGAACCACATAGATTAACAAAGTTTGTAAAAGAACCGTCATATGGTGGCGCGACGGTGAATTAAAACAGAAATATGTAAAATCGAGTACACGAAACGCGCTGCCCAAAGGATAGGGGTCGCATTTTTCGGTACTGGCAAGCAAGCCTACCGCTCATTTTAGCAGCCAAAGCCACGTGCCGCACCAAACGATCCCACCATGAGAGCATCGTTTAGCGTGTTTCAAAGCCAAACAAGTAAATAAATAAGTAGATAAGTTTTTGTCCGTGTAATTTAAAATAAAATAGAATAAAATATTGGCCGAATACGGTGGCCTGACGAGTCCCATATTAGGACAAAACAGCGCTGTCGCCATGTGTCGAACCCGGAGTTTTTCCATATTTTGGAGTGCTCTGCACTTTTTAACACGAGAATCATGTAGATTGACAAATTTTCACGTCCGCTTCTCCAATATTTTATTTTATTTTATTTTAAATTACACGGACAAAAACTTATCTACTTATTTATTTACTTGTTTGGCTTTGAAACACGCTAAACGATGCTCTCATGGTGGGATCGTTTGGTGCGGCACGTGGCTTTGGCTGCTAAAATGAGCGGTAGGCTTGCTTGCCAGTACCGAAAAATGCGACCCCTATCCTTTGGGCAGCGCGTTTCGTGTACTCGATTTTACATATTTCTGTTTTAATTCACCGTCGCGCCACCATATGACGGTTCTTTTACAAACTTTGTTAATCTATGTGGTTCTTGTATTATCAAGTGGACCATCGAGATGTCGCCTTTGTCGTCTTGTTTGCTGTTTTTTGATTTTAAATTCAGCTTTATACGATGCAAAGGCGAGATGATGGTTTGTACCGAATGCGGTGACCTGACGAGTCCCATATTAGGACGAAACAGCGCTGTCGCTATCTGTCGGACCCGGAGTTTTTCCATATTTTGGAGTGCTCCGCACTTTTTAACACGAGAATCATGTGAGAATCATGTAGATTGACAAATTTTCACGTCCGCTTCGCCAATATTTTATTCTATTTATATATATATATATATATATATATATATATATATATATATATATAGGTTACAGGATTGCTTACAGCGCTAAACAAAACTAATAAAACAAAAGAAATCGAAAAAAGCAGGCAACTATGATGGGCTTGTTTCGGAAAACTATCCTATATTCTTAAAAATCGATATATATCTTTACCTCTAAGATCAAGAGTCCTGATCAGTGTATCTTACCAGTCCTGACATATGGAGCACAAATTTAGACTTTTACGAAAGAAATAATATCAAAACTTAGGGTTATACAAAGAGCTGTGGTACGCTCAGTGCTGGATGTCTCGCCTAAAGACAAGAAGAAGAACAAAAGTCCCAGACGTAGTCCAAATATGCAGCGGGGAATTCGCGGGACAAAGGATACAATAAGCGGGCGGTAGGTGGAATAGAAGAGTGATTATATAGCGGCCTCATACTGAGAAGAGAGCCAACAGAAGACCACAAACGCGATGATTTGGAGTCACGGATCTGCATTGGGTGAGGAAAGCCCAAAGCAATATTACTGGAAATCAAGGAAAGAGGCCTATATCCAGTTCTGGACAGTGGATGGCTAAGAAAAAAAGAAAAGAAGAATACATTATTAATTGCTATAACAACATCGTCCACATATCTCTTAAAAAATGGTACAGTATATAATAATTTTTTTAAACGTATATTTTGCACTTCCATATAATTTTCCAGTAACTTTGTCGATTAAAATTAAAGTGATTCTAATTATTGCAAAAACTATGTCACTAAATTATATTTTTATTAAAACGAGACTCTTTTAACCTTAACATAATTTTTAAAATGGTATACAACAAAAAAATAAAATTATATACCTGTACAAGACCGACATCATATATATCTACTCCTGCAGCATTTCTTCCAGCCCTTGGATGTCTAAACCAGTCCTTCATTCTAACAGAATTGTCAGGGAAACCACGAGTTAGATTGTTTAAATCGTTTGTGCCATACATTATTGTTCTTCTGCAATAAATTATTATATGAGCAGTAGTATTTAAAGCTTATGTAACTAAAGATCATTTATGTCTTAATATTTAATAGATAACTTGGTCTGACTTCTTATATTAAATCCCATAGATAATAATTTATATATTAAAGGCATTAGAAAAAGTCCCTGTATTTTTCATCGTCTTGGAAAAGTTATTGTTTTATAAGAACACTTTTGCCATTTTGCTGGTTGCTGTGTTAATAACACTTCTTTAATATATATTCTGTATTACAAAAGTTTCAAGACACAAACAGTAGATATCAAAAACATAAAATGGCACCCACCACGTATGTTTCATTTTTTTGAGAAATTCATGTTTTTATATTTTATATAATAAGATACGCCCTCTTGCGGCCTATTTAGACACTTAAAAATGTTTTATTTTAATTTATTCTGGCCACTTTACACAAGTATATTTTTTCCGGAAGCTCAATGGCCAATATTTTCCGGTCGATAACCTTAAGGGACACCTGGTATGGCCTGGGTTGGCCGTCAGACCTCATAGAAGTATGGAAACAAACCGCGCTTCCATATCAAGGAGCTCCATACGATCTGCAACCTATTAAACAAAACACGCCTTGCCCGGCGCATTCATCAAAATTCACATACATAAAATCGGTCGTCAATTAAGGACCCGAAAAGCATTACCGACAAATCTCTCGATCGAGCTAAGCCTAGTAAGGCTGATTCACTGCGGGAAAAAATATTTTAAAAATGTAAAAAATACCACTTTATAGAATATGTTATTTAGGACAATTTTGGTTTCAGAGTCTTGTTTGTAGACCTTTAAGTTTAAAAAAAATTAAAAATTACTTTTTGGATTCAATGAAAATTAAACTCTGTCAATTTTGGCTCGGTCATGATTTTCCAAAAACTATTTAATTCCTCAATCTCCAGCGATAGCAGTGACGTAAGAAAAATTGCTATAACATTTTTAGTTACGGCAAAATTAAAATGTTTATAAAGGCATAACAAAGTCAATAATTTCTCTAGTTTTAAATAAAATAGCGTAGTGATAAATTTTTAATTTTTTAAAATTCATCAAAGTAATATTAATCTGGATAGTTTGAGGAAGTTTTTTCACCAAAACGGTAATTTTTTAAATCAAAAATTTAAATGGGAGTGCTATTTTATAAAAAGCGCTCGAGCCGCTGGCTACCAGTTCAGCCGCCCAAAATTTAAGACCTAAGACTTTGCTAGGTACGGAGGAAATGTCCTAAGCTTTTTTTGCCACTTTTGTCTCAAACCTGTATGAGGATTGTCACAACGCATATGCGTGCAAGAAAATAAAAAAAAATAACTAAATTTTCAATATTTCCAAAATATTTCTGTAACGAATGAATTTTTTCTAGTTTGTAAAACGACATATTATAAAGACCTAAAGATCGCGAATTTAACCAATCTCTTATCGTTTATAAAATGGCAGTACTGTCCATAGGAAATAGTTAGGAACTCAGACATCAGTGGACAGGCTAACACACCCTTTAAGTATTTCTAGAAGAATCGAACTTACGAAGTTTCATATCCGGAGCAACTGGCAGTTGTTAAAATCCATTCCGGTGACAATATTGTACCACCGCATACGAAAAGTTCCCATGGGTCGTATATTTGCACCTAATAATTAAATATGATTTTTACTAAAATGATCAATTATATTGTACAAACCTACATTAACAACAATATAACTTACGATGAAATAAGTAATTATTCTCAAGTTGTAGATTAATGTTAGAAAATAAAAAATCCTCCTTAAGAAGCTCAATATAATGAGCGAAATGTTGAGAGAATAAATTTTTGTATTGAGTTTCCAATACTTGGTGGAACTCCATATCATAAAAGATAACGTAGTAAAACTCAATTTGTACTTAAAACTCCATTTTAATTAATATAATTATATAATAATAACAAAAGTGGAATTTTAAGTAAAATCGAGTTTTACTACGTTTTCTTTTAGAATAAATTATTTTTTGATGAAGACTACCAAAAACCTGTACCCAATAAAATAAAAAGAAATATTATAATAGAATGGTTTAAGAAAGAAAAACAATATATATATATATATATATATATATATATATATATATATATATATATATATATATATATATATCATTTTTTTTTTATTTTGTCTTTTCTTGGGTTTAGGTTCTATATTTAATAAATACATAAAAAACTGTTTGACGTTTCGCCTTTTATTCAAGGCATTTTCAAAATGTTTGCCTCCTAAAAATATATAATTAAATTACATCATATAAAAAACATATTCACAATTTTCGAAAAACAAACAAGACACTTAAATAATAGTTAAAACTTTAAAATCTCTTAAAAATACTTAATTTTACTGGTACGCACCTTGACATTTTGCTGTTTTATTTCTGAATAAAATTTAAATTTTGCATCGTTTACTGAGGATACGTGAAATGCGAATGTGTTTTATTTTTTTTAAATATTTTTTATATTTTACAATGCATAAAAAAATATAAATATGGTATATGTTTGGTTTTATGTTTAACAGCGTTAAACAAACACACACAGGACGAAAAACACACTTTTGATTATAACAGTACCATTATAAAAAACAAAGATATGAATTACCAAAAATTACAGATAAAAGAAATGATTGAAATTAAAAAAGATAAAAACACGGTTAACGACAGAACAGATATGGGAAATTTGAGCCATATTTACGCAAACCTAATTTAAACATTAAGTATTCGATCCAGTCAAATAAAAATCAAAAAATGGAATATCCTCTTAAACATAAAACCAAACATATACCATATTTATATTTTTTTATGCATTGTAAAATATAAAAAATATTTAAAAAAAATAAAACACATTCGCATTCCACGTATCCTCAGTAAACGATGCAAAATTTAAATTTTATTCAGAAATAAAACAGCAAAATGTCAAGGTGCGTACCAGTAAAATTAAGTATTTTTAAGAGATTTTAAAGTTTTAACTATTATTTAAGTGTCTTGTTTGTTTTTCGAAAATTGTGAATATGTTTTTTATATGATGTAATTTAATTATATATTTTTAGGAGGCAAACATTTTGAAAATGCCTTGAATAAAAGGCGAAACGTCAAACAGTTTTTTATGTATTTATTAAATATAGAACCTAAACCCAAGAAAAGACAAAATAAAAAAAAAATGATATAATCTATGGTTCAAGAAACAAGAAAATAAATATATATATATATATATATATATATATATATATATATATATATATATATATATATATATATATATATATATATATATATATAGTTTTCTACCGATACTGTGGCACTTATTAAAGAAAAGCACCGTAGTCATGGACGTTGGAAAAACCTGGAATGAAGAGAGATTATATCGCATTCTCTAACTTAAGAAAGTTCGGTAAAGGTGTCAGTTAAACAATAATATTAAAATTTTTTGGTCAATTAGAGCAAGTTAACGTAATAGCAAGATTATTCGTAGGTCAATTTTAGCAGGGATAATGACATCATTTTAACAAACCAAGCTATTGCGGATACCTTTTCTAAATGTTTTGCTTCAACTTTTGAGTTCTCAGATATCCCCTCGCCTCATTAGAACCATGCCCTTATAAACCCATTGATACTCCTGCCATAAATGAAATTAAAGGTAAAAAATTTATAGATAAATTTGATATTAACAAGGGAGCAAGCCCTGATGGCCTGCCTACGTTGTTTACTAATAAATGTAGAAACAATATTTTGGTATCTTTGTATCTTATTTTTAGCCAGTTCTTGTGTCTCAGAGTCTTTCCTGTCATTTAGAAATGTGACCAGATTACCCCGGTGCATAAGGGCGGGAGAAAATCGAAGATAGCAAATTACAGGTCCTTATCCAATTTATCATTGCTTGGTAAGCTTCTTGAGGCAATTATTTCTTTTTTAGTATAAAACATCGCACTGATGAAGGTCAGCATGGTTTTTTCCATGGTTGTTCGGTAAAAATTGATTTGATTCCTTTTGTTCGACATATTTTTGGAGCTTTCGATGACCATCAGACTGTGTACACCGATTTTTCTAAAGCTTTTGATAACGTTCATCATGATATCCTTTTTATTAAATTGCAACACTTTGGTATTCATGGTTTGGCTTGGCGTAAAACGTATCTTAATAATCGTAACCAGCATGATGATTCCAATAATATATTAATAACGTCTGGTGTACATCAAGGGACACACTAGGGATCTTTTTGTTTTGAATTTTTATTAATGATATTAGTTCCTGTTGTTTAAATCCTAAGTATTTGTTGTATGCTGATAACTTAAAAATTTATAAAAGTGTCTCGACGTTGCAGGATGGTGTTTATTGCAGGATGTTCTTAGAAGGTTTGAACAATATTGCCATTAAAATAGACTTTTTTTTTAACATTGCTAAATGCCAGTGTATAGGATTTACAATTCAGTTGTAGTATAATTAAGGTTAATTTAAATGGAGTTAATTGTGTCAAAAATCTCGGCATCCTCATTGATGATAAACTGCATTTCGATCGACATATTGAATATAATGTATTGAATGTATTCCCATTAAAGTTTATCGTTGTTTGACTTTCATGAACGGAATTTCAAGAAATTTCCGAAGGCTCCCGATACTAGTGCGTTCCTATTTAGAATATGGTCTTATTGGAAACCCTTTATATTTAAAATATCAATAGGTTGGAGTCTATACAAAAAAAGTTTTTTCGTTTGTATATGGTGAAGGTATAGATATTGTTCGACTGGCGATATCTTTTAGTCTGACATCGAAAATTCGGTAGATTTCTTATCCTGCCGATATGTTCCTGAATTTATAAAACGCCTAAGGAGAGAGAACCAGAGTTGTATTTGCTAGAATAAACTATTTCTATATATTATTTCCTTTAACTGCTGGAAAGAAGACTACATATAAGCTTCCCACAAAATGGCGACTATAGGGAGGGAGAAGTGTAAAAATGCTTAGACAAAGATGATAATGCAAACTGAAACCGATAGCAGCCCAGTACAGAGAAACATGGGCCAAACTGAGAGAATACTAGCTAGCTAAATAAGAAGAAGATACTTGGTTAAAGCACCAATTTCCTATAATCGCAACCCTTTTTGTTAAAATTACAATAATTTTACGCAATAAACATTAAAATTAATAATGTTGAAAAAACCTGATCTAAGGCAAAAGTGCGGATATTATAGCAAAAAGGATCCAAATTTTAAAAAACTTCTGCTGTCCTTGTGTAACACACAACTTACATAATGCCTAAGAAAGACTATGCCTCGTAATTAAAAAACATTTGTTTTTTTTATTAGTTTTAAATTGAGAACACTAACAGATTCACTAAGATTTAAGATTTGAACCCGATCTACTTGCCATGAAATTTAAATCTTATAGTGGACCAGTTTTGTTTTGCTTATGATATTGTTTTAATTTATATTACATATGTCAACAAATAAACGCTTATATAGGAATAGTAAGGATAAGAACCTTGCGATATAGCGTTGAAATATTTAGGAGGAATAGTTGTATCCCGAATACAAATAAAGTTCTCCATTTTTGCCGGTCCAGTAATAAAACAAAATGATTTTTTATGCTTTTATTTTTAGGGTTTAAAATTTGCTTGACTTACTGTTGCATTTGTCAAATTAAAACTTCAGTTATTAATTTAGGGCAGTTTTAAATTTAAACCATGTTAGTGAATCCGGCTGTTAATTTTGATTTTAGAATTTTAGTAAAAATTTTTTGTCGAAAACGGAAATTCTCCATCTTTAGCCTCGGTTCCATTAATTAGCTGTAAGGAAGGCCTTGCATCAACTAAAAAGTCAGATTAAAAATGATCTGATAATTAACGTGTAACATTGATTGTTTGTTGGTAAAATTTAGAAATTTTGAATAACATTTAAAAAATCCAATATATATATATATATATATATATATATATTGTTAGAGGGAACAATAAAATATAAAAAAAAATAAAGAACTTATTTACTATTTTTTTCCCTAATTAATTATAATAGATTTACGGACATGTACTAATTCAGTATCAAAATAACCCGAGCAGCGTTTTATCCGAGCAGCCAGAATAGAATGACGACACATCTTTCTTCCAAAAGTAATAATAAAAATATATCAAATATCACTACGTCGTCGTATCCCTATTCCGCTGACCGGCGGCGGCTCATGAAAAGAACCAATATTGTAAACAAATTACAAACAAGTCGTCTCGCAACTATTTTTAAATACTGGGTTATTCTTACAACTGTCAGGTTTCTAACACGGCCATTCTGACATGAGCGACGATCTCGAAGCTCCATTCCAAAGTTCTGTCCAAAAGAAGTCACCAAATGTGCCAACCTATACCAGTGCTCACATCTTATAACTTCTACCAAGCTTCTTTGGCCACTGCCACCTACTGATTACAGAATATTACTTGTCACGTAGAGTCCGCAGTCTCTACTTGACTTCACCACTTATGCAACCCAGGCTAATAAATGGTTATTATTAAAAAAAAAAATTAAATACCAGTATCTTCCAATATGTAGGGACCGCAGTCACCTCTTGGCTCCACCTCAATCGGGACAGAGACCAAAAATTTAACATTCACATGTATGTGGAGACCTCAGTCACCACTTGGCCCTACCTCTAACGGGACAGAGACCAACAACTTAACATTCACAAACATGTGGAGACCTCAGTCACCACTTGGCTCTACCTCTAACGGGACAGAGACCAACAACTAAACATTCACAAACATGTGGAGACCTCAGTCACCACTTGGCTCTACCTCTAACGGGACAGAGACCAACAATTTAACATTCACAAACATGTGGAGACCTCAGTCACCACTTGGCTCTACCTCTCACGGGACAGAGACCAACAACTTAACATTCATAAACATGTGGAGACCTCAGTCACCACTTGGCTCTACCTCTAACGGGACAGAGACCAACAACTAAACATTCACAAACATGTGGAGACCTCAGTCACCACTTGGCTCTACCTCTCACGGGACAGAGACCAATAACTTAACATTCACAAACATGTGGAGACCTCAGTCACCACTTGGCTCTACCTCTCACGGGACAGAGACCAACAACTTAACATTCATAAACATGTGGAGACCTCAGTCACCACTTGGCTCTACCTCTAACGGGACAGAGACCAACAACTTAATATTCACAAACATGTGGAGACCTCAGTCACCACTTGGCTCTACCTCTCACGGGACAGAGACCAATAACTTAACATTCATAAACATGTGGAGACCTCAGTCACCACTTGGCTCTACCTCTAACGGGACAGAGACCAACAACTTAACATTCACAAACATGTGGAGACCTCAGTCACCACTTGGCTCTACCTCTAACGGGACAGAGACCAACAATTTAACATTCACAAACATGTGGAGACCTCAGTCACCACTTGGCTCTACCTCTAACGGGACAGAGACCAACAATTTAACATTCACAAACATGTGGAGACCTCAGTCACCACTTGGCTCTACCTCTCACGGGACAGAGACCAACAACTTAACATTCATAAACATGTGGAGACCTCAGTCACCACTTGGCTCTACCTCTAACGGGACAGAGACCAACAACTAAACATTCACAAACATGTGGAGACCTCAGTCACCACTTGGCTCTACCTCTCACGGGACAGAGACCAATAACTTAACATTCATAAACATGTGGAGACCTCAGTCACCACTTGGCTCTACCTCTAACGGGACAGAGACCAACAACTTAATATTCACAAACATGTGGAGACCTCAGTCACCACTTGGCTCTACCTCTCACGGGACAGAGACCAATAACTTAATTACTCAAATGACTCACCTGGGTCATTTAATTTACCTGCTCCTTCGATTTCTAAGAACTCCAATATTTCTTCCATATCGCAAGAAAGATACCAGTGAGTTGGTCATGGTCTTAGCTGCTCCCTCACTGTCGTGGTAATGATATTGGTACCAACTTTCTTGATGTCGGAACGGTCATTGTGCAGACATTGTATCACTTCATATGCTCCAAAAAATTCTTATTCCCTTTTACTTCCGTGCATCTGTGAATTCCGATGCATCAAAATGAAATCACTCACCGAGAACCGAACACTATCTCTTCACTTTCAATTTCTTTTAGATCAGGCTTCAACGACAATTTTTCCGCAACACGTTGTCTATTTAGCTTCCGATTGCGAATTGGATTTAAATCAGCTGAAAGATTTTTCAATAAGGCCTGAATTAATGGTGTTACGCTTTTAACTCCAAGCAAAAACTGTAGAGAAGTAGTTTTTGTAGATTTCTGAATGCTCGTATGTAAGCCTAGTTGGATTTTCCACAATCCACTCGGCCATTCTGACTTAATTTTAGTTTCTATCCTCAAGAAATTTCTACAGTTCGCATATATTTTTTAGCTTGACCGTTATCTCGATGAACGTCTGGCGTCATAAATTGATGCTCAATTTTCCACTGTTCCAAATATTTCGAAAAAGTAGTATTTTAAAATGATGTTTCAGCATCCATTTACCCATTATAATCTTCTTAGGTGTTCCAAACAATGCTAAGATACTTTGAAATTTCTCACGAATTTCAGCAGTCGTTACCGATTTCATAGATATAAGGATGAAATATTTAGTAAATGCGTCAACTATTACTAAAATACGTTTGAACCCATCTAAAGACAAAGGAAGATGGCCCAAATAATCCATATGCAACCTACAATTTTTTTTTTACTTCTGTGGTGACATTTGTGCTTCCTTTTAATACAATGCTGCAAGGAAACAACTTTTGCCTTGAATAGTTCTAAAAATTTCTCAGAAATGAGAAAAACATCTGCACCTGTGTCAACTAAACTCCTCGTATGCCAAAAATTTATACTTCGACGTTTATCAATGGCTGCTTTAGTAAAACAATTGGAAATATTATGACCACATTTAGCACAAAATGCGCACCCTTCACTCTGATCTAAGGCAGATACGATAGATAAAGGTGGTCGAGAAGTTGCTTAAGCTTGATTAATTCTTGATGATGAAAAATCAGACTAAAACTTTGTTCTTTTTTTAACATGACAATTTGTCTTAACATTCCCCACTTTACCACACTGGAAACACCGTTTGAGAAGATTCTCAGAATTTCCCGAATGTTTTTCATCAAAGGAATATTTCCTTTTATAAGTCGAAGATTCGCCAATTTTTTTTATACATTTTATGAGAATATTTTACTACGAGCTTCCCAAAAGATGACAATAATATCAAAAGTTCAGATTTAGTTTAACAATTAGCATTTATTGCCGCATTACGTACATCTATCTCAGAAATCCCGTGCAAAATAAGTTCCACTAAATCATTTTCAGACCAATTTGCACATAAACTGTTTAACATAGCCGATTTTTCATAAACATACGTTTCATATATGTTTACGTGAGAACTCTTGAACTTCGCCGCCTCTTCAGGCAGGCGCCCTAAATTCTATTTTGCAAAAAATGAATCAGTAAATTATTTTTGAAAAGTAACCCAGCCTCGGGTTTCTGGATTCCACTTTTCGAGCCATAATTTTGCGTCATTTATCAAAAATCGACCCATCCTGGCTAACGTCTGTACATCAGACCAATTACATTTGCATTTTAGAGCTTCAAAGTGACTTACCCATTTAATGGATTCATTTACCTCCGATCGAAAATACGATCAACGTGAACTTGTTCACTAGATCTTTGAGATTGCAATGCTCTAACTAATTCACTAATTAAAACTTGAGCAGAATCACTAGCACTTTCATGAAGCTCCATAACGAATGTCCACAAAATGAATAACGTCGCACAGTTTCTTTAAAACAGTATCACAGTCCACAAATAGTCTTTGGATACTATCCCACTTCTGATGTTAGAGGGAACAATAAAATATAAAAAAAAAATAAAGAACTTATTTACTATTTTTTTCCCTAATTAATTATAATAGATTTACGGACATGTACTAATTCAGTATCAAAATAACCCGAGCAGCGTTTTATCCGAGCAGCCAGAATAGAATGACGACACATCTTTCTTCCAAAAGTAATAATAAAAATATATCAAATATCACTACGTCGTCGTATCCCTATTCCGCTGACCGGCGGCGGCTCATGAAAAGAACCAATATTGTAAACAAATTACAAACAAGTCGTCTCGCAACTATTTTTAAATACTGGGTTATTCTTACAACTGTCAGGTTTCTAACAATATATATATATATATATATATATATATATATATATATATATATATATATATATATATATATATATATATATATATAATTTTATTAACATAATTTTAATTGGCGTGAGTATGCTTATTATTGATATTTAAATCGACACCAAGAGATATCTGAGTTACATTTACAAGTACAAACCAAACTGCAAAATATTTCTAGACTTTTTCTAATTACTATCCCGTTGCTAAACTTATAAATTCTAAACTTACCCCTATGCTGCAGGACGACAAATAATGTCAGAACAACAAATAAACATCTACTCATTTTCAAAATTAAATAATCAAATGGGCAGTAAACTACCATATAAATAGACAAAAATTTTAATCTTATCAAAAATTGTTAAAAAAAAACTATGCAAAAAAACTAAATAATATATTATGAACAAGACACTTATTACAATTTTTTTTATAAATCAAAATTTAACTGCATGAAAATCATTATTTCTATTTATTTTAGATAAAATGAAATTTTAACACGTGGACGTAGAAATTGATTAAATTAAGCAGATTTACGAAAAAAAGTTGATGCTTATGTTCTTCTTCTTCTTCTTCTTCTAGGTAGAACCAAGTTCTGTTATCTACATAATGCCTCATTGATCCTCGTTTGAGGTCGAAATCCAGCTGTCTCTCCATTTTTTGGGGGTCCGTCCAGGCGGCCGTTTGGTGTTTGATTTCTCTCTCATCACGGTTTTTGCTAGTCTGTCATCGTCCATTCGTTCCGCGTGATCTCTCCACTGCCTACGACGGTTTCGAACCCACTCCACAACATCCCCCACTCCGCTGTCCTCGCATATTTTTGCGTTTCTTATTCTATCTCTTAAACTTGTTCCCGTGATCATTCTCAGCGTTTTCATTTCTGTGGTTCTCATAATTTGTTTTGTCTTTGTTATTTCATTTCTTGTTTCTGCGCCGTAGGTCAGTATCGGTCTTACGCAGACCTTGTAAATTCTTGCTTTGCTCTCAACCGTCATATGTTTATTGTTCTAGATTATGTCTCTTAGTTGGCCTGATATCATGGCCGCTTTATTGGCTTGTGTGCGTACTTCTTCCGTTACTGCCCTGTTACTTGTTATATGTGTTCCCAGGTATTTAAACTTCCCAACCTGTTCGATATGTTTGTCATCAACCATTAGTTTGCATCTTACCGGTTCTTTTGCTATTACCATTGCTTTGGTTTTCTCCACAGATATCTTCATATTATACTGTTTGGCTGTTCGATTGAGATGGAAAAGCATTCTTTGTAAGTTGTCCTCGCTATCTGCTGTCAAGGCAACATTGTCTGCAAAGCATATAATGTGAACGGTGTTGTGTCCCATTGGGTATCCAATATTTGTGCTTTTTACCTCATCAATGATTTCGTCCATGATTACATTGAAAAGTGTTGGACTTAGGGTAGATAGTGGGATTTCCTCTGTTAGAGTGTTATTTGTTTTAATTATCATGATGTTTTTGGAATTCAGTTCGTATATTGTGCGTATGATTGCTTCGTCTACCTGTTTTCTTCGCAGTAGTTCTATTATGTGTTCAAGTTTGACTCGGTCGAACGCTTGTGTAAAGTCCACAAAACAAATGAACAGCGGTTTATCGTATTCGATAGATTTTTCAACCAGCTGCCTGATAATAAATATACCGTCGATAGTAGAACGGTTATTCCGGAAGCCCTGCTGTTCTTCGCACGCCCCTAACTTGTCTACGATCCGTTGTGACAGTTTTTTGGTTAAACTGTTCAGTAGGCTGATTCCCCTGTAGTTTTCGGGTTGTTTCTTTGATCCATTTTTGGGGATCGGAATTGTGCTGCTTTTCCGCCATTCGTTGGGTACTGACGTTGTGCGGAGTATATTTTGAAATAGAACAGTGAGCTCTGTGACAAGGCTGGGGCCTCCGTACTTTATTTAACATCTCATTCGTAATTTGGTCGGTACTAAGGTGATTTTCCGTTTTTTTAATTTCTTAATTGTCAGGTGCATCTCTGCTTCACTGATATTAACATCTGTTAGTTCTGTGGTTTTTTGTTGGTCTTCGTCTACGTGGTTTTCTCTAGCTGGTGCCTGGAGTAAGTCCTTAAAATGGCTGACCCATTGTTGGCTGTCAATTGGACCTAGTTGAACGTATTCATTGATTGTTTTTTTTTTCTGTTCCTCAGCATGATGCTTATGTGACCGGACCATTTCACTCTTATTTAACGCTCCAAATCCAAATATGAGTTCCGCTTGCATCTATCATGTCAGGTTCAAGGCCATTCCAAGTAATGACTTTAAAATGACCTCTGGCTGACCTTGAGGGATTAAACAAACCACGAATTCTAATTTAACGATCTCAAAAACCTACATATCTACTTCTTCAGATTTATTTAGTGAATTTTACTCTATTTGACCTTGAAATTATCTTGAACCTGACGTGATAGAGGTTAGCGGCTCTCAGATTTGGATTAAGGACATCAAATAACATAAGAATAAAATGTTGTATCATTTTTACACCAAGTTAAATGTCTTAATGGTTAAACTTTTTAATAATTTATCCATAAACCTTTAACTTTTTTTTTAACGGCTCGTAATCGTTTTACCATACTTTTTACAAAATTATCTCAGTAGTCTGGTGAATTTTTTTCCCATTCTTCTTGAACTCAACCCTATCCATAATACCCTTAACGAAGACGGTAGATAATCAATGTTATTTAGTGGGACATGTTTTATTAGTGGCTACAAATTTTCAATTGAGTTTCGACCAAGACATTGTGCCCGGCCACTGTAATACTTGAAAGTCCTAAGAAGTAAGCCGCGTTGCTGGAAGGTAACTTCGTTTATCGGATGAGGCATATTATCCACAGTTGCATCAAATTGTATTTTAAAACATCTTTTTATTCATCTTTCCAACCATTTTGTGAATCGGACCCTCATAAGCCGTCATTCAGACTATAAAGCAATGGAAAGGCAATATTAAGCTTTATGGATATATGATAGTTTATAGACTAAATCCTATTTATAGAATAGTCAGAAATATGAATAAAGAAATGTATCTTAATATATTTAAAATGCAATTTGATTAAAACTGTAGATAATATGTCTCGTCCGATAAATGAAGTGACCGTTCAGCACGACAATAATCAAAAATATCCAGCCATAAAAATAAAGCACTAGCTTCAGAAAAAGTTTTAAGGTTCAAATTCTCAATAATAAAGATGAATTTAAAAAATTTAGTTTTGGTAAGCACTTATATAATTTGTTTATTGCTTTTATCATTTCTAGTACTATTGTCTAAATTATTAGTTTTATTTTATTCAAGTTTACCGTCAGTTACGTAGAATGTAATATCAGCTGACGTATTACGTAAACCCATAAAACTATATATATATATATATATGAAGTAAAAGGCGAACAGTAAATGCAAACTTCGTTCCAACCATATCCTTTCCGTTTACTTCATTCCTATATGGAGCTGCATATGTTTGTACGTTTGCTGAATGTGATTTCAGCACTATAACGGCATAATGTGGATATATCCACTGCTATTGCATCTCACACGGGGGAATCCGTGAAAGCCGCATAAACATATATATATATATATATATATATATATATATATATATATATATATATATATATATTGTTGTTGTTTTGTTTTAAAGCTATTGTGATGTTGTTGAGTTCTTCTTAACAATTTTTGAGTTTGGTTAGTCACAACGATCTGTAAATCAATATGTTGGCGACTGATTGTAACTGTGATGGATGATGGTGAGAGTCAGCATGCCGAATCAAAGAACATAATATCAAAAAGACCATAAAACAGAACACAAATGCAATAGCAGAGAAAAAAGAAAAAGATGACAAATCCTAACCAAAAACCACACTGCTATACATAAAAATGTAATAGACCTAAATGAAAGAATTCTGAGGAAGCATGACATATGTACAATTTACAAGCCCCAAACAACAATACACAAATTATTGGGCAATCCCAAATACAGAATATCATTGGAAAACCATGGAGTGTACAGCATTCTATGTAGAGACGCTGAAAAAGAATACATCGACTAAACAAACACTAGAATCTCTACCTGAGTCCAAGAACATAAAAATAGCATAAAGAATAAGCAGACCACATCAGCTTTATTCCAACATCATCAATAAACAGGACACACAATAAATTTTCAGGAAATCAAACAGATCGCATTCATAAAATACTATAGAAAGCGCATCATCAGACAAGCTCTCGAAATAGAAAAAATTGAAAACTTTAACAAGAAAAATGATACACAAAACATCTCAAATACGTGGAAAACTCTAATTAAAATCCAACCAAAAACAACACACCAGAAAAACAGCACACGAACTCCGTAATAGTATAGAAAAGAAATTTCTTTGCTATTTCTTTCTATTATGGAAAATCATTCAAAACTTACTCTATAAGCACATTCGGCAAGGGTCGAGTATGTTCGAACAAGGAATCGTGCTATAGAAATAGAAACAGTCTTTGGTTTGTTGCTGTTCTTCTATCTCTTTCAAAGCAATTTAAATGCTGCATAAGTTTGTCTCATTTTTTTCCTGATTTACGGTGTTTGAATTTGTGGTTATGTTAAATGTGAGATATATTTGTTTCTAAGAATGAAATGAAGTTTGTGTTTTTATATTTTATTTAGCTAAAAGTATAGATTTACACGTTATATAAGAAAAAAATATCAAAATAGCAATAATTATTTTTATTTCTGTTTATTTCTTAACGTTAAGAATCAGAACAATAATAAATTATTAGAGCTGAATTAAGAAAAAATAAATAGATATATACACATTATATATCCAATTTAAAAAGTCTTTTATTCCGTTTTACTGAGCTGCACACACTTCTGACAGGGTTCAGCTAAATGTCGGTTGAGCACACAAAATATCCCTCTACTCTTCAATATTTTATAGAAAATACATAAATATCGGATCCATATTTTCTAATAGGTAATTTATTAAAAGTCTAGAGTTAAATACTTTAAAATATAATATTGGAGATTTCACGATAAAATTTTTTTGTCAATTAACCTAAAAAATTACAAAGTAAATATATTTAGTATTTTTTTCTTTTAATTATAAAGTCCCTAGAAAAGATAAATGTTTTTAGAGATGGTAGTTTTTAGTTATTTCTATGCGAACTAGCCCGAAGTTGTATGGAAAATATCCTAGACAATAGGTTCCGTTGATAGAAAGAAATTTTCGATCTTCTTTATTTCTTTTCTGTTTCTATTTCTATCTTGATACGGATTTCGCGTGCAGGACAACGAGACGAGAGGAGGCCCGCTCCACTGTTGAAACCATTAGGTGATCGAAATTAGGTAGTTTTAGGCAAATATCGGAAAAATCATCTAAATAATTTAAGCTCATATGCAGTAGATGAATTTTTGGCTCTCCAGTTTAATAAATTATGACTTTTTTAAATTTTAATATATTCCGAGTTATTTTCTGTTTATATTCATATGAAGCTTAATATACAGTACAAGAGTACCACGGTATAATCATAAACACAAATAAAAATTAATTCAATGTAAACAAGTTTCCATTCCTCGCGGCATATTCGAGTAAAAAGAAAGATCTGAACAATATATTTTTTTCTGAAAAAATCATTATTCTGCGTTTTTCTTAAGAAAGTAAGTTAATTTTGAGGGTAAAGTATTTCCTGTTTAGATCTCATATTAAATTCCACGCCAGACACGATATTCCTTTTAACCCCCAGAACGTAATTTACTTCTCTTTTTGGCACGACACTTCGCTTAACGTACGGGTTATATGCAAAGATGGATGTGGCTTTTACCTTTAATCTTAAAAGGGAGCAAAGACGTATTAGCGGGTACCTAATGTTTACTAAGTACATGTTGACGATGCATTAAATGCATATATAAAGAAACTATGGATGCTAGTTTTAGTAAAATTGTACTAGATTTGTCAACATTAAGTACAAAAATTTCTAGCAGCTATCGAAGGTTGGAAGCTTATATTTAACTAATACTGATTTCAGCCAAAAATTTTAAATATTTTATAATTTGGCAAAACTTTAAAGTTAAATGAGACTTAAAAATTAATATTATTTGCCACGCTTTTTTGGGACACTCTGTATACGGTAAACTGTGTTTAACATATGCATACTTTAACCTCAATAACATTGCCCCTATCAAATTTTCTATCGATTTTTTGATTCCGTATACATGTCACACGCTTTGTTGTAAGCTATTTTAAATGGGGAATAAAAAGTAATGTCAAAGGGTTGCAGACGATGCGATGAATGTGGTAGAATAGTAAGTAATATGACAGGGTTTTCTTTTGTCAGTTCTCAAGCTTCTAGATTAGACTGAGTGTTGTAATTATCCATCACTGAAAAAACTGATCTTTCAGCAGTAGATTTGGTTTTTTTTTATAAAATGAATATATTTTCGTTAGTCCAACCATTATATGAACATGCGCAAACAGCTCCTGGTGGTCTATTTCTTCCCAGCTGTGATGAATGACGTTCTGGAGGAAAAATGAAAAGAGGAGGAATAAAAGATCCTGAAGCGCTCATACCACACATCGCTGTTGTTGTTTTACCACTTTCCCATGATGTAATAGCTCCAAAGCATTTCTGCCCATTGGTGGCAATAATTTTCTTTAAATAAAACAAATAACTAACACGAGTAATATACAAACTAGGGTAAGAAAGCAATTACAGATAAAGTATTTTTTAATCTTTTTATGCAAATCACATTTTGTCAGCTATTAGTTTGACATGGACTTTAAAAATTTCAATTTCATATAAAAATTTATATTTATTTTTCGCTTTTTAGCGCAATTTTTGAAGTCGAACCAATATTTTTTTGAAAATTTTATTTTATTAACCATATATATAAAAAAAAATTCTCTGTTACGCTGATGACGCTGTGATATGTGCCGAAAATGAAGACGACCTCCAGAGATTGTTAAATACCTTTAATCTTACAGGAAGAAAATATAATATGATTATCTCAGCCGACAAAACTAAATGTATGACAACCTCAAAAGAACCCCTCCGATGCAAACTAGAACTAGACGGTCAAATAATACAACAAGAAATGAGTTTCAAATATCTAGGAATCGACATAACTAGCTATGGCAACATCGAAGATGAAGTAAGAGCGCAGGTGGCCAAAGCAAATAAAGTGGCGGGTTGTCTCAACGACGTGATCTGGCGAAACAAACACTTACAACAAGAAACAAAGGTTCGGATCTACAAAACCACAATTAGATCTATTATGACATACACCTCAGAAACACGGCCAGAGACGACAAAAACGAAACAACTATTGGAGACTACAGAAATGAGAATACTTTAACGAATAACAGGAAAAACGCTACTAGACAGAGAAAGAAGCGATAACATCAGGCAATCATGCAACACAGACTGCATTAATGAGTGGGTCCTACAACGTAAGACACAATGGAACAAACACATAAGCCGAATGACAGAGGATAGACTGGTAAGGATCGCACGAGATAAATCGCCTAGTGGTATACGCAGTAGAGGTCGACCACGGAAAAGGTGGAGCGATAATTTAAGTCCAGAATGAGGAAAATCGAAGAAGGAACAGGTCAGGGACCTATTATAGAAGGTAGAAGAAGAAGAAGAAGATATATATTTTCATGACACCATTAGCTCTTTTCCGTCTCACAGTTGCGCACTATGGATCTCGGTAACGAAGAGATAGACTTATGGGGATTTAATATTGGGATTAAAGATTGTTCCACAAACTCAGTATTTGTTTTACGTGTATATGGTTCTGTAGATCTTAAATATCGGCCAATCATTTTCTTCGGTATATCTTATTTTCGACATATATTAATAATAAATAATTGCTGTTCCACAGTTATTTTTTCTCTTTGATTGTTTAGTGCAGGAGGAACCACGCAAAGAGATGCTAGAGATTTTATATAATTCCAGCACAATATTTGTAAATTTTAATATTTATACGTTCCTACCGTCCGATAAGAGCAAATAAAATGCCTTCATGTGCTAGAACAAAAGAGAATTCATGTTAATTTACACCGAATGTTCCAGAAATAATTTCATAAATTACAGCGTGGATTTTGTAACTGTCTGAAAATAAGCAGAAAACTTTTTGGTATGCACGAAGTCTTGGTGAATTTTCTTCATTTTAAGGATGCATTTCGGAGAAAGTCGCATATAGGAAGAATTATGTGGATGGGTTGAAAGGATTTTAGTTGAAAAGAAAGAAAATAGAATGTGAATTTATGATGCGGATAAATATTTGAAATGCTTGAAACGAATAATTTGAAATAAATGACTGTCTTGTTATAATACGGGAGCCCAGTGTGTTTCTATATATCTCCCTGATAACAAATATCTATGGTAGATTCCTAAAAAATAGTTAGATTATTTGTTATAAACAAAAAATCGTTAATCGTTAAAAAATTGTTTTTTTTTTAGAAAATAATATATATTTTCAAATTCTGCTTCTAGCAATTAATAGTTGAAATCAAGGACTAGGATTAATTTATTTATTAATTATTTAACGCTTTTAGAGCTTCATTATAATGTACGAGCCGCCATCTATGAAGAGAAGTAAAAGTCTACTTACAGGCGCGCACCTAGCGCACATAATCCATTATTGCTTTCACTGACCGTCTATTTTCCAAAAAAATATTTTTTTTTTAAATTAATAAGGATTTTTTTGTTTATAACAACTTACCTGACTATCTTTCGGGAACACACCATCGATATTTGGAAGCAGGGGGTCAAAATATATATGAAAATGTTTGGTGGAGCCATGTTTCTTCTTCGACTATGAAAATCCACTGAGCTCCCGACTGTTACTTTTAAAAGAGTGCCGAGATTTTTGCATAATAGAATAAACTTACTTAGATATAAAAATATGGGAAACAAATTTATTCAAGCTTCGATTTGTTTGACTTAATAACAAACACGAATTTGCGAAAATAATTATATTGACCTTTACATTATAGGAATATTTTAGTTTGTAAATCAAAGCTTGATACCAGATCTTTTGGATGTCCGGCACTGTCAGACTAGTTTAGGCCTTTCTTTGTAGTCCACCTAGAGCCCTGCCAACAATCCTGGATACCTGCGGCTCAGTCGAATCACCTCTTCTAAAGCCAAATTGCGCGTCTTGAATCAAACACTTCCATCCGTTAGTCAGCTCGGAAAAATCTACAGGTTTATGGGTCTCCAATTTTGAAAAAAGTTGTGGTTCTTGTTGAACTTTGGAAACCTAGTAATAACAGCTATTTTCCATGCTTCCAGATAGTGTTTTAATGTGGAACAAGCATTTGTTATGTTTAGCAAGGATAAAAGCGCATTTTCAGTGAGATTTTTCAAAGCTTGATTAACTTTCGAAGAAATTACGGTTCTTTCTAAATTGCTCTCAATTCTTTTCTCACACTGAACTAAGGGATAATGTGTTCACTTCAGCCTTATCTTTATCCGAATACGCCATCCCATTTAGATCATGAATATGGGGAATTATGGTCTTTTGCTTGCAAGTGGCATTTCCCGTGAGTCTCTTTATATGATTACTCCAGCGGGTGATCGGTCGTCTTTTATTTTTGGATGTTTTAATTATTGGCCTTTATTGCATTATCCTTTTCTGCCCACCGACCATCCGTCATTGTAGCAATATGGCCTGCGCAGAACAGTTTCCACAGCATCTCGTTGCCCGTACTGTACCTGATAATTCAACTAAGTATTTTATTTCGGATAGTAATTCCTAATATTGTTCTTTCCATAGTTCGTTGTATGACTTGTATTCTCTTAATGCTGTTCTTTGTCAATTTTAGTATCTTTGCACCACATGTTAACAGATGGTTCGAAAAGTTCCGAGATTAACATATTAAAACACAATTTTTTGGCAAAATTCAATTTTATTTATCAACATATTCTCCTTCTAGAGTGATGCAATCATTCCAGTGCTACTCAAACATTTCTAAGCCGTTCTTATACAACAATTTGTCTAACTCTTCAAAATATGGTTCAGTTTTGGCGTTTACTTCTTCACTGGAGTCATATCTCTTTCCCACAGGCATTTTTTGAAGTTTGCGAACAAGGGACCAAATTAAAGAATAAGTGGGTGCGGAAGCAATTGGAGGTGCAATTGATGCAGTTTTGTTATCGTAGCGATAGACTTGTGAGACGGTTCTTTGGCTTGGTGAAAGAGCTCTTTTTTCTTCGTCATTTGAGGTCATTGTTTCACGATTTCTTTCTTCAAATGCACCAGTAAAGCCATATAATATTCACTATTGATGATTTTCCCCTTTTTAGGGTAATCGTTGAATATTATACCATGCGCATCCCAAAATGGGAACGCCATAACTTTGGCAGCCGACTGTTACGTTTTTGGTCGCTTTGGTTGGCCATTATTCCTCTCTGTCCACTCAGATGACAGCCGATTTGACTCCGGAGTGTAGTGGTGGATCCATGCTTCATCCCTTGTCATATATCGCATGAAAAAACCCTCTTTATATTTTTTTAATGTTTCGAAAATTTCCAAAGGTGAGTCACTAAAACTTCAATATCTAAAGATTGTATGAATATGTTAGTAGAGTCGCCATCTATATGCCAATCTCGGGACTACCTGCTTGTACGGGAAGAACACGTTGCTTAAATATTTTCGTTTTTAAACTCATTGAAACTCAACTTCAGTTGTGGTTTTTCAAATACTCTCCCTGTCAGGACCCTTGATTTTATGTGCTTGATTATCTCATTCAGTACTGATCTTTCATCCTAAATATTTGTTTACACTTAATCTAACTTCATGTTGTTATTTTTAATGGAACTATTCAGGATAAGATTTTTCACAAATTAGGTTTTTTTTATATTTAATTTCCAAACCTAACCCTGCTGCCGCCTTAGAAAGATTTTATAATTGAGTTTATGTCTCTGGTATGTTGCCTGTTATTAGCACGATGTGGTTGGCAAAGTAAAGTAGGTTTAATTTTTCCTCATCGATACTAATTCCCATGTTATCCTAGTCTATTTTACTTAGCATACTCTGTAACAAAGTAACCAAATATTTCCGAAGGGGGCGCATCGCTTCTTGCTGTTACATAATTTGAAGATGTTTTTTACTCCAGTCAAACAAGCGAAAAAAAAACTCGAATTTCGCCGAAATAAGACAAAAAATAGTATTTCTAATAGGAGGGATGGATTTTATTTTTTGTTGACGTTACATCAATTATCATATATGATGGTTCTGTTTTGAATTTGGTACGTTTTACGTCTGCCCCTTTACGTTTGTTATTCACTTGCTAGTTATTTCAAATGTGGCATACATAAGTAGATAATAATATATTCAAATATTTTCAATTAGGTAGGTAGTATATAAAAAATATATTCTGAATTTACTAAAAATAGTAATGCGAAATATGTTTAACACACGGTAAAATATATTGAGCAGATATAACAAAAAAAATTTTAGGGTTGAGAAATGGAAATGCAGAATATATTGCCTTTTAATACTTATAATTTAAACCAATACAAACTTAATATTCAGTATTAAATTTCATATTTAACATAGAATATATATATTATCGAATTAAAGACCTAAAGTATATATCGTATTTCACTTGCAATATTACTTATTCAAATAAAAGTAACTAAAGTAACGAGGCCAAAGTAACGAGTCCTAGAGACGAAAGTAACGAGTAGTTACAAGTCCTTAAAAGTAACTAAACTTTCCATCACTACTGAGCACATCTCATGAAAGAGGAACTCTTCTTCTATGAGAAGTATTACATGGAATTGAGGAAAATTAATTTTAAATTTGTTTAAACTTCATTAGAAAACCACTATCATTTTTACCTTGTAAAAAAATTAAATAACTATTTTGTTTTAGCCGATAAAAAAATTCTGTTTTCATATTTGGGAAGATTGTTAACTTTGGCGTATACTGACCTAAGCCGTTTTTTTTTTCTAAATTCGTCTCAAAATGTCAGCTTTCCAAAAATGAAAACAGAATTTTTTTATCGGCAAAAACAAAAAAGTTATTTAATTTTTTTACAAGGTAAAAATGATAGTGGTTTTCTAATGAAGTTTAAGCAAATTTAAAAGTAATTTTCCTCAATTCCATGTAATACTTCTCATAGAAGAAGAGTTCCTCTTTCATGAGATGTGCTCAGAATCGGTGTACCTTCAGAATGTTATTCCAAAATTCGCTCGCCTGTGATAAACAAATTAAATTTTACACAAACTATTTGATGAATCAATCTGAAATTTTTACCACATATTAAGCACTAAAAGACCCAACTTTTTACGTACAACAAAGTCGTAGGTTGCATTTAGCAAAAGTTATTGTTAATTGAATATTATAACAAATTTCGCCTTGTTTTGCATTTTTCTCAGCAACAAATAAAAATATCGAGATCGGTAAAAAACCAATTTGTAGGTTTTTCAATTCTCTACAAGATGGCTATTTTGGCCAAAAATTTCTTGTTTTTGCTGGTAAACAAAAAAGTGCAAAAAATGCATTTTTTGACCTTTAATTGTTTACAAAAAGCTTATGACACAAAAGAGAACATATACGGTTTATTTCTATAAGCATATATTACCCGAAAATCCGGGTCTCTGCCTGGAGTATCCAGACAAAATGCTTATTTGACTGATATAATTGCCTGAATCCAGTTTTTTAACCGACTTCTAAAAGAAGGAGGTTCTCAATTCGTCGCGTATATATATATATATATATATATATATATATATATATATATATATATATATATATATATATATATATATATATATATATTTTATGTATGTACACCGATTTTTCCGGAACGGCTGCACCGATTTGAATGAAATTTTTTACATTATGTTCAGAAAGTTGCTGCGGTGGTCCCATATTTTTTTGGAGGAAATTGGTGCAGTAAAATCCAAGATGGCGCCGACAATATGGCGGCAAAAAAAATTAATTTTGTCCGATTTTCTCCAAAATTGGTATGGGGGAATTTTCGGGGTTGTACGAATCTGAAATTATTTTTAAAAAATTCAAAATGGCGGATCCAATATGGCGGACAAAAAAATTTAATTTTGTTCAATTTTCTCCAAAATTGGTATGGGGGAGTTTTTGAGATCGCACATTACGAATTCAAAACATTTTAAAAAAAATCAATATGGCGGATCCAATATGGCGGACAAAAAAAATCGATTTTGTCCGATTTTCTCCAAAATTGGTACAGGGAAGTTTTCAGGGTCGCACATGAGGAATCTGAAATTATTTTTAAAAAATTCAATATGGTGCATCCAACATGGCAGACAAAAAAATCAATTTTGTCCGATTTTCACCAAAATTGGTACGGGAGAGTTTTCGGGGTGGCACATGACGAATCTAAAATTATTTTTTAAAAATTCAATATGGCGTATCCAATATGATGGATAAAAAATTAATTTTGTTCAATTTTTTTCAAAATTGATATGAGGGAGTTTTTGGGATAGCACATTACGAATCTGATATTATTTAAAAAAAAAATTAAATATGGCGAATCTAAGATGGCGAATTAAAGATTCTTCATCTTTCGATTTTGTCTAAAGTCAGTATGGAGGGATTTTTGTTAGTATTAATTACGAAATTAAAATATTTTTTGAAAAATTTAATCTGGCGTATTCAATATGGTGTTCTAAAAATTTTATATTCTTTCACTTTCTCTAAAACTGATAGAGAAGGTTCTTGAGGGTGTAAATTATGAATTTATTTCGGATCCAATATGGTGGGTTGAAAATTTGACCGTATTCACATTTTTTCAGATTTAGTATTAGGGTGTTAGGGGGTGGTGTATTACGAATATGAAGTTAATTTATTACAATTATTAGGTTGATAAGATACAATATGAGGGACTAAAAATTTTACAATTTCCGGTTTTATCTAAAATTGATATTGCGGGGTTCTTGAGGCGTGTACAAACTCAATATGCAATATAAAATATATTAGGCTAAGAAATGTACGTCTCAAATTCTTTAAATATTGATATTGGAAGGATTTGGGGCCTATATTACCAATCTTAAATTAATTTGAAATTTAAGATAGTGGATTTACTATGACAGACTAAATATTTGTTTGACACAATTTTATTGGTATTTGGAGAACTCTTAAGAATCAAAGAATTTTTAGTGGTTCATTTTTGGGTGATTTGGAGTCATTGCGAGGTACATTAATCTCGATCAGCATGTAATTCAAATAATTTATGAATATCATAAGGAATTCAAAACTAAAGATCGAAAAATAAAATTTTTACAAAAAAATTGAACCGACTTCTAACAATGCGCTAAAAAGGGAAAAATAACTAGACATTTTTATATGAAATTGAAATTTTTGAAGTCGGCGCCAAATTGTTTCTAAATGAAATAAATAACTACTAATATATATATATATATATATATATATATATATATATATATATATATATATATAATTATAGTAAGAAAGCAATTACAAATAAAGTATTTTTAATCTATTTATGCGAATTACATTTTATCAGGTATTAGTTTGGCGCCGACTTCAAAAATTTCAATTTCATTTAAAAATGTCTAGTTATTTTTCCCTTTTTAGAGCACTTTTAGAAGTCGGTTCAATTTTTTTATAAAAATTTTATATTTCATTCCAGTAATTTAGTAACTCAGAAAATAATAGATTTAATAAAATACATGGCATTGTTTCAGTTTACGTGTATTTATATTATCGAGCTACACTACAGAACTCACTTTTCAATTGTAATTCTAAAAATTTAAAATACTGAAGGGTATTAACTAATATAAGTCCTAAGTTGTGTACTTTAGTCATAAAAGAATAAAATTAACTTTTTAAATATCATGCAGTACAGTACAGTGACTTGTACACATTTTCTATACAGTAGTGTTTCACAGTTTAATTAACTAACTCAAATTACTCGCACATAATTAGCGATCTAGAATGTGAATAGAATATATTAAAGATTAGTAGTTTGATTAGTTAAGTTTAAAGTTTATGCAAACTTATCAAATGTTAAAATTGATTAATTTTACAACATGTTTGCATAAATAGGTATTTCGTTTTAACATTACAATTTCATAAAGTATTAAAACAATCACTCCATACAATAACATGTTTTCTACAGTTCCAGAAAATCTAAAATACTCAATTCAGGGGCGGATCCAGCCTTTCTCTTTGGGGGGGGGGGGGCGAATCACAAAAGTACAGTATGACAAGCGAAGGCAAGTTGTCGAAGGGGGAGGGGGGAACATCAGCAACATTCCCATTTCTAGTGTAAAAGGCAGGGTCGGATCTATTTTTCTGAATTTGAAGCTCTTGGAGAGGTGGGGGGCGATCACAAGAAAAAACAAGTTGCCGACAGGAGGGGGGGGGGAGAATGCGAGCAGCATACACATTCCTAGTATAAGAGACAAAATCGTGTCCATTTTCCAGAACTCAAAGCTCTTGGGTGGAGTGGCTATCGCAAGAAAAACAAGTTGTCAACGGGAGGGGAGTGCTAGCAGCATACACATTCCTAATATTAAACGTATAATTGGTTCTATTTTCCTGAACTCAAAGCTCTTGGGAAGGGAAGGGGCGATCGCAAACATACACATTCCTATACTCTATTCAAGAACTAGAGAGAGTAATAAAACTGTTACCGAAACTTCCAACTTACCTGCTCCAGTGCCGCAGGTAACTGAGAACTAACGTGAATCTAATTATATTTAAACATAAGGTTTTATAAATTTACTGCAACAATAGAGTTTCTGATAGTTCAATTTAATTTCTGTCAGTGAGCAAAGTACACCTTACAGTGTGTCCTTAATGATTTATCTTGTTGTTGCTTGTTTCTATATATTATATGAGGTTACTGAGATACACAAAAGATATGGCTTTCACATCTATATTTATTCCAAAATCGTTAAACCAGGACATTTTTTCCTCAACGAAAAACTTATTACGATGAATGTTTATGATGCCTTAAAATATCAATATCTAGATAATAATGTTAAAAGTTCAATTGGGATGTGTTCCAACAGGACAGAAGTTGGAAAATCTACTATGTACCGAATACTGAAGGAGAAAAAAACGACTGAAATTATTAGTACTTCCAAGTTACATTCGATTACAGACAGACGAAAAACCTCGTTGGAAGAAGAGATATAAAACGCCTAAAAAGGAGTTATTCATTCATCTTATTATGAGAAGCAGAACCCAACCGTCGACAAAATTCTAACTAAAATCAATGAAGATCGGGATTTACCTGAAATTAAAAAAACAGCTTTGGGAATTGCTCAGAGAATTTAATTTGTTCTGGGAAAAACCAGATAGGAAATCTTTTCTTATAGATCGTCCGGAAAATGCCCGTCGATGAAGGAAATATCTCTCTCAAGTAAAAGGTAGAGTTGCTAGAAATAACACAACTTACAAAATTAGTAATTTAACAGAACTTTAGAAAGATTTTTTGGAATAAAGCTACTGCAGAAAACTTGGAAAAATCCACATAATAAAAGAATAAAAGAAAATGTGGAAACTCGATCTCATAATCCATGAGATAGAGGGACCAATTATAATTAATTTGGGCGAAGATAGCTTCACTGACTTGGATTACGAATTAGATACGTAATGTTTACCAGCATAAACATAATTTATTATTTAAATATTTTTAACATATAAAAATTAATTACATTTAAATCCCTTTCTAGTGTTTAATTGTAATTCTGCAGATGGTTTAAGAAATAAATAAACTGAAACGTCAAATGTCCTAAAAATGTTTTTTATTAATAATAAAATGACCGATAGCCCAAAAAAATTTTCACATTATATAGACGAATTTATTTTTTTATATATGTTTAACTTCCTGTATTTTTGGCAATAGGTATTTTGTAAATATTTAAATTATAACTTAGAATTTTTTAAGAGAAAAAGGCTACGATTTATTCTGAATGTGCCTAAAACGGTTTATATGCCAAAATTAAAAATAATAAAAATACAGTTGTGATTTGTGTTAAATTTGTCAAAATTATCTATATATTCTAATGTATGTGAATTATTAAAAAATCATAAGAAATAAAATAATATTATGAAAACTTTTCATTTTAAGTTTATTACTGAAATAATATTCTATGCCATAAATACTGATAAAATAAACCTCTTTCCGATGCCTATGACGAGGATTAAAATCCTTTTTAACACATCACACATCCAAATATCTATTGTTATCCAACCCAAATGGTCTTTTATTATAGACCGGTATTTTTGATTATAAAATTTCTAATCCATTTCTATGAAAAATATATATGTCTAACAGATTTTGCCAAAGACACCGGACTAAAGAACACAGGTAGTTTGCGAAGAAAAAAAGGGTATTTATTACTCTCTCTAGAATAAACTATAGTATAAGAGGCAAAATCGGGTCTAATTTCCTGAACTCAAAGCTCTTGGGGGGGGGGGGGGCGATCGCACCCACCGCCCCCCCCCCTTGGATCCGCACCTGACTCAATTTTTAATTACCATGTAATTGCTATAAAACATAATTGAAACTTGCGTACCAGAATTAAAATACTTATGTTCAATTATGCTTTTATAATTTACTTTCAGCTAAAATGAGTTAAAATAGAACAACATTTTAATAAATGCTTTTATTTCAGGCTCTTCTCTTTCGGTCAACGTCCTTTTCGAACACAAAGATGGCGGCTTTTTCCTCAAACAACAGCCCAGGCAACATTATTCCGGATCTTCTACTAATCCATTGGCAGGTCTTGATCCCTTGGTGCCCCTGTCAGGAGGACCCGGGGGTAACTCTGGAGGCACCCCCCTTTCGATCGATCGATTTACGGTTTTGCAGAGTAGCCAACCGATTTCCGTAAGGGCCAAGTACGGACCTTTTGATACGAAACAAACAGTGCCTGCAAGATATGTGGTACCTGACCCTATGCCATTGAATACTTCTGGTGAGTTAAGGTTGTTTATATAAGCTTTATACGCACGTAAAATTTTCCATTTTACAATTACTAAGAAGTGGTTTTCACATTTCTTTTATATCTAAAGATAGTTGACTAAAGCAATGGGACTATGGCTAAAAGAAATAATAAATCTCCTATATATATATATATATATATATATATATATATATATATATATATATATATCATTTTTTCTTTATTTTGTCTTTTCTTGGGTTTGGATTCTTAATTTAACAAAAAATAGAAACAATTGACGTTTCGCCCTTTATTTAAGGCATTTTCAAAATTTATGATTTATTTTCCTTCCTAAAAATACTTTTTATAAAATTAAAACATTCACACAGGATCATATCTACAATTTTAAAAACAAACAAACACTTTAAAATAGTATTTAAATCTTAAAAAAATATATTTAATTTGACCGTTACATACCTTGACATTTTATTTATTAATTATTAATGAAATTTAATCTTTACATCATCTATTCAGGGACTGACGATACATGGAATGCGAGTGTGTTTAATTTTTTATATATTTTTTATATTTTACAATGCACAAAATAAACAAAAAAACGCATAACATTTAATTTTATGTTTAAGAGGATATTCAATTTTTGATGCTTATTAACAGGATCGAATACTTAATATTTTTGTTTAAATTAGGCTGGTATAAATGTGGCTCAAATTTCCTGTACCCGTTCTGTCGTTAACAGTGTTTTTATCTTATTTAATTTCTATCATTTCCTTTATCTGCCATTTTTGGTAATTCATATCTTTGTTTTTTATTATGGTATTGTTATAATCAGAAGTATGTTTTTCGTCCTGTATGTCTTTGTTTAACGCTGTTGAGGCGTTTTTCGTCTATTTATGACTTTTCAATTCTGTTCCATTGGCTCGTCATGCCTATATATTTTTTGGGACAATCTGCGTAAGGGATCGAATATACTACATTTGATTTATTCATGACAGGAGTTTTACGTTTTAAATTAGTTAACAGTGTATTTACTTTATTATGGGACCCAGGCGCGGATCCAAGGGGGGGCGGTGGGGGCGATCGCCCCCCCCCCCCCCCCCAAGAGCTTTGAGTTTAGGAAATTGGACCCGATTTTTCCTCTTATACTATAGTTTTTTCAAAAACTAGAGAGAGTAATAAATAATTTTTTACCCTTTTTCTCTTCGCAAACTACCTGTGTTCTTTAGTCCGGTGTTTTTAGCAAAATTTGTTAGACACATATATTTTTCATAGGAGTGGGTTAGAAATTTTATCATCAAAAATACCGGTCTATAATAATAGACTAAAACGTAGGATTATTCTCTCAAAAAATTCTAAGTTATAATTTAAATACTTACAAAATATCCATTGTCAAAAATACAAAAAGTTAAACATATATAAAAAAATAAATTCGTCCATATAATAATAAAATATTTTTGGGGCTATCGGTCATTTTATTATTAATTAAAAACATTTTTAGGGTATTTGACGTTTCAGTTTATTTTTTTTTTTAAACCATCTGAAGAATTACAATTAAACACTAAAAAGGGATTCAAATGTAATTACTTTTTTTATATTGTAATTAAAATTAGACCTACTTATTTTTATTTCTATTGTACTGATATCTTAATTTAATTTACTTTTATATATGGAAATACGATAGCCCCAAAAAAATAAGATAAACATGTTAATTCTACACACTTAAGAAAAAGACACAAACACAATAATAAAATAATAAAAAACATACTGCTAATTAGAATTAAATATATATAAAATTAAAGAGTGGGACACACTAAAATAAAAATATATAAAAAAATAAAAAAAAAACATATAAACAACATTAAACAATAAAATACAACAAAAACAAAAATTTAAATAATAAATTGTGTTTACACTAGTAAACATTACGTATTTAATTCCTAATCAAAGTCAGTGAAACTATCTTCGCTAAAATTAATTATAATTGGTTCCTCCAACTTATTCAAAAAAATCTTTCAAAAGTTTAGTTAAATTATTAATTTTATTAATTGTGTTATTTCTAGCTTTTATTTGAGAGAGATATTTACGTCTCCAACGGACAGTTTCCGGACGATTTATAAGAACAGATTTTCTCTTTGGTTTTTCCCAGCAAAAATTAAGTTCTCTGAGCAATTTCCAGAGATCAGTTCTTTTAATTTCAGGTAAATCGCGATCTTCAATGATTTTAGTTAGAATTTTGTAGATGGTTGGGATCTGCTTCTCATAATAAAATGTATATACAACCCCTTTAATTGCAGTTTTCATCTCTTCTTCCAACGAGGTTTTTCGTTTGCCTGTGATCGAATGTGGCTTGGGAGTACTAACAAATCCAGTCGTTTTTTCTCCTTCAGTATTCGGTACATAGTAGATTTTCCAACTCCTGTCATGTTGGAACATATCTCAACAGAGCTTTTAACATTATTATCTAGATATTGATATTTTAAGACATCATAAACATTCATCGTAATAAGTTTTTCGTTGAGGAAAAAATGCCCTGGTTTAACGATTTTGGAATGAATATAGAGGTGAAAGCCATATCTTTTGGGTATCTCACTAATCTCAAATAATATATAAAAACAAGCGCAAACAAGATAAATCACTAAGAAAAACCGGTAAGTAAGAGAGAGGCTGGATCCATCCCTGATGTGACCATACGATAATATCATGCTTTTTTAAAATGTGTTTTATTTTTTCTGACAGCACACTAGTGTAAGGTAATGCTACATATTTCTGCTGTTTATTATTATTAGGTTATTATAAAATTTATATGTTCGTTTATTAATTGTTTTGGTGATAGTCTTTTTATTGAAATTATTATTTATTGGTGTATTTTTCACTTTTTGCAGTGTTCTTGGTAGGAATTCTGGAGAGGTTAGAGAACTAGCACAATCAGCCAGACCGATTATAACACTATTTCTTTGAGTTTTTGAATGATTAGAGAAACAGTTCAGATATCTACCTGACCAGATTGGGTTGGTGTACCATTCAGTTAAAATTTTGTTTTTTCTGCGTATAAGTGTCATATCTAGAAATTTTATTTTATTATTATTTATTGTTTCGGACGTGAATTGTAATTTTTCATTGAAACTGTTGAATTCTTGGAGAATTTCATTTATTTTATTTTGTGGCACGGCTGTTATGCAATCATCGACAAAACGTTTCAATAATATTATCTTAAAATTTTATTTTTCTAAAACTTTTTCCTCTAAATATTCCATTACTAACTGACTGTACTAGACCTAAACCCGAGAAAAGACAAAATAAAGAAAAAATTATATAATATATGGTTCAAGAATTAAGAATATATATATATATATATATATATATATATATATATATATATATATATATATAACAATCCTAATAAGAATTGCTAACAAATTGTCTATTAAATGTCACAAATTTTAGGTCCAGCCATAGACCTTCAAGATCAAGCAACTCACCATCTGGATATGTCAGCCCATATCGTTCGAAATGAAGTACCAAGAGATTCTCCAATCCTCAGGGTACTGTTTCATACAGGAACTGATCCTGGAGGTAGAAGGCAGATTTTGTTGGCCAGACATCATCAAAGAGTTTGCATCGGTAAGGAAAAAATTTACAAAAAATGACATATTACTAACTTATAAGTTCACACACGAAGCCCGTTTTCCAATAGCTCTCTAGGAAATAGTGAACGTAATGCTTTATAAAGATGAAGAAGGTACTAAACTCATATATTTGTTACAGTTCTTCATGCTAGTATGGGCCAGAGGCCACCGCTTCACGCTGCGTGTAGTCCGGATGGTGAATATGGCGTCTGCTTAGCTCAAGTTACCATTCCGTCATCTTGGTGGCCACCGCTACCATCACCCGATAGAGAAGGCAGACCTGGAAAACTTGTTAAGTCACCACCAAGATTAGTTCAGGTATGTTTGATTTAAGATTATATTGCTACTATTCCTCTGCGTTTTAGGGTTTCAACTTGAATGATTGTAAAGCCAAAAGAAGTGCGTATTTTGATATAGAGCTACCGGATCTTGTACTGTATTGTCTATTGTCTGTATCCATTTTTATAAATAATTGAATTTAACAAAAAGTAATGAAAACATGGCAATTTGAGTTATATTTAACTGAATTAACAAAATATTATTCGTTCAAGGTGGCTTATTCAGTCCTGGAACCATGGCCAGTTGAAGGTGAAGGCTGTCACCCGAAAATGGAAGTTCAACCTTCTGTAATTCTCGGTACTGTACCTTTGACTCCAGCCAAAGGTGCTTACAAGGAATTGAAATTGACAGATGCTATCACGATGTTGGTACCGCATCCACCGCTATTTCCGATGTCGAGGATTCATATTTCTGTATTCATCGATCGATTGAAGGCAAAATCATTGACTGCCATTGTTATAAGGTAGGTTATTGTAACTTGATAATTCATTTTCCTGTTTATTAGAAAATTTTCTTATGGGTAATGACTCATTTAATGTATCTTGTACTGCATTTGAAAATGGAAATTGAAAAATATTATTATAAAATTATGTTTATATCATATTATAAATTATCGGTGTTTACTCGTGACTTCCGATGTCCACATTTAGAAATAAAATATTTTTTTATAAACAATAACAAATATTATCAAATTAGGTACAAAAACACATTGACATTAAAAATTCAAGAGAGTATTAGTGTCAAAAGAATTTCAATAAATGTCGATGCTTTTACTGATGGACAAAACTTTTTACTTTAATATAGGGAAAGTAAGAAAAGTTTTCCCCGGAAAATTCATTTCCATACATTTCCTATATTTGGTATAACTTGGAATACATTTATTATTTTTTGATGAAGATCCTCAATATCATTTATGGACGTTTTATAAACGAGAAATCGGGTGAGCGAGGTGACCGAAGTATTAGTCCGCTTTTTCCTATTCATCTGTCATGAAATGTTGCGTTCAGGTATCTCCGTATGTCCAGATTAAAATAAGTTGAAGCACTACCTTGAGGTAGTCAAATAGTTAGTGTTGTTTCAATAGGAACATTTTTCATCATTTATGGAAAATCATCAAGAAGCATCCCCATCAAAAAAGTAGGATCCTACAACTTGGTCTCCTATAATTCCGTTCCATACGTTTAGAAAAGATCGGCGCAGATATTGCCGTTTCACAATGGCTAAAGATTTTCATAAGAGTACTAATGGATGCTATGAAAATTGTTAATACCCTTATGTGTAAATGTAGCTGCGTCGGTGAATAATATGACTTTAATGAATGATGATTTTATCCATATTTTTAACCGACTTCTAAAAGAAGGAGGTTCTCAATTCGTCGAGTATGTATTTTTTTTTATGTATGTACACCGATTACTCCGGAACGGCTGCACCGATTTAAATGAAATTTTTTACGTTACGTTCAGGAAGTTGCAGCGGCGGTCCCACATTTTTTTGAATGAAATTGGTGCAGTAAAATCCAAGATGGCGCTTACAATATGGTGGGCAAAAAAATTTATTTTGTCCGATTTTCTCCAAAATTGGTATGGAGGAATTTTCGGGGTTGTACTCAACGAATCTAAAATTATTTTTAAAGAATTCAAAATGGCGGATACAATATGGCGGACAAAAAAATTGAATTTTGCCCGATTTGCTCCAAAATTGATATGGGGGAGTTTGCGAGGTCGCACATGACGAATCTAAAATTATTTTAAAAAAATTCAATATGTGGGATCCAATATGGCGGACCAAAAAATCGATATTGCCCGATTTTCTCCAAAATTGGTATGGGGGAGTTTTCGGGGTATCACATAACGAATCTGAAATTTTAAAAAAATTCAATATGACGGATCCAATATGGTGGACAAAAAAATTTAATTTTGTCCGATTTTTTCCAAAATTGGTGTGGGGGAGTTTTCGGGATCTCACATAGCAAATCTGAAATAATTTTTAAAAAATTCAATATGGCGGATCCAATATGGCCGACAAAAAAATCAATTTTGTCCGATTTTCTTCAAAATTGGTACGGAGGAGTTTTTGGAATCGCATATGACGAATCTAAAATTATTTTTAAACAAATTCAATATGGCGGATCCAATATGGCGGACGAAAAAATCAATTTTGTGCGATTATCTCCAAAATTGATATGGAGGAGTTTTCGAGGTTGCATATAACAAATTCAAAATATTTTTAAAAAACTCAATATGGCGGATCCAAGATGGTGAACAAAAAAATTAATTTTGTCCGATTTTCTGCAAAATTGGTATGGGGGAGTTTCCGGGGTCGCACATCACGAAATCAAATGTTTTTAAAAAAAAATCATTATGGGCGTATCCAATATAGTGAATAAAAAATCAGTTTTGTCCGATTTTTTTCAAAATTGATATGGGGGAGTTTTTGGGATAGCACATTACGAATCTGATTAAATTTTTAAAAAAATTAAATATGACGGAATTAAAATGGCGGATTAAAGATTCTACATCTCTCGATTTTGTCTAAAGTTAGTATTGGGGGATTTTTAATGTTAATTACGAAATTAATATATTTTCTGAAAAACTCAATCTGTCGGATTCAATATGGCGTCCTAAAAATTTTATATAGAGAGTTCTTGAGGGTGTAAATTATGAATTTAAAAATATTTTTTCAGAATTCAATATGGCGAATTCAATATGGCGTCCTAAAAATTTTATATAAAGAGTTCTTGAGGGTGTAAATTATGAACTTAAAAATATTTTTTTCAGAATTCAATATGGCGAATTCAATTTAGCGGACTAAAAATTTTATATTTTTCGATTTTGTTCAAATGTGGAACTGAATAGTTTTTGAAGATGTAAATAGCGAATATAAACTTATTTTAAGAAAATCTAATATATCAGGAGATTTCATCTAAAATTGGTACTAGGGGGCTTTGAAGGGTTTAGATTTAGATTAAATTAAGACGTTAAAATTATTTTTTTGTTGAAATTCAATATGGCAGATCCAATATAGTGGGTTGAAAATTTTACCTTATTCGCATTTTTTCAGATTTGGTATTAGAGGGTTGGAGGGTGGTGTATTACCAATATGAAGTTAATTTTTTACAACTATTAGGTTGATAAGATACAATATAAGGGACTAAAAATTTTACATTTTCCCATTTTATCTAAAATTGACATTACGGGGTTCTTGGGGCGTATACAAACTCAATATGCAATATAAAATATATCGGGCTAAGAAACTTACGTTTCAAATTTTTTAAATATCGATATTGGAAGGTTTTGGGGCCTATATCACCAATCTAAAATTAATTTGAAATTTAAGATAGTGGATTTACTATGACAGACTAAATATTTGTTTGACACAATTTCATTGGTATTTGGAGAACTCTAAGAATCAAGTAATTTTTAGTGGTACATTTTATGGTAATTTATAATTCTGGATAAAATGGGTACTTTTTTGCCACCTTGGAGTCATTGCGAGGTACACTAATATCGATTAGTACTTAGTTCAAATAATTTATGAATATCATAATGAATTCAAAACTAAAAATCGACGAAATTGCACCGACTTCTAAAAGTGCGCTAAAAAGCGAAAAAAACTAGAAATTTTTATATGAAATTGAAATTTTTGAAGTCGGCGCCAAATTATTTCTAAATGAAATAAATAACTACTGATATATACAAATTATGGTAAGAAAGCAATTACAAATAAAGTATTTTTAATCTGTTTATGCGAATCACATTTTGACAGGTATTAGTTTGGCGCCGACTTCAAAAAGTTCAATTTCATATAAAAATTTATAGTTATTTTTCGCTTTTTAGCGCACTTTTAGAAGTCGGTTCAATTTTTTTATAAAAATTTTATTTCCAATAACTATTAAAACAAAAAAGATATGGGAAAAATAAAATTTGAATTTGAGGTAAAGTGACCTCTGGTGGTACAGTAGAGAAATATTTTTATAACAGAATCATGGAAGTCATTACGTGTAGTCTCTGGACCAAATATCAACTTGATAAGTTTAAAACTAACCTCAAGATGTTGTAAATAAGAAAAAAAATTGAACTTTGACTTAGTGTAACTCGAGAAGTATTGAGACTTCTTCTATATGACTTAGTACCTTTATTTACCACGTCAAATGAAATATTCAAGTGTATTAAGTTAGTTTAACTGAAGTAACTGAGTAGAAATTTCAAATACGTCATCACTTAATATAACATTGAAGTCATTCTAACTGCACCACTGAGTATGATAATTTAAAATGGTGAATAATAGAAGTTTATATTGCAAAAACAAAAAATAATATTTGCATTAGCATCCCTTCTTTTCTTTATTTTTGTTTTCAAACTAATTTCTGGTATTATTTGTAATATTTGCGAAACGCAAACTTTAAATGAGAAAGTTTCCGTCGGAAACGAAAATTACAGTAGTGTTTTAAATCCATTTTAATTAAATTTTGTTTGAGTAGGACTTTTAAGGCTAATCCTAAAAACATTCGTCCTTTTTATTTAAAATTTATGTTTCTACTTTTTTCCAGATTTTCATTTTATATATTCTTTGTAAACTTTCGAAGAATTTATTTTTCGATTTATATTTCTTACGTTGCCATAGATCAAATGTTTTTTTGTTTCGGCCTTTAGAAGTTCGAAAAAGTACTTTTAAAGTCTGCGCGTTTGGGAATTACTTATTTTTCGTTTTTTTGCAATAAAACTTTTACTAGTATTTTATTTAAAGAAAAAACTGTTAAACTTTTCATGGATATTTGTTCTAGTATTAATAATAATTTATATTGTTATTTAACAAAATGTAATTTAATTTTGTTGGTTGTTACTTGAGGGCAATTCCATTAGACCAGTAGTATTCTTTTTTTTCCGCGCCTTCATCTAAGATTTCTAAAGAACTAATAAATATTATTTAAGAAAACCTAAATTTATGGTTAAATTTGCAATAAAAAGACTCTGTGGGTTTAATAAAGAAAATAGAAAACATTCTTTTATTCATTGTTGCTTTATAAATCCTTTATTTATACATAGACTAAAATAATTACACACAAATCTTAAAAACTTAAAAACAATCGAACATCGTCAAGTGGTGCAGAACAAGGACATCTTAAAATCAACTGACACAAACACAGGAATAAAAGAAAGTACAAATTCTTCAGGGACAGGCCCTAGTAAAAAAATACTGCTTCAAGCGTTATTTAAACTTAGTTAGAGATTTTAAAAATTTAATATTTGTGGGCAATTGATTAAAAATGTTTAGACCTTTTGTGGCGTCTCCCTTTTTACAGGGTACGGCAACGGATGCGTACGGCAGCTCAATATGTCGGAGGCCAGGTTCGTATCTCTTTTAGAGATAGTTGTGCTCTGCTTTGATTACCCAATAGGCGCCACCTGTTTTACATTATCTGTGTTACTTACCTAGTGATTAAACAGGAAAACACTTAGGTATGAGGAATGATTTTAATTTATTGACTGTTGGTGTATAGCTCCACAATGAAACGACTTAATTAAAACAAAATAACAATTCCACTTTATTCCCAAAAAAAAATTATTATGTACATAAATTAGAATGGTGCCTACAATGTTTTTGTACTCTCTTGATAACTATGGTTGTTACCTCGTTTTTAAAAGGTTATATAAAATTTGGCCGCAAATGTTCTAGAACCTTTAATTGCCAATAACGTAAATTTTATAGAGTTATCAAAAAGTTCTTACATGTTATTATATCACATTAAAATATATTTATGTTGTTTTGTTTGTATTTAAAAAAAATTGATTTATAGCTCCAATTCTTTAACTTAAAGTTTTCTCCTACCTGGTCTATACTATGGTACCTCTCACTTCTAGCGCTGTTGCTAGGATTTCTGTTGTGTTGTGGATGAATGGAGGCTTCACAGGGCCACTTCCAACTCACCAACCAAGCGCAGGGTAAGGTTAAAATAGTCGTGGTCACACGGACAGGAAAACTAGGGCCGGAACCATCAGAAAGCCTTGACAGCAATATCAAAATGAAAAGAGTGAGATGAAGCCCAAAGATAAAAAAGAACTGGCTTCAAATAGCCCTCATTGATTAGTGGACTTTTTTTAAAAAAAACACTTGACTGTCCGCCCTTTCAAAGCTAGTGGCAGGATTGGTCTGCTGCCTTCGACGGTTCAACAGTAAAGGGGACGAAAATAAAAATCTCTCTTGCAACCAGACGTAACAAATGTTAGGGATATTTGTATTTACTTCTGCCAACCTTATTCTCAACCTGGAGCACTCTAACCTAGTTCCGAACTTACACTGACTACCAGGTAATACATCAAATATTGGCAAGCCATGGAAAATTATCAAAGAGAAAATTATGATCAAACAGTCCAAAGTTACTAATCATGATTAAAACAAAGTCCAAAAAAAATTGCCACAAATTCCATACTGCATACTCAACCTTAAATGATCGGTCTCGACATGCCGTGCTAGTGTCAACAAATCGGGAATACATCCTCACATTACCGACTATAACCTTATACTTTTAATATTGAAATGGAATGTAAATAAATGCGAGTTTATTAAAAATAAAATATTTTACGACTTTTAAATTCAAACCAAATAATGTGATATATAAACTACAGCAATTTACAAACTGTGTTAAGAAAAAAGAGTGATAAGTTACAAGACCAAAAGAGTTGTGAACAAAAAAAAAATTCCATGTTTACTATTTTAAATTATGGGATAAATAATTAAATTTAATCAGGTAAAAATATACAAATTATATCATATTACTAAAAACGTGTAGCATTGATGCTAACTGGTAAATTTAAATGCTACACTTTAAAGAATACAGAGGTTTATTAATAAAGAACTAAAGCTTTCATAGCTTTGGTCAAGTTGAAAATCATGGAATACACCAAGCTTTTGCGGTCTCCCCAACGGCGTTAGGTCGAGAGATCGAGGAAGCCAGGCAATAGGTCCTCCTCTACCTATCCAACGGTTTGGATCGACGTTGTTCAGTTGCTCCCTCACACCAACGCTGAAATGAGGTAATACCCCATCGTGCATGTAGTACATATTTCGACGGATTTCAAGGAGCAAGTGCTCTATTAAATCGTGAAAAACGTTCTCAAGGAACTCCAAATAAAGTTCTCTATTCAATCGTGACGACAATACGAATGGTCCAGTCAAAAAATTGACAATGATTTCTGCCCAGACATTAATTGATTGAAACTGATGTTAATGATACCATTTTTGTAAACCCTGCTTCATCCGTGAAGAGATTGTGATCCAATAGCCAGTTTACAAACTGCATTTTACGGGAAAAATCTTCAGGTTCATGCACTTTTTTCAAATGATATGGATATAACAGTTGTTCTTGAAGAAGTAGTGCAATAACTTTAAGATCGGCACATATATTTCATTTATGATCTTCGCATTTTATGCTTTGAAGTAAAATATGCATGTTCTTGTACAGGGTGAGTCAACGATTGAATGAAGTAGATTTGTGCCTTTTCGGTGAAATTAACAAAGAAACTATATTTATTGTTTGATACACTTTATTTTTACGCAGATTTTAAAAATATTTAGGACTCTACAGGGTGAGCTAAAAAACTAGGACAACATAAAGTTGTATTTTTTTAAATAGAACAGCCTATATACGAATCGTATTTTCGATTTAGCTTATAATTTTAAATCTTTTTTATTAAGGGTTTAGTATAACAAAACTTTATAGTTTCTGAGATAATTAAGTTTAAAGAAAAAAAATCACATTTTGAAGCATCAATTCAATCCTAAATAACGTTTTCAATTTCGTGACAAATATATTCAAATTTGGAATTTGGCAAGGCCAAGGACAAGTTAACATAATTTTTACCTAATATTTGCAATAAAAGCTACAGGGTGTTGAACACATCGGCTCAAATTTGAACAAGTTTAAATGAATAAATATCTTTTTTTTTTACATGGTATATTTTCATGTTATTTAATAGAGTAATAAAAACCCTAAAAGTTTTGTTCAATATGTCCTATACCTATTTATAATAGTTTTTGAGATATTTCAGTTTTTCTTATTTTCCATACTTTTTTACAGAAATAGTCTTCATTATCATAGTAGCCATGGTAAAAACAATGTAAAAGGACATTTTTCTGTGTGTCAAATTTATAACCGCAATCGCTTCTTTTGGTTTTTATGTAGTGTAGTTTGGTTTTTTTGCATTCATCTTATATTGTAAAATGAATTTTCCTAATGTATAAATCATATCTATTAACTCATTCTTTGGAAAATTCATTTTACAATATATGATGAATGCAAAAAAAAACCAAACTACACTACATAAAAACCAAAAGAAGCGATTGCGGTTATAAATTTGACACACAGAAAAATGTTATTTTACATTGTTTTTGCCAGGGTTTTTATTACTCTATTAAATAACATGAAAATATAAAGGGTGTACCATTTAAAAAAAAATAAAAATATTTATTCATTTAAACTTGTTCAAATTTGAGCCGATGTGTTCAAGACCCTGTAGCTTTTATTGCAAATATTAGGTAAAAATTATGTTAACTTGTCCTTGGCCTTGCTAAATTCCAAATTTGAATATATTTGTCACAAAATTGAAAACGTTATTTAGGATTGAATTGATGCTTGAAAATGTGACTTTTTTTCTTTAAACTTAATTATCTCAGAAACTATAAAGTTTTGTTATAGTAAACCCTTAATAAAAAAGATTTAAAATTATAAGCTAAATCGAAAATACGATTCGTATATAGGGTGTTCTATTTAAAAAAATACAACTTTATGCTGTCCTAGTTTTTTGGCTCACCCTGTAGAGTCCTAAATATTTTTAAAATCTGCGTAAAAATAAACTGTATCAAACAATAAATATAGTTTCTTTGTTAATTTCACCGAAAAGGCACAAACCTACTTCATCCAATCGTTGACTCACCCTGTACGTTTCTTTCATATTTACAGCATGACCCACGGGAACAGATAATTGATGTTGATTTCCATTAAACAATAAAAGTGCCTTTAGACTTGTTTTCGAAGAGTCAATAAGCAGTCGCCACTCGGTATAGAAAAAGTCAAGTTCGTTCATTTATGCCGCATTTTCTTCACCCCCATTTGGAATTCTTCCCTGACAATTTAGTTGCAATTTCAGACGAATACAGTGAAATATTTCACCAAAACTTTGTTCAAATGGAGAACCAGTATAATGTAAAACTGACCCACAGACATGTCATCTTTGGACCCTCGAAAGTAAAACCAATCCCGGTGAATAAAAGCGAAACAAGACAACAAAATAATTTCTTTGATTGTATAATACTACTCCATGAAAATTAGATCTGTTTTGTGAACAAAAATGTAACATTTTTTTTGCTGGAATGTGTTCATTTCGGCATATCTCGATGGTAACTCTGAAAGACCTGTAAGAAAAATGGCGAACCAAAAATTGTCACGATTTTCGGTTTTTGGAGTTTATCTTGAAAAGTAAAAGTTGTATCGAAAAATGTTTCAAACAAAAGTTGTAGAGAATTAAAAAACCTACTGACTCATATAAGTTATAAGTGGCGCCACTAGTTATCGAAAAATATTTTGTTTCGACAAAATTTACGGTTTTTGTTTTTTTTTTTTAAAAAGGGATATTTATTGACAAATTATCGATTTAAAATTTAACATAAATGTAGGTATTATTATTCTAAAAAAGTATGTCAAACCCGGAATCTGTGAGTTTCTTATTTTCCGAGAAATTCAATGTCAAAGTTGAAAATTCAACCCCAATTTTCCGCTTTCCTAATTAAGATACAATGCTCAATTTTAATGGAATTGTTTGTATTGTTTTATGTTTTGAAAATGTATTAAAAAAAAAATTTTTTCAGTCTTGGGCCGAGAAATTTTGCAAAAAACAATTTTTGCACCAAAAAAATTGCGATAACTTTTCACCGGATGGAGATAAATTTTTTAAATGTGTGCGTTAGATTTAGTGTATGTTTTCCGATCTTAAAAAAAAATAATTTTGGATGAAAAACGCGTTTTTTTTTCAAAAATTCTTATTGGCGTGGCAAATGAATATTAAGGGCTCAAATTTACAGAAGATGCTTTTCAATACTTGTACTTTACCTGTGAATTTTTTGGATCCAAGAAATACACTTCCATACGATCTGTGAACCTTTGAAAATTGGGCCGAATCTAATTGAAAATAGCTGCTGCAGGCCGCTGTCGGCGAGTTGCCATAGTTCAGGCGCATTATTCATTGGCGCTTGAAGGAAACTTATGCATCACAAGTAATATTTATAATATTGATGTTGTTTTATTGATTTATATGATAGAAACAATTTATTTAGTTATATTAATTATTAATTTGTTTATTAACAATAATTTTGCAAAAAATTATAGAGAAAATCATACAAATATTCAATTATGTATTACATATTCTACTGTTTTTTTCCTTTATAAAGGGTGTTTTTTTTATAAAGGTATAGAACTTTTAAATGGAATAAAACAAAGATGAATTTTTTAAATTGACATGAAATTTACTTTATTCGAAAGATAACCTTCTGGCATTATAATTTAAATATGACTTCTGGCATATGACCGACACGGCTGGCTCGGACGGAGTCTAATCTGGAGGTCCAATTTTCGATGACTTTTTCCAACATTTGTGGCCGTATATCGGCAATAACGCGGCGAATTTTGTCCTCCAAGTGATCAATCGTTTCGGGCTTATCGGCGTAGACTAGCGACTTCACATATCCCCTCAGAAAATAGTCTAGCGGCGTTAAGTCGCACGATCTTGGAGGCCAATTCACGGGTCCGAAACGTGAAACTATGCGGTTACCAAACGTTTCCTTCAATAAATCAATTGTGGCACGAGCTGTGTGACATGTTGCGCCGTCTTGTTGAAACCACAGCTCCTGCACATCATGGTTGTTCAATTGATGAACGAAAAAGTCAGTAATCATGGCTCTATAGCGGTCACCATTGACTGTAACGTTCTGACCAGCATCGTTTTTAAAGAAGTACGGACCAATGATTCCACCAGCCCATAAAGCACACCAAACAGTCAGTTTTTCTGGATGTAACGGTGTCTCAACATACACTTGAGGATTATCATCACTCCAAATACGGCAGTTTTGTTTATTGACGTATCCATTCAAACAAAAGTGAGCTTCATCGCTATACAAAATTCGCTTATGAAAATCGGGATCAACGGCAATCTTGTTTTGAGCCCATTCACCGAATCTACGCCTTGCTAGGTGATCGTGTGGCTTCAATTCTTGCACGAGTTGGATTTTGTAAGTACGCAAACCAAAATCTTTCCGAAAAATCTTCCATAAAGTGAATGGACACATATCCAATTCCTGTGCACGATGGCGGATAGACTGATTCGGGTCTTCCTCTACGCTACGCTCTACAGTAGCAATGGCTTCTTCTGTACGCACTGTACGACATCTCTGTGGATGCGTATTATCATTTAAAGTAAACGTGGTGCGAAAACGTTCCATTGTTAATCGAATTAATTGCTCTGATGGACGATTATGTTGACCGTAAAATGGACGTAGTGCGCGATACGTATTTCGAACAGAACCATGATTTTCAAAATAAATTTGCACAATTTGGAAGCGTTGTTCAGGCGTCAGTCTATTCATGTTGAAATGCCAAACCAAACTACACATAAATCACTTGACAGCTGACAAAATGGTCGCCAGTTAAAAAAGTGTTGCCAACTTAAAGTTTTATACCTCTATAAAAAACACCCTTTATATATATATATATATATATATATATATATATATATATATATATATATATATATATATATATATATATATATACGTATGTATATAAATGTTTATGAATGTTTTGTTCATTGCTTTTTTTTAACATCGTCAAATTAGTATTCCTCAAACATTTTGTAAAAAAAACTTTACGTAACCATTTGTATTCAATTTTTCAATAACGTAAGATTGATTACAAATAAATATATAAAATAAGTTGAATGTCTGATAAATTGAATTTGAGTTTTTATTGGAATATCGCGTGCCTGCATGTTTTTTTGAACTTAAACCCAGGTTATGAACTATGCGTGACGACAAAAAAATGATTAATGTTGTTTCATTGGCTTATCGAATTCACCGCATCAATTTAAGTTTTTTTCAGTTGCTTTACTAAACAAGTACCAGACCTCTCGATTTTAATGTATTGAATATAAAAATTTTACAACATAATTAAACAATTGTGATATCAGTATTTAATTATTCAAATTTCTAATAGTCTGAATTCTTTATGAAAATTTTTTGTTTGCATATGGGTACTTCAGATTTATCATAAGGGTATTTGAGTTATCAACATTAAATAATAGAATACTTGAACTATATTATACTCTTGAAAATGCCCTAAAAAGGCGCAATATATGTAGAGCAATACTTTAATCCAAATTTGGAATATAAAAAAGTGAAAATTGTGTTTTTAATTATTATATCAGAAATATTCCATAAATAACCCACTGCAGATTCTGTAAAATATTTAATAGATAGACAGATGGACAGATAAGTCTTTATTTATTCGAGAAAGTATCACTTATACAAAAAACCCATAAGGGCATGTAACAATGTCAAAAAAAAAATATTATTGTAATAAACATCATAATAAAAATTATAGTTCATTCTCAGCTGTAGATAAAAAAAGAAAAAAAAATGGAAAGGAAAAAACTACAACAATAATTATGCAGTTTTAAATATCTTTCTTGAATAATTCTATCAAGTTAATATAGTAAAAACAAAACAACTAAAACTTAAGATAAAGGGCAATATTATAAATGAGACAAAAATTAAATAACAAGTACAATTACATACATTTAAAATTCAATAATACAGCCAACAACAAAAATTCTAATTCGAGACAATACTGCCTTTATCACACTCATAAAACTCTTTCAATGTATAGAAGGCTTTTTTACACAAAAAGATTTTTAGGGCACACTTTAATCTATTTCTCGGTAGTAAATGTACATTTTCAGGTAAAGAATTAAAAACTTTTATTATAGAAAACTCGACATTTTTCTGCAAATAACTACAGTTATATTTATCAGGAAGCAGATTTGTTTTATTTCTAGTAACCTAGTTATGTTTAATAGATGCACCCTCACAAAGGTCCCTGTTATCAACAATAAACATCACCGAATCCAAAATGTACATACTTATAACCGTCAAAATATTCTTACTACTAAAACTATTTCTACAACTGTCTTGTTGTTTCATTGCAAAAATACACCTTATACATCTTTTTTGCAGAATCAAAACTCTAATAATATCACAGGGATTACCTCAAAATATCAAACCATATCTCAGTCTGGACTGTACAAATGCATGGTAAGCTGACGGAGCTGCATCGATGCCAACTCTCTCCGAAATAATTTTTAATGCAATACAATACTTAGATATTTTAGTGGCTGCTCTCTCGATGTGTGCCCCCCCCCTCCCCCCAGTCCAACCTTCTACCGACGTTTAGTCCCAAAACAACAGCGCTCTCAGCTGATGTTATTGTTGTATCCTCAAATGTTAATGTAAATTGATTATTTAATCTGTTGCCAAATTTAATGGACTGTGTCTTGAAAACATTTAGCGACAGATTGTTGGACCGAAAGTACCCACCGAGAATGTCCATCAGAGATTGAACCTGCATCGATAGCAACTCCGCTTTCACTAAATATAAGCATTGTATCATCAGCATATAGTACAGTCTGCTCTCCAAAGATTTCGGGTAAATCATTTGTATAAAGAATATACAAAAGAGGTCCAAGTATTGAAACCTGAGGGATTCCCCTCTCCATTTTAATCCTCTGAGACACTATAGCTCTACCATGGAGATCAGACTCCTCCACACACTGAGTCTTGTCCGTCAAATACGATGTTATTTATTCCAGTGCATTACCCTTTATAACATACATTTCAAGTTTTAACAATGTTTTATGATCCACAGCATCAAAGGCTTTAGACAGATCCAGACACATGGCCAATGATTGATTTTTTACATTTAGTGATTCTAGAATTTTTATAAGTGTTTGGTACAAAGCTTTTACCGTGAATTTCCCTTTTCTAAAGGCATTTTGTTTATCTGCTGTTACAGAAAACCTATCCAGAAATGTTACAATTCTCTGATATAAAACTTTTTTAAAAGCCTTGCTTACATTAGGCAATAGCGAGGTTGTTTGTTATAATTAACTCGATCATTAAACAGACTTATGGTGGAAATTCTTTGCTCCAAATTACTTTACTTTGTTTACTCAATATATGAGAATGTTGGATAAAGTGATACAACGGCAGGACTAAATAAATTAGAACAATCGTCTTGCGATAAATTGCTGCAGATATATTAATTATAAATAAGATTCGCTAGTACATAGAGTCCAAAATGCAGTAGCTCACAATTGTTTTGAATCGAATTTTAATTAGCACTTCTATATATATATATATATATATATATATATATATATATATATATATATATATATGGAGAACACCTGTCATTGACAAGACATAATTCGGATTGCCAAAACCTCAATACAATCAATAATGAAGTAGATCTAAAAATTAACCTAGCAAAGACAAAAATACTTATGCAATGATCTAATTACCAGCGTCAAAATATTGACAAATGAATACATGCTGGAGGTAGAAGATGAATATATATATATATATATATATATATATATATATATATATATATATATATATATATATATATATATATATATATATATATATATATATATATATATATCTGAGACAATTTATATACAAATTAGGTTTATTACTTCCGGAAATCAACAGAATTAATCTCGAATAATTAGCATTTAGACGATACTCTATAATCTTTAAGTCTAGAATGCCACTATACCTCAATAAAAGAGTATTCGATAAATTCATATTGCTGATCATGACATACGAGTGTGAAACTTGAATATTAAAGAGAGAAAACCCCACATAACTCAAGGAGCTATGGAATGATGCGTGCTGGGAGTAACAAAAGGAGATCATTAACAAATAGATTGAATATGACAGAAAATCCTGGTAACAGATGTAATCCAAAGAATAAAATACCTAAAACAGGTATGTAGCAAGAAGAACAGACAAAAGATATTCCAGAGAGCCGAAAGAGAGACCCGAATCTCAAATGGCATTATAACATCAGAAAACTGGCTGAAACAACTTGATTCCAGATAGCTAAAGACAGGAAAACATGGACATAAATGAGCATAAATTATAAGAATCAGTTACACCAACAAATAGTAGAAAGAACTATAGGAACATTGAATAAGGTATGATGGAATGAATGGTTTGGTTATTCCGGGTTTCAATCCGTTCGTTCAAAAAATCGTTTTCACGACGTTTCGCCAAAACTTCATTTGACATTTCCAAGTATGGTTCGTCTAATTACTCGCTTAGAACTGATGGTGGTCTCTGTTGTCTTTCGAGTACAACAGAGACCACTATCAGTTCTAAGCGAGTAGCGAGACGAACCACACTTGAGAATGCTAAATAAGATTTTGGCGAAACGTCGCGATTACAGTTTTAATGCATTACTGAAGAAATATTATTAATAAATAAGATCCTCTGATGCGTCAGAACTCCAAGCAATTATAAATTTCCATTAATGAAGCACATTAGAAATAGCTCTACTTTGAGATTACGGCATTAAATAGAGCTTTGCATAATTTAATCGTATTTCAAGCATCGTTTTTAAGTAATTCTAAGCTATTGTTTTTAGGAGTAATAACATTACGAACTTCCGACCTATTGTCTTAAAATTACTAGAGAAACTAATTAATATTTTGTGAGTTAAATGAAACTTGATGCTGGGTTTCAAATTGTTTAGCATGACTTAGACGTTAACTATGATTAAATATCCTTTTGAATTTATAGAAATTAGAGCAATCAAATTAAATTATTAATGCCTACGTTGAGTACGTCGTACTAAATTTCTGTTGTTAAAATATATTTAAAATGCCAGCATAATTCGTGATAACATAATTCTCAATCTGCCTTTTGTTTTGTATAGATTTTCATAGTATTTTTCTGCTATTTCTATAATAAAAAATTATGCAGTCCAATTTTGATGTGCTAGTTAAAAATATTTGAAAAAATTGGCTAATTAGCTTAGCAGTTATTTTTTCCATTTTCCTTTATTATATTATCGTTTTCTTTCTCAATACATTTATTTAAAAACTTAATGAAATATAAGAAATTAAATTATGAATGGGTGTTTTATATCTCACAAATCAGCCTATTTAACTAACTAAACTGTACCAATTTTTTCTGTAAGTATTCACTGAATAATGTTAAGTCGATTTTTTTCAGATATCTAAGATCTACCTCTCAAAGGTTTTTTTCTACAATTATTATGTGGCATTGTTAGGGTTTATTGAAACATTGGAATATCTTTATGATAGAAACCTTCTGGTGATGGGTGATTTTAACATCCCTAAATTTGACAATTACAGATATGGTAACGATCCTAAATGTGAGTTGGCTTACAACTTTATGGATTTTTTCTCCCTAAACCAATACAATAGATATTTAGACTTCTTCTTCTTCTTCTTTAGGTGCCGTCTTCGTTCCGAAGGTTGGCGATCATCAGAGCTATACGTATTTTCGAGACTGCTGACCTAAACAGCTGGTTATTGCTGCAATTATACCATTCTCTTAGATTTTTTAACCAAGAGTTTCGTCTTCTTCCTACAGATCTCTTTCCCATAATTTTTCCCTGCATAATATTTCTCAGTAGTTGATATCTTTCTCCTCTCGTAACTTGTCCCAGGTATTGTAATTTTCGTTTTTTAATTGTAAGTATGACCTCCTTTTCTTTATTCATTCTCCTCAGTACTTCAGCGTTTGTGATTTTCTCCATCCATGATATTCTTAACATTCTGCGGTACATCCACAATTCAAAGGCTTCCAACTTGTTAATATCGATCTTTTTAAGCGTCCATGCCTCCATTCCATAAAACAAAACTGACAGTACGTAACATCTTGCCAGACGAACCTTTAATTCAAGACTCAGGTCTCTGCCACAGAACACTCTCTTGACTAAGGTCTGGAGATCCTCGAGTGTTTCTGCAATAAGTACTGTGTCATCGGCGTATCTGAGGTTGTTTATTAAAATTCCATTTATTTTAATACCAACGAATTGGTCAATAAGTGCTCTATTCATTATGTCCTCAGAGTAAAGATTGAACAAGGTCGGTGAAAGTATACACCCTTGTCTCACTCCTCTTTTTATTTCGACTTCTTCAGTTGTCTCATGCTCCACTCGCACTACTGCTTTCTGAGTGTAATAAATATTCGATATAATTCTGATGTCTCTTTTATCCAGGTTCTTTTCCGTCAATAGACTGATAAGGTGATCATGTCTCACTTTGTCAAAGGCCTTATTGTAGTCTATGAAGCACATATATACATCCTGATTTATATCAAGGCATCTTTGAGACATGACATTCAGTGCAAATAACGCTTCTCTCGTTCCGAGTCCATTTCGAAATCCAAATTGGGTATCGCTAATATCTATTTCCAGTTTTTTATGTATTCTAGTGTGTATAACTTTTAGAAATGTTTTCAGTATGTGATTCATCAGGCTTATTGTGCGATAGTCGGTGCATTGTTTTGCTTTTCCCTTTTTTGGAATAGTTACAAATGTGGATAAAAGCCATTCCTATGGTATTATTCCTGTTTTGTAGATATGATTAAAAAGCTCCACCAATGCATAAATCGACTCTTCCTCTATGAGCTTGAGGACTTCCATCGGTAGTTCGTCTGGACCCGGAGCCTTTCCATCCCTCATTCTTCTTAGTGCATACATTACTTCCTCTTTGGTTATATCTGGGCCTTCATCCTCTTGTATGCTGTTTAGATTAGGTTCATGTCTTTCATCTGTAAAAAGTTCATTAACATAGTTCTTCCATACCTCCAATTTTTCTTCCAGTTCTGTTATTATTGTTCCGTTTGTGTTATATAATGTGTTGGGTTGTTTGCGTTTTTGTGTGCTCGCAAGTTCTTTCACTTTTTTATTTAGACTTAATATTTGCTAATTTTAATTATGTTGTGCAGAGAGACGAAGGTCCAATGATCTTGGAGGATGTTCATCACCCATCGCTGGCGGTTGGGTTGGAGCTTGGCCCAATTCGGCGGAAGGGTTTCCTCGTAAATAGTAGCAGTCAATTTAAGTGCTACAATTTTAAGAAGGCTAATTTTAATGCTCTTTATGGTGATCTTGCGTCCGCTGATTGGGCTGAGCTGGATCGGTACTCGGATGTTAACATGTGTTGCGACAGGTTTTATGAAATATTGTATAAAATATTGGATAGGTCCGTGCCACTCTTCAAAAATAAGCGTCGCTCTTTTCCTGTATGGTATGACGCGGATAATATTCGTAATTTGAAACGTAAGAATAGCGTTTTTAGAAGATATAGGAAAACGAAAAGTGTCATTTGTTTTAACAAATTTAAATTGCTGAAGGCGTGGACCAATCAGATGATAAAGGCCTCATATCGGCGTTACGTTGAACGTGTAGAGAGAGATATTGGAAATGACCCTAAATCATTTTGTAGGTATGTTCAACAAAAAAAAATTGCTGCGCTATTTCCGATAAAGTGTCTTATCAGGGTAAAACTTTCAATCACCCTAATGATATTGTTAAGGCTTTCGCCGAGTATTTTAAGGGGGTTTATAATGGAGTATCGTCTACTGAAAAGGTTAGTCTGGGGGATTTGGGCAACAATACAGTTTGCAGTTCCAGTCTTTACAGAACAGGATATAATAAAAATTACGAAAGGGCTTAAACCTAAAATGTCTAGCGGGCCAGATTTTGTTCCAAGTTTTCTTATTAAAGACACTATAAATGTTTTAGCTGCTCCTCTATGTAAAATTTTTAATACCTCTCTTAAGCAGCTGGTGTATCCCAAGAGATGGAAGGTAGCTAAAATATGTCCCATATTTAAGAGCAAAAATAGAACCGAAGCGGAAAATTACAGGCCTGTCTCTCTGATATCTGGATTTTCGAAGATTTTTGAGATGCTGCTGTATAACTTCATTATCAACACAGTCCAACATTTGTTGTCTACAAAACAGCATGGATTTTTGAGGGGTAGGTCAACATCCACTAATCTGGCGTCTTTTCTGCAGTTTACAGCGGATGCTGTGGATGCGGGCGGCCAGGTCGATGTGGTGTTTCCGACTTCTCAAAGGCCTTTGACAAGATGAGCCGTAGTTTGATTCTGGCAAAGCTTGCGAAGTTTGGTTTTATTGATCAATTTGTTCGATTTTTTAAATCATATTTATTTAATAGGTCTCAGTATGTCCAATATAATGGTTTTCAATCAAAGTGTTTTGCGGCCTCTTCGGGGGTACTTCAGGGCTCAAATTTGGGGCGTCTATTGTTTTTAATTTTTATAAACGATATCGCTGAGTCAATTGATGTTGAATTCCTACTGTTTGTTGATGATTTAAAAATGTACGTCCAGGTTCAGTCGAAGGAGGATTGTGATAGATTGCAAAATAGTGTTAGTGCAGTCCAGAGGTGGTGTGTGAGTAATCAATTATTATTGAATGTGAGCAAATGTTCAGTAATGTCTATAACTCGTAAAATATCTCCTATTCTATATAGTTATCAAATAAATAATGACCTACTTAAAAGAGTTGATGCAGCCAAGGATTTGGGTGTTGTATTGGATTCTAAACTTAACTTTAGCCTTCATTATAGCAGAATAGTGTCTGAAGCTAATCAAATGATGGGTTTAATTATTAGAAACTGTAGATCATTTAAGAATATTGAAAGCCTAAAATTATTGTTTATAGCACTAGTAAGAAGTAAACTTAAATTCTGTTCACTTTTTGGGCTCCAATTTATAATAAATATGTTTTGGCTATGGAGAACGTTCAGCGCAAGTTTATGAAGTATTTGTGGTTGAAAACTGAGGGAGTGTACCCACCGGTCGGGATAGAAAATCGACTTTTGCTGGATAAATTTAGTTTGCAAAGTCTTGAAATGAGACGTAACTTACCTTCAGTTTTATTTTTATACAAGCTAGTCAACGGTCAGATTGTTTGTCCTCAGCTTTTGGGCGAGCTAAATTTTAATGTGCCACGATTGACGAGCAGGCATGGTGTATACTTTCATTTAAGGATACCTAGGACTAATGTATATTGTATGTCGCCAATATATCGAATGTATTCTGTGTTTAATAGGGTGTCGCAATCATGTGATCTGAGTATGAGTTATACCCAGTTTTTACGTTCCTGTTCAGTATTATTGTAGTTCTGGGACTGCTATTGTGATATTATTTTTGTTATTTTGTAATAACTACCTTTTTTTATGTTATATTTTATTACGTGATATTATGATATTATTTTTGTTATTTTGGTATAGATGTTTTTTTTTGTTATATTTTATTACGGCCCTATTAATTATTGTTGTTGAGTTTGATGTTAATAAATAAAATAAATAAATTATTTGATTTGTTATTTAAATATTCTCGTCTCTCTCTTTTCTCGACGGCACTGTTCAATGAGCGATCGGGGGTTAAAGTAAAACTTAAAAAAAGTTTCAACTTCCTAACATTTCTTACTCGAAAGTTATATTGGCCCGAAAATGAGCAGTTTTTCGGGCGTAGAGAAAATACGCTCGGCTACTTCATGGAAAGATTAGTTTTCGGTTTTAGTTCAGTTTTCTCAAAGTTTAGGTTTAGTTTCAAAACTTAACTTTAAATCGGACGGGTCTAAATGGGACCGAGGAATGTTTTGGTTGTTGTAGGTTTACTGTGGTGCTATATTGATGGCGAGTCGGAAGTTTTCGGTTTTTGCGGTCGAAATAAAACTAAATTTAACCTTGTATTGCTAACAATTGCAAAAGTTTTTGTAATAAAATAAAACTCATATGGGGGGAACAGGAGAGACAGCGGACAAGGGTATATAATGGACACGATTAGATTTTGCGGCTATTAACAAATAATAAATTAGTTTTTGACTAAATGAGTTTTATCTAATCGATTTGACCATAGTATAGAACTAACAAATGACAAGATAGAAAACACCTTAAAGTCCCTTAAGAATAGAAAATGCCCTGGATCAGACGAGATCACTAATGAGATGCTTAAATACGGAGGGAAAAAGCTATGGAATCAAATATTAACCCCATTCAAGAATATCATAGAAGAACAAAAAATACCGAATGAATGGAAAAATAGTGTAACAAGACCCATTTTTAAAAAAGGACAGAAAACGCACCCAGAAAACTATCGAGGAATAACACTGCTTGCTTGATGAATTTCAATTAGAATTTTTTCCCATTTGGCACATCTCTACCCTTCACATCCAATCAATGTTTTAATGTCCTCTATTTCTTTTCTCATTAACTAAAATATATCAACAGTAATACTATCCGAAATCCGTCTGTAATCCAAAATCCGATTCGTCGAATAGCATAATCCATTAAATGTTAGTGCTTAATTAGATGGTTAAAGTGATTTATTACGGTTGTTCAAATTGTCTATCGTTCGTGAAATTTTGCCAGAAAGATACAGACTTATACAATTACTAGAATAATCTATTACAATATTTCATGATCTAGACATATACAAGATGTTTCTTTAATAACAATTTTGAACATCATCCTCAACGTGTAGAAGGAACCATAAATGATGTAGCTTCTAAAAGAATTTTGGTTTCGAAGAAGAATACTCGTGCTCTTATTTTAATCAAGATGTAAGTTTAAAATAAATACCCTAAATTTGCAAATATTTAGCTTTAATATCTTTTCACAATTTTTTTTTCATAAAAACAGAGTCTTCTTCGCATAGAATTTAAAAAATAATCTGTTTTTCCTAAAAATCATCACCCAACCTGTTGGATCCTTTCTTCCAAGCAGTTTTGTTCAATTTTGTCCTAGCCCAGTTTTCCCAATTATTATTTTAATCACTCCAGTGTGTTGGAGGTCTCCGTCTGTTTATTTTTTATATCCAAAGTCTCCAATCAATTATTCTTATAAACCATCCAGCTTCAGTTAATCTTACAACATGTCTTAATCCATCCAATAATGTTTTGTATTTATATATATATATATATATATATATATATATATATATATATATATATATAGAGAGAGAGAGAGAGAGAGAGAGAGAGAGAGAGAGAGAGAGAGAGAGCGAGCAAAGACAAATTATAATAATTTCAAATGTGGAATGATGCCTAGAATAGTATGGACATAGAGGAAAACAAACATGGAGATACTGTGGGAATAAAATAAAGAATATGAAGTAATAAACTACATAAAAATAAGAAAATTATAATATCTTTGACATTTAATGAGAGAAAAGCGGTTTGGGATGCTTAAACTAATCATAAAAGGAAAAATAGTAGGATAAAGAAGCATTGGTAGAAGAAAAATCTCTTGGCTGAGAAAGAACCCTGCACAAAACCAATAAAAAATGCTAATCGGTCAAATTCGTTGAAATTTCGGGAAAAAGTAGTTCATTTTATGCTGCACAAAAACTCATGTGGGTATGATCCCGAAAATATATACCCTTTTTGAAATGAACAGGGATGCAAAACAGAAAATCCTCCTGAAATGAAAAAGCAGCTCTCTGGTAGCAAGTCCTTATGAAGGCAAGCAACTAATCCACGTATTTCCAACCAGGTGATGCACGATGAGTATTGCTCCCCCAATCCTAGTAGGTGAACAATCGAACAGAGCACCTTGCTCTTCATTACCCAAGATCAACGAACATGGATGTCATGAATATCTGGTCCCTTATGGGTGTGTGTTTGCAGAATGGATAGTGTTCTAATCTCGTTAAGTAAGGATCCCTAAAGATGTCTCGCGCAATCGTAGGCGAAACGTCGGATAATAATTCCAATTTAACACGGTCTAAACCCAAGAACCATAATTTTCAACTTGATCAAAGCCGTGAAAACTTTCGTTCTTTATTACTGTCGTTGGAATGTTGGTAAAAATATAAAGACTGACCTTGTATTTGACGACTTTATCAGTTCGTTACCTATTTTCTTTGAACTTGTTTGTGTACTTATTTTCTTTAATAAACAAGCGTAATAATTTATTCTGATGTAAGTAACTCCCTTAAAAACAGGAAAATTTATATCAAAGAAGGGTATCATTAAGGCAAAGGAACATAAATTGGCAAAAGTTTTACAAATTATTATACCGAAAGCATGAAAGATTTAAGGGTTGACGTTCCAAAAAATAATTACACAAGCACCTTAATTTATAGAGGGGGCACATTGGAGTGAGTGTAAGGATTAGATAAGAGGATCGTAAATTAATTTTTTGAATTTTAGGTAGGTACATGGTCCGTATAGAAAAATTTTGGTGCAAATATGTAGATTATACGTTTGTAGTTTGGCCGCATGGCGCGGATAACCTCCATAATATCCTGGATCATCTAAAGCAATAACTACCTAGCATAAAATTCACTAATTGAACCAAGAGGTGCCCTTCCCTTTTCGATGTACTAGTACAGAGGAAAGATAATGGTAAATTAGGGCATTCTTTGTACTGAAAACCAACATATACAAATCGATATCTCAATGCAACGTCACACCATCATCCTTCTTAAAAACAATCCGTCATTAACTCTTAGGTACATAGAGCACTTTCAATATGTGATGAACAATCACTGAAATCAGAAACAGAAAAACTGACTAATGAGAGGTAACGGATATTGCGCTGAAGATATTAGATGTTCTATTAATAAAAGTACCACCTATGGACAGTCTTATCTTGCCTTACATATATGGAGCAACCAGATTACCATATCGCTCTGTTCTAAACTAGACAAAATTCAAGCGATTCCAAGAGCGATGTTCCAGCGAGTAATTGAAAATTTCAGTTCTAGGCTAAATGACCAAAAACCACTTTATAATTTAACAGCAATTAACCATTTTTTTTAAAGAATAAAAAATGAAAAACATCGGTTAAAAAATTATGCATCCAAACAAAAACAAAATATCGAAAATTGAGTTGAAATGCACAAATAATGGAATAAATGGCGAAATAAAAAATTACCTGAAAAACAACAACACAAAAACCATCATAGAAACAATGGAATGAAATTAAAACATGCTAAGGAACAAATCAAACAATAATAGAAGAAGTACACGAAAGAAGAAGTCCCAAACCAACTGGGAGATAATTGACAAAATGGAAATAATTGTAGTAATCTAAAACTATTTTTTTAAAATTCACGGTAACAAATTTACCATAGCAGACTAAATATTTGATTGGAAGAAGTTCATTCAAAACTGCAGAAATCTGAGGATCAAAGAATTTTTTGTCTACCAGTTTACTGTGGATAAAATGGATTCTTTTTTACAACCTTGGAAATATTGTGATTGAGTTCAAAACAAAATATCGAAAAATATAATTTAAAAAAAAAAAAACACCAAAAAGCGAAAAATAACAATAAAAATTTTTATATGAAATCGAAATTTTTTAAGCCGACGCCAAATTATTATTAAAATAAGTAATCCACTACTAATACTAGATACATACAACCAACCAGGGGCGGATCCAGCCTCTCTCTTTGGGGGGGGGCGGTGATATCACAAAAGTACAGTATGGCAAGAAAAACAAGTTGTCAACGGGGGGGGGGGGTGCAAGCAGCATACTCATTCCTAATATAAAAGGCAGAATGTGTTCTATTTTCCTGAACTCAAAGCTTTTGGGAGGGGGGGGGGCGATCGCAAGCATACAGACTCCTATACTCTATTCAAGAACTAGAGAGAGTAATAAAACTGTTACCGAAACCTCTAACGTACCTGCTCCAGTGCCGCAGGTAACTGAGAACTGCCGTAAATCTAATTATATTTCATTATATTTAAATATATTTTATAAATTTACTGCAATATAGAATTTCTGATAGTTTAATTTAATTTCTGTCAGTGAGCAAAGTACAACTTACAGTTTTTTCTTAGTGATTTATCTTGTTTGCGCTTGTTTTTATATATTATTTGAGATTAGTGAGATACCCAAAAAAATATGGCTTTCACCTCTATATTTATTCCAAAATCGTTAAACTAGGGCATTTTTTCCTCAACGAAAAACTTATTACGATGAATGTTTATGACGCCTTAAGATATCAATATCTAGATAATAATATTAAAAGCTCTGTTGAGATATGTTCCAACATGACAGGAGTTGTAAAATCTACTATGTACCGAATATTGAAGGAAAAAAAACGACTGGAATTGTTAGTACTCCCATGCCACATTCGATCACAGGCAAACGAAAGACCTCGTTGGAAGAAGAGATGAAAACTGCAATTAAAGGGGTTGTATATATATTTTATTATGAGAAGCTGATCCCAACCATCTACAAAATTCTAACTAAAATCATTGAAGATCGCGATTTACCTGAAATTAAAAGAACTGATCTCTGAAAATTGCTCAGAGAACTTAATTTTTGCTGGGAAAAAACAGATAGAAAATCTGTTCTTATAAATCGTCCGGAAACTGTCCGTTGGAGACGTAAATATCCCTCTCAAGTTGCTGGAAATAACACAAAATGTGAGAACTCGATCTCATAATCGGTGAAATAGAGGAACCAATTATAATTAATTTTAACGAAGATAGTTTCACCGACTTTGATTAAGAATTAGATACGTAATGTTTACTAGTGTAAACACTATTAATTATTTAAATTTTTGTTTTTGTTGTATTTTATTGTTTAATGTTGTTTATATGTTTTTTTATTTTTTTATATATTTTTATTTTAGTGTGTCCCACTCTTTAATTTTATATATATTTAATTTTAATTAGCCGTAAGTTTTTTATTACTTTATTATTGTGTTTGTGTCTTTTTCTTAAGCATGTAGAATTGACATGTTTATCTTATTTTTTTGGGGCTATCGTATTTCCATATATAAAAGTAAATTAAATTAAGATATCAGTTCAATAGAAATAAAAATAAGTAGGTCTAATTTTAATTACAACATAAAAAAAGTAATTACATTTGAATCTCTTTTTAGTGTTTAATTGTAATTCTGCAGATGGTTTAAGAAATAAATAAACTGAAACGTCAAATACCCTAAAAATGTTTTTAATTAATAATAAAATGACCGATAGTCCCAAAAATATTTTATTATTATATGGACGAATTTATTTTTTTATATATGTTTAACTTTTTGTATTTTTGACAATGGATATTTTGTAAGTATTTAAATTATAACTTAGAATTTTTTGAGAGAATAATCCTACGTTTTAGTCTATTATTATAGACCGGTATTTTTGATTATAAAATTTCTAACCCATTCCTATGAAAAATATATGTGTCTAACAAATTTTGCTAAAAACACCGGACTAAAGAACACAGGTAGTTTGCGAAGAGAAAAAGAGTAAAAAATGATTTATTACTTTCTCTAGTTCTTGAATAAACTATAGTATAAGAGGAAAAATCGGGTCGATTTTCTTAAACTCAAAGCTCTTGGGGGGGGGGGGCGATCGCCCCCACCGCCCCCCCTTGGATCCGCGCCTGCAACCAACAGTAAGAACCGTTTTACACACGCACGAATTATAGCCGAATTTATCTCATAATTATGTAATTTGCTGTTTTACACGTCAAAGAATTATTGTTAAAATTTTGGTGAAAATTTTCGGAATAAAAATATAGAACGTGTTCTATATTTTTATGACTAAAATGCGGAAAGTGCGCAAAAATAGACACAGAATAAAATTTGTGAATTGACAGCTTGCATTTGGTAATCAACCTAACCTCAATATTTACTCATTGTTTCTTATTTTGTGGTTTCTTGATTATACAAAATTATCACCAAAATTATATTCAGATTTCTTGTACGTATCACACAGAGTGGTATGTTATTTTAGAAATTATCTCCAAAGAATTTTCTGCGAAAATTTGCTGAAAATTTTTGTTATAATTTTCGAAATAATTCTTGTATATGTAAAACGATACTAAGGGAGCATTTCCCCATTATTTCTCAATGATTTTATGTTAATTGCATTTTCTCAAAATTTCTATTTCATATAAGAATTTACATTGTTATTTTTAACTTTTTAGCGCTTCTGTATAAAAATTTTATTAACATAACTTTTAAAACCAACCCACCTTATATATTAATATCTGTTCTTTCCACTAAGATCGTTTATTATCTCCTTATGGTGAGAATAAACTTTGGAATGACGTAATATTGATAGGTATATAAAAAAACTTTATACTTTTTTATTGACTATAAGGATAAGAAATGCCATAGTCATTTTTATAAATGAATATAAGGTTGTTCTTAAAAGTTTCAAAACAACTTACGAGCACAAAAAGTTTTAATAAGTTGCTGAAGTTTAAAAGTTCATAGACGTGGAAAAATTCATATATTTAGAAAAATTGCTTAGCCGAAAGTGGATGATCGACTTTAGATGCTCGGATTGTTTTAACGGCAAGTATAGAGCGAAATCGAAGAAATTGCTACTTCCTAAAATGCGAATGTTTTCTATTATTTTTAGCTATTTTCACCCGAAAATTGTAAAATGGTACGAAAGTCTGGTCAAAGGCAAAATAGAGGTACAACAACTCTTAATACACTAAATGGTACGTTAATATTCATGCATTTCAAAAATGAACTATTAAATTTAAATCAGACGAAGATTTAAAGAAGTTAAGGACAAGACGACCTGTCAAGGTTCCATGTCCTTTCAAAAATCACAAGTAGACACAAAACTTCTCGATTGCAATGTGTTATAATACATGTCGAGTGGAAATGGAATATTTTGTGCTTACGGACGAGACTAGAATCTACAATTAGTTTTACAATATATATTGGCAAAATATAACCACCTAAAAAGTTTATATAAAAAAAAGGTTTTGGAAGGAAAAGAGCTCTCGAGCATTGACAGAAGAAGAGACATTTAAAAAGGTTTCTAACTGGGTTTTATCAAACAAATAAGCATAATATTTTGCAATGGTCGGTTCATACTTCCAGAAATTAACAACTAACCTTAATAATAACCACTAAACTAACACTTACACTACGGAATGAAAATGAGTAATTCATACTTTAAAAAAATGTAACAATTAGTAAAAATTAAGGATAACCAACCAAAATCGTCTATTGATATTCTAAGCTAATAGTAAAACGTAAATTTCTTGCTTTTCAATTGTGGTTGTTTAATTTTATTTTTAAGTGTTTCCACTATTTTATTACAGATTTTAGTGTTATTTGTTTATAATGAACCTGTTTATATCGATGACAGTTCGAGTTCAAGCGGTTTTAAAAAGCCACTTGAAAAAATGCACTTGAGAGCGATTTGAATAACTGAAGTCAAGCCTAAAATGATAGGGTTGACTTAACTGAAGCAACTTCGAAATGCGATTTTTTTTTTACGAACGTTAACTCAGTGATCGTCGGTACATATGATTTTGACATTTTGAAGGTTTTTGGTTAAGGTTAACAGCAAAATGTTTATTTATTTTTGTTTATTATAAAAACTAAGAAAGCTGTTGTTACTTTAAATTCTGTTTATTTACTGTATGTGACGTAAATTCTCCTAAATAAAGGGTTTTCCAATAAGAGGTGTCATTTTGAAAAGCCCGCTATTTCGGTAGATGTCACTTTTGAAGCTGTAAGTTTTTGACGTTTGACAAGTAGAAACTACGCCATAAATAAAGATGGAACGATACACGCTTCAACAACGCATTGAAATTATTAAAATTCACTATAAAAATGGTGAAAATTTGGCAGAGACGGTTCGTAAAACTCGAACATTTTTGGGTCGTCATGAAGCACCTTGTCGGAGCGCAATAAAGAAATTGGTGAAAAAATTCGAGCTGTTGGGACAAGTTAGTTATGTGAAGAAGAAAACCCGTGCACGTCGCTCAAGAACAGCCGAGAATATTGCTGCTGTAGCCGAAAGTGTTGAAGAAAACCCAGGTTTGTCCATTCCTCGTCGTTCTTTGGAATTAGGGATTCCACAAACGTCATTACACCGTATTTTGCATAAAGATTTGGGTCTTAAGGCTTATAAAGTTCAGTTAACGCAAGAACTCAAGCCGGCCGATCATCAACAACGTCGTGCCTTTGCTGATTGGGTTCTTGAAATGCATGAAAATGATCCGGAATTCCATCGAAAAATCATCTTCAGTGATGAGGCCCATTTCCACCTCGGTGGCTTCGTCAACAAACAAAATTGTCGCATCTGGGGCTCGGAAAACCCAAGAGTTATTGTTGAAAAGCCTCTCTATCCTGAACGTGTGACTGTTTGGTGCGGTTTATGGTCCGGCGGGGTCATTGGACCTTACTTTTTCGAAAATGAGGCTGGAGCAACAGTTACGGTGAATGGATTGCGCTATCGAGAGATGATTAATGATTTTTTATGGCCGGAATTGGATGGTATTTATCTGGACCACGTTTACTTTCAACAAGACGGCGCTACGTGCCACACAAGCAACGAAACCATTGATCTTTTACGGGAAAAGTTTCCGGGCCGTGTTATCTCTCGAAGAGGTGATCACAATTGGCCACCGAGATCTTGTGATGTGACACCTTGCGATTTCTTCCTTTGGGGCCACGTGAAAGACAAGGTCTACGCCAACAGCCCAGCGTCGATTCAAGACCTCAAAGATGGAATTCGTGAGGCTATCGAGGACATAGGGCAGCCACTTTGCGATTTGGTTATGGAAAATTTCATGAAAAGGATATGGTCCTGTAGGCATGGTCGTGGTGGTCATTTGGCTGATGTTATTTTCCATCATTAACGGCATACCTTCCTCTTTATAATGTAATAAATATCCAATCATTTATCTTAAAAAATAACATTTTTCTTTGAATATCAAAATAACACCTCTTATTGGAAAACCCTTTATTTCAGCATTTTTCGAAGTTAGATTTGAAAATGATTTAAAATTGATTTTTAACTCCCATTCAAGTCGCCGAAATAAACAGGTAGGTTTAAGACTTGTTTTAAAGCCGTTTTACGTTCAATGGATGTAAACGGAGACGAATGAGGTCAAAATTAAGAATGGTCGATTAATACTTCCAAACATTAACAAATAACACTAAGAATTTACATTAACTATTTTTATTTTCATTTTTTCATAGTCGCAACTAAAAATAAAAAATTAAGAAGGTGGTCAACTTTTAACATTTTATTTTAATTTTCAAAATCGGCTTTTGAATGTTTTCGACTGGAGGAAAAATTGGCAAGTACATCAAAATAGAAAAAATAACATTTGAAACAAATAAAATTTAGTAAAAATGTATAATGAAACAGTTGAACCACTTTATAATAAAATTAGTTAAATAACAACAATTGAAAAGTAAAAAAATTTACCTTTTACTTTTAGATTAGAATATTAATGGAAGATTTTAATTGGTCATCTTTAATTTTTACTAATTGTTAAATTCAGAAGTATGAATAAAGCATTTTATAGTATGTATTAATTTAGCGAAAATTCTCACTGCTAGTGAGTATGAATCAATCATAAAAAGTTGAATTTTCGTCAGTTTCTTGGTTGTTCATTGTTAATTTTTAATTTTTAATTGGTACTATGAAGAGATGAAAGTAAAGTCTATTATTTAAGTTCGAAGTGAAAATTGTTAATTTAAATTATTAGTATTATTTGTTACCAACCATAAATAAAAATACGATTATTAAAATCATGCCCATCACGTATTATTATAAAAAAAAATCTTTGAAAATGAAAATGATTTAGACCGTGTCAAATTGGAATTATTATCCGACATTTCGCTACGATTGCACGAGGTATCTTCAGGGATCTTTCCTTCACGAGATTAGAACACTAAATGACTATCGAGGAGCAACAGCCCGGTATTTATACCTGACTGGTACTCAGTAAACCATGATCCAGCATTACAATCGATTTCCACGAATGATGGAGAATGTAACCTGCATCTCTATTAATATTATTTGGATATTTACGAATTTCGATTTATTAAAAGTGTGACCTGAGCAATGCTGGTGTTCAGCTACAGGTGCAGATTGTAAAATTTGTATCTTTTTTATACATCTTACATGTTCCTTAAGTTTAGTGGATATAGACCGTTCTGTTTCATCTATATACACTTTACCATAAGAGCAAGGTATGTTGTAAACGCCTTCTGTTTGAAATGGAATTGCATCCTTTGGAGACTTCAACCATTGTCCAGCTTTCTTACATGTGTTGAAAATTGTCCGAATGTTTGATTTACGGAGCAATCTGGCCATCTTATCGGTTGTTCCGTGTATGTAAGGTAAGACAACCCTGTCCATAGGTAGTACATGTATGACATTTTATTGAGGAGTTGGGTTTTTATATTTATTAATAGAACGTCTTATATCTTCAGCTCAATATCCGTTGCCTCTCAGAACATTAGTCAGTTCTTCTGTTTCTGATTTCAGTGATTGTTCGTCACATATTGAAAGAGCTCTATGTACCAAAAAGATTATGACGGATTGTTTTTCAGAAGTATGATGGTGTGACGTTGCATTTTGATATCCATTTGTATGTGTTGGTTTTCTGAACACAGAATGTCCTAATTTGCCATTCTCTTTTCTTTGTACTAGTACATCAAGGAAGGGAAGGGCACAATTCAGTTTCCATAACGAATTTCATGTTAGGGTGTTGTTGATTTAGATGATCCAGGAAGTTATGGAAGTTATCTGCGCCATGCGGCCAAATTACGAACGTATTATTTACATATCTGCACCAAAATTTAGGTTTTAGAGGAGCAGAAGACAAAACTTTTTTCAAAAGCTTTTATGAAGATGTTAGCTACCACAGGTGATAGCGGAGATCCCATGACCGCTTCCGAAATCTGCTCGTAAAAAGTCCATGTTGTTGTTTCGTAATATGTCCGATATTATGGAAAATGAACATTTGTGTACAGAGATTCTACATTAAAACCGATCAATATGTCCCTTGGCTCTAATTGGACAAAGTGCCCAGAGTTTTTAACAAAGGATTCGGTTGTTCTTGTACTGGGATGTAAAAGTTTGGCCAGATATTTACTTATTTTTTAGGATGGTGAGTCTATTGCACTGACGATTGGACGTAGAAGTACATTTTCTTTATGTATATTAGACAGTCTGTAGAGGCCTGGAATCTTGGAGCTGCTTGATTTAACCGTTCTTTTTTTCTTCTGGAGTGAGGCTGGAGACGTTAATTATATGAGGTTCCTTTCGATTTTGTTTGTGTAAATAATATTAATAGAGATGCAGGTTATAGTCTACATCACACGTGAAAATCGATTGTAATGCTGGATTACGGTTCGCTGAGCACCGTCGCATATTAATTCCAATTTGACACGGTCTAAACCCAAGAACCATAATTTTCAATTTCCTACTTATTTTTACCAAATTCTCTCCAGATAAAAAGAAGAAACAATGAAATTATATCTTGATGAATTTTAAAATTTATATCTAAAATAAATCTATACATATGCTACGTCTATGAGTTTGTTCTAAAAACATGACATTTTATTACAAAAATTTCTTTCTCGAAGCGACATATATTTTTTGAGGGCAAAATTTATATTGTCGTTGTCGTCTTTATTGAGCCCATAAATCGGCACCGGATAGAGTTATAAAATATTTCGTTCTTGCTGTTAACTTCGAAGAGAAAAATATATTTTTAGAAAACGGGAGGTGAACACTTTACGGGCAATATCTGGATCGAAAGTGCACAGTGGAATAAAAAATGGTGTAAGAGATTGACAAGCTGGGAATATGCGATGGCTGTAACTCGGGCGTATGTAAAATGGGCATGTTTAAATTTTTTTACGGTATTAATATTTAATCCCGTCAAAAATGTAAGTATGGAAAAGGAGGCAAGTTTTGTAACATTTCAGTTTAACCTTATGACAAAAGAACTAATTTCTAAATGCCACATTCTGCTCCAAACTTATTTAGAGAGAAATTGGAAATAAAAGTTGTAACAGGCAAATTTTTAATGCTGGCGCAATCACCATTCAATATGAATTCTTGCAAAAAAAGCAGTGTTTTACGGTCATTGAAAAAAATCAGGTTAAATGTGAATGAAATATGTTTAAGCAGTATAGGTGGCTCTACCAGAAAGTTGGCAAGACATCTTAAAAGTAAGCATCCGTAAGTGACTCTACGTGAGCCACAAAAAAGTAATGCAGGACTAAGATATCAACTAAATTTAGGAGAAATCAATTTGTCTGATACTAGTACGGATCAGTCAGAACAATCATCGACAAGTGTTGCAAAAACAGTCAGTAAAGCAGTCATAACTTAAATTTTTTTGTTTAATAACAAAAAACTAAAGTTCTTTAACAACTTTTCCCAACATTACAATTAAATATCACTATCATACCCAAATAAATTTAAAACGAGTGAGCATCTGCATATAATGCTAATAAAATTTCAATCACATTCTTAATTGATCTTTTAACTACCGAAATACTATATTCGTAACATAGGGATATATTTTACAAACGTCGTAAAGAAACAATCTAAACTAGAGTAATCCTAAACCCTTGTACTGTACGGCGTAATTTTTACTTTTACTGTTTCTCCAATTAGTAATCCAACGAACTGCGGTTCGCCAACGAACCTGAAACATCAGTGATCCATCATATTATGCCGAACCGAATGTTCAGAACGACAAAGACTCGTAGAGATACAACGAACACCGTCCGATTAAAGCGGTTTATCGGATCCAGGCTCATTGTAGACTAGAATGATTATAAGTCCGATGTAACATGTAACCAGTCGGAGGGCGAACTTTCATGCTGTCCGAGTTCGATATTTTAAATATTAGTGATCCGGATCTTTCGGATTGTAAGCTGATCCAGGTAAAAAGAACGGATCTACCTCTAAATGGAAGCCTCTCCCAACGCACTGCACTGGCACCTGCAGACCGGTTTCCAACTTGTTGGTTCCCGTCAGTACAGGATAGGCAAGCATACTTGAACATAGGAATATTTAATCTCATAAAGATCTTTATATTTCATACTAACGGCGAGTAAAATATGCTTGCAACTGAGTGTATTGATACATTTATACTAGAGAAACTATAGTTTAGTAGTAACAGATTTTATCAGACAGAGAAATATGACATATAATACAAGCAGCGCCATCTCCTAGTATTCCACGCAATCCAAATTTTTAATATCCGAATTATTTCTTATCTTCAGCTGACAATTTTCATAGATATGATGTATTACTCGAAAATTTCTTGAAAATTTAAATATAATTTAGCATAATTTTTTTCTCTAAAATTTCCCACAAATCATCGATCAGATTTAGGTCAGGAGACTGAGATAGTCACTGTATAATATTAATTTTTTCTTGTCACGCGTATTTTGACATATTTTGAGGAATGTTTCTGGCCATTGTCTTACTAAAAATAATTTTTTAAAGGCGTTATGTTTATATCAGAATATTATGCTAAATTTATTTACAAAATATTTTTGTGCATAAATCGATCTATTACCTACTCTCCGATATCAGTAGCCCATATCAGAGTCTGAAAAAGAGCCTCATACTATGATAGATCCGTCATTGTCCTTTACAGGACGCATGACATACGAAACCTTTCCAGTCAAGTTCTATCCAGGTGGTTTCAGTAACTACGAGGTCTAGTACAGCACGTATCATTTTCTCAAACAGTCAAGATGTTTTGGTTAATAAAATCTTAAACGGAAATAAAACATCTAACAGCTAAATTTTTTAGTGTTTCTGTGATATAAATGTTTTATTCATTTCATATTTTTTTTTTCATTTTCTTGTGATTTATTATAATTTTCTCTCAATAACTATAACTTTTTTTATTACCATCCACCCTGTATATTATACTGTTTGATTTATATCTGTGTGTGATAGGGAAAAGATATGTCCCTTTTTTAAATAAAACTTATTAAAAAAACATATGTCGTCACTTCCTACTACTTAAATAAATTAATTAAATTATGTATAGTACTCGGATTACTTTGACGGGAAATTCAGTAAAACAAAAACCATTTTAGCACATGATACTCAATTTACCGGATGTTTAGATAAAATGGAAAAAGAGTAAGCGGGACCGAAAAGTATCAGTTTTGCGGCTTTCCGATCAATATCCTTTGGTTACCGAGCTTTTAAGAGGATTAGACGGATTATGTTTCCGTCGTTCTCGGCCTAGATCGTCTACTAATGTGTTTTTAATTAATTCCTTCACTTTCGCAATTGTTACTTTATGTGGTAATTACGTAGAAAAAAAAACGGCCAAGTGCCAGTTAAACATGCATTATGTTCAATAACTTTCCTTGATATTGTTGTTTTTTTACTATTTTGGAAAATTAAAAGCATGTTCCTATTCCTTATCTCCTTTTTTAAACATAAGGGAAAAAAGGAGATATGAAATTGCTCTCAAACTAGGGAGGTATGAATCTCTTAAGCACTACACTGAAACTTACAAAAGTTATAACAAAGACAATTAATATCTGAACGCCCTTAGCAAATGAACAGTAAGAATTCAGATCGAGTAGATCCTGCATAGGCGCGGTTTTTGTCGTAAGACAGATAACAGAAAAATCAATTGAATGCAATAGAACATGTGTTTTATTGATTTGGAAAAAGCGTTAGATCGTGTGTAGTTGAAAGATATTATACACCTTCGGAAAATGTTTAAAAAGGAAGTACCATGTTTTATACCACTAAATTTATTTAGAAAACTGCAGTTTCAACTCACAGAATCATTTTCAAACTGAATTACAAACGTAGACTAAGTATTCAATACAGAAACATGAGAAAATTTAACAATAAATAAAAACTACCTGAGAAATTACATTATTACAAAGGGGAGGTACTAAATTTTGAGAACTAATTATTATTTGGCAACAACAAATACCGGGGAAAACCCAAGTTTTGTCTGGTCAGTAAGCAAATTTACATTTTTATTTTTACTATATTTATATATTTCTAAAGATTCAAGAATATTTAAGTTTTGGCCCTTTATTGAATAATGCAATATGTCAATGTTACTTAAATTAGGAAAATTGTGGTTGTGTTCTAAGCAATGGTTGGGAAAGCTCGAGTCTGTTTTTTGTAGTCTATTTGATCGGTAGTGTTCCGAAAAGCGAGTTTTAAAGCTTCTACCACTTTGTCCAATATACAAGCTGAACACTCTGAACATTTTAACTTATAAACTCCCGATTTATCAAATTTATTAATTTTATCTTAAGCATTGCAAAAGATAGTGTACAGATTGTGTTGAGATTTAAAGGCTACTTTTATGTTATGTGTGGAAAGAGTATTAGCTATGTTTTCTGATAAGGTACCACAGTGTGACAAAGATATATAAGATGAAGTATATTTATCATTTTTTGTTCTGGAATATATTGAACTAAAGGCTAGTTGTTTTTGTTTATTAGTTACTAATTTCTTTATGGTTTGTTGGGAAAAATTGTTTGACATTGCAATTGCAATGAAACTAAATTCATTCTTCAAACAAATAACCAGCTTTAAACCAATTCACAGTTTAAATAAGTCAGTAGATCTCGTCCAAAAACTAAAAAATATAAAAATCTCAGATAACTCCATTCTAGTTTCTTTTGACACAAAAAGCATTTTTTCTAATATTCCAAACAGATGAATGTTTTATACTTATCCAAGAAATGTTACAGGAAAGAAATATAAATCCAATAGTTACTACTAAAATCTTGTCCTGTTTTGAACTTTACCTATCACATACCTATTTCCAATTTAATAACAAATTTTATTTACAAAATTCAGGCCTACCAATGGGTTCTCCTCTTAGCCCTCTCCTACCAGACATTTTCATGTCAAACATAGAAAACAAAATTCTTAATTCCCCTTTAAGCAAAAATCATGTTCAATTTTGGCACAGATATGTGGATGATGTTCTAGCATGTTTTAAAGGCACTACTAGACAGCTTCCAAAATTCTTACAATACATTAATAATTGCCATCCAAAAATTCAGTTTACTCTGGAAACTGAAAATAACCATAAAATAAATTTTCTAGATCTCACCATATCTCACCTCAATAATCAGTGTAATTTAAAAATTTTTAAAAACCAACGTTTACAGGTAATACTATATCTAATAACTCTTTTCACCCCTTACAACACAAAATGGCTGCATACAATTCAATGATACATAGAGCATTCTCTTTGCCTCTCTCTGAAGAAGATCTTCAAGAGGAACTAAATATCATTGAAAGGATTGCAATATCAAACAGTTTCTCCCAACAAACCATAAAGAAATTAATGACTAATAAACAAAAACAACTAGCCTTTAGTTCAATATATCCCAGAATAAAAAATGATAAAGATAGTTCATTTTATATATCTTTGTCATACTGTGGTGCCCTATCAGAAAACATAGCTAATACTCTTTCCAAACATAACATAAAAGTAGCCTTTAAATCTCAATACAATCTGTCCACTATCCTTTACAATACTAAAGATAAAATTAATAAATTTGATAAATCAAGAGTTTATAAGTTAAAATGTTCAAAGTGTGATAGCTTGTATATTGGACAAAGTGGTAGAAGCTTTAAAACTCGCTTTTCGGAACACTACCGATCATATAGACTACAAGAAAAGACTCGAGCTTTGCCAACAATTCCTTAGAACACACCCACCACAGTTTTCCTAATTTAAGCAACACTGACATATTACATTATTCAACAAAGGGCCAAAAGTTAAATATTCTTGAATCTTTAGAAATATATAAACATAGTAAAAATAAAAATGTAAATGTGCTTAATGACCAGACAGAACTTGGGTTTTCCCCGTTATTTGTTGTTGCCAAATAATAATTAGATCCCAAAATTTAGTACCTCCCCTTTGTAATAATGTAATGTAATGGGGTCCTGACTGAACCAATAGCTGTGGGCCGTGGTATTCGACAAGGGGATTCCCTGAGCCCTTTTCTTTTCAACATCATTATGGACGAAATAATAAGAAATCTACGTTTATTGAAAGGATACAGATGACGCGGTACTAGTGGCTGAGAGTGACGACGATCTACAGCGACTATTACATCTGCCCTGCAAAATCATTTAATATGATGATATCGGCCCAGAAAACTAAATGCATGACAACGTCAAAAACACCATTAAGTTGCAAACTGGAAATTGAAAGCAAAATTATCCAGCAAGAAATGAAATTTAAGTATTTAGGCATAGAAATCTCGTGTTGTGGAGATGTTGAGGCGGAGGTAAGAGAACAGACAACTTGGGCAACAAGAATAGCAGGATGTTTAAATGATACAATATGGAGGAATAAAAATATTAAAATAGAAACCCAAATAAGAACTTACAAGGCAATGGTGAGACCAACTATGACATATACCGCAGAAACTCGACCTGACACAGCGAAAACTAAACAAATACTAGAGACAACCGAAATGGGAGTACTTCGTAGAATAACTGGAGAAACGCTCTTGGACAGAGACAGAGGTGAAAATATAAGAAGAACATGCAAGGTAGAAAACGTTAAGTCGTAATAGTTTGGGACGCCGCGGAAAACGATGGAGTGACAACTTAGCATTTCAGTAGTCAGAGATATGACGAAAGGAAACAGTCGGTTCGCCTATATTGAAGCAGGAAGAAGAAGAAGAAGAAGAAAAGTATGTTCCTGCAAGATTCCATCGCAAAAAATGTAAAATGAAATTACAATGTTGCGACATTACAGATGGAAAAACAGATACTGACGTGAGAATGAGTCTTATCTCTTAAAATGATTTTGTTATGGAATGTATTGTCCACTAGAGTTAATAAAATGTCTGCATTGCCCATGGTCAGTAGTCTAAAGTTCTTGTGTTAGCTGATTCTTAATCATTAGGGTGCAAAACTCTTGTCAAAATTCACTGGAAAGTGTCGCTAGAGTCAAATTTGTAATTTGTTTTTACCTATCGTTCATCTTTATCGTGGCAATATTTTTTTTTAATACACTAATAGAATATATTTTTTAATAAATAAAAATTTAAATTTTAAAAATCCATTTCAGTTTTTATCTGTAATTAGCATTTATGTAAACTATTTTAATTTCTCCGTTTTAATTGCCAAGAAATACTAGAGCGAACAGCGAAAGATATTTCAACGCCAGTGCACTTCAATTCGTACTTAAAAGTTAATGAACTAAAAATTTATACGATGAAAGTTTTGTGAAAGAATTTCATAATGACTTTTAGTAATTTATTTCTAGTCTTTCTTTCTAAACATTATTTATTATTAGTTTCTCATAGTTTCTTAGCTTTAAACAGGGTAATTCTCCATTAACTTTATCGATCGATTGTAGGAAAACTATAATTAAGAAGGATCTGAAAATTTGACAGTGTATTAACGTGCATGGGAGGTATCCGGCTAAAATATTTTCAAAATGACGGCACTTCCGGTTATGCCGGAAGTAGATGTCAACTTGCTTATTTTAAATGGAACATCCTATATATTATTGCATTTTTGATTTCTACGTAAAATTCTAGACATATTTCATGTTTAATATTCTATACTTAAGCCTTGCCGTTTTGGGCATATAAAAATTTTTATGTCAAAAATGACGTTTACGAACCAAAACTTAACTATAAATTTTTCCTATAAGGAAGTCTTTATTACTTAATTTGGGTTAGTTTTCTTGTTGACGAAGATTGACCTTAGTAATTTTTTTATGATATTTTGAAAATTATTAGTACGGAGTGGTCAAAAAAGAAGAATAAAAATTATATTTAGAAAATCGTTAAAAGTGAATTTTTCAAATACAAAGCACCTATTTTCATATTTTTATCATAATAAGCATCAAAAATAAGGGTAACTTTGTATAAGGTTGTCTATTCCAAAAATTTGTAATTTTCAAAATATTGGCAATTCAATATTTTTCTATTGTAAAAATGTTATATGGCTTTTAAATTATGTTATTAGTTGGCCATATCGGCGAGGCGTGGCGAAAATAAAACAATCGAATCCTACAAAATTGTCACTATTTCTTGTCATTTGACATTCATTAATAATAATCATGCCGGGGCGATTAAATTACACGCATGAAGATTATTTCTTCTTTCTTCTTCTTCTTCTTTCTAACACAGTTAACCATGCTAGTAGGCTATTACCTGTTCATTGCCATCACGTCTTCCCCGGAAGATAAGGTCCAGCATTCTCGCCATCGTTTTGGTGGTCTTCCCTGTGATCTTTTTTCTACTGGGTTATTCATTTTTTGCGCTTTTTACGAGTCTATCGTTCTCCATTCTCCCTATTTGTTTGTTCCAGAATCTTCGCCTTTGTCTAACTCATCTTCCTATGTCCTGTATCCCACATTGTTGTCTGATATCTTCATTCCGTATTCTGTCGTGTGGAGTTTTGCCTTGTATATTTCTTAATATCTTCATTTCGACTGTTCTCGTCATTTGTAGAGTTCTGCCTGTATCTGGTCTTGTTTCTGCCGCGTATGTTATGATGGGTTTTAGAGCCGTTTTATATATCTTAGTTTTGCTTTCGGTATTAAGGTATTTGTTCTTCCACACAATTTCTTTTAGGCATCCCGAAATTCTAGCCTCTTTCATCGTTTGCTCTCTTACTTCGTTAAAACGGTTACCATGGCTCGTTATTTCTGCTCCCAGATATTTGAAGTGATTTACCTTTTCGACAATTTTGGAGTCGATTTCCAACTTGCACCGTATTGGTTCTTTGGATGTTACTAAGCATTTGGTCTTCTCGGTGTTGATGAGCATATTTAATTCTTTCGCTTTAATGTTAATAGAGTACAATAGTCTTTGGAGGTTATCTTCAGAGTGTGCAATAAGAACAGCATCGTTCGCATAGCAGACGGTATGGAAGAATGTGTTTCCCATTTTGTATCCAGCTGTTCTGGGGAGATTTTCTATTATTTTATCCATTATTAGATTAAATATGAAGGGGCTGAGCGAATCGCCCTGTCTAATTCCTGTGTTTATATATATATATATATATATATATATATATATATATATATATATATATATATATATATATATATATATGTCTTCCGTTGTTATATGTCCTACTCTGATTTTTGTTTTGCACTGGATGTTAATATCGTATATTAGGTTAATTAGCCTATAGTTTAGACCTTTTGTTCTCATTATTTCTAAGACATCCTTTAAGCGTACTGTGTCAAAAGCCTTGGACATATCGACGAAGATGTACGCAGGTTTATTGAATTCTAGGGATTTTTCAGTTTATTGTTTGACAATGAATATTGCGTCAATAGTGGATCTGTTCTTCCTGAAACCTTGTTGTTCTTCTCGTATACTTATAATTTTGGTGATTTCTTCCAGTATAGTTTTTGTGAATGCTTTGAGAAGGCTATCAAGCAGTGTTATTTCTCGATAGTTTTCTGGGTGCGTTTTCTGTCCTTTTTTAAAAATGGGTATTGTTACACTATTCTTCCATTCATTCGGTATTTTCTTCTATGATATTCTTGAATAGGGTTAATATTTAAGGTGTTTTCTATATTGTCATTTGTTAGTTCTATACTATCGTCCTCCTCATATTCATTTTGTATTGTTCCATGTTCTCCTCTTCCTTATATAGATTTTTAAAGTATGTTTCCCACTGCTCTAATGTGATTTTATTAGTTCTCACGGTATCTTTGACTTCAAGCTTGTTTCTTCTTAACATTCCCCATATTTTTCTCTGTCTCTCTCCATCCCTTTTGTGAACCTTTCCCAATAGTTTTCTTTTAGTTCTTTTATTCTCACGTTTACCTCATTCCGTTCCCTCCGGTAGTTGTTCCAGTTTTCAGGCGTTTTATTTCGTATATATTGAATGTATGAATGAAGAGAAGATTATTTAAACTTGTTTATTATCTATGGAAAATGTGGAATTATTTCAAGAACATGCGATACATTTGCGATCCGATATGGGAAGAAATAAAAACCAAGACTACCAATTGTTAAAAAGGTTATAAAAAACTTCAAGAACTTTAGAGCTATAAATGCTAAAAGTAATAGAAATAAACCAGTTGTTAATAAATTAAAATTACAAAAATTACTTGAGTAAATATTGAAATTGACGCCCTTGAACTTCCAAACACCTAAGCAGGAACTCTTCATGGGTGGCTCTTCTTATTGACTGAGGATTAAGTTCTTCAAATGCTGTTCTGACGCGCTGCATTCAATCTTCCACAGTGGTTAATGCGATGTTGTTTACTTTATTTTTGATAGTCCAAGTATCCTTAGTTCGGGGGAGCGAGGTGGACAAAGATGTGGCCCATTCTTGGCTATCCATTGATCATAAAACAAGTTTTGCAGATGACTGTTAACCAAATGACTATTATATGGGGGCGCCCCATCATGTGGATAAAATAGATTTCTATGATCAGCCAGCGGCAAGTTATCTAAATAGCTCACTTTCAAATTTCTCAAGATGTCGAAGTAGCGCTCACCTATAAGTTAAAAAACGTATTTTGTATCTAGAAGTCTTCAAAAAATGGCCATTCAGGTTATCTTAGTAGAATTCTAGGGCGACGACACCGTTTTCTTTATAGCACAATACACGTAAAACTGCCAAGACTCTTTTTAAAAAATCAAAATTGCAAGTTACTCCGATGATTCATAGATGTCGTTCGACTGGCGATATTTTTCAGTCTGACATCAAAGTTGGTAGATGGCAGGTGCAATATTCTGCCGACATGCCTTGAAATTTATGGTTCATATATCAGTTATTTTCTGCTAATGTTGCTCTCGATCCGATACAGCTCCACTGACGAGATCATGAGGTGATCGAAACGCGTATGGAAAGAGGACCAGAGCAATATTTGCAGGAAATAAACTGTTTGTATATATATTTTTCATATTCTCTACCTGAAAGGAGAATTACATATATATTTAAATACGGCTGAAAATTTTCTTTATTTCTTACTGAAATTTTGATTTTTTAAAAATTTTGACTGATAATTTTCAAAATACCATAAAAAGACTACTAAAGTCGATCTTCGTCTACAAGAAAACTAACCCAAAATAAATAATAAAGACTTCCTTATAGAAAAAATTTATAGTTAAGTTTTGGTTCGTAAACGTCATTTTTCACATAAAATTTAAATATATCCAAAATGGTGAGACTTAAGTATAGAACATTATACATAAAATATTCCTAGAATTCTTCGTAAAAATCAAAAATGCAATAATATACAGGATGTTCTATTTAAAATAAGCAAGTTGACACACTCCCGGTATAATTGGAAGTGCCGCCATCGTGAAAACATTTTAGCCAGCTGTCCAGCATGCACGTTAGTATATTGTCAAATTTTCACATTTTTCCTAATTATAGTTTTCCCACAATCGATCGATAAAATTCCCGGAGACTCACCCTGTATATAACATATTTACATAAAATTATTCAAAGATCCATTTAATATCGAATCGAATATTTATAAATCCGAAAGCATACGTTGGTTAAGTCATTAAGTGCCTATCTCATCCAGGGGCGGATCCAGCCTCTCTCCTTGGGGGGGGGCGGTGATATCACAAAAGTGCAGTATGGCAAGCGAAAGCAAGTTGTCGACGGAGGGGGGGGGGGACACATCAGCAACATTCCCATTTCTAGTGTAAAAGGCAGGGTCGGGTCTATTTTTCAGGAATTTGAAGCTGTTGGAGTGGGGGGGGGGGCGATCACAAGAAAAAACAAGTTGCCGACAGGGAGGGAGGATGCGAGCAGCATACACATTCCTAGTATAAGAGGCAGAATCGGGTCTATTTTCCTGAATTCAAAGCTCTTGGGGGGAGGGGGGGGCTATCGCAAGAAAAACAAGTTGTCAACGGGACTGCCAGCAACATACACATTCCTAATATAAAATGCAGAATCGGTTGTATTTTCCTGAACTCAAAGCTTTTGGAAGGGGAGAGGCGATCGCAAGCATACACATTCCTATACTCTATTCAAGAACTAGAGAGAGCAATAAAACTGTTATCGAAACCTCCAACGTACCTGTTCCAGTGCCGCAGGTATCTGAGGACTGCCGTAAATCTAATTATATTTAATTATATTTAAACATTATAAACTTTTATTAATTTACTGCTACAATAAAATTTCTGGTAGTTCAATTTAATTTCTGTCAGTGAGCAAAGTACACCTTACAGTGTGTCCTTAGTAATTTATCTTGTCTGTGCTTGTTTTTACATATTATTTGAGATTAGTGAGATACACAAATGATATGGCTTCTAAAATCATTACAACCAGGGCATTTTTTCCTCAACGAAAAACTTATTACGGCGAATGTTTATGATGCCTTAAGATATCAATATCTAGATAATAATGTTAAAGACTCTGTTGAGTTGTGTTCCAACATGACAGGAGTTGAAAAATCTCCTATGGGCCCAATACTGAAGAAAAAAAACGACTGGAATTGTTAGTACTCCCAAGCTACATTCGATCAGGGGCAGACGAAAAACCTCATTAGAAGAAGAGATGTAAACTGCAATAAAAGAAGTTGTACACACATTTTATTATGAGAAGCAAATCCAAACCGTCGACAAAATTCTAACTAAAATCAATGAAGATCGGGATTTACCTGAAATTAAAAGAACTGAGCTCTGGAAATTCCTAAGAGAACTGAATTTTTGCTGGAAAAAAGCCGATAGGAAATCTGTTCTTATAGATCGTCTGGAATATGTCCGTTGGAGAAGCAAATATCTCTCTCAAGTAAAAGGTAGAGTTGCTAGAAATAACACAACTTACAAAATTAGTAATTTAACTGAACTTTTCAAAGATTTTTTGAATAAAGTTAGTGCAGAAAATTGGGAACAATCCATATAATAAAAGCATAAAAGATAATGTAAAAACTCGATCTCATGATCGGTGAGATAGAAGATCCAATTATAATTAATTTGAGCGAAGATAGGTTCGCTGACTTTGATTATGAATTAGATACGTAATGTTTACCAGCGTAAACACAATTTATTATTTAAATTTTCTGTAACTTATAAAAATAAATTACATTTCAATCCCTTTTTAGTGTTTAATTTTAGTTCTGCAGATGATTTCAGAAATAAATAAACTGAACCGTCAAATATCCTAAAAATGTTTTTAATTAATAATAAAATGACCCATAGCCCCAAAAAAATTTTTATATTATATGGACGAATTTATTTTTTTATATATGTTTAACTTCTTGCATTTTTGACAATGGATATTTTGTAAGTATTTAAATTATAACTTAGAATTTTTTGAGAGAAAAAGGCTACATTTTAGTCGGAATGTTCATAAAACGATTTCTATGCCACAATTAAAAATAATAAAAATATAGTTGTGATTTGTGTGAAATAAGAAATTAAATAAAATTATAAAAACTTTTTATTTCAGGCTTATTGCCGAAATAATATTCTATGCCATAAATACTTAGTGATAAAATAAACCTCCTTCCGACGCCTATGACAAGGATTAAAATCCTTTTTAACACTTCACACATCCAAATATCTATTGTTATCCAACCAAATAATCCATTATTATAGACCGGTATTTTTCATTCTAAAATTTCTAACCCATTTCTATGAATAATATATGTGTCTAACAGATTTTGCCAAAGAAATTGGACTAAAGAACAAAGGTAGTTTGCGAAGAAAAAAAAAGGGTAAAAAATGATTTATTACTCTCCCTAGTTCTTGAATAAACTATAGCGTAAGTGGCAAAATCGAGTCTATTTTCCTGAATTCAAAGCTCTTGGGGGGGGGCGATCGCCCCCACCGCCCCCCCCTTGGATCCGCGCCTGATCTCATCTCTGTGCTATATATAGTTTATTGATTTCTTATATGCGGAAATAAAGGGAATACGATATTAGATTGCGTTCTTTTGTGGTCTTTTAAGCCGAAAATAACACAACTTTGCGTGTAACTTCCTTCCTAATTTATAGGTAATCAATATTTGTTTACAGTGAGTGGTTCAAATACAGCAATGTCACTTAATCACTTCATACCAGGAAGAATTGTGTACAGACACATTTTTTTTTGGGATACATTGTGCAGGATTATTGTATTTTTATTTTTATAACTAGAAGGAGACGAGCCAGAACTTTATAAAGTATTGTCACACGAATATCTTAAAGATGTAGGGATCCTGATCTGTATTTTTCCATAAAAACACTGCCTTTGCATAGCCTTAAACAAGTGTTCGCTAAGGCCCATGACCTTGATATTAAGCAGAAGGCTTTTCGGTATTCCGATGCGGCAGATGCTTGACATCTTTCTGTTATGCACTGGATTATCTCTCATATCCATATCGGCATTCCAGGTAACGCTAAGACTATTGCATGGATTTTATTCCAACTTCATTAGTATATAGTGGTAATTTGTAAAAATAGTATATATATTCCAATGAATTAATTATTACGGCGTAATGTATTAACCTCATACAACCGTTCCTCACACCTCTGTGACTGAAGTCGCGACGAATAACTGGTAGCCTTTTATACAGGTGTGGAAAATCCAAAACAGAACCTCTAAAAAAAGGGAATGTAAGAGAAAGCGACGGACAACCCGTTTTGCCATGTTAAAGAAGTGAAATAAAGCATACTGTTGTATCGTAGCTTACTTTCAGCTTGTTTCCAGCGAAGATAGTTGGCGGGGTCGTCAAAACACAGTGGGTTGAAAGCACGGATTTAATATTAAAAATAAAAATCGGATCCCGCATAGCAGATTAAATTCGAAAAACGTCTAATGTGGTTCAATAGCTGTTAAATATGGAGTTTAAAAACAAAATAAAAAAAATAATTGTATTTTCATGAATAAAATATTGCGCTTGAGTCCAAGGTGCATTTTAAAAATAATACTATAATAATAAATACGTGGATATCGATAATCGTTAAAAAGGCAAAAGTACTTGCTCCTCTATGCTTAGGACTTCTTAACAAATACCAATGCAAATAATTTGTAAGTAATATAATATTTATTGATTTATACAAATGAATAAATAATACGACTGTAATAAAAATAATAAAGAGAACTTTTTAATCATTGCCTTCTTTGTTAACAGCTCTTTTCTTATTCTCCAATACGTACGAATTGTTGTCCGAATTCTTACGATGTAAAAAAACAGTGTAAGGATCAATCGACGCTAAAAGTTTTGGAACACATCCTCCAAATTTTTCTCGAGAAGATTTTCGGGCAAAGTCTAGGCGATAGTTCCTTATTAACTTGTCCATTGATTTTTATGCATCTTTCGATAGTTTACCTATCGGTAATATTGCAAATGCTATGATGTCTGGTCAATGAAGTAAGTAATTTGTGAATTCCTGTTGGCATGTTGTACCAAGAATATCCTTTGAAGAATAATCTTGCTGTTTGAAGTTTATATTCCCAAATCTTCTCTATTGCAGTTTAATGTTCGCTTCCAATAGTTTGCAAAATGACTGAAAACCGGAGGATCAGTTTTCGTTTTACTCTTATTGTAATGGCTGTAGCTTGAAATACTCTGTATTTACTGGGACACAGTATTAATGTTGTTGAACAGAGGTGTTGTTTGGAAGAGGTAACAACGTTGGACCGATTTCGCTCCAGCCAAAGCATTCACCTAGCCGTCTATCATCGTCATAGATAAGTTGTACTGTACTAAAGCTCGAGTGGCAAAGAGAACTCTTTTATATGGTGCAAGTTGTCTGGTTCGAGTTCATAATTTTCTATTTTCGTTAAAGACTTTTGTTCGGTTTTCTTAATAAATTCAAATTTCAGAGGCCCGCAATTCATAATAGACGAGGGTTTGGAATTGTACAACACAATCTGTTCTTGTTGGGTTTGCGTGTTAATACCTGCTAATTGAAGTGGAATAAGAGAGGTTAGGAATAAGTTTGTATCAAAAATATTCGGATCAGTGAATTTAATCTTGCACTGGCTCTGATTTGACGTTCCATCGAAGCCCTATTTGCAAATGAAACTCATATATACAAATCTAATTTATCGATTTGTTCCAAGGGCGTCTAATTTTAAGCAATATAATTCGATCCACTGTATGATCCAGTAAGCCTTGGAATTTAACCTCGGCTTTTGATTTAGTAAAAGTTAGATACTCGTCATGTGAATAACATGCCTTTTTTGTATTTTACACACCACGTACGGCGAAAATATATTACTGCCCTTCTGGTTATCCCAATTTTGTATTCGTTGATATTTGTTTCTCGACAATCCAATGTCAAATAGAAGAGCGGCGCACAAATGTAACTGTGCGCTACGCAACCACAACACTGTTGCCTTAGACCTAAAACGAAACTTTAGAAAGAACAGACTGGCCGTTCATATTACCGAGGTTTAATAGAAATGTTACTACAGCCAACCTTCTATTTTTAATTTCTTAACTAGAAATTATTTTGACCGTTTCTCAAATTCTAACCCACTAAGCCCTTCTAACTTCTTTCAAGTTAGTTAGAGACAGAAGAGAACGCCTACGCGCAATATTACCTCCGCTAACTTCCGTGCGACACGAAGATGAGCAGTACCTTGAAAGGAATGAGAGGGTGTATTTACTTTTCGTCTAAACTTATAACGTAGTCGACGGAATTTTCAATATTTAATGACTATTTGAAACATTGATTGTTTTAAATACATCAGATAGTCGAAATACAAAAAAATCTCCCGATTTGCTTGTTGTTCAGTAATTTGAGGAACGGGTTGCTCCTCATTATTATCAGTGCATTTTTTAAAAATTTTTAGGCAGCCGGTTGTCTCAAATTTTTAATAATTTCCGAAATTCTAAATTTTCAAGGAATAGAATGATTTTCGCAGGTAAATGCAAATCTGCCGATTATTTACCAAAATAGTAGCACTTAATAATCTGCTCTTTTTGTTCCGTGGAATGAACTACCACTGTAACAAAAAAATTTGGCGCAAAACATGGTACTTATGCTTCGACGGCCTGAATGAAAGCAAATAACTTGGAAACCTCTTGTTGTACTTACGACTGTCTCATTCTGATTTGATGAATTATAGTATTTTCTTTATCTTACTTAAAAAAAGTCCAGGTTCCGGTCTGAATTTTCCACACCTGTATATCGGTAAAGTGTTTCTAGCTCTCTTGTTACGTATTTCAACAATTTATTGTTAGATTTTGGTGTTCTCTTTTAAATAATTGTTAATTTGATAAAATAATGAAATGCTAATTGAAAAAAAGGTTTAAAACATTTTTTTAATTCATCATTAAAATTTAAATATTATTTTAATTACATAATCCTGAATATTAACCCTATTCTCACATAATATCTGGTCAGTAACCCCTTTTTTACCCACTAAAAAGGGATTTCAATTATTTAGACACTGTCAATTCTAACTTCTATAACAAAGGGCCACCCTACAAAGTTTAATGCTTATATAGAAATCAATAAATAAAATATAAATCATTTTAGCGCCTTTTGTTCGGTTTATATTGATAGTTTGTTGACCGGAATTCTATTTTTCACTCCTTGAAATCAATTTTTAACGTATTTTGAGACATTGGTTATTATTGTAGCAGCGAAAGTTGACCGACTTTAAGAATGTGAATAAAAAATATATATAAAACTTAGACGTTGTCAAAGTTTGTATTTTCAGCTATGATTTATTAATAATTTACACAAGCTGAAGCAATTTTTGTTCCAAATTGGCTGGTATTCCTGTTATTAACGAAAATATTATAATTAATTAATCTCGGAAAGCCAACATGAAAAAATAATGTTACTCTTATTATTAACATTTACTTTAATAACAAAAAATATTTTCTAGTTAAGTCAAAATAAATTAATAATATTTGATAATTGACAAAAATCATGAAACAAACAGCATATTTTTCAATATTATTTACGAATTAAAGGAAGAATATAAGTGTCTTAGGTATGAAGCTTTAAAAGTGTCTTAGGTATCTGCAAAAAATTCATAGTTCAACAATTATGACGCTAACAATTTATTTTAAGGGTGTACTTCCACTGACGTTAAAAAAATAAATTTTCTTGTTATTTTAAAATTCACTACGCATTTTTAAAAACACCCAGCACTCAGGGATTTTAAGAGATGCTTTAAAAGTGTTTTAGGTATCTGTAAAAAATTTATAGTTCAACAATTATAACGCTACTAAATTATTTTAAGGGTGCACATCCACTGACATTAATAAAAGCAATTTTCTTGTTAATTTAAAAATTCACTATACATTTTTAAGGCCACCCAGCACTCAAAGATTTTAGGAGAAGATTTAAAAGTGTTTTAGGTATCTGTAAAAAATTCATTGATCAACAATTTTAACCCTAACAATTTAATTTAAGGGTGTACATTCACTGCCGTTAAACAAAGAAATTTTCTTGTTATTTTAAAATTCACTATGCATTTTTAAGGGCACCCAGCACTCAGGGATGTTTGGAGAAGCTTTAAAAGTGTTTTAGGTATCTGCAAAAAATTTATAGTTCAACAAATATAACGCTACCAAATTATTTTAAGGGTGTACAGCCACTGACGTTAAAAAAAGAAAATTTCTTGTTAATTTAAAAATTCACTATGCATTTTTAAGCCCACCCAGCACTCAGGAATTTTAAGAGAAGCTTTAAAAGTGTTTTATGTATCTGTAAAAAATGTATAGTTCAACAATTATAACGCTAACAATTTATTTTATGGGTATACATCCACTGACTTTAAAAAAATAAATTTTCTTGTTATTTTAAAGTTCACAATGCATTTTTAAGGCCACTCAGCACTCAGGGATTTTAAGAGAAGCTTTAAAAGTGTTTTAGGTATCTGTAAAAAATGTATAGTTCAACAATTATAACGCCACCAAATTATTTTAAGGGTGCACATCCACTGACGTTAATAAAAGCAATTTTCTTGTTAATTTAAAAATTCACTTTACATTTTTAGGGCCACCCAGCACTCAGGGATTTTAAGGGAAGCTTTAAAAGTGTCTTAGGTATCTGTAAAAAATTCATAGTTTAACAGTTATAATGCTAATAATTTATTTTAAGGGTGTACATACACTGACGTTAAAAAAAGAAATTTTCTTGTTATTATAAAATCACTATGCATTTTCAAAACCACCCAGCACTTAGGGATTTTAAGAGAAGCTTTAAAAGTGTTTTATGTATCTGCAAAAAATTCATAGTTCAACAATTATGACGCTAACAATTTATTTTAAGGGTGTACTTCCACTGACGTTAAAAAAAGAAATTTTCTTGTTATTTTAAAATTCACTACGCATTTTTAAAAACACCCAGCACTCAGGGATTTTAAGAGAAGCTTTAAAAGTGTTGTAAGTATCTGTAAAAAATTTATAGTTCAACAATTATAACGCCACCAAATTATTTTAAGGGTGTACATCCACTGATATTCATAAAATCAATTTTCTTGTTAATTTAAAAACTCACTATACATTTTTAAGGCCACCCAGCACTCAAAGATTTTAGGAGAAGATTTAAAAGTGTTTTAGGTCTCTGTAAAAAATTCATAGTTCAACAATTATGACGCTAACAATTTATTTTAAGGGTGTACTTCCACTGACGTTAAAAAAAGAAATTTTCTTGTTATTTTAAAATTCACTACGCGTTTTTAAAAACACCCAGCACTCAGGGATTTTAAGAGAAGCTTTAAAAGTGTTGTAAGTATCTGTAAAAAATTTATAGTTCAACAATTATAACGCCACCTAATTATTTTAAGGGTGTACATCCATTGATATTAATAAAAGCAATTTTCTTGTTAATTTAAAAATTCACTATACATTTTTAAGGCCACCCAGCACTCAAAGATTTTAGGAGAAGATTTAAAAGTGTTTTAGGTGTCTGTAAAAAATTCATTGATCAACAATTATAACGCTAACAATTTAATTTAAGTGTGTTCATCCACTGACGTTAAACAAAGAAATTTTCTTGTTATTTTAAAATTCACTATGCATTTTTAAGGGCACCCAGCACTCAGGGATTTTAAGAGAAGCTTTAAAAGTGTTTTAGGTATCTGCAAAAAATTTATAGTTCAACAATTATAACGCTACCAAATTATTTTAAGGGTGTACATCCACTTATGTTAAAAAAAGCAATTTTCTTGTTAATTTAAAAATTCACTTTACATTTTTAGGGCCACCCAGCAGTCAGGGATTTTAAGAGAAGCTTTACAAGTGTCTTAGGTATCTGTAAAAAATTCATAGTTTAACAGTTATAATGCTAATAATTTATTTTAAGGGTGTACATCCACTGACGTTAAAAAAAGAAATTTTCTTGTTATTATAAAATTCACTATGCATTTTCAAAACCACCCAGCACTCAGGGATTTTAAGAGAAGCTTTAAAAGTGTTTTAAGTATCAGCAAAAAATTCATAGTTCAACAATTATAACGCTAAAAATTTATTTTAAGGGTGTACATCCACTAACGTTAAAAAAAGAAAATTTCTTGTTAATTTAAAAATTCACTATGCATTTTTAAGGCCACCCAGCACTCAGGAATTTTAAGAGAAGCTTTAAAAGTGTTTTAGGTATCTGTAAAAAAATTCATAGTTCAACAATTATAACGCTAACAATTTATTTTATGGGTGTACATCCACTGACGTTAAAAAAATAAATTTGCTTGTTATTTTAAAGTTTACAATGCATTTTTAAGGCCACCTAGCACTCAGGGATTTTAAAAGAAGCTTTAGAAGTGTTTTAGGTATCTGCAAAAAATTTATAGTTCAACAATTATAACGCTACCAAATTATTTTAAGGGTGTACATACACTGACTTTAAAAAAAAGCAATTTTCTTGTTAATTTAAAAATTCACTTTACATTTTTAGTTCCACCCAGCACTCAGGAATTTTAAGAGAAGCTTTAAAAGTGTCTTAGGTATCTGTAAAAAATTCATAGTTTAACAGTTGTAATGCAAATAATTTATTTTAAGGGTGAACATCGACTGACGTTAAAAAAAGAAATTTTCTTGTTATTATAAAATTCACTATGCATTTTCAAAACCACCCAGCACTCAGGGATTTTAAGAGAAGTTTTAAAAGTGTTTTAGGTATCTGCAAGAAATTCATAGTTCAACAATTATAACGCTAAAAATTTATTTTAATGGTGTACATCCACTGACGTTAAAAAAAGAAAATTTCTTGTTAATTTAAAAATTCACTATGCATTTTTAAGGCCACCCAGCACTCAAAGATTTTAGGAGAAGATTTAAAAGTGTTTTAGGTCTCTGTAAAAAATTCATAGTTCAACAATTATGACGCTAACAATTTATTTTAAGGGTGTACTTCCACTGACGTTAAAAAAAGAAATTTTCTTGTTATTTTAAAATTCACTACGCGTTTTTAAAAACACCCAGCACTCAGGGATTTTAAGAGAAGCTTTAAAAGTGTTGTAAGTATCTGTAAAAAATTTATAGTTCAACAATTATAACGCCACCTAATTATTTTAAGGGTGTACATCCATTGATATTAATAAAAGCAATTTTCTTGTTAATTTAAAAATTCACTATACATTTTTAAGGCCACCCAGCACTCAAAGATTTTAGGAGAAGATTTAAAAGTGTTTTAGGTGTCTGTAAAAAATTCATTGATCAACAATTATAACGCTAACAATTTAATTTAAGTGTGTTCATCCACTGACGTTAAACAAAGAAATTTTCTTGTTATTTTAAAATTTACTATGCATTTTTAAGGGCACCCAGCACTCAGGGATTTTAAGAGAAGCTTTAAAAGTGTTTTAGGTATCTGCAAAAAATTTATAGTTCAACAATTATAACGCTACCAAATTATTTTAAGGGTGTACATCCACTAACGTTAAAAAAAGCAATTTTCTTGTTAATTTAAAAATTCACTTTACATTTTTAGGGCCACCCAGCAGTCAGGGATTTTAAGAGAAGCTTTACAAGTGTCTTAGGTATCTGTAAAAAATTCATAGTTTAACAGTTATAATGCTAATAATTTATTTTAAGGGTGTACATCCACTGACGTTAAAAAAAGAAATTTTCTTGTTATTATAAAATTCACTATGCATTTTCAAAACCACCCAGCACTCAGGGATTTTAAAAGAAGCTTTAAAAGTGTTTTAAGTATCAGCAAAAAATTCATAGTTCAACAATTATAACGCTAAAAATTTATTTTAAGGGTGTACATCCACTAACGTTAAAAAAAGAAAATTTCTTGTTAATTTAAAAATTCACTATGCATTTTTAAGGCCACCCAGCACTCAGGAATTTTAAGAGAAGCTTTAAAAGTGTTTTAGGTATCTGTAAAAAAATTCATAGTTCAACAATTATAACGCTAACAATTTATTTTATGGGTGTACATCCACAGACGTTAAAAAAATAAATTTGCTTGTTATTTTAAAGTTTACAATGCATTTTTAAGGCCACCCAGCACTCAGGGATTTTAAAAGAAGCTTTAGAAGTGTTTTAGGTATCTGCAAAAAATTTATAGTTCAACAATTATAACGCTACCAAATTATTTTAAGGGTGTACATACACTGACGTTAAAAAAAAGCAATTTTCTTGTTAATTTAAAAATTCACTTTACATTTTTAGTTCCACCCAGCACTCAGGAATTTTAAGAGAAGCTTTAAAAGTGTCTTAGGTATCTGTAAAAAATTCATAGTTTAACAGTTGTAATGCTAATAATTTATTTTAAGGGCGAACATCCACTGACGTTAAAAAAAGAAATTTTCTTGTTATTATAAAATTCACTATGCATTTTCAAAACCACCCAGCACTCAGGGATTTTAAGAGAAGTTTTAAAAGTGTTTTAGGTATCTGCAAGAAATTCATAGTTCAACAATTATAACGCTAAAAATTTATTTTAAGGGTGTACATCCACTGACGTTAAAAAAAGAAAATTTCTTGTTAATTTAAAAATTCACTATGCATTTTTAAGGCCACCCAGCACTCAGGAATTTTAAGAGAAGCTTTAAAAGTGTTTTATGTATCTGTAAAAAATTCATAGTTCAACAATTGTAACGCTAACAATTTATTTTATGGGTGTACATCCACTGACGTTAAAAGAAGAAATTTTCTTGTTATTTTAAAATTCACTACGCATTTTTAAAAACACCCAGCACTCAGAGATTTTAAGAGAAGCTTTAAAAGTGTTTTAGGTATCTGTAAAAAATGTATAGTTCAACAATTATAACGCTACCAAATTATTTTAAGGGTGCACATCCACTGACGTTGATAAAAGCAATTTTCTTGTTAATTTAAAAATTCACTTTACATTTTTAGGGCCACCCAGCACTCAGAGATTTTAAGGGAATCTTTAAAAGTGTCTTAGGTATCTGTAAAAAATTCATAGTTTAACAGTTATAATGCTAATAATTTATTTTAAGGGTGTACATCCACTGACGTTAAAAAAAGAAATTTTCTTGTTATTATAAAATTCACTATGCATTTTCAAAACCACCCAGCACTTAGGAATTTTAAGAGAAGCTTTAAAAGTGTTTTAGGTATCTGCAAAAAATTCATAGTTCAACAATTTTAACGCTAAAAATTTATTTTAAGGGTGTACATCCACTGACGTTAAAAAAAGAAAATTTCTTGTTAATTTAAAAATTCACTATGCATTTTTAAGGCCACCCAGCACTCAGGAATTTTAAGAGAAGCTTTAAAAGTGTTTTATGTATCTGTAAAAAATTCATAGTTCAACAATTGTAACGCTAACAATTTATTTTATGGGTGTACATCCACTGGCGTTAGAAGAAGAAATTTTCTTGTTATTTTAAAATTCACTACGCATTTTTAAAAGCACCCAGCACTCAGGGATTTTAAGAGAAGCTTTAAAAGTGTTTTAGGTAACTGTAAAAAATGTATAGTTCAACAATTATAACGCTACCAAATTATTTTAAGGGTGCACATCCACTGACGTTAATAAAAGCAATTTTCTTGTTAATTTAAAAATTCACTTTACATTTTTAGGACCACCCAGCACTCAGAGATTTTAAGGGAAGCTTTAAAAGTGTCTTAGGTATCTGTAAAAAATTCATAGTTTAACAGTTATAATGCTAATAATTTATTTTAAGGGTGTACATCCACTGACGTTAAAAAAAGAAATTTTCTTGTTATTATAAAATTCACTATGCATTTTCAAAACCACCCAGCACTTAGGAATTTTAAGAGAAGCTTTAAAAGTGTTTTAGGTATCTGCAAAAAATTCATAGTTCAACAATTATAACGCTAAAAATTTATTTTAAGGGTGTACATCCACTGACGTTAAAAAAAGAAAATTTCTTGTTAATTTAAAAATTCACTATGCATTTTTAAGGCCACCCAGCACTCAGGAATTTTAAGAGAAGCTTTAAAAGTGTTTTAGGTATCTGTAAAAAATTCATAGTTCAACAATTATAACGCTAACAAGTTATTTTGTGGGTGTACATCCACTGACGTTAAAAAAAATAAATTTTCTTATTATTTTAAAATTCACTATGCATTTTTAAGGGCACCCAGCACTCAGGGATTTTAAGAGAAGCTTTAAAATTGTTTTACGTATCTGTAAAAAATGCATAGATCAACAATTAAAACGCTAACAATTTATTTTAAGGGTGTACATCCACTGACTTTAAAAAAAATTTCTTGTTATTTAAAAATTCACTATGCATTTTTAAGGCCACCCAGCACTCAGGGATTTTAAGAGAAGCTTTAAAATTGTTTTACGTATCTGTAAAAAATCCATAGTTCAACAATTATAACGCTAACAATTTATTTTAAGGGTGAACATCCACTGACGTTAAAAAAAGAAATTTTCTTGTTATTTTATACCATAAAAAAAACTAATACAATTAAAAAGTTACAAAAGAAAGTCACCCTTACACTATGTTCAATTTTTTTGTCAGTAATCGACCATTAAAATTTTAAAATTATCTCCGTAAGTAGTAAAAGTATGCATACAATAACGATATTTTATGTAAAACCAAGACTTTGTCATTATATTTTTACGCTAAAAATGATCCTTCAGTCTCTCCGGTAAATTATGATACCATATTCTGAATTTATATTCTCATCGGCACGGAAGCTTTATGGTCGATCGTTTATTTTTTATAAAGCGAGCAAAACCGACCCATTTTCAGGGAGAAATTATGCATACGACGTGCCCCAATCGAAGTTTTAACCCTTTTTGACCTTCATCCCTCATTTACTTATTCCATAGAGAGTTGTTCGATACACATATATATTTTTAGATCACTTTTGTTATCAAATTAACCGAGTTACCGGATTCTTTATGCAACAAAGCTTACTCTAGCACACGTAAAGCTATGCATTACTGATTGGCGATTTGAAGTTTTTGCAATGGGTTAAAAAAATGTTGTTTCATGTCCTTATAAAGAGTTGAATTTGCTGGGTAGTCTCATCAGTGGAGCTGGAAAAGTGCAATTCACGTTCGTAAAGAGCAGAAAACAAGTTTTCCAAATCCATAGACTAGAAATTATTTATTTTCATTAAGTTCCCACCGCTCCAAGTTAGATCAAGATGTATATTTTGGCTTTGAGTTTAGCAGAGAATATTCTACTGATACATTACCCAATTTAACGAGCCTTCGGCTTGCGATGCTTGAGGTACGGTAGGGAGCCTCGCTGTGGTTTGATGTCAATCAGTTATGTCTCAATGCTAAAAAAACTGAAAATGTTATATTTACTCAAAAACAGCTGATTGCTGATCGGCAGACTGTTCAATTCTTGGGAATACATAAGGATCAAAGGTTGTTATGGAATGAACACGTTCAGATTGTGTCAAATAAAGTTCCAAAAAATTCGTTTCTTTTGAGAAATCTGGTGCGAGTTGCAAATCATGAAACATGCATGAGCACTTACTTCAGCCTCCTCCACACCCATCTATCATATGGAATTCTTATCTGGGAACATTCACCGCATTCTGGTAAACTCTTCAGTCTGCAACGGAAGGCCATTATAATTATTATGGGGCTGCGTTTTCGCGCAGACGCCAAAAACCACTTCAAGAATCTAAACATTTTGACATTGCCATCAGTATATATATTTAAATGTTTATTGTGGATCCATGAAAGACAGGAACAATTTGCACTGCATAGTGACATTCACCATTACAATACAAGGCATGCTTCACTCATGGCACCTGACTTTGTACGTCTGACTAAGAGTCGATACTCTGTCAATTATTATGCTCCTCGATTTTACAACAAGCTCCCTTTGCATCTAAAGAGCCTATCATTTGATCTGTTTAGAAGCAAAGTTAAAAATATACTGATGCCAAATAGCTTTTATTCACTTGACGATTTTATTAATGCAAACTTAGTGTTTTGTTGAAGGAAATTAATATTTTGTTGTTTATTGAAAACCACCAGTTTAGCGCATCTTTTAACTCATAAGTTTGTCAGTGTGATTGTTATTGTATCTTGTAGGAATTTTTATTTTTATATGTTTATTTTGACGTGTGTAAAATTGTAATAATTGTGACACAAATAAATATCTATCTATCTATCTATCTATCAATTGGAATTTTAAATAGACAATTGTTTTCGGTGAAATTTGCTCTGGGTTCATTACAGCTCTACTGACAAGACCATTTGCTCATTATTATTTTTAACATATATACATATATATATATATATATATATATATATATATATATATATATATATATATATATATATGGTTTGGTTATTCCGGGTTTCAATCCGTTCGTTCAAAAAATCGTTTTTTCAACGTTTCGACAAAATCTCATTTGGCATTTTCAAGTGCGGTTTGTCTCGTTACTCGCTGAGAACTCATGGTGGCCTCTGATGAATGATGAATGTTTAGCTGGCTCGCTTTCTGATTGGACGAGCGGCTTCGCAGGCTCCTTCCCTCTGCCGTGTGCGATATATTTGGTTCTTGTATGCTGGTCTCTCATGTATTGGTTGATCTTTGTTGTTTAGGTTCTTGTTTTTTTATTAATGTTTTCCATGTTGTTGGAATGTGTATAGCATCGTCTCGTTTATTCAGCTGTCCCGCTTTTTCGATTTCTAGAGCCTCTCTTTGGGAATCCCAAAGATAAGACCAACCTTGAAAATCATGGCGTTTACAGCATTCCACTAACAACAGTGATCAACCAATACACGAGAGACCAGCATACAAGAACGAAATATATCGCACTGGCAGAGGGGAAGAGCCTGCGAAGCCTCTCGTCCAATCAGAAAGCAAGCCAGCTAAACAAAACTCGACATTCATCAGAGGCCACCATCAGTTTTCAGCGAGTAACGAGACAAATAGCACTTGAAAATGACAAATGAGATTTTGACGAAACGTCGTGAAAACGATTTTTTGAACGAACGGATTGAAACCAGGACTAACCAAACCATTCATTCCACCATCCGTGAAAACCTACGATATAATATATATATATATATATATATATATATATATATATATATATATATATATATATATCTTCTTCTTCTTCTTCTACCTTCTATAATAGGTCCCTGACCTGTTCCTTCTTCGATTTTCCTCATTCTGAACTTAAATTATCGCTCCACCTTTTCCGTGGTCGACCTCTACTGCGTATACCACTAGGCCATTTATCTCGTGCGATCCTTACCAGTCTATCCTCTGTCATTCGGCTTATGTGTTTGTTCCATTGTGTCTTACGCTGTAGGACCCACTCATTAATGCAGTCTGTGTTGCATGATTGCCTAATGTTATCGCTTCTTTCTCTGTCTAGTAGCGTTTTTCCTGTTATTCGTCGAAGTATTCTCATTTCTGTAGTCTCCAATAGTTGTTTCGTTTTTGTCGTCTCTGGACGTGTTTCTGAGGTGTATGTCTAATTGTGGTTTTGTGTGTGTATATATATATATATATATATATATATATATATATATATATATGTATGTATGTGTATGTATATATACGTATAATATTCCAAACTAGGGTTATTTGCGATGCAGCCTGTTTAAATTTGTAGGTTTTGGTAAGGACAAAAACCCTTTTTTGATTCTGTCAAGCTTTCGACAATTTATTTACCTCTTCTTCAGGATAGGTCTACAATTATTAATTAAATAGTTAGAGTATTAACCTAACGTAATTATTAAGTAACTCACCAATGTGGTTTGAATATTAAACAAGTACACCTTTGAAAAACAGGGAAAAAAACCTAATATTAGAACTTTCGAACTGTATTTAAAGGCATGGAATTGCAAAAATTCTAGATAGTTCGAAAGCAGTCAAACGTCCTACTTGACTATTCCACCATATTCAAGTGACACCTGTAATGTGTCAACCGGGAAATGTAGTGGGTGGTGTAAGTAGTAGGTGAAAATACGAATACCGTAAACAGCGGCGTAGTCAAGGAAAAGATTTAGCAAAAATAGAAAAATAAATTTAAGAAATTACTTGTTTGATATTTTTTACATAATATGAGATAATTTAATAGAAAACCTATTCGTCTGGAGATGGACTGTCCAGGAAGCTCAAATACTTTTCTTTTTCCAACTTTAAAATATAACTATAAATGATACTCAAGACTCTCGGTGTCACTTTTTTTATTCATGGTATTAATTTCTTGGTTAATGTGCACTAGTTCAAGGAAGAGCCTTGTGTGATAAGCAGAAACTCTTTCCAGAATCTCAGTGTTATCCAAGAACTCGGTCGCTCGTAGACGCCATACAATGAGCTTTGAAAAGAGTGAATGTGTGTGGTTATCTCTTTGAGTAAGATTTCAGTTAATACTATTATTTTAGGCTTGACGTTTCGTCCAATATAGCGTACTTTTTCAAAAGTATTATTAAAAAAAAATGGAATATACAACTAACCTGGTCACAAGTGTACACTCACGTGATTTAAATTAACACCTAAACGATAAAAAACTTATTATAAACATCAGTCAATAAAATAATTAAAATGAATTAAAAAAGCATAAACAAAATTATTCACGGTACCCACCCTAATTTACCTCTGTCGTGTTTCTTAGTGAAATTTTTAAAGATATAATTTACATCAGAAGCCGATATAATGAAAAAATACATTTCCTTGACCTCACACTATTTCGAAAATATGAAAATCACAAAATTTGAAACAATGTGGTCTACAAAGGATCGGATGCTATTTCAATTATCAATCACATCACCCGAAATCCCAAAAAAAACAGCGTAATTATAGGTTTGGCTGATAGAGCTTCGACCTAAACTTCTCCAAAAATCGTCCAGAAGCCTTAAAGAAAGTCAAATTCTAAATGTAATCAACTTTTCCGAAAAATTCACAAATAAAATAATAAAATAACGAACTTACAAACTTTATAATAAAAACGTTCGTAAACAAAATATAAATAACAACCCAAAAATATATGTTACAGACAAGGTTACACATATCCTCAACAACACGATATTATAGTTTATTACAAAACATACAATCACTTATCACCACTTTTCACAATGTTGAAAAGTAAGATAGCACACAACACAATATTTAGACATCAGATTGAATAGACATAAATACACAATAAAATTTTTATAAAAAAAAATTGAACCGACTTCTAAAAGAGCGCTAAAAAGTGAAAGATAACTATAAACTTTTATATGAAATTGAAATGTTTGAAGTCGGCGCCAAACTAATATCTGATAAAATGTGAACTTTCTTACCATAATTTGTATATATTAGTAAAGGGTGTTTTTTATAGAGGTATAGAACTTTTAAATGGAATAAAATAAAGATGAATTTTTTAAATTAACATGAAATTTACTTTATTCGAAAGATAACCTTCTGGCATTATAATTTAAATATGACTTCTGGCATATGACCGCCACGGCTGGCTCGGACGTAGTCTAATCTAGAGGTCCAATTTTCGATGACTTTTTCCAACATTTGTGGCTGTATATCGGCAATAACGCGGCGAATGTTGTCCTCCAAGTGATCAATCGTTTCGGGCTTATCGGCGTAGACTAGCGACTTCACATATCCCCACAGAAAATAGTCTAACGGCGTTAAGTCGCACGATCTTGGAGGCCAATTCACGGGTCCGAAACGTGAAACTATGCGGTTACCAAACGTTTCCTTCAATAAATCAATTGTCGCACGAGCTGTGTGACATGTTGCGCCGTCTTGTTGAAACCACAGCTCCTGCACATCATGGTTGTTCAAGTGATGAACGAAAAAGTCAGTAATCATGGCTCTATAGCGGTCACCATTGACTAACGTTCTGACCAGCAACGTTTTTAAAGAAGTACGGACCAATGACTCCACCAGCCCATAAAGCACACCAAACAGTCAGTTTTTCTGGATGTAACGGTGTCTCAACATACACTTGAGGATTATCATCACTCCAAATACGGCAGTTTTGTTTATTGACGTATCCATTCAAACAAAAGTGAGCTTCATCGCTAAACAAAATTCGCTTATGAAAATCGGGATCAACGGCAATCTTGTTTTGGGCCCATTCACCGAATCTACGCCTTGCTAGGTGATCGTGTGGCTTCAATTCCTGCACGAGTTGGATTTTGTAAGCACGCAAACCAAGATCTTTCGGCAAAATCTTCCATAAAGTGAATGGACACATATCCAATTCCTGTGCACGATGGCGGATAGACTGATTCGGGTCTTCCTCTACGCTACGCTCTACAGCAGCAATGACTTCTTCTGTACGCACTGTACGACATCTCTGTGGATGCGTATTATCATTTAGAGTAAACGTGGTGCGAAAACGTTCCATAGTTAATCGAATTAATTGCTCTGATGGACGATTATGTTGACCGTAAAATGGAGGTAGTGCGCGATACGTATTTCGAACAGAACCATGATTTTCAAAATAAATTTGCACAATTTGGAAGCGTTGTTCAGGCGTCAGTCAATTCATGTTGAAATGCCAAACCAAACTAAACATAAATCACTTGACAGCTGACAAAATGGCCGCCAGTTAAAAAAGTGTTACCAACTTAAAGTTCTATACCTCTATAAAAAAACACCCTTTAGTTATTTATTTCATATTCTCTGCCTGAAAGAATTACATATATAACAAACTACCATATGTGTTTCCTGATCTTTAGGAAAAATTTCTTGAGTTATTCTCAATTTATAACGCAATTTGTTCCGCTTTAAAATATTCCGAACTGTTCGAGCGTTTATATCAAGTTCTTCAGCAATTACGGTACTATTGCAAGGAAAATTAAATTCTGCTATACTACAAACGTCAGTCTCCTCATTTGCTCGTTCTTCAGTAATTTGAGGAACCGGTTGCTCCTCATTATTATCAGTTCATTTTTTACAAATTTTTAGATAATCGGTTGTCTCAAATTTTTTAATAATTTTCGAAATTCTAAATTTTCAAGGAACAGGATGATTTTCGCACGTAAATGCAAATCTGCCGATTATTTACTAGAATAATAACACTTAATAATCTGCTCTTTTTGTTCCGTGGAATAAACTATCATTGTAACAAAACAATTTGGCGCGAAACACGGAAATATCAACATTCGATTCTTACACTTCGGCGGCCTGAATGAAAGCAAATAACTTGGAATCCTCTTGTTGTGCTAGGGCGTGGCGTATGTTGCCGCCCGCTTTCACCGCTCCAGCATTGTATTACCCCTCACCCAAGGGCCAAACTGGTAATTTACACGTATGTCGATGCTTATGACTGTCTCATTCTGATTTGTTGAATTATTAGTATTTTCTTTATCTTACTTAAGAAACGTCGAGGTTCCGGTCTGGATTTTCCACACCTGTATATATATATATATATATATATATATATATATATATATATATATATATATATATTGAAACTAAGAATTTTTGCTAATGAAATCTCAAAATTTTACCATGAAATATAATATATTATTACCAACTATAAACGCCTTACCAAATCCTGGCAACACCCTGTAAGGTACCTCAGTTCAGACTTACCTAATGATTGTCCTAATGCTGACTGGAGTATACCTATACGCTAGCTCATCTCAGGGTAGATTAGTTGTTTTTATATTTTTCCACTATTTTTAATATATTGCCTGTGTAAGTTTTATAAATAACTAAATCGGGAAAAAGGCGCCACCAAATTTTACTTTAGAATGAGCCCTAATGATTATACTACGAGCAATTATAGTAAAGAAAACTTGGAAAAGAATAAATATTCAATATCCGGGTAAATAAATCACAGAGTCTAAGTACTTAAAAGTATCCTAATTTAAAATTATAGAAAATAAAACCAATTAAATAGAGGCCAATACATTTATTTCTCACGGTATACCCCTTCCCAGATAATAAGTATAACCCCTGGAAAAAGTTATCACCAGTGTGAATTATTGCAAGCTCCTCTAATGGGGCTATCTAATAGAAGTGCGATTACAAATGTTAAATTGAAATAGAGAAACCTTGTTGACTTAGTCAAAAGTTATTGTCTTTCTATGACGTAGCAAAATGTGAATATTAAAACAAAAGAATAGTAAATTAAACTTGACAGTGTCCTGCACAGTGAACGGCAAACCTATCCAAAAAGTAAACAAATCAACTACTACCGTTGGAAGGTTTACGTCGACATAGCCCAGTTATAGAAGAAAAGAACACACTCTATTTTAAACTGGACTATGAAGTTCCATAAGCCCAAAAATGCAGGAGACTATCAACTTTGCAGTAATAAAAAAATAAGTAATATTAAAAAAACTACAAAAATATCTGCAAAGAGAAAGAATTAGAAAATTGATAAGGAAAGAGATAATGAGTGTTTAAATGACAGTTAACAAAAATATAAGCAATAGAAAATTAAAACAAAAAAGTGATAGATAATTACAAAAATTAGATCATAGAAATCAATTTATAACTGTCGCTCAAGTGGTTAAAATCTTAATAAAATTTTTCTGAAAAGTATGTTACAATTTTGAACAAAATAACTAGTTTCCAAAATATTCAATTATTAAGCAATTAAAATTTTCAATAAAGGTATCATTATCATAATCATTATTTTAAACAATAATTAAATGGGTACTTGGCCACTCTGGGACTCTAAAACAGAACCATAAAAAAACCTCAATTACAGTAGAGTATCGCAAAAATAAAACATTTAAATTTGAGGTTGTAGCGCAACGAAGTCGACTGCGTTTCATCTTACATAGTTTACTGGTTCGCCGCAAATATATGATATGGTAAATTACCAAAAGATAAATATCATTAAAAAAAATATATTAAAGTCCAGATATTTAAAGTCTATTAATTAGAAAGGTTCAAAAACATATACACAAGAATCCCCTACCTGTTAGCCCTCTAGGTAATCGAACAGAAAACTGTGTTTAGATAACTAAACGATTCAAAATACAGGTTTAATACCCATTAGGCTTAACAGTCAGAAACTCTTGTGTACATACTTTGGCTAAAATTAGGCACTTAGCTGAATCACTTTAAAACAGGTGGTTGAACAAGGCCTGTGACATAGACGGCTTCCTCAGAAAGGACGTTGACCTGGTTCAATATGGAGATTGTCCCTTTCAGAGGCTCACAATCCCAAAAGTGCAGCATGAAAACCCAAACTGTACATTATGACTATTCCAAAAACATACTATAGTTTACCCAAAGACGTAATTATTCTAAAGACATAATTATTCCAAAAACATATTGTACTTATCCCAAAGACCCTAAAATAAAGAAATAAAAATTCCTACTCAATCAGTCGTACAAAAGGCCTACGCAAAGCCTAGCTAAATTTTGCTTAAACACAAAAACTGATTGTTTCAAAAAAAATATGTACATACCTCGAACTCAAGAAGATGGTGGCATCTGCTAACTGATAAGCCGTTGTTTCTGGCTGGCTGAAGAAAATAATCGCCAAACTGGCTGTAGAGTGAAACTACCAAAATCACCAAAAATTGTTTGCACCCCGACTCGGTTTTGTTACATTAATCGGCCATTAATGACCAACTCCCTTAACTTGGGAAAGTAGTAAAACTAAAACCACGTCTTCACGCTCTTGCGTCAGATAGCCAAAAGAGAACGATTTCTCTCAAATCACTAGCACATTTCTTCCAACGGAAGTTACCAAAAAAACTTTATAAAAACGCCTATCAAAAATCTATCCAAAAAAATAACCTTAATCTCGTAGCCATAATCTCGAACCCTTGAAATTTATCATACAATTTGAACTACTTCCGGAAAATATATGCAAAAATTCTTCTATCTCAATTTTAAACTGGCCAGTACTGAAATCAGACAGAGACAACCAATATATTAATAATCTAACCTGCCTCGTCCTACAGAATGAATACCCAATAACAAACTACTTAATGGGTTCGAAATATTCAAAAATGAAATCCATTTAGTTCGAATTAGTTCGAGATAGTTCGAGGGTCAAATTTACAATATTATAATTACCAAAAATTCAAACGAGTAAAGTAAAGAGAAATATTCAACTAATAAACTAAAAACAACATAATGAAAAAAATCGATACTATTTTATTTTGAATTTAGCATTTCGATAATATTCAACTGATGTGCCATCTTATAGGCAACCCTAAAAACTTTCACGCAATCTCGTGGAGCTGACCATTTAACAGCTGATATGTGACAAATAAATATTTACTGAAAAAGGAAAATCAACAAGAAAACAAAAAACCCTATTTATATTTATCCAAACATTAAGAAAACGCTTTTCCCAATATGTGATACATTGTCTCGAGGTACCTAATGAAATTTACAAATTACAGAAATATGTTAAGTTTCGATGTCAATCAAAATTTCAAAATGTAAACAAAAGGAATGATCTGAATATAGATGAAACCAATATTAATGAATGAAAAACAAAAGGTAATCATTCGTTTTATAGTAGAAAACATCGTTTACTGTAAATTTACGTACAAAACAAAAATCTATTTCTTACTTTAGTAATCTGAACCTGTAATTTAATCTTGAAAAATGTAAACAAAATATTTATTATTTAAACCCAATTTTTAACCGTAACAATATATATATATATATATATATATATATATATATATATATATATATATATATATATATATATATATTTATTTATTTATTTATTTATTTATTTTATCAGACTATTAAAATTTTTACAATTGCGTTTAAAAGATTAATTTTATTTCAATGATTTATTTTTTGCAGAGCTCGGGTAAAAAGCGGGATCAGACTTTTAGACGCAGCACCTTCCGGAGCATCACCATGGAATATTACGGTTGATATCAATCCTCGACATACCGGAGCCACTGTTACTTTGGTTAGAAGGGAACCACCGGAAGCTGAAATGACAACAACGACAGGAGAGTAAGTACTTAACAAATATCAGATTATATTTCTCAAAAATTTATCAAAAATGTTAAAATTTAATATACTTTTATTTACTTTGTTTATATAGTCAGAAGCATTATAATTAATTTAAAAACAAATTATTTAATAAGTAAATAAATCCTCTATACAACTGCGTCATACTGTAATACAGGAATTCCCAAATCTAATTTACTAAAATCGAAGCGAAACAAAAATCCAATACAACTTATTTGCTCTACCTTTATCAAAACTTTTTACAACTTTTCCATATTACTTGGTGCACCGTGGAAATATGGCAATTTCGTCCGGTCTGCCGGAAATAAAAATTACACAACTCAACCCTCAATATTTTCCGGGAATCTGGAGCGCCTCAGTTCGGCCTTATCCAGTCGGTTATTAGAGAAGCTTAACATACGAAAATACGGTAAATAGGTATTTCGAATTTTTGTTCATAAAAATTTATTGTCGAAAATGTCCTTTTTAATTGGTAAACTAGCTGAGATCACAAATGAATTATTTTCTGTTAATTAATGATATTATGACTTTTGCTTGAAAATAATTTTAAACTGTAAAGAACAAAGAAAAAATGCGTCTTCAGGATGTTACCTGCTGAACTTGATGCCGGAGTATTATCCATTAATAATATAGAATAAAATATTGGCGAAGCGGACGTGAAAATTTGTCAATCTACATGATTCTCGTGTTAAAAAGTGCGGAGCACTCCAAAATATGGAAAAACTCCGGGTCCGACAGATGGCGACAGCGCTGTTTCGTCCTAATATGGGACTCGTCAGGCCACCGCATTCAGTACAAACCATCATCTCGCCTCCTATAAAGCTGAGTTTAAAATCAAAAAACAGCAAACAAGACGACAAAGGCGACATCTCGATGGTCCACTTGATAATACAAGAACCACACAGATTAACAAAGTTTGTAAAAGAACCGCCATATGGTGGCGCGACGGTGAATTAAAAGAGAAATATGTAAAATCGAGTACACGAAACGCGCTGCCCAAAGGATACGAGTCGCATTTCTCGGTACTGGCAAGCAAGCCTACTGCTTATTTTAGCAGCCAAAGCCACGTGTCGCACCAATCGATCCCACCACGAGAACATCGTTTAGCGTGTTTCAAAGCCAAACAAGTAAATAAATAAGTAGATAAGTTTTTGTCCGTGTAATTTAAAATAAAATAGAATAAAATATTGGCGAAGCGGACGTGAAAATTTGTCAATCTACATGATTCTCGTGTTAAAAAGTGCGGAGCACTCCAAAATATGGAAAAACTTCGGGTCCGACAGATGGCGACAGCGCTGTTTCGTTCTAATATGGGACTCGTCAGGCCACCGCATTCGGTGCAAACCATCATCTCGCCTTTGCATCCTATAAAGCTGACTTTAAAATCAAAAAACAGCAAACGAGACGACAAAGGCGACGGTATTATCAAGTGGACCATCGAGATGTCGCCTTTGTCGTCTTGTTTGCTGTTTTTTGATTTTAAACTCAGCTTTATAGGATGCAAAGGCGAGATGATGGTTTGTACCGAATGCGGTGGCCTGACGAGTCCCATATTAGGACGAAACAGCGCTGTCGCCATCTGTCGGACCCGGAGTTTTTCCATATTTTGGAGTGCTCCGCACTTTTTAACACGAGAATCATGTAGATTGACAAATTTTCACGTCCGCTTCGCCAATATTTTATTCTATTTTATTTTAAATTACACGGACAAAAACTTATCTACTTAATTATCCATCAATAGTCAAAACAAACACCTAAATATGCCCCCGGTCGTTAGAAAGCTAATAAAAAGTAAATAATTTAATAACCTATGTATTTAGAAAAGTTGTCTTTTTTCCTTAAAACTATTTAAAAAAAAAAGGAAAAACAATTCATATAAGGGTAAAAGTGGGAGAGACGCCATACTTTTTGTAGAAATTAAGTAAAAATGAAAAAAGCAATATAAATCAACCCTTTATTTTTTATTTTAAAGGTACATTAATATTAAGTATTGAAATTACAATTAGCGAGTTTTAGACTTAAATCAAAAAGAAATAAAAAATAAAAATTATAAGTTGACAGCAGGCCATCTTTCCCATAACGTGTGGGAGAGATGCCATATAGTGTGGGAGAGATGCCATATATGTTATAATTCCTTTTTTTAGTTCTTTTTGCGGATCATTTCCCTACCACAATTACTGCAATGCAGGGCGTACATTGTACATGACTCATGCAGCCATTTTTGGCATAAGGAACATTTAATCCAGTCAGTCTTTTTTTTTGTTAAATAATAATTTTCTCAACTTTCCGCGTACACATTGTTATCATCTTTTATTGGGGTCGATGTTAAGACAGAAGATGAAGACTTTATTTCTGCACTAACTAATTTGCGTTGTTTAGCTGCTCCTTTAATTAAATTGACATTAGAAGTCTTCTTACAAACGTTCTCAGGGGAAGTCAAAACACAAGCAACTTGTTTTCTCTTCACTGTCGAGCTAGGTAGTTTTGGGATTGGATTAGACTCCTCAAGAATCTTTGTAGGGGTTTCCCTACTAGTGGATGTTTATCTGGAAGTTGATGGTTTTAGGAGACAGAGCTGCAGTGGCAGCACTTTCAAGAGGAATGGCAGGAGTAGCTACTTCAATTAAATCAGATATGGCAATGAAATGATCTGGAATAGCATTAGGATTATTATTACTGCTTATTATTGCCCTATTAATGACCCAATCTGGAGTCGTCCATGCATTTGATTCTTGATTATAATAGGTTTTCAGAGGTTTGAAAAAACCGCGATCAAGAGGTTGAAGGTCTTGTGTAGTGTGACTCGGCAAGCATACAATTATGACATCATTTTCATTTGCTAGGTCTAATAGATTAATTGAATTGGAATATGAGGTGTGGCCATCTAAAATCAAAATTGTTTTACCTGTCTTTGGTTTTTTGGGTAAAAAATGTTTTTTAAACCAACGCAAAAATAATTCAGAATTAATATAAGATAACTTTTTATTCATATAGACATCAAACCCATCTGGCAAGCCATCAGAAAACTCTGTCTTTTTATTGACTCCTTTCATTATTAACACTGGAGGTAGAAAACGAGCTTCAGCACTGCAGCATGCAACCAGAGAAATTGTTTCTCCTTTTTCACAAGGTGTGATCACATGAACGTCCTTTGCTCCTTTGACTGTTAATACTTTTCCAGGTTTATTTATTAGTTGAATTCCACTCTCGTCAACATTAAAAATATTTTCAGGTCTATTAGTTAAATCGTGCTTTACCATTTCTTCTTCAAGTAGTTTAAAAAATGCACTAACTTTTTCTCGGTTCATTCCCTGGGCTCTTGCAACAGATAAACCTTCTGCTTGACGTACTGAGACATATTTGTTTCTTTCTAGAAAAGAAGAGAGCCAATGTTGCCCTCTATTTTTCTTTAAAAAATTTATGCTTAATTCCAAGCTTTTCAGCAAATTGATAGGCAAGAGACCGAATAGTAGACCTACCAGGTGCAAAACCAGCGTTAGCTAGGCACTTAATATAAGAAGCCAAACGTTTTTCGTTCTCTGTCCCAAGTGATGCTGGAACAGTAATTAATATAATTAGTTACTATATCATTACATATAAAAACAATAAGTTCTTACATTAATAACAAGAGTTTGATAAATACCTGAAGGACCTAGTCCAGACTTTTTAGTATCACCAGTCATGAGACGCCTACTCAAGGTACGAATCGGTATTCCATATAGTTTTTGAGCTTCATTTTTCGATATTTCTCCTTTTTGTACTTTTTCAATAGCCCGAATTAAGTTCTCTTCACTCCACTGCCCCCTGACTACCATATGCTTCCTCACGTATTTTCTCGGCATTTTAAAAACAATAAAAATAATATAGAAAATACCCATTCATTTACACTTTTGCACAGGTTGGCATCTCTCCTCATTTTGTGTGAGAAATGCCATATAGGTATAAAGTACGTAGGTATTAACATATATTGCAAAATGTAGTTGAAATAAGTTAATAACAAACTAAATAAAACACTAAAACCAGTTCTTACCTTACGGTGTCTTTGTTTTACATTTAATACTCATTGAAACCGCAGCAACTCAAAATTTCGATCGAAAAATTCTCGCGTTAAAATAATCTTTTCGTCATACACACGTCACGCTCGAGCGCAGTCGAACAAGAACTGACACGTTGTGAAGGAAACGTCTATGAGTAAATAAAAACAGTGAGAAATATAGCCATCTCTTTCTTACTCACTGAATTTCCGGAGGTATGGCGTCTCTCCCACCTTTACCCTATATATTCTGCCGATACACTACAGAACGAGGATTTTAAATAGACAGTTTCTTTCTGTGAATTTCGCTCTTGGTTTGTTCCATCTTCACTGAGGAGACCAGGTGATCGAAACTAGTATTGAAAGAGCACCTGAGTGGAATTCACCGCGAATATTCTAACGGTCTCAAGGAGAAAAGACAACTTTTTCATGCCTGTAGTGGTTCTTAATTGTCTTAGTTTGAATGCTGGAATACTTTCCAATGATAAAATAATTAAATATATAGGTTAAATATTCAATTCAAACACAATAAGTACATAAAAAAAATCCTTTCGTAAGGTAATTCCATTATTAATGTTATAAAACCTAGTTGCGAAATTTGAATTTTGTTTATTAAGAAAGTATATATCATACCCTCCCAATTGTATATTTACAAAATTCATCAATCATATCTCGTAATATGATGAAAACAAAAAGTAATTCTTTAACTTCAAAACAAGCTATTTGTTTTTATCTTGGTCTTTCTTTCCTTTATTTGTTCTTTAAAAAAAAAGTTTTATTTACTCTCGTGTTATTTACCGCATAAACATAAGTTTAGAGGTCATAGAATTTCAAACGAATGTCTAAAGAAGTTTAGTAATACATAAACTTGAAATGTATAGTGAAATTGGACTTCGTAGTTCAAGTTTCATTGTTAATATTTTATTGATAAGAACATATACGAAAAATTGGTTCTGAGTAAATATTCTCGAAGACACAAATAAAATATGAAAAACAGTATAATGTACTTCTCAAGAGATAATGATCTCTGATGAGATGATAGTGTAGGCTTTCTTATCACCAAGATGACAGATAGATCAATACTGGACTTTACAGCAGTATTAGGCTGAACCATAACATTAAAAGATCGAACCCTTTAACTTAATTCAAATATTTGTTTCACCAAGAGAGAAAAGTAATAATAAAATGGAAAAAATGTGTCAAGAACTGTATTTTACCTTAAGAGCAACAAGAAAATACTTTAATGCTAAAATTGGGAAAATAACAATTCAGCCCTACGTTAGTAAATATGAAATGGGATAACTTAGCGAGTGAAGTGACAAATTCATAGAATTCCCTCAAAGTGAAGGCTTCTTATAACAAATACTCTAGTGAAGCTACCAAAGAATTTTTTTACTTTACTGTCAAATTATTTAGAACATACTGTGCATTTACCTTGAACAGAAATTCACGATCACGATAAATATACAATATATTCTAAATAATTTGTAATTTTGTAGATTCTAACGAGAATAAACTAAATTTCTGAAAAAGTACAACACCACTATTACGTTTTGATCCCATTTTTGACGGACCATAATCGCAAGAAAAACAATAAATAAAAGAAAAATTATTGGAAATCAAAGAAATAAATAAGAAAATATATTTCACATATATATATATATATATATATATATATATATATATATATATATATATATTCATTTTTTCTTATCGCCTTGTATTTAGAGCAGCTTCAAAATTTTTGCTCAAGTTATTTTTATTTTACCGAAAAATTTTTTTGTATAATTAAAAAACATTCATATATATATATATATATATATAGAACATATTATCATATTTTTAAAGTATATCTAATTTTCCCACCACGAACCTTGACATTTTGTTTATTAAAAATGAAGTGCTAACTTTTGTGACTTACATTTATGTATTGAGAATACATGGAATGCGGATTTATATTATTTTTTATATCTTACAATACAAAAAAAATAAAAAAATGCACACATTAAATTTATACTTAAGAGGATATACAATTTTGTATTTATTAACAGGATCGATTACTTAATATTTTAGTTTATATTAGGTTGGTGTAAATGTGGCTCAAATTTCCTCTATCAGTTTTGTTATTAACGGTGGTTTTATTTTTTAAAATTTCTGTCACTGTAATTTTTGGTAGTGTATATCTTGCTCTTAGTTGCGGTTTTGTTATAATCAGAGGTATGTTTTTCGTCCTGTGTGTGTATGTTTAGCACTGTTGAGGCGTTTTTTTTTATATATTTATATCCATTTAATCTATTCTTAAATAATTGGCTCGTTATCCCAATATATTTCATGGGACCATTTGTGCAAGGGATCGAATATACTACATTTCATTTATTCATAAGTGGAGTTTTACTTTTTAAATTTGTAAGTAGTGTATTTTAGTTTAGTGATGGTTTTTTCATTGAAATTATGACTTTTTAGTGTCATTTTTACTTTTTGTAGTAGTCAGAATTCTGGAAACGTTAGAGAGATCAGACAGACCGATTATAATACTATTTTTTTTTTTTTTGATTTTTTGAGTGATTTGAAAAACAATCTAGATATCTATTTGACCAGGTTGGTTGGGTATACCATTCAGTCAAAATTTTATTCTTCTACTTATAAGTATCATATCTAGAAGGTTTATTTTATTATTATTTGCTTTTTCGACTTCAATTGTAATATTTCGTTGAAACTGTTGAACTTCTGGAAAATTTTATTAATTTTATTATGTGGCAGGGCTGGCTACTGTACAGCCATCAACAAACCGTTTGAAAAATATTATTTTAAAACTTAATTTTTCTAAAGCTTTCTCCTCTAGATATTTCATTATTAACTGATCAATTAAGCAATGGTAGATGAAATGGAGGAGCTCATAGCACATCTATCGAGATGTTTGTAAAAGATATATTCGTACTAAAAATAATTTATGTTTAGAACGAAGTCAATAGCATCTATAAAATTATTTTTGGATAGTGAAGCATGTCCCTTTACAATTTCCCATATATATATATATATATATATATATATATATATATATATATATATATATATATATATATATATACAGTGCCTTCATTTCAAAACGAACCATCCTTAATAACTTTGTTAAATAGAAAAATTTAAAAAAAAGAAAAAACACGTTAATTTAGATATACAGGGGGAAGTTTAATTTTGCATTTGTTAAAAGTCTGTCAATCACCTCCTCACCTCCAGCTAACCTCACTTTGATATGTCAAATGGGAACCCCCACCTTGTGACACATCATTGTAAGCAGCATAAAATTGTCTATCCAACCGTATAAAAAAAATTAAATCGGTTGACGTACAAGCGAACAGTGTGCAAAAATGTCTTGTAATAATGCATAATATATCGGCCTCGAACTTTAGTATGTCAAATGATTACCCTATAGTGTGATACATCATTTTAAAGGGCATACTATCTCCTATTTAGCCAATAAAAAAAAACAAAATCTGTTGATGTACAAGCTCATAGTAAGAAAATATGTGTGGTAATAATAGACACCTTATCACATTAAACTTTATTATGTCAAATGGCTACTTCATAGAGTAAAATATTATTTTAAATTTAAAATAAATATTTTTTTAAAATAATAAACAGTTAAAATATTTGCGAGAAAAAAACTAAGCCTGTTTTAAAATTCATCGCAAAATTCATTGCAGTCTAATCAATCTAGTGTATTTATTTCAATGATATTTTTTGCGGTACCTGATAGGTACAAGAAATCACTGCAATAAATAAAATTTTTAAGATCTTTAAACACCAGTTGTTTATTATTGTTAAAATTGTCATTGTGACGCCTAGTTGAAACGTGAATATAAATGGTGTATACGCTAGCCGAAAGAATAGAAATAATTTTTCTCTATGGAGCTGAAGATCGGTGCGCTCGTAGAACCGCCAGAGCATTTAACGAGAGGCATCAAGACAAAAACGTGGGCCATAAATATGTACTCGAATTGGTACGAAAGTTTGAAGAAACGGGATCCGTTTGTAATAAAAAAATCTATTGAGAAAAGGGTTGTAGATGAAGCATGCCAAATCGAGGTACTAGGACAGTTTGCAATAGATCCAACTTTATCCATCTCAAAGGTCGCAGATTTAACCAACATTTCTGCTGGCTCTGTGCATAAAGTTTTAAAACAAAATAAGTTTTTTCCCTACAAAATTCAAATTCTTCAAGAACTCGGAGAAGACGATTTTGATAGGAGAATTCAATTTTGCGAATTAATGTGCCAACAAATTGACGAGGACCCCCATTTACCTAAGAATATCTGCTTTAGTGATGAATCAACTTTTTTTCTAAATGGACTGGTTAACAGACATAACTGCAGATACTGGGATAATGAAAATCCGCACCTTTTCCGAGAAGGGCATACTCAATATCCCGAAAAAATTAACGTGTGGGCAGGAATTAATGGCAATGAAATCATCGGGCCATTTTTTTTGGAAGATAATTTAACTGGGCAAATTTATTTAAACCTTTTAGAAAACACAATATACCCTGCCATTGTGCAATCTTTAGAAAATCAAGTGGATGAAAATGCTGTTATGGTACTAAATGAAAATAATTTGCATTTCCAGCAAGATGGAGCTCCCCCGCACTACGCTTTGGCAATTCGAGAGTGGCTTGATGAACATTTTCCAGGGACGTGGATTGGCAAACGTGGTGCAATTGAATGGCCAGCACGGTCTCCAGACCTAACCCCTCTAGACTTTTTTCTTTGGGGGTATTTAAAAAGCAAGGTTTATAAAACCCCACCTGAAAATATTGACGATTTAAAAGATCGAATTGTTCGGGAATGTAGAGGAATTAGTAGAGAAACCCTTGCCAATGTTCGTGGGGAATTTCAAAATAGGCTTTTTTATTGTCTCGCTAATAACGGCGCACATTTTGAACATTTAATAAAATAATTTTCTTCAACTGAATAAAACTGAATAAACTGCTTATATTTAACACACATTTTTGCATCCTAATTGCCTATAACGTCTATTAACTTAATTTTTTTTGACATCGTTGGATAGCAGATCGTACGTCCTTTAAAATGATGTATGACACTATAGGGTAATCATTTGACATACCAAAGTTCGAGGCCGATATATTATGCATTATTACAAGACATTTTTGCACACTATTCGCTTGTACGTCAACCGATTTATTTTTTTTTATACGGTTGGATAGACAATTTTATGCTGCTTACAATGATGTGTCACAAGGTGGGGGTTCCCATTTGACATATCAAAGTGAGGCTAGCTGGAGGTGAGGAGGTGATTGACAGACTTTTAACAAATGCAAAATTAAACTTCCCCCTGTATATCTAAATTGACGTGTTTTTTCTTTTTTTAAAATTTTTCTATTTAACAAAGTTATTAAGGATGGTTCGTTTTGAAATGAAGGCACTGTATATATATATATATATATATATATATATATATATATATATATAAAGGGAGAGAGAGAGATAGAGAGAGATTGAGAAGTTGGCGCAGCACATTTCCATGGGTTTAGATATAGAGAACTATATCAAATTTTAAAAATATTTTTAATACGGGATCTGTAGGTCTATTGTATGCATTTTAAAATTATTGTGAAGTATACAGCGTGACTCATAAAAAAATTCATTCCATAGTTGTTAGTGTTAAGTGGAATATCTCTATATTATTGCATATCTTGATAGCGCCGATCAAATAATGTTAAATTACTATTATGTTACATGAAATGAAATGAAATGAAATAATTTATTAGCCATAAGACTGATACTTCAGCATCGGTTTCGTCAATAGTATACAATTAAAAAAAAATAAAAAAATATATACTAACATACCTTAAAGCTAGAAAAAACAAGAAATAGTTATATTAGTTAGTATCATAAGATACTTGTTATAATATGGAAAATGTAAAATAACTTAATCTAATATTTAATAATAAAAACCACAGATTAAAATCCTAAAACAACTAACAGGAAAGAAAAAAATAAAGCGAAGGACGCAACGAAATAATCACTCAGTACACAGTAAAAGAGTCAGTACATCCTACAGGTTTAAGTATTCGTTAAAAGAATAAAATGATCCCTGAACAAGAAATTTTTTTATTTCTTTTTTGAATTTATTACTGTTTGGTATGTTTTTTAATTTTGCAGGCAATTTGTTAAACAGAATAATGAAATTATAAACTGGGGCTCTATCAAAAAATGCCGTTCTATGTTTAGGTATACTAAGAATGTCACTGTTTCGTGTATCATATCTGTGACCCTCGCCAAGAGTTTTAAACTCTGAGTAATTTTGTTTTACATATAAAACACATTTTAGAATATAAATAGATTAAGAAGTTAAAATGCTGTTTTCCTTAAAAATGGGTCTACACGAATCCGTCGGCTTAAGACCCAATATCAACCTCAGTATTCTTTTCTGAGCCAGAAACACTCTATTCACCTCACACCCTCTTCCTCAAGACATGACATTGCTTGACAGATGACTGTATGCCAGAGAATAATACACAGTCAGCAACCCAGCCCGGTCTTGAGAAGACCTCATCTGCAAAATAGCAAAGAAGGCAGGATCTAATTTTTTACAAACATGTGCAATATGGGAAAAGAAATGCAGCAATTCATCAAGCCACTTGACTAAAATTTAGCATAAGCTGAGGTTTCAATATTATATGTTACTTTATCCTCTACAAGCAATGATTTTTTAATATTGAAATTTATATATAGTCTTTGTCAGGTTAAGTATTAACTGATTACGCTGATACCAAATCTCCAACTCCTCACATACCCCTCCCGCTATACGCAACAGCTCTTCTGGGGCACCCGCAGATATAGCTATCGTGGTATCATCAGCATATATAACCAACTTTCCCCTACTGATGAATCTAGGTAGGTCATTAACATAAACCATAAACAAGAGAGGCCCCAAAACCGGCCCCTGTGGCACACCCAAGGCGACTTTTTGCAATCTGATTTACTTTTTTGGTATCGAACAAACATACTCCTATAAGACATATACGAGTCGATGAGTTTTAGGATATTTCCTCTTATACCCGAAGCAAAGAGCTTTCTCGATAAGAACTATCTACTCACAGTATCAAACGTACTTGTTAATTCATTAGACACATCACATATATGTAGTTAAGACTAGTCGTTCTTGAGATATTTAACTATTCTTAAAATTGTAGACTAAAATTTAAGAGGCGTACCTGCCTTGTTTGAGCTAGATATTTTAAATTGTATATGAATCTCAAAAAAATATGTAGGGTTGTTAATAACTAACATTTGATTTTTATTACCATTAAAGCCAGATAACTTCTTTATTTTAAATGGAACAACCTGTAAGGTGTAAGCGCGGAACGGAGAAAGAGAAGTTGGCTAATTGCCTCAGTCGCAGTGGCCATACAAACCAGTAGTTAAAAAACATATATCTTTAGCAAAGTATATTTATCCATGGGAATTAAATTTTTAAAAAATATATCACCAAAAGGTATTTTTAATTATCTTAAATAAGATAAATTTGTAGTTATCTTTAAACCCCAAACTTTTAAAACCAGTTCTAATTTTCCAAGATGTCGTGGTATTACCTCTTTAGAGTTAAAGAAAGTTTCAAATTCTCGTCGCGTCGTAACAAAATAAACTTTCCTATTTCTTGCCAAAACTCCTTCTTTTTGTCCACAAAAGATTACTGGCTTGGCCGACATTGTGGTCGAGACGAAACGAAGAGCCTTTTCTCGATTATTCGCCGCAACCATAAATACTTATAAAGCTTTCCCAGTTTCGTACAGCTAAACTTATGAAGCTTTTCGAGTTGTAAGTTCGAAGTTGTGGGGGATAAAGTTTATATTTTGACAAATATAAAGAAATATGGACATTGCTGTAAATAGAGGAATACAACTTGATTGTCATTTTCAATAGAAATGCTGATATTGAATTGATTTTCTTAAAAGGCTTCTTTTTAAGGCAGTCGGTGGTGCACCGGATGAGAAAAATAATTGTAACCACTTTATGCTTTAATTATTTTATTACTTACTTTTCTACTTGATATTTATTATCTTTCACGAAAGTATTCTAAAATCTTGCAAGCAATATTTATGAATGTTTTGATGGAAGCTTCCAGTAATTACCTAATGTCCGCAACAAATATTATGGAAAAGGTTCCGTCTAAGCTTACGATGTCCTTTGTATGCTTGCGGTTAGTTTGCATTGGTATATATATATATATATATATATATATATATATATATATATATATATATATATATATATATATATACAGGGTGTTTGTTTGGCACATCGATAAAAAGTTTGGAAGAGGTGATAGAGGATGTCATTTTGAATAATTTATGCCATATATGCCTTAGTACAAAAATGCACGGTTGTCGAGTTACAGCCATTTTATAATTTTTCCGTTTTCTGGTTTCTAACAGTGAGAAAAATAAATGCATTCAATTTATTTTAAAAATAACTTTGTTAAATTACCTTTACAGTGGTTTATCGAAACCCGTATGAATAAAATATTACATCCATTAAATCCAGAGAAGATATTACACCAGCAACATTCCCATTTCTAGTATAAGAGGCAGAATCGGGTCTATTTTACTGAATTCAAAGCTCTTTGGGGTGGGGAGGGGCGCTATCATAAGAAAAACAAGTTATAAACGGGAGGGGGGGAGCGCCAACAGCATACACATTCCTAATATAAAAGGCAGAATCGGTTCTATTTTCCTGAACTCAAAGTTTTTGGGAAGGGAGGGTTGATCGCAAGCATACACATTCCTATACTCTATTCAGAAACTAGAGAGAGTAATAAAACTGTTACCGAAACCTCCAACGTACCTGCTCCAGTGCCGCAGGTAAATGAGGACTGCCGCAAATCTAATTATATTTAAATATTATAAGCTTTTATAAATTTACTGCAACAATAAAATTTCTAATAGTTAAATTTAATTTCTGTTAGTGACCAAAGTACACCTTACAATGTGTCCTTAGTTATTTATCTGGTTTGTGCTTGTTTTTATATATTATTTAAGATTAGTGAGACACCCAAATTATTTCAAAATCGTTAAACCAGGGCATTTTTTCCTCAACGAAAAACTGATTACGATGAATGTTTATGATGCCTTAATATATCAATATCTAGATAATAATGTTAAAAACTCTGATGAGATGTTTTACAACATGACAGGAGTTGGAAAATCTACTATGTACCGAATACTGGAAGAGGAAAAGACGACTGGAATTGTTAGTATTCCCAAGCTACATTCGATCACAGGCAGAGGAAAACCCCCGTTGGAAGAAGAGATATAAACTGCAATACAAGGAGTTGTACATATATTTTATAATGAGAAGCAGATTCCAACCGTCGACAAAATTCAATGAACATCGGGATTTACCTGAAATTAAAAGATCTGAGCTCTGGAAATTGCTCAGAGAACTTAATTTTTGCTGGGAAAAACCAGATAGGAAATCTGTTTTTATAGATCGTCCGGAAAATGTCCATTGGAGAAGGAAATATCTCTCTCAAGTAAAAGGTAGAGTTGGTAGATAGATATGTAATGTTTACCAGCGTAAACACAATTGAGTATTTAAATTTTCTCTAACATGTAAAAATTAATTACATTTGAATCCCTTTTTAGTGTTTAATTGTAATTCTACAAACGGTTTAAGAAATAAATAAACTGAAACGTCAAATATCCTAAAAATGTTTTTAATTAAGAAATAAAATGACCGACAGCCCCAAAAAATTTTTAATAATTTATGGACGAGTTTATTTTTTATATATGTTTAACTTCTTGTATTTATGACAGTGGGTTTTTTGTAAATATTTAAATTATAACAGAATTTTTTGAGAGAAAAAGGTTACATTTTAGTCTGAACGTGCCTAAAACGATTTTTATGCCAAACTTAAAAATAATAAAAATACAGTTGTGATTTGTGTTAAATATGTCAAAATTATCTATATTTTCTAATGAATGTGAATTATTAAGAAATCATAAGAAATAAAATATTATTATAAAAACTTTTTATTTTAAGTTTGTTACCGAAATAATATTCTATGCCATAAATACTTAGTGATAAAATAAACCTTTTTCTGACGCCTGTGACAAGGATTAAAATCCTTTTTAACACTTCACACATCCAAATATCTATTGTTATTCAACCCAAATAGTCCATTATTATAGACCGGTATTTCTAACCCATTCCTATGAAAAATATATGTGTCTAACAGATTCTGCCAAAGACACCGGACTAAAGAACAGAGGTAGTTTGCGAAGAAAAAAAGGGTAAAAAACGATTTATTACTCTCTCTAGTTCTTTAATAAACTATAGTATAAGAGTCAAAATCGAGTCTATTTTCCTGAACTCAAAGCTCTTGGGAGGGGGGAGGGCGATCGCCCCCTCCCTTAGATCCCCGCCAGCCCCCCCGTGGTCATTCCTGGACAATAACATTTCTTAATTAATATATTTGAATTATTTTATGTTAGTTCAGATTAGTTTTGGTTGGTATTTATTAGTTTAAGTTAGTTAAGACAAAGTTTGTTTTAGTTAGCGAAATTTACCTCAACTAACTAAAATTAACCTAAACTAACAAAAATTTTAGTTGCATAAAATTTTTATATTAAAAGAATTCAAATATGTTGTTGACTGAAATTTACAAAAAAGATGAAATAAATGGCATAATATATAAAAATATTTGACATCTACGCTTTCCACAAGTAGTAGAAATATCAAAGACGTTTACAAAACTTATTTTAGCTTTTTCTTAAATCGGTTGCTAAAATTTGTGCAAAAGGGGTTAAAATATATTACATACAATATATTTTAACTGTAGTAGTAATAAGTACGAAAATTCAATGCTTTTTAAAAAAAATATAAATGACCTTGAAGCGAAGAATTTTTTCCTCGAAAAATAAGAAAAACTGCGGAAAATCGAAGCCAGAATTGTGTTTTGCGACCTCAAAACTAGGAGTATCTAAAAAAAAATAATTTTTCTAGATTTCATTTAATATGAGATAGAAAGATCTATGCTAGGATTAACTCCTAGAGAGCATGTACTGAACATAGAAATACCCTTTAAAATCGAAATAAAGAAATAAAAGGTCAGTACCCAGGATAAAATTTCTCGGCCACTCAATATATTTTAGAGTATAGATGATAAATTATCCCTGTAATACAATTTTAATGTGTTTATTATTCTCTGATTTTTCTAAATTTTGTTTTATAATTAAATTCTGACTGATTGAGCATGATTTGTATCATTTCGTATCCCAAATTGAATTGAACTGATACAAAGGGTTGAAATTTCGAAACAGGAAATTGATTTATTTTTAATACTCTTAAAAGCGTAAGCGGGTTAAAAGTGCAAAATGTTTCACTATTGTTATAAAATTTCAGTTTGACATGTTCGATTTTAATTTAAAATCCAATGAATGGAAAATATTAGCCACTCTTGCTGGAAAAAATTATTTCGTATTTATTAATCTTCATTATTGTTTATTGGTCTCTATGTTTTTAAATTATTCGTAGTTTAAAAATCTTTTAATAGGAGATTTTTGACATTTACAGACAATATTATTATTCCCATTTAAGCCCAATAATATAAGAACAATCTTTTTTTTTAAATAAAACTAAACGGGCTGTTTTAACTTAAAAGGGGAGAGTTTTCGCGACTGACAAGTCAAAAAAATAATATGCCAAACTATGGTTAGTGGGGATGCAGTCTATTTAAATTTGTAGACCTTGTTAAAGAAAAATCCCTTTTTATTTTCATATTCCATTTGTCAAACGATATGTAAATGATTTATTGCTTTTTGTACCTGCGGGTAGAATTGAGATAGCTCTAGAACTCTTTAACTCCTTTAATCCTTACATTCAATTCACAATGTAGGAGGAAACTAACAATAGTATCCCATTTTTGGATATGTTAGCTATACGTACAAATGAAAACACTTTAAAAACTAAATAGTATAGAAAACCATACTGTTCTAATAGATTCATTAGTTGCCATTCGTACCATCCTATGAGATCTAAAATCAATCTCACCTTAGGCATAAAAAATTGAGCTATCAAACTGACATACCCGAATTTTAGAACAGAAGCATTGCGCCAATTTAATGATATACTTTTGAAAAATTCTTACCTATATCTCTATAATACCAAATATAATATTCCTAAAAGCATCTTTGATATACCTTCTTAACTATCTCTTTTGCATATTCAATCTTTAGGTCCAGCCAACACTCTTGTAAATGTAACATTACAATTTCAGTTTTTCCACACACTACTTCACATAGAAAATCTTTCTGACAAATTGATGAATATTTTATAAAATACACATTTCAAAATAGCTAGAAAACAAATGCTTACTCTCTCTAAAATTTATTTTAAAACCAAAACACTGTTGCAGCTGAATGAGACGTCCTGCATAATGTATAAAGTTTCCTGTTCCAACTGTCAATTAGTTTATATAGGCCAGACTTCCCGAACCCTCAAAGGGATGCTCACTTCCCATCGTAGTGATATTAATAGAGCTTTGCCCTCTTATGCTCTGGCTAAGCATGTTTTTCATCAAGATCACATCATTAACTGAGATGACACTGAGATTTTCTAGAAAGAGTTCCTACATATCACAAAAGGATCTTCCTCGAAATGGTGCATATTAACCATGAAAACACACTGAATTAGTGAAAGTGACACCGAGAATGTCAAACTTACCATTCAAATTATCTTGGTAGAACTCTAGAGCGACGACGCCGTAATTTCTTATAGCACAATACACGTTCAACTGCAAAGACTCTTGAAAATTTAAGTCTCTAAGTGGATGTACGTTTGAGTCGCTCGAATAGTGGGAATTGCGTCGATTAAACAATCCATTTTTTCATAAATTTGGCTTCGTCCGACCAAATAATATTATCCAAAAAACCAGCATTTTCTTGTTACCGAAGTAAAATAAATTGACAGAACTTTAATCTTCATAGAAAATCAGCGTATTTTAAATGCTGTTCTATGGAATATACATAGGGATGAAAATTGTGTTCATAAAATCCCTAAAACTGATGTTTAAGATAATCCAGACTCTAATGCTACTTGCCTTATAGATATTGTCGGATATGCGGCGAAATATCTTAAAATTGTAGTTTCACTATTTTAATTATTACTAACTGGTTTATTTCTATTTCTTTTTGTTTTATGGATCCAAAGTCCTTGAAGTTTTCTATAATCCTTTTAACAGTTGGTGGTGTTGGTTTCTGTTTCTGCGGATATCGGATAGCGAATGTATCGCATGTTCTTGAAATAACATTTTCCATAAATAACAAATAAGTTTTAATAATATTCGTGCGTGTAATTTAATCGCCCCGGTATGATTATTACTAATGAATGTCAAATGGCAAGAAATAGTGACAATTTTCTAGGGTTCGATTGTTTTATTTTCGCCACGCCTCGCCGGCATGGCCAACTAGTAACAAAACTTACAAGCCATATAGCATTTTTACAATAAGAAAATGTTGAATTGCCTATATTTTGCAACTAAAAAATTTTTAGAACAGACAACCATATACAAAGTTACCTTTACTTTTAATGCTTAATATGATAAAATTATAAAAATGGATGCTTTTTATTTTAAAAAAATTGACTTTTGACGATTTTTTAAATATAATTTTTATTCTTTGTTTTTGACCATTCTGTACTAATAATTTTCAAAATATCATAAAAAGGCCACTAAAGTCGATCTTCGTCTACAAGAAAACTAACTCAAATTATATATTAAAGACTTCGGGAAATGTTTAAAAAGGAACTACTATGTTTTATACCACTAAATTTAGAAAACAGTGACTGCAGTTTCAACTCACAGAGTCATTTTCAAACTGAATTACAAAGGTAGACTAAGTATTCAATACAGAAACATGAGAAAATTTAACAATAAATAAAAACTACCTGAGAAATTACATCATTACAAAAGGGAGGTACTAAATTTTGGGAACTAATTATTATTTGGCAACAACAAATAACGGGGAAAACCCAAGTTCTGTCTGGTCATTAAGCAAATTTACATTTTTATTTTTACTATGTTTATATATTTCTAAAGATTCAAGAATATTTAACTTTTGGCCCTTTGTTGAATAACGTAATATGTCAGTGTTGCTTAAATTAGGAAAACTGTGGTTGTGTTCTATGAAATGGTTGGCAAAGCTCGAGTCTGTTTTTTGTAGTCTATATGATCGGTAGTGTTCTGAAAAGCGAGTTTAAAGCTTCTACCCCTATATGCAAGCTATCACACTCTGAACATTTTAACTTATAAACTCCTGATTTATCAAATTTATTAATCTTTAGCATTATAAAGGATAGTGGACAGATTATGTTGAGATTTAAAGGCTACTTTTATATTATGTTTGGAAAGAGTATTAGCTATGTTTTCTGATAGGGTACCACAGTATGACAAAGATATATAAGATGAACTATCTTTAGCATTTTTTATTTTGGGATATATTGAACTAAAGGCTAGTTGTTTTTGTTTTTTAGTTATTAATTTCTTTATGGTTTGTTGGGAGAAATTGTTTGATATTGCAATCCTTTCAATGATATTTAGTTCCTCTTGAATATCTTCTTCAGAGAGAGGCAAAGAGAATGCTCTATGCATCATTGAATTGTATGCAGCTATTTTGTGTTGTAAGGGGTGAAAAGAGTCATTCGATATAGTATTACCTGTAAACGTTGGTTTTCTAAAAATTTTAAAATTACAGTGATTATTGAGGTGAGATATGGTGAGATTTAGAAAATTTATTTTATGGTTATTTTCAGTTTCCAGAGTAAATTGAATTTTTGGATGGCAATTATTAATGTATTGTAAGAATTTTTGAAGCTGTCTAATAGTGCCTTTAAAACATGCTAGAACATCCTCCACATATCTGTACCAAAATTGAACATCGTTTTTGCTTAAAGGGGAATTAAAAGTTTTGTTTTCTATGTTTGACATGAAAATGTCTGCTAGGAGAAGGCTAAGAGGAGAACCTGTTGGTAGGCCTGAATTTTGTAAATAAAATGTGTTATTAAACTGGAAATAGGTTTGTGATAGGCAAAGTTCAAAACAGGACAAGATTTCAGTAGTAACTATTGCATTTATATTTCATTCCTGTAACATTTCTTTGATAAGTATAAAACATTCATCTGTTGGAATATTAGAAAACATGCTTTTTATGTCAAAACAAACTTGTATGGAGTTATTTGGAGTTTTTATGTTTTTTAGTTTTTGGACGAGATCTACTGAATTATTTAAACTATGACTTGGTTTAAAGTTGGTTATTTGCTTGAAGAATGAATTTAGTTTCATACTTAATTCTCTCGTGTGGTTGTTTATGTATGAAACGACTGGGCGAATGGGATTTCCTGGTTTGTGATTTTCCTTTTTAAACATTTCCCGAGATGATTAACTACCACATAGTAGTGGCTACCAGCATCAACTTATTAAAGACTTTCTTACAGGAAAAATTTTTAGTTAAGTTTTGGTCCGCAAACGTCATTTTTGACATAAAAATTTTAATATGTCCAAAATGGTGAGACTTAAGTATAGAAGATTATATATGAAATATGTCTAGAATTTTACGTAGAAATCAAAAATGCAATAATATATAGCTTCATTTAAAATAGGCCAGTTGACATCTACTTCCGGTATAACCAGAAGTGCCGCCATCTTGAAAATATATTAGCCGGCTGTCCCCCATGCACTTTGGTATCCTGTCAAATTTTCAGATTCTTCCTAATTATAGTTTTCCCACAATCGATCGATAAAGTTCCCAGAGAATCACCCTGTTTATTTTAACACGTCTTAAATATTTTCATTCTTTTTTTCTACTAATTCGTAAAAATTTCTTTAAATGAATTGTTAAGACTTACACTCCAGTCATTTGGTAGTTTTACCTGGAAAGTTTTCCGGGAGTTTTGAAAATTGGTAATTTTATAGATTTTGATGTGCTCTTTTCGAATTTCGACTTTGCCATCTCGTATCTTTACCGCTTGCGCCGCCATATTGGAAAAATGGCGCCTAATAACAGTTTTTTTACAACATCTCCTTTCTGACGCATTTTACGACAAAAATATTTATATACAAAATTAAACTAGAGAAAATTTCGTACAATTTATGTATTTACATTTTTTTTTGTATAACCAATAGTTTTTGGCATACGAGCGCCGCAAAGTACATTTCAATATGCGTTTTGGAAAAAAACTCATTTCCACACCACCTTGAGGTAGAGTAAGCGGCGCGTTTTTTTTTCGTGGTATCCCCTGTAGGCCTAATCCACATGTGATGCACACTTTCGAAATTTAGCGCAATCTCCTTCGCTTTGCTGTTCCTGATGGACCAGGCGTTGCGAGTTCGTCTTGGGCACCGATCGAGACGTCCCAGACCGAAATTTCATCCGCATCATCTGCGATGGATATAGCCACAATAAATCTGAAACGGATGGCATAACTACTTCCGAAGCCGCACGAATGCTACCGAGGTTTTGAATCTTTATTGTTTTTAAGCCCGTATCGTTTTTTTCACACATATTTTTAATGCAATGGTACCTAAACTACCAACGACTGTTGCAGACGGCATTTGCTTTAATCGTGGAATAATTTGGTCAAGAGCGATAGCAGTTGTAGGTGTTACACAATGGATACCGCCCATGGCATGGAAAGTGTTATTACCATCTAATGTCTGCGTATTGAAATCAGCGTTGTCAAAAACAAATTGAGAAAATGCGTTATAATCGATATTCAACGGTGCGCGCATAATAGCTGAAACTTCGAACAACATTGCTTCGGTGTATGAAGAGCAAAATCCAAAAGATGATAATACATCTATTAATCGCCGAGATCCATACTTATGAAATAAAAATGCAGCTAGTCCGATCTGTAATGATATAAAAGATTTCGGCCATGCTGCTGCAATTATAGACTGGGCGAGAGCAATGCTTTTTTTCCATTTTTCAAAAGACGCTCGTCTGTTTCTTAAAATCACTCCATCTAGGAAAACGCGTAAAGTTTCAGGTATATCTAACTCAGAGTCTTGAAAAAAATTGTCTGATGGAGGATAATGTTTTGTCTCATAGACCGTAGAGCGAATATCCTCTAACAATTACTGCTGCTACAATACGCCGACGTTCTTCTGCATTGTCATTACTTTTTTGATTGTATCAGGCTTCCGTTAATAGCTTAAACCCTGTATTTCGGAAACAAACCACCGGAGCCTTATTGGCAGTGACGGCAATTAAAATATCTTCACCGTATTTTTTGAGGAGTTGTGATTTCACTGTTTTTATGTGTGGACTATCAATTCGTCCAAAGAAAACTGACACCCATCGGAATTCTGCTCAAGATACGAATAAATGAACTGCATCGCAGTATCGATCTCATTTGCATAAGGACTTTTTTTATATCTTCAGCTGGTGGTGCTTGATACATTTTTTTTATATAGTAATTGTGGTACTGTGCATTGGCTGCGACCAAATCATTCACATGCTCAAGACGCTCAACAATTGCTCGACCCCAATCATCATTACGAGCTCTAGCAAGTTCTGAAATACTCTTTTTCATTGATAATTTCCGCACACTATACACAACATTACGCTTGCACAACCACGTCTATTTTTGTTTTGCTATAAACTCTGCTGTTATCTCATGAGCGCATAAAAAACAATGGTCTTTGAATGAGAATGCTGGGTGCCAGGATCGCAGTAGTGGTTCAGGTGTCGTGACATCGCTTCCTCTACGCAATGATGCAGGGATTAACTTTTCATTATTATATCGTTTTCGACATACATCATGAACCACTGTCGATTTTAGTCCCGCCAAAAGTTCAACTTTATTGTTTTTTCTTTTAACACTTGACTTACGAAAAGTCTCCAATCCTTTTTCCTTCACTTCAATTGTTTCACTTTCTAATAATGGATTATTACAAATAAACCAATTTATTTTATCAGAAGCCATGGCTCTATAAACACAAACAACACTGTAAGACGATAGACGTATACTGATGATTCAGACTAAACTAAATACTTCTCTTAAGTTCTACCGACAGATGTTTCGTTTAAGATCGAGAGAGGGACCCGATACAAAGGCGACGCATTACCTTTATATCTGTTTTTTAATACCTGCGACAATACTAAAATATTTTGGAGAAATATACGAAAAAAACGTGGTGGTGTAGATGAATAATACTTTGCGGCGCTCGTACGCCAAAACTATTGATTTTACAAAAAAAATTGTCAATACATAAATTATAGGAAATTTTCTCCAGTTTAATTTTGCATATAAATGTTTTTGTCGTAAAATGCGTCGGAAAGGAGATATTGTAAAAAAACCGTTATTAGGCGCCATTTTTCCAATATGGCGGCGCGAGCGGCGGAGATACGGGGTGGCAAAGTCGAAATTCGGAAAGAGCACATCGAAATCTATAAAACCACCAATTTCCAAAACTCCCGGAAAACTTTCCAGGTAACCCCCTTTTTTTGACCAAATGACTGGGCTATTAAGGAAATGACTATAAAAAACCCATCTAGAAGTTTTGTTTCACTCCCAAAACCCTAAATCAACAGAGCTCGCAGATACTTTAACTTTAAAAAAATAATAATAAATAAAACTTACCAGGAAGGTCCACGCATTGCGTCCACTTTTACAAAACCGCATAGTCCTTTCCCCATTCCTTTTACAAACCTCAGCAAAAACTGGGAGATATCCAATGACCAAAATAAAAAGTCTTTTTATTCGGTTCGAAACACTGATTGGCGTGAAAACGGTTCGTCCGGTCGATTGCTCAGGACCCAAAAGGATTTACGGAGTTATTGATGGGCCTTACTGGAATTTGCCTGAAAGCTTTTATTAAATAGAAATAGATGATTCGGTTAGATTTAATTTATTGGGGACAGCGATAACAACATGATTGTTTGCATTTAGATGAAATTAGGGCCGGCTATCTACAAGTCTAATTCTAGTTTAATTAGTCTTATGCGGAGTGTGACTAATTTAGCACTCTTGCCGAGTTGAAAATGTTCTCTCTCCTTCTAAAATATATAGGGTGTCCGGAAATAATGTCGGGAAACTTTCAGGTGCGTATAAATATGGCGAGTCGCGCGCGAGTCGAGTATGCCTCGAACTACCAACGAGACTCCTTTGAAATTTTGCCGATTTTTATTGTTATCGAGGGCCATCGTCGGCAAATTTGAAAAGAGGTAATAAATGCAGTTGGGTCACAAGAAGTCAATTTTTTTATAGTTCTATTTTTTTTCGAGTAGCTCGACCGATACTCGCAGCGATCCATTTTCTGTCGGTTTTTTGGTGCGAACTCAAAGGGTTTTTTTTTATCTAGTGGGACGGGTTTATGACAAGTTTTTTCGAAAAAATTTACTTTGCAGTGAGACTGAAGATTCGAGATTTTCTTATTTTTTTGTTAATGAAATGAAATTTATGTAGCACTTGGCATTAATTGATTAAAAGTTGTTCATAAGTGAATATGGAGTGATCGGAAGAAAATAGAGGAACTTGAAAATAATTCCAAAATTTGTGAGTTATGGACAAAAATTTTAGAGAAGAAAAGAAGTAAATGTGTGAAATGAAATTGCGTCAGAAAATTTGCAGAGACCAGCGAGAAGAAAATTTCGATTGCGTCTGCCATATCGAAATGGACAGCTGATAATTATATTTTTCTTTTGGACATGATTGCTTCTGTTTTGTTTAACATATATTCATAATATAACGAAGGGATTTTGGCAAAAGTTCTGTATTATCCGCTAATATGTTGGAACTATAAATTTTCAAGAAGTTCGAACCCTAACCATTTTTGTATAGAAGGTAGTGTGCTATTGTAGTCCAAGTTTTCGTTTTTTATTTAATATACTTTTCATGGTAAAATCCCACTGCAAAAGGTAACAAAGCTGTCGTTTGTTCTTCATTGTCAGATAAAGTATGATAATTGTATGCACACCTGTGAAGAGGCATAAACCAAAGCCATAGAAATTCTCGGAACAGATTTCATAAATAATTCCGAATTTGGATAACGTAAGGGGTAGATATTGTATGTGTCTTAAGTATGTATTTGAGGAGAGAGTTGTATACTTAAAAGATAATTAGATTTAAAAGTATACATTTTAATTGGGCAATTAACAGTAATGACATTTTTAAGTATACTTCAGATGTGTATAAATGTAAGGTTTTGCTATTTATTGTCTTACAACTTTCAACTTATAGACGAATTAAGCAAAGAAAAAGTGGAACTGTGTGCTAGCCTGAATCATACCCTAGAAGAAAAAAATTATACGAATGCTTCAAAGACAATCTAAGAAGACACGTTCATGAATTAGAAAGTTTTCAGTTAGAAAATAAAATTCTCGATAAAGTTTTGAAAGTTATGAAACAAGACCAGAATATGCCTGGCGTGCGAAAAACCAATCTGTAGAAAGTGCTTACAAAAATGAATTTCTCGTAGGGAAAGTGAAAATAGAGGTGAGACAGAGGAAATACTTTTAGAGAAAACGGTATTTGCGGGAAATTAGAAAATACCACAGGGAAGGTATCTGGATGTAATCTGTCTCAGTACAGGACACATAGTACAAGAATATATGAAGATAAGAATATAGCAGTTTGTCGTGAAGCATTCTTAGAAGGGTTATCGACAAATTTAAAACCCTTATCCGCTCAGGGCCACAAACTCATTACATTTCATATTGGAGGGAATTTATAGGAGTTTTGCAGCAGTTTAAACCGAAATCTACCAAAGATTAACATGAATAAATGACGTCGAATATCTTTCAATGATATTTTTATCAAATCATACAATTGATTCCGGAGAGGTCAGTTGTAGATTTGGTAACGCCAGTTATCATTCTAGACTGGTGGAAAACTTGCCAATAACATAGTTGAAAAAGCGATATTACAGATTGGTTATCAAAAAAACATATTTCCTTTATGAACGGTTTACTAAAGAAGGAACTTGTAAAAATTGCGAACGAGAAAGAAAGACAATTTAAGAAGTATGTGATAGACGAATGGGCTGAAGAACATGGAAATGTTGTGCTTCGAACACATTAATTAAAATCCAATAAACTTACATGGACACAACTAATTCGTAACTCGGGATAACCCAAAATGTAAACTATAAAGAATACGTTAATTTCTTAATACATTAAAAAAATTATCAGCGAGGACTGGTGAAACGGCATTAAATATGTTATTAAAGAAGAACTGAATTGAAGTTCGCATCGATGCAGCCACACTCGCCGCGACAATCATCGCCAAACAAACTAGTAAACAAACTGATTAAATTTCGCTTTTTTACTTTGATATATTATAGATAATTGGAAAACAACACTCCTAAAAAAAGTAGGTGCATTTTTAGCAACCTGAAAACCGCCATATTGAACCGTGAACAAATTACTGACGACCTACGTATAAGCTAATTTCGAGATTAATTAAGTAATATTTCGAAAATAAGAAAAACTACCTCTTATTTATTTCGGAATATAAAGATATAAGGAAAATATGATGATAAAAAAAATTTCAGCCAATTTGACAGCATGAGGCCAGTGAACGGGAAAACACAAACTCGTGTAAAGGCTGATTTCCACGATTTATCAATAAATCTTGTAAAAGTACAACAAACAGGTATGAATATAAAGAAAATAATCAAAACTTAAATATTTTTTTCTTTACCCTTTATTGGCTTACACCGTCCAGATGCTAGAAATCTCTTTTGGCGCCGGGCGTCGACGAAGGGTTCGAACCGACAAAGATCAGTTCGTTGCAAGCTCGTCACGCGCTCGACTCGCCATATTTATACGCACCTTTAGGAAGTCCGAAGTGATTCTATATCATACAATAAAGGTAGTAAATAATTGTTAAAAATATACATATCGTACAGTGTGATGTTCCAATATTACTAAAGTCATTCTTTGTAGCAAAACACTTCATGAAACACAAAATAATGAACGTTGTTGTTAAGGAACGTTTCTAAGCAACGCACAACTTGTTGTTTCTTTATAGCTAGGTAGATATTTTTTTCTAGTATTCTCCCTGGTATTCCTCGTATATTATTATCTCTGGACTTTTGACCCTAAAATTCGTAATGTTACTTAAAGTTTAACAAGATTATAAAAAGTTTTTTATCATTTCTAAACGCATGCTACAAAATTTATAACACGTTACAAAATAAATTTATTGAAGTTATCTTCTTCTTCAAGGATTTGACTATCATTAATTATTGAATATTTTCACCACTCTTAACAAAGTTTCAAAATTAACCACTTTGAAGCAGCGAAAAGCCTGAGAAAGTGAATGAATTCTTGCAGAAACCATAAAAAAATTATTATAGATATAAGAAGTTTCAATACAATTTTTAAATGATCTCTATCTATTTATTGTTAGTGAACTTTTTATTTAAACATTATTTCAAATGAAATCAAATAATTTATTAGCTATTAGCCAAAAGAATATTAGTTATGTTTAGTTATTTTCATAAGATACTTCTTATCATGATATGCCACATAAATTTAATCAAATATTGTAACACTTGACAAACAATAGACCGTAACCCTAAAACAATAAACAAGGAACAACAATAAGAACATAATCCTTTGCACAGGTCAACAAAGGATGTAACGATAGAATCACACAATTCATAGCCAAAAGGACAACATAAGCGTTTCCAACAAATTTCGAAAGCTGTAATAAATAAAATTACTTCATAAACATCAGTAACCTAAGTAACAACTTGAGACGCCATCAAGAGCTTATTGAAGAAAGTCTTCAAGACTCAACAGATAGCACACGCTTAATAGAGACGATCTTCAATTGAGCAAAAGAAATTGAAGTATCACAATACTACAACCATAAAAGAAAACTTTCTGATGAAGTAAGAGTGCCTCTCAAACAACCCAGACAAATGAAAGTTTACTCCATATATACAGAATAGAACATACCAAACTGTGCAAAACAATAAGAAAGAAGATTGCAGAAGATATAAAAACTTATAACGAAAATTGTATGAGCTACAAAAAGACCAAAAGTATATTGACAATCGACAGAAAACAAATATTAGCATTGATAAACGATGGTGAAATCATATAACATGTAACCAAATTCTATGAGGATCTATACAGAGCACCAGAAACACAAGAAGCTGGGAAAGAGGTAACTGCAATTCACGAAGACGTTCTAGATGTTCTCGTGAATGAAGTAAAGGAAGCTCTTAGGAGCAAGAATTACGCCAAAGCAGCTGAGAATGACTGTGTTACAACTGGACTTCTAAAACACGCTGGAAAAGCAACTTAAAGAATCCTAGCAAAAACATATACAAAATGCCTAAAAGCAAGGCATATTCCGAAACAGAGGAATAGTGCCCATATAATCTTCATTCGCAAGAAAGTTAGCAAGAAAAATAAGGAGGAAAAATTTTGTTTACAAAAAGAATTTTGTATTTCCATCTAATTTTGGATCGAATCAACTTATTGGAGATTTTTGGATAAAATCCTCTCATCTCTCTTTTTGAAGTTATGCTACTTTTAACATTTGGGAATCGATTTAATCGCTTTATTTCCTTTATAAGTGGCTAAGCACAAGGTGTTGTAGCATTGAAACAATGTTCTAAAATATCTGATTATTATTTCGATATTTTCAATGATTTTCAATGCAATTAAAAGTAATCAATTTTTGTTGATTCGTCTCTATTATAACTATAAAATTGCTTCCTATTTATATTGTTTTCCTTTGAATTTTTAGAACGAAGAATTAAATTTTATGATTCATATTTGAAACCTCAAGATTTCGAACGTATATTTAGGATTTTAAGTAAAATTGAAGTTGCAAATTAAGTGTACTAAATTTCTTGTAACATATGGCAGATTCCAGCTTGTAAATTTTGATATAAAGGGTGTTCCAAAATTTACGCAAAATTTAAATTAATTAAAAGACAGTTTTTTTTAATTGTAATTTCTTTATTGAATTATAAAGTAAAGCAAAAGGAATGGAGCTTCACGCTACTTTTATAGATCTTCGTAAGGCATTTGACTTCGTCCCTATGCAGAAATTATAGACCGCCATGAAAGAAGCTGGCATAAATGTCGTTTACACAGATTTTTCCGAAGCGTTTCATCGACTTGATCTCGGTGTTTTACTTTCCAAATTGTCAGACTTTGGTTTTAATGAAAATCTTATTAGATTTTTCGAAAGCTATCTATTAAACCGCTCTTACTATGTTGAATACCGTGGTCATAGATCTAGTAATTTTGTAGTATCGTCGGGTGTTCCTCAAGGATATGTTTTGGGTCAGTTACTTTTTAACATTTTTATTAACGATATCACATGTGGGTTGAATAACAGCTGCCTAATTTATGCAGACGATTTAAAAATATTTCGGGACGTTCGAAATCCTGGCGATTGCTTGAGCCTTGAACTGGATCTCATAAAATTAAATGTTTGGTGTCTAAAAAACAAACTGCCTCTGAACGTAGGCAAGTGCAATGTTATGTTATTCTCCAGAAATAAAATGCCTCTGCTGCATGATTATAGGATCAACGGTCCTTTTCTAAGGCGAGGTAACTGCATTAACGTTTGACTGCAGACTCACATTTGTTAATCATATTAATGATACAGTATCGAGATCTTACTGAACGCTGAGCTTTCTAGTGAGATCTGGTCATGAATTTCAGTCGCTCTACACCTCGCGAAAGCCTATTGACAAAATTTGACTTCACAACTCTGGAGAAGCGCAGTAACGGGGCTTGTGTACTTTTTTGTATAAACTGGTTAATAACAAGATTATGGCAACTGATTTGCTCGCGAGAGTTCATTTTCATGTGCCAGGAATAACTAGATCTCCAGTATTTTTCTATTAGCCGAAACCAAGAACTAATGTATTACAATTCTCCCCCTTATACTCGATGTGTTCCCTTTATGTTCGCCTGAAAGACAAATTTGATATATTTTCCTGCAATTATTTTGTGGTCAAATCGTTTATTTACAAGTATCTGTGATTGATTTATAGACTATGTTATCCTTAATGTACTGTCTGTATTATATATATATATATATATATATATATATATATATATATATATATATATATATATATATATATATATATATATAATTTTAGGATTTATGTTACTGTAGGACAGTGTAAGTAAATAAAATAAAAATATAAAAAAAATGCATTGTTCTTTCGTGTAGTGCTAAATTTTTTCTAACCCTAAACTGTCAGCCGTCAAACTGATTTTTTTTGGTTGCCAATACTTCACCGCACTGTGACAGAATTTGATTATAGACTCCTGCTAATGATATATTGAGGTAGCGTTAATCATTTTATCTATAATCATTTTTGGCCCCATGTTAATTAGTAACTATTTTAATAACCTACAAATAAATTTCACAGTAATAGAGATACTCTGGTAGTCTGCTCGTGCATCTTCTCTCTTGCAGCTTTAGTACCAAACAACTACGATTATTTAAGCTTACCAACCACAACTCAGAACTTCAGGACTCAGGAAAGCTGCTAATTAGTTGGTGAGAAGACATCTCTTGTTTTGTAGGTCTCGCAACACCGCGCCCGCAAGTTAATTCGCGTGAAGGTTTTAATTAAATTGAATAAAACAAGTTTCTCAAAACACTTATTTAACAAAAATAAATAGAAAAACGAACTATTTACAAAGAGAAACTTAAAACTAATATCAATTACAAAAAAAAACTAGCATAATTGCTCTTCTCGGCCGTTATTTTAACCAAAAACGTAAAACCCAATTTTGAAAAAACACGTATAAATAGCTTAATAAAATATTAAACAAAAAAAAAAGAAATAAAACCCGAAAAACAGCTATTTATATTACTTAATCGAACCGTATGAAAATCGCGAAACGCCCGACTAAAATAACACATGATACTCCTTTAAATAAATTCCCGAATTAAATGAAAAACAAATCAAACAAAGAAAATCTTTATTCCCGCCGAATATACACTACAGCACTGGACTTAAAGAACGGTACCGATCACTCTAACTCGACTTTCAGATTGTTACTCAAATTTACTATTCCTTAAAAGAGTGTCTTCGAATCTTACACCCCCTCGACACCCGTTTGTACCCATATTATCCGATGAAACCCAGTAAACGTCAATTTCTTTCCCTTAAAGTTCGAAGGTTTCGATCGTTACGTGCTGAGGGCATTAGCTATTCTATACCGGATACTTGATTTCCGAATTGGCCTCTGAGCGTCTTAATCTTAATTTTTATATAAACACAATTAATAAAACTATTCTATTTCTTTCTATAACTAAAGGAATAAAATAATATAACGTCTGTGAAAAAACCTGAGTGCCCTTTTATTCATAATTGGCGTAAATTTTGGAACACCCTCTATTATGATAATTCACCCCTTAATTTAATTTTAATAAAACATAGATAAGAATACGAATCATACCCATAATTCCTTCAAGCTCCTGAACTACGATTTTATTTTGAATAAAAAGTTTTCACCGCGTGATGTTTCAAGATCCAAAAGGACTTAAGGCGTTGTGATTGATGGACTTTCGGGGATCGTCCTAAAGGGTTTAGTTAAATAGTTTTGGATGATTGGTTTAGATTTAATTTATGCGGGATAGTGTTAACAACTGCGTTGTTGGCATAGTAAATAGGGGTCAGCTTTAACAACTTTGACATCTACAAGTCTAATTTGACTTCCATCTATATAAACTTTGTCAATAAACAATAACACTCTAATTCACTAACGTGCCCTCACTTTAAAACTGGTTGATATTGGTCGGTTTAAATTTACAATAATAATTAATCAACAAGTTTTAAACCTTAAAAACACGGAAAAGAAAAATTGGCTGAAGTAAGTTTGTATAGGTCAATTTTTCAATGAACTATATTTTCTATATTATTTGATACTCATAGAAAAATAGACTTTCGTCAGTAACAAAAATGTAACATTGGTTTTTTTTTGCTGGAATGTGTTCATTTCGGCATCCTATGAAACATATATCGATGGTAACTCTGAAAGACATGGGCAGAAAAAATGACGGACCAAAAATGGTTACGATTTTCGTTTTTTTTTTCAGTTTATCTTGAAAAGTAAAAGCTGTATCGAAAAATATTTCAAACAAAAATTGTAGAGAATTAAAAAACCTATCGATTCATATAAAATAAGTTATAGGTGACGCCACTAGTTATTGAGATATATTTTTTTTTTCGACAAAATTTACGGTTCTTGTTTGTTGTTGTTGAAATCCAACCTCAATTTTCCGCTTTCCTAATTAATCAATTTTAATGCAAATTGTTTGTATTGTTTTATATTTTCACTAGCGACCCGCCCCGGCTTCGCACGGGTGCAATGCTGATACTAAATACACTACAGAAAAACTGTGACTATTTATTTTATTTTTACAACAATTATTACATCGGCCTCCGACGCGCTATTTATAGGCACGCTGCCGCCGCAATTTTAAATCTGTAATATCTTCGAAAATATTCATTTAAATCTTGTGCTGTAAAGGACCATATAGATCTATATTAAATCAACAATGTATTTAAGCTATTTAATTGGATAAGGATTAATGCTGTATTGGTTAAAATCGCTTCAAAATTTGCCATTATTTGTCGTAAAAAGTAAATGACAAAAAAATGTTATTGTGGGATATCCATGAGAGATAGACATATACCATCGCGGAGTTTTCTGTAGACCTTTTCAATGTGTACAAATAATTAGTAGATTATTTTGATAAATCTCGTAGGGTTCAGCCTGCGTTTGCAATGTAAGCGGAAAAAAATATGATAATTAACGACATCACATTAGAAACCTCAAAAATAACAGTATTTCTCCACTATTTAATGGATGTTATTATACATATAAACATTCCTCTTGAATCACTCTATCTATTGAAAAAAACCGCATCAAAATCCGGTGCGTAGTTTTAAAGATTTAAGCATACAAAGGGACATAGGGACAGAGAAAGCGACTTTGTTTTATACTATGTAGTGAAGATCTAAAATTTTTTAATCGTGGGCCGAGAAATTTTGCAAAGACCAATTTTTGCACCAAAAAATTGCTATAACTTTTCACAGGATAGAGATAAAAAAAATTTTAATGCGTGCATAGGATTTAGATGTATCATTTCCGATCTCAGAAAAAAAAATTTTAATTTTGAATGAAAAAACTTTTTTTTTTCAAAAATTCATAATGGCGTGGCAAATGCTGCAGGCCGCTGTCGGCGGGTTGCCATAGTTCAGGCGCATTATTCATGCACTTCAAGGAAACTTATGCATCACAAGTAATATTTACATTTAATGTTGTTTTGTTTTGTTAATTTATATGATAGTAACAATTTGTTTAGTCATATTAATTATTAATTTACTTATTAACAAAATTTTTACAAAAAATTATAGAGAAAATCATACAAAAAGCGTTTGAACAGCTCTGTTAAATTCATCCCATAATAGTTCTATCGGAGTTAAATCTGGGTTCTGTAGTAGTTACTCCATGACTTTTAATTTCTTCTTCAGATATTTGCAGTGTGTTTGGGGTCGTTATTATATTGGTAAATAAAAGGAATATCTACTAGACGAGTGCCTGACGGCAATACGTTTTTTTTTTTTGGAGAATTTTTTATAGCTTTCCTTTTTCAAGATTCGTTCTACTTTTATAGGATCACCAACACGGGATTCGGCTAAGTAACCCCAAGCCATTACTGAGCGACCTCTATGTTTGACACTAGGAACCAAACAATCTTTCAAAAAATTTTCATTTGCTTTTCTAAGCATATACACTTTTCTTTTCGATCCAAAGCACCTTTTTCTACTGAACAATGCTCCAATTTTTTGTTGTTTTGGCCATTTTACTCTTTTTTTATATTTTTGGGTCTTAGCAACGATTTTTTAGTAGTAACTCATCCAAAAATTCCATTTTCATGAAGTCTCCGAACTACTTATACTTTCAAATTATAATATATTAATTATAATTTTCAAATTTTTTTATTTGCACGGTTATATCAGGAACACTTAAACGTCTATTACGTAAAGCAGCGTGAACAATATATCTGTCTTCTTTAAGAGTTGTTTTCGTTAGATATTCTCTATTACGTCTACGAATAATTGAGCCAGTTTCCTTATATTTTCTAACGTTATAATCAACAGTACGTCTACTTATATTTAACTTTTGTGCAATTTGTTTTTCTTTAACTTCAACAAAATATCGTGTCATTTTTTTCATTAATTTTACAATTCTGAAATTTTTTGTATCGTAATAACAGGAAAAAATTTTTTTCTTTAATTTTTTTTAAACTATATAGCTGCATTCTTTATACAAAAACACGTCATTTTTCTATTTACACTTTTTTTTATCTTGTTTAGTTTTTTTAAACATACGCGTTTCAAAATAAAAACATACGTTCTTACAAAAATTGATCTAACTTTGGTCCAAATGGTGCACTTAAAATTATAACAGTATAAATATCGTTAACATTTTTTCAATTTTTTTACTTTTTTATGATACTGTTTAAAAAATATGCTTTTGTTTTTTAAAGATAAATGTAACAGTTTTTTAAAGCTTTTACCTAAATTACCGTCGGAATTTTTACGCTGTGACCATTTTTTTTAAGTTATAAAACTTTTTGTGTTTTCAGATTTTCATCTAAGTATGGCAAAAACATGTGCAAGGGTATATAAATATATATATAAATAAATATATATATATATATATATATATATATATATATATATATATATATATATATATATATATATATATATATAAATTAATTTTTCATATATTTTTAGTTGGTTATTTTCTTGGGAATATGGTTCATTAAACTACATAGGCTAGAAAAATCCAAACATGGAAACACTAAAACAGAAAATTTAGAAGACAATAAAACCCAAAAACAATATCTTTCCTTGCCATACATACCAAAACTTTCCGAAAACTTTCAATTTTTTTTTTAAAAAACATGATATAACCACTAGTCATAAGGGCCATAATTTACTTAAAAGCAATTTCAGCAAATTAAAAAGTGGCATTCCAAAAAACAAAAAATCAAATGTTGTCTACCAAATACCCTGCAAGGATTGTCGATCCAATTATATCGGCCAAACTAGTCAGTATCTGCAAAATCGTCTAAATGGACATAAATATGACAAAAAAAATATTACAGCCCTAAAAAACTCGAAATGAAACACAAGCACACCTTTGATTATGAAAATACAAATATCTTGAAAACTGAAACCAGCAAAGGAAAACGAGAATTTTACGAAATGATCGCAATAAAAAAAAATCCGAATGCCGTAAACGATAAAACAGACATCAATAATCTAAATCAAATGTATTTCAACATATTAAAATAAACCAATATTAGGGAATTTCTAAAATAAATAAAACAATAAATAAGAATAATTCTGCGCTTTCAATTCTTCTAAATTGAATCAGGATATTTTTTCGGAAAGATATCACTTCAATTAAAAGACCCAAACTTTTTAAGCCACTTAAAGTACCTAAAACATCTGGGTTCCACATTCAGTCAAGTCAAGGCAGTTATAGGGTTAAAAATGTAGTGTCCATTCTTCTAGCTGGACTTTTAAAAATACTTTTGAAAGTTAATATACAAAAAAAGTGGGTGATTATAATTGGTTTGTGATGTAATTAATTTTTGTTTAAAATAAAAATCTCTGTTCTTAATGGTAAGTTTTTAACCTCTTATTCCATATATAATAATATTAAAAATGTACATTTTTGTAGCATCCGCCGAAACCCTCAGTTGAACAAGATTCGAAAGAATCGAAAAGTCCTGAAAAATAAAAATATATATACAATAAGCATGACTACTTTATATATGTAGTTTCAATATAAAAATGAACTATATTCCCAAGAAAATAACCAACCAAATATATATATATATATATATATATATATATATATATATATATATATATACATTGACTATTAAAAACGTGTTTCTTAAGCATGTCCTATATTTACCTCCTATAGTTTTTAAGATATTTTAATATTTTCCTTTATTTATTGGTTTTTTAAAATGTTTAGCTCTAATGAGTAGCCGTGTAATACAAGAAGCTTAATAACTAGTAGATTAAGCACACTTATGAAATATTAAGCTGATGATTAATTGAATACTAAAAACAACAAAGACAAAAACTCTTCATCTATCCTTTTTCTGTATTTTTTTTGTTTTTCCAGCTATTTCAAACTAAAAATTTTATAATTATTTTTATGCTATGTTTATTTTTCATTGTTTTTCTTGCTATCAGAACTGATTTAAGTACAAGTATATTTAGGCTCTTTTATTAAACCTTTTTATCTTAATCAAAATAGTTTATTTGTGGTCATTTTCTTTCAATATGATCGAGTAACCTATAAACTTTCATCCAGATAAACGTAATAAAGAACCAACGCTCGAAATGGCAAATAAAGCACCGCGACGCCGGACATCTGTCACGTTCGTCCGTCTATTTGATTTAATTAATCAATCTGATCCATGACGGTTTCTCATAGTTTAGATTATTCATTGATAAATTAAGATTATCTCCTTTATTGCTAGATTAAATAATGATGGATAAAGATTTATATCGGAAGTTAAAAATACTTAAAAAGTAAAACTCATATCCAGAGTTGTAAGACTAACAAGTTTGTCATTTGTTGATGTTAGAACACTGTCATATTACAAATAATTTCACCAAGACACAGAACCCGACTATAATATGGAATCTTCCAGAAGAAGGTTACGAAATTGAGGTATCTGCGGCAGAAGTGATGAAAACTGTTATGAACCTTAAATCGAGTAGAATTTGAAAATGGCTCTGTAATCCCAAGCTACCAGGAATATATTATACTTGGGCTTTGTGTTTGACGGTTAGGCTACAGGTATTAAGAAAATAGAAACCAGACTTGTACAAGCAGAATAAGTTATTGGTTACCTTAAGAGAATCCTATAGAGCAAAATTAAAGTTCAACATCTACGAATCACTTTACGACAGAGAGATGTAAGGGATGATATTAGATGATCTTTGCGCATTTCAAAGAAAGATAGAATAAGAAATGAGACTAAAGAACAACAAATGGGACTTGAAGACGTCATGACTGAAGTCATAGAAATGCAACAACTTACTTGGTATGGTTAGGGTACAAGAGTGCATTATATAAGACTATCCAAGCAGATAGAAGCGAAAAAATTATAGACCTAAATGGGAATAGTAAACACTAGATCAAAAGATAAAGAGCTATTAGTGAAACAAACCTAACACCAAAAAATTGCGAAGACCTGGAACGATATATATTTATTTATTTTGGTGAGTCTTTCTTAAACCATTTTTCTATATAAAGATATGGTAATTTCTTTGAGTTAGCTTTCAATAAATACTACTATTTTTGGTCAAATATATTGTAAAGCAACAAATTATTTTCTGATGCGACTGTATGGCGCATCGCACTGCCACCAGGCGAGAGAGGTGGAGAGGGATCTTAGCTTCGAGAAAAATAATCCGGAAATCGCATCTCCGTGCACTTCTGCTTGGCTTCGTGTTCCCGCGCGCGATAGAGGGTTTCTCGAGCAGCGCTACACAATCAAATTTTTTATGAAACTTGGCAAATCGGCTACGGAGACACACCCAATGATTCAATAGGCCTACAGGGATAATTGCATTTCAAAATCACAAGTTTTTAGTTGGCACAAATCCTATAAGGATGGCCGGGGAGATGTCGCCGATAAATCCCGGACTGGACGCCCATCAACGTCCTGCACCGATGACAGTGTCCAGCATGTGCGCGAATGCCTGAATTCTGGCCGTCGCTTGAGTCTCAGTTTAATAGCTGATAGTGTAAATTTCTTCTCGTCAGAGACCCCTGACCAAATCATTGTGACAGTGATCCCCAGCCTCCCTACAGCCTCGACGTGCCACTACCCGACTTTTTTCTATTTCTCAACCTCAAACGAGCCCTGAAATGTTTATATTTCGAGTCAATAGACAACATCAAAGAGGTTGTAATGTGTGCCCTGAAGGACATCCCGGAGCAGGCTTTCCAAGATGCCTTCCGAAAATGGAAACCTGGTCTCCGGAACTACATAGAACCAGAAGGATGTTATTTAGTTGCATTACTTATGGATTATGGAACACCCTATATATATATATATATATATATATATATATATATATATATATATATATATATATATATATATATATATATATATATATATATATATATATATATATATAATTTAAAATGTGTGAAATTGAGTATTTCAGAAAATGAGGTTTAAAGAGACACAAGTTTCTCAATTGTTCTCTCATTCGAACCAGCCGTTTTACTCAAACTATTCCCAACGTTTTACAGACAGGTGGCCAGTAAGAAGAAACTGAAGACACTTTTAGTAAACTATATATAAATACAATCCATTGGAACTATATAAATTGTTGTAATGGACTTTTCCATAGAGATACAGATATATACATACATATATATATATATATATATATATATATATATATATATATATATATATATATATATAAATAAATGAATAAAATAACTTACTTTATTACAATTTGATATGTCCTCCATGTAAAGAAAAATCCATAATGTTTACTACATATTTTACTACACTAAAACAGCCTCGTCGAGGAACTTTTATCCAGTCCAACTTATTAAAGAATCGACGGTCGTAACAGCAAATAAAGCGCCGCGGCGCCGGAGTTCCGTCACGTACGTCCGTCTATTTGGTTTAATTAAATTAATCAATTTGACCCATGCCAGGTTCCCGTAGTTAGTTTACCAATCCTACTGTTGTTTCATGCATCATGTTCTCTTATTTTGTTCTGCTCCAGCCCGATTACTTAATACCTTAAATGATAAAATATCCCGCAAATTGGAATGTTCTAGTTCATGGATTCATTAAGGCTTACTCTAAAAATACATTTACTACAATATATTACTGCTTTATATATATATATATATATATATATATATATATATATATATATATATATATATATATATATATATATATTATTTCTGTTTAATTAAACCATTCACTATATGTATCAAAAACAACGTGTTTTGACGTTTCGCCTTTTGTTTAAGGCATTTTCAAAAAGTTTTTTTTACATTATTTGCTTTAATTCAATAATAACAATAACATTTTCCTTAGTCAAACAACCTTGACCTTGCTATTTCTATTTCGATACCGAATATCGATGTATTAACTACTTATTAACACAGATAAACACATCTTATTACTGCTTCTCAATATCTTCACTATTCAAATACCACTAAACAACTATCTTACGCTTATCCTATCCCTATTTATATACCTATTGAATTTCTTATATAAATCTAGAACATAAAAGTTGAGATCTATCTAGAAATATGAATCATCGATATAATATTCCTTTCGGCAGTTTTTCCTAGTCGTTCGTAACAATATTATTAAACCACTATCATTTATTTTCAAAACATCTAATTTCACAGGTAACTTTTTGAGTAAATTAAAATACTCCTGCATGATTCCGGTACACAAGAAAGATGATAGAAAAAAGACACAAAATTATCGGACGATATTGCTCACCTCGTCATGCAGTAAACTATTCGAGAAAGTTGTTTTAGACAGAATCATGATAAAACTATTGTGGGATTTGCTTTATTGGACGTGGTGTATCGAGAGTTGGATAGATCGGTACTGGTGTTGGGTCTATTCTTTGACCTTACTCGTGCCTTTGATTGTGTAGCTCCGGGCACAATGTTTGCTAAATTGAAGGCAATGGGAGTTCAAAGATGAATGGATGAATAGGTAGGTTCATTTCTGACGGGTCATAGGATGATGGTACATTCTCTCTGTTGTTGTTCTTAGCATTCATCAATGATCTTGCTAACTATATAACATATCATAAATCACAATTAATCCTTACCAATTACAAATTGTGACAAGAATGATACTCTCGGATTTTGAGACATGGTACAGAAAATACCAGCCCGCGATAAATTCATCCAAGACCACCTACATCATTTCCATATAAAAAGAAAATAGTTTATAATCGTGATCTAACTCTTACTCAAGATAAGATCCTCAGGTTGATTTCAGTAAGTTTCTTGGGTTGTTTTTTGGATGATAAATTGTGTCGGTTAAGCCACATACAACATGTTGTCGGTAAATTGAACTCAATTTACTTTGCTATGCGGAATCTCAAAGCTATTTTCGATGAAAAACAACTTATTAATGTATATTATGCGCTTGCATATCCGCAGCTAAAATACTTGGTACCAGTCTACTAATTGGAAGGGAGTGTTTGTATAATAGAAACGCTTGGATCCTGCGGACAGTTGTTATGGACTTTTTTCTGAGAACTGTCTTCTGACATTTCCTTGATAACTATCTTGGAAGCTACAATATTTGTTAGAAGAAATCCTATTACCTTTAACTCAAATACGCATGAACATATTACAAAGTACAAGTCTAATAACTTAATTGACGCCCATCAACTTTTACCCTTCATTTTGAATTATTATATAGTATGAATTTCTTGTTAAATTTTAGTGATTTTTGACCCTTACAGGCACAATCTTGGATCTGCCTATAGAAGCCCATTTTTAAATTTTGTAGGGTATTAATTATCTGTCACACACTAACATTTTTAACATTTTGTACAAGTTACACATAAATTTGAATCTATTGATACAATCGATTGCATGAGAACAAGTAGTTATAAGGAGAATTAAACTTCTACAGAAGCTAGGTATATAAGCGATATTATCTTTGTACTGTTTAGAAGTTCGAAACTTCAGTATTATCCTCTTGCCCAGATTCTCGCTTGCGGTAAACTAATTGTTTGTCAGTATGAATTGTTTCAGAATTTCAATTTAGTTGCAAACTAAGCCGATAGCTTATAGGCAATGGATTAGTAAACTTATCCTCTATAAATTGAAATTAAGTTCAACAATTTGTATTTTAGAAATAATAGATTTTTTATTAAATTTATTTGCTCTATTAATCAAACTTATCTTTGCTTGACTGATGTCAATGAAATTCTGTATTGCCGATATTATTAGAAAGTTTTTGAAATTGAAATAAATTTCCTGAGTCATTACATTTATTACGATCGGATATTAATATAGTTTCACTTATGAGTAGGCATTTTTTGGCGTTTATGAGGTAACGAATTGGTTACGGTATTCGTTACCAACCACGTTTTAGCGCGATATTTGTGATGCGGTAAAGAAAAACGACCACATCGCTTTGGCTTACCGAGTTACAAATATCGATATTCGGTTCTAAAATTTGGTCGCGATCGTGGTTAAAACGAATTATAACCTTAAATTTTATTGTTTATGTATCCTTTTATTCTAAAAAGAAAATTTTGTTTCCCAAATTTTCTAATGAACTTCATCCAGTACGGGTGAAGTGATCTATGTTCAATGATAGCGAACATATAGTGTTATCCGTTGATTTATCATTTGTTACTTTGTGAAAAAATATTGCCGCCATGTCGCTGTCGTTATCTTACATTTTTAACCATCCAAAAACACCCATAATTTCAAACACTAATATACAGTTATGTTAAGGTTATCAATTTACCAAATTGCGTTTGATCACGAGACCGTTATGCAGACCATTAAAAATTTTACACTCTATGTTAAAGTCATAACTCTTAACCCAAAATCTAGTAAACGCCAAAGAATGTCTAGTATTATTTTATCTGTTAATATAACTGGTCTATTATGAGCAACGGTCTGATCTGTTAGAATTCGTTGTTCTTAATAATATATATATATATATATATATATATATATATATATATATATATATATATATATATATATATATATATATATATATATATATATATATATGTTATATCGTAGGTTTTCACGGATGGTAGAATGAATAGTTTGATTATTCTGGGTTTCAATCCGTTCGTTCAAAAAATCGTTTTCACGACATTTTGCCAAAATCTGATTTGGCATTTTCAAGTGAGGACCCCATAGGTCTTTTTGTTTGTATATTTGGTTGTTGAACATGAAATATGTGTTTTTTTAGGCAGAAACTTCCTTTTTTGGATCTGCTATTAACTAGAAAACTCAACAACACCCTAAGTTTTAGCTTATATCGGAAACCCATACATACCGACCGATACCTCAATGCAGAGTCACATCATCATCCCTCTCAAAAGCAGGCAGTAATCAACACACTAATATCAAGATCTCTCCGACTAACAGAACTCAACACAAAACAAGACGAAATAAAACACATTTCAACAGCTCTAGAACGGAATGGTTTCTCACAATAAGACATAAAGAAACGGAAGAAGTACGCACACAAGCCAACAAAGCGGCCATGATATCAGGCCAACTAAGAGACATAATCTGGAACAATAAACATATGACGGTTGAGAGCAAAGCAAGAATTTACAAGATCTGTGTAGGACCGATACTGACCTACGGCGCAGAAACAAGAAATGAAACAACAAAGACAAAACAAATAATGAGAACCACAGAAATGAAAACGCTGAGAATGGAACAAGTTTAAGAGATAGAATAAGAAACGCAAAAATGCGCGAGGACAGCGGAATGGGGGATGTTGTGAAGTGGGTTCGAAACCGTCGTAGGCAGTGGAGAGATCACGTGAAACGAATGGACGATGACAGACTACCAAACGGCCCCCCAAAAGATGGAGAGACAGCTGGATTTCGACCTCAAACGAGGATCGATGAGGCATTGTGTAGATAACAGAACTTGGTTCTACCTAGAAGAAGAAGAAGAAGAAGAAGAAGAAGAAGAAGAAGAAGAAGAAGAAGAAGAAGAAGAAGAAGAAGACATAAAGAAAGCCATAAAAAGACAAGAGAAAATCACAACAAAAACCAAAGACCAAGATCAATCAAGAGACAAAGCCATAATCCCATACATAAAAGGAATAACGGATAGAATCGGAACAATCTTAAAAGAACACGACATACAGCCCATATTTAAACCACAAAAAACAATAGCCAACATCCTGGGAAATCCCAAAGACAAGACCAACCTTGAAAATCATGACGTTTATAGCATTCCATGTGCAGATTGTCAGCAAACATATATAGGACAAACAAACAGCAAGAATTCAAGAACACAAAAATAACCTCAAAAACAAAAAAAACAACCTCAGCTCTATTTCAACATCACCAAACCACCGGACATAACATCGACTTTGAAAAAGCAGAAAAAATAGCACAGTACAGAACTACAAGGTATGCGTCATAAGAGAGGCCCTAGAAATCGAAAAAGCAGGACAACTGAATAAACGAGACGATGCTATACATATTCCAACAACATGGAAAATGTTAATAAAGAAACAAAACAACAAAGATCAACTAATACACGAGAAACCAGCATACAAGAACCAAATATATGGCACTCGGCAGAGGGGAGGAGCTTGCGAAGCGGCTAGTCCAATTAGAAAGCGAGCCAGCTCGACATTCATCAGAGGCCACCATCAGTTCTCAGCGAGTAATGAAACGAACCGGACTTGAAAATGCAAAACGTCGTGAAAACGATTTTTTGAACGAACAGATTGAAACCCGGAATAACCAAACCATATATATATATATATATATATATATATATATATATATATATATATATATATATATATATATATATATATATATATAGTATTATTTTGTAAATGAAAACTGTCTTATTTATTGCGATCTCATTAAAATCACTGCCCTATTTTACCTTTCTCTCAGAAAAGGGAAATTCGTATATTGGAAAGCAAGGCGCCACAATAAAGAAACGGGAAATTCCTTCCCTAAGAAAACTATAAATTCCTTCCCATAATGGCCGATCCTATCAGTATTTTCCCGGTTTCACTCGAGAATAAATGAATTTCGGAGATACGTGCAAATGCATACTAAATTTCTAAAGGATTCTTTTTGGAAATATACGATCGTCATGCTTTTTAGCTCAGATCAGATAGTTATGTGATAATATAATAAGAATGCACTATATGGAAATATTTTTTTTATACGGGATGCTTGTAGGCGATCTATTAATAAAAGTTTTTAAATTCCCTTAATGTTTCGACATAATCTCTTTTTATAGATACATAACGATAATTTCGATGCTTCAGTGTTTAGATCCCTTCTTTGCAGAGGTTTTCATCAAAATCTGAGAAACAGCAGCAAGATATTCTTTAAGGTTTGAAAGGCAGTTGAAATCTCAAGGATATATATATATATATATATATATATATATATATATATATATATATATATATATATATATATATATATATATATATATATATATATGTTATATCGTAGATTTTCACGGATGGTAGAATGAATAGTTTGGTTATTCCGGGTTTCAATCCGTTCGTTCAAAAAATCGTTTTCACGACGTTTCGCCAAAATCTCATTTGGCATTTTCAAGTGCGGTTCGTCTCGTTACTCGCTGAGAACTGATGATTAGTTCTTTTTAACGTTTCTTCATCTAAAACAAAGATGGGAATAGGTGATGTATCTATTATTCATAATTTTTCCGTATTCAAAGTAACGTGAACTTAAAAAAAAAGTTCAATATGGTTCCGTTGCTAGCTAGGAATTTTTAGAATCACCATGTTCATCCGTCTGTCTGTATAACACAGTTGTCAGTTGCGATCGTTCTCAAAGAACTTTACAACTAAGCTTTAGTATTCATACCACTAAAAGTTATGGAAATTTCCTAACATCGAACATATAAAATTTTACAGCATTTTGGCTCTTAATTTTATTATTGCATCTAATATAGGGATATAACTAAAACTCTTTACAAAGAACATTTTATCTTTGACATAAAATTTATCAGGAATATGCTTTTAATTAACTTACTACGTCAACAACTTTTATAATAAGCTTTTAAAAAAAAACGAGAAAATAAGAAAAATCATAATTTATTGAATTATGAAAAATTAATATCCTTATTTCATTTTTAAATATTATAATGGATAAATTATATTTCTTATAGTAAATACCTCCTTACTTTTACATTTTTTTTTTTTTTTTTTATTAATAACTCGGATGTGTCGGATGTGTAGGCTCCGATAAGTGTCGAGTTTTTAACGAGTAAAAGTTGGCTGTTTTTGTTGAAAATTGCACAGTTGTGAGTTTTCGGTACTCCCTCGTGATTGGTGTTTCTCTATTTCAATGATGGCATCAGAAACAATCTAAGTGACGTTGCTAAAAACAATAACTTAAAATGACTGTAGTTTGTGTTTTTTGTAAGGAAACAATAACATCTCGCAAAAAACTTTATTGCTGTGAATGTAAAAATGCGTGCCATACGAGCTGCATCCACAAAACCGTCGATGTTGCCGGTTTGATTTCTGAAATTAGTGGTTTATCCTGGAAGTGCAATACTTGTGTTAAAAGATGTGTATCGATTGATCGGGATAACCTTAAACAACTGGTGAGTGATCATGTTCAATCGGCTCTTGAATCACTTACAGCTGCTTTTGATGGTCTTAAGCACGACTTAATTGCTGTTGTCTCTAATAAACTATCTTTAATAGCTTCTTGCTCTGAAACACCTAAGTCACCTATCAACTATGCCTCAGTTACAAAGAATAATACCCAGCCTGCCATATTGGTTGTTCCTAAAAATCAGTTACAGACTTTTGAACAGACAAAACAAGATATTTCCGAACAAATTGATCCCGCTGAATCCAATCTGCAGCTAGCAAGAATAAAACCTGCAAACAAAGGTTCAATTCTGGTTGGATGTAAAAATGCTGAAGATAACAGGAAGTTTAGAAAGTTAGCTGAGCAAAGACTGGCTGGATCTTATGAAGTACGAGAGCTTCGCGGGATTAACCCCAGAGTACGAATGGTTGGATTCTCTGAACTATATGATGAAGAAACTTTATTGACAGTTATAAAAAAGCTTAATCCCGAGGTCTTTTCAGATAATTCTTTATGCGAAATAATTAAAATATGTAAAACTAAGAGGAATGCCAAGGTTTTCCAGGCCGTGTTACAGATGGATAGAGTGACTTATGATAGGGCCTTGAAAGTGGGGAATATTTTTGTGGGATCTGATGCGTGTACGGTGTTTGACGGGGTTGAGGTTAGTCGTTGCTATAATTGTAATGAATTTTATCACTCTTCTAAAAACTGTTCCAAGAACCCCTGCTGCCCTAGGTGTGGACTAGATCATCATGTTAAAGATTGTCAATCTAATGATTTAAATTGTTCCAACTGTATTAAATATAATAGTAATAATCGTGACAACCCTGTTAATACTAGTCATGCTGCATGGGATATAAACCAATGCTTGGTTTATAAAACCGCATGTGAGAAACTTCGGGCCAATATTTTAACCCAATAGCCATTAACTCTCTTGTCGCCGCCCATCTCATCTCCCTCTATTTCAAATCCCTTCCTCCAGTATACACCGTCGGCCGATAAGATGCAGGTAGTGTCAAATCACAATTTTTCACTTTATTATCAAAATACTCGGGAACTCAGAACTAAAACTCTTGAGCTGTTTAATAATGTATCGTGTTCTGTTCTCGATGTGATAACGTTTACAGAAACTTGGTTGGATTCTTCAGTATATGATAATGAATTATTTTCTAGTAACTATAATGTGTATCGGGCAGACCGAAATGCTACAGGAACAAATAAGAAACGGGGTGGAGGTGTTTTATTGGCAGTCAATCAGCGTTTTCGCTCAACTCTAGTTAATATCCCTAAGAACAATCTCTGTCCTGAGATTGAGTTGGTATGTGTAAAAATTTCTTTCGATTTTTCATCTATGTTTATCTTTATTGTTTATGTACCACCGCCTACAACATTAACTCTGTTAGAAAATTTATTTGAATCTTTCGTTTCTTTTGAAAACTTGTTTGGCTCCAATATCTGTATTTTGGGTGACTTTAACATACCTAGTTATGCGGAGTTTCTGGATGGGGACATGGAGGATGCCTCGGTTAATTTATTAAATAACTTTTTGAATTGTGTTAATTTATGTCAAAGTAATAAGATTAGAAACCATAATAACCGAATTTTGGATTTAGTTATACATAATAATGAGCAGTGTAGCATCGAAAGAGCTTTGAATATACTTATTAATGAAGATAACCACCATCCGGCCTTACTGATAACCTTAAAATATTGTTCGTCTGCAAATTTTAAACGAAGCTCTCTACCTAACCTTATGAATAATTATAATTTTAAAAAAGCTAATTTCCCTGATTTATATAATGCTTTATTGAATATAGATTGGAATTTTTTAGACCAAGAAAACTCTATTGAGAAACTATGTGATATTTTTTACAAAAAATTATATGATATGTTGGATGTTTACGTAGCTAAATATAAAAAGATTCCGAAACGAAATTATCCACCTTGGTTTTCTCGTCATATTATACATTGCATTAAACAAAAGAATGAATCTCATAAAAAATATAAAACTTCTGGAAGTTTGCTTCATTTGGAAAATTTTAAATCACTAAGAAGTAAAATAAAAAAAGACATATCTGTCTCATACAAAACATATATTCGGGGGGTGGAGGATAATATTAAAAGGGATCCTAAACAGTTTTGGAATTTTATTAAATCGAAAAAGGAGCTACAGGGTATTCCAAATAGTATGTCTTTTAATAATAAAGAAATTAATACTTTATCTGATATTTTAAATGCTTTTGCGGAATTCTTTAAGCAATCCTTTTCTTCGGCCAGTCCGGTATCCGTGGATGATTCATATTCCGTAGATTCCATCTTTCCAATTATTCATGTATCTGATTTCACTGAATGTGAAATAGTTAATGCTATAAAGAAGCTTAAACCTAAATTTACTACTGGTCCGGATTTAATTCCAGCTTTTCTAATACGAGACTGCAGATTCGTCCTAGCCAAACCACTTAAAATACTGTATAATAGGTGTTTAAAATTAAACAGTTTTCCTTCCATATGGAAATCTTCCAAGGTTTGTCCTATTTTTAAGAAAGGGGATAGATCTGAAGTTTGTAATTATAGACCGGTGTCTATTATATGCAATTTTTGTAAAATATTTGAATTTTTACTTCATGATTCTATTTTTTCATTAACTAAAAATTTAATTACTCCATCTCAACATGGCTTCTTTAAGGGTAGGTCGACGACAACTAATCTCATGATTATGACTCAGGATATAGCTGAGGCTATTGATCATGGTTGTCAGATGGATGTTGTTTATTTGGACTTCACAAAGGCATTTGATCGTTTGGACCACTCCATCTTACTTAAGAAATTGTCGTCTTTTGGATTTTCAGATTCACTAATAAAGTTATTTAAATCATATCTCCATAATCGTATTCAGTATGTTGAAATTCGCGGTTCTCGCTCAGTGAAATATATTGCAAGTTCTGGTGTGCCGCAGGGATCAGTACTGGGACCTTTATTTTTTAATATTTTTATTAATGACATTGTTTCTGTTGTTGACACAGATATTTTATTATATGCCGATGATGTTAAGCTATATAAGAGAATAAATTGCTTACAGGATTGTATAGAGCTTCAATCGAACCTGGAACATGTTAGCAATTGGTGTTCCGAAAATTATCTGCAGCTCAACGTGGAGAAGTGTAATGTTATGACTTTTACTTCGAAATTTTCATCATTTCGATATGAATATTCGTTGAATACCGTGTTACTCTCGCGGGCAGATCTTTTTAAAGATCTCGGAGTTACTTACGATCCCAAGCTTTCATTTTCTTTTCATATGAATAATATCGTTTCTGAGGCCTCAAGGGTTTTTGGGTTTATCTTGCGTTGTACTCGCGATTTTAATAACACTGACGTCATCAAATTACTGTATTTCTCATATGTGCGGTCTAAACTAGAATACGCATCAGTTGTGTGGTCCCCAGGCTACAATACCCACGTCAATACTTTGGAGAGGGTCCAAAGAAGGTTTTTGAAATACCTCAATCTTAAGAGCTTTGGGGTTTATCCTACGCAAGGTTTTTCACATGAACTATTGCTTCAGAAATTCAACTTTTCATCTTTAAAGGTACGGCGGGAATTTTTCTTACTAACAATTCTTTATAAGGTACTTAACAATTTTATTGACTGTCCTAATATTTTAGCTAGAATAAACTTAAGTATCCCTCGTATAAATTGCCGAAATTTTAACGTATTTTATCTCAGAACTCCTAGAACTAACGTGCTCAAATTTTCGCCTCTATATTCCATGTGCGACATTTATAACAAGAGTAACAGCTTTGACATATTCATCTCATCTCTAGGAACTGTCTGCCGGATTTTGGCACATTGACCTTGGCATTTCTGTCTTTTTTCTTTCTCATCCTTAATTGAATTGTATGTTCACCTTTGTATATGAAAGTAGATAGCATAGCATTGTATTATACATTTAATGTTAGAATTAATTATTTTAGTTAAATTTTTATTTGTATTTAAATTGATATATATTTTTGTCGTTTGATGCCAATTTAAAATTGTTCGTTTACGTATTATTTGTGTAATCACTGCCTTGTAGTTGGGTCTCAAGACCTGTAGAGCAGTTATTGTAAATAAATAAATAAATAAATAAATAAATAAATAAATATCGTTGTTTTTTATTTTTAATTAAACATGTATTGGTCGTAACATTTTTGATGCAGCGCAAATTTATTCTCTAACACTGTGTAGACCTTTAAAAATAGATTTGAGTAACTTCCTTTTGCAACAAATTTTATATTTTGCTTCTTTAAGTTCCTAGTATTGAAATTTTTGCATAGATATTCTCCGCACGTATGTCCCGCAGTGCGATTCTTTGCGAATAAAGAAAAATATTAATAATAACCCGGTCGGAATGTGCTCCCGGATTTTTGCTTGTTTCAATAGCGCTAAATCATAAAACATTATGCATTCATCATTATTATGATCACAATATACTCATAAACATACATTTTTTAACATTTTATTCATATTATATGTCAGCTTGTATTATCCCTAAATTATTTTATCATAAAAAAAACAATTTATATCATTAAAAACTTATGGTTAATTAAGTTTTTTGTTGTGATATAAATAATTAAAGAGTTGGAGACTGTGATGAAACTGAAACAGCATAAATTGCAGTCCTATCAAAGGGGGTAGACAGAAAGATATTGCACAGCGTCTCAAAAGAGGTTAATCTACAGTACTGGATATTTTAAAATGATATTAAATGATATTAAGACACTGAAAATTGGACTCCAAATCCGGTTAAGGGCGTAAAAAGTTAATAACAGCTATAAACGACCGTTTCTTAATACTTCATTCTGCACGAAATCCCACGTTGATATCTAAGCATCCACAAAGTGAGCTACCAAATATAAGATACAAGAGGAAATATTTCGGTTTTTAAAATAAATTAAATACAATTTTGCAAATACTTTTATTTTATTTATTCTACATGTTGAACATATTTTTTCTTTTTTGATTGAAAATTAAATTCAATTCTCCGATATATTCTTGGTTCATAATAATGTCAATAAGAGAAATTTTAAAAGGGTATTAATTTCACACGTTTTACATGGGAATATTATTAAGTTTTTGACTTTTCATGTCGGGCCAACTTAATCCCCTCACAGTTTATTTGGTCTATTATTTAAATAAATAAATTAAATTAATCTCTTGTCTGATTCAATACACACTAGAACTTTTAATATAAAGAGAAGAGAAAATATACAAACAACACTTCTTAACGAGGCTATGTATAAATGTATGTGTGTGTGTGTAGAATTGGGGATCAGTACACTGCGACCTAATAGATGATATATTGTGTTCCCCTTCTGCTGCCAAGTTATTAGGGATACCTTGCCGACTAGAGCAGGTCTTACAGTTCTATTTTCCTTAAGAAGCTTAGAATGTTGGACAGCTTTAAAGTGGGATTCTCCTTCTTCTATTTGATGTGCCTCCAAGAACCGCATTCTAGAATTTTCTTAAGCGCTACACTTTAAAAGGATGTGCACTCTTCTCTTTCTGCGAATCCGAGTTTCTTGAGGTATCCCTTCACGTGGCAGTCCCTGTCAGGATTCCTGTCAGATCTCTAAATTGGTTTTTACTTAGGCTTATGAATCTCTTTTCATCGTAGTTCCCAAGAAGTACCTTCGCTTGTCTTATTCAGTGCAGATCCATCCAATAATTAAAAATCCTGCTCTCTTCCTCTCTTTTTAGTCCTTCCAGCATTGCACTGTCACTGATTCCACAGAAACGTTCGGACACCAAAAATGGTATCTCACCCCCTTTTCTCGCGAATCTATCTACTATTTCATTCCCCTCTACCCGGTGTATCCCGGTACCTACAGGATTAGCGAGCCTAAATTGAGACACAAATTTCTTTTTTACGCGAAAAATGCCCGAATTTACCAAGAAACAGTATTGTCTATTTGGCACATGTGCAGTTGACCTTGGGCCAACCTAGAAGAGAAAAACATGGGCACATAGCGTAAAAAGGGTCTTCGGCATCTTAGCCGATAACGATCTTTCATATAAATATTATATTTTTAAAAACAATGCATATGATCTTTTAGGCACTTCAAACCAATATTACTAAACTATTACTTATTTATTTGAACATATCTTTTTCTCTCTCACATATACATATGCTAGAAATATTTGCAATCCCTTTTGGGTATATTCAGTGCATATAAGACCTTTTTAACACATAAAATACTCCCTATAATAGTATTTTACCACGAAAACGCTCCCATAAGTTTTATTTGTATATTATTTTGTATTATTATTATCGCAGAAATATACTTTCGACTAACTGACAGGTAGACATGCAGTGAAATTACTTAAACTCTGAATAAAAAAATATTTTGAAAGTTTATCTTTGCCATAAAATTAATAGAAACTGATTACGTCTCTATACAAACAACAAACCCTATTCATTACAGAATATATTTAATAGTAACACTTAGCGCAACGGTATACACGTGACTTATTTCATATAAATGAATTTTCCGAAATAGAATTAACACACAAACAAAACACTTCAAAGATGACACAAAAAAAATCAAAATTCCACTCTTTGATCTCAAAACAACCCTTAAAAACTACCCCTAAAAAAGGCTTCGGCCGTTTCAGCACTTCATCTCTGGTATCCTAAAGTTTTTGGTTATTTCGAATGTCTAGATGTCATCCTTGGTCACAAAACAGCGTTAGTTTAACTACTAAAAAGAAAAGTAGATTTATGGCTAAGACAACGTATTAAATGTTTCTCGTTTTTTCAACAGCCATAAAACTTGTTCTTCACGCAACAAAACTGGAATTACAATTATCAATAAATAATATATTCTTGAATAATAAAATTATAAAGAAGTGAGAATTGAAATGATTAAATTCCGAATACTGTATTTTTACATGCCATAATTTTAAACTTTAAGAAATTTAGAACTTAAATATTGAAGATAAACTCTAATTCTTAACTGTTACTGTAAGACCCTTTGTATATTTTGTACCCAGTAACGCGCGTAAAATACTTATGGCAGCATTTCTACCTTTTAGGGTTGCTTTTTGTTATATTCATTAAAAGTTTCCAAAGTGCTGTTAAAGTAAACATAATCTTCTTACCCTCAACGTAACACAAACAGCCTGTACATATCTTCCGTTTGTATATTTCCACCCTTAAAATTAGGTCGAAAAATGGCTTGTTTATTTTTGTTTTGTATTTTTAGGCTACAAATTTTGAAATATGTGAAATTCAGCAACAATTTTCTTTATTATTACTTAGTCATTACTCGCTAAGTGTTTGATTTGTTAAGGTGAAATTTATAATAATTTTGGTTTTTCTAATCTACGAGTAGCCCTGGAATTTTTTTTCCTAACTGTAAAACATACATTTTATTTGAGGTGTGGCTATACAATAACAATATTATTGCTGTAAAACGTTTTATTTAGTAATTATCATTCAATATACACCTTTTATAATTTAATTTTATTACCACTGAATAAGAAAGTTACAATAATTTTCCACATCCATGTATTTGTTGAATCTATAAGCTACGAACAGCTTGTCCGGATATCAAATAACAAAATTTTTACTTTCTAATACTCCGTCACAAAATAAAGCAATTATAATTCAATTTAATTTAAAATTAATTAAAGAAATTAAACTTACACCTATTTAAAGAGAAACACCACATACATACATATCAAATCATATTCAAAAAATAATATCCAAAATCATTTCCATTTCCAATGCTAATTTAATAATGGCACTGTATAAATATTCTGATGTTGGTTTGCTTTTTTCCACTCAAATATTCTCATACAAAAAGAATATACCTTTACAATTTTATTTCTAAAGGTAACAAATTAAATAACGTTGGACCGATATACATAATATGCCTTTGCGAAGCCGCATATAATGCCACAGGAAAGGTAAGGCCTCCACTGTGAACAGACCTGTTTGAACATTGTGCATAATCGGACTTTTATATTTATCACACTTCTTCATAAATTTTAGAACATTTTTAAAATATAATTGCCTGCTAGTTAGGTCAGGTTGTTCAAATAGTAAGTCTGATGGGAACCTCCTTGATTTATTTAAGAATATTTTTATTATATACTTTTGAATAACAGTTAACGGGTAAAGAATGCTACCACATGCACTGCCCCTAACGTTCAAACCATAAGTGAGGACTGATTCAATTAAAAACCTTGGATTACAGAGAGGATCTTGAAATATGCAGGGAGATAAAGAGAAACCCCGACCATTGCCTCAATATAAGAATGAACAACGTAAATGACCGCAACCCCATTTTCAAACTTTTTTCTTAAATTATTAATTTCAACTACGCCTATGTTCGTGTAATTTGTTACTTTTTTACAAAAATGGAAATCATTTCACGCCACTGAACCCAAGTGTTCGAAATATATCACAGAATGACCGATAACAGCAACGCTGTAGATTAATAAACTTTTACTGCCCTTTCTTTCTGCCTTTTTTTCTCTTTTCGCTCATTGTCAATGAATTATTGATTTGAAATACAATTGACAAGAAATTGAAATAGAACTAATACAGAAAATCTCTATTAAGGCTTACACATACTTGTATGTAATTTTAATTTTTGGACAGTTTTATTGCTATGCTATGCTATGACTGGGTAGCATAACCTCACTCTTTTGGATTTTTATTAAAGAGGTTTATTGTTTTAACAGTGTTAATGTAGTAGTATGTTGAATGTTTTGGTTTTAATTTTAATTTGTGAAAGAGTTTTTTAAAAATTTTTTTAATTGTATACAATTTGTTCTGTGTGGAGGCTACGGCTGGCGACTGCTCTCAAACTGGCAGGGTTAAGGTGTGCTCTTTGACGAGTGAGTATGGTTGGTGAGTACTAAGCTTATTTGCTGACCATGTTCTCTTGTTTTTAGGGTCTGAGCCCTGAGGATGGTCTGTTAGACCGAAAGCGCTTGGCCGATATTAATAAAAACATACACTGAAATACAAAACCCGTCTATTTCTTGATTTCTTCGGTGTACAACCTGTTAATAACTTATTAATTCAATTAAAGCCTAATAAGTTAATCTCAGTAGTTTCAAAGACAGGAATTCCCTCAGTTGGTAGAACTTGCCTATAGTCTTTCGAAGTTTTTTAGTGATATAGTTTACGAAAGCATCATATCTGAGATTCCTGTCAATGAACATTCATAAGTATTTAACGTTGTCTGTCACTGCCACAGACTCAATACATCCGCACTGTTTTCCACCCATAACATTCATTATATTGTATTAAAAGGTTAGGATATAGAGAACTAACCCTATTATTCATAAAAAAAAGGCTATGTGGACAGTTTTTCTGACATTAATTGTCAGAAGATTCTGATCCATCTACAATCATACCCTCCAAAGTAATCCTCTGCTCTCTGAAATGTCTCCTGCCAAGATTTCCCTTTAATTAAAATAACTGTATCATCGGCATTACAAATACATGCGCTATTTTTAATTGGAAAAACAGTAAAGAGGTCATTTATATATATAGAGAATAGGACAGGACCCAATACTGTTCCCTGCGGTACCTCAAATTCCACACTACCTATTTTACTTAATGTTTGATTTATTCTTACCTTTTGTGTTCGATTAGTTATGTATGACTCAAACAGGTCATCACAACACCTCGAATCCCAATACTTTGAAGTTTATTTAGTAATTTTTAGTGTACCATAGCGTCAAATGCACGAGCCAAATCAACAAATATCCCCAGTGTCTTAAATTTGGTATTAAACCCACGAATTGTATAATCCTGCACTATTGCATCCTCCATGCCAACTCCCGATCGAAATTTATACTGAGAAAGAGACAAAATTTTATTTTCTCTCAAAAAAAATCATCCAATCTGAGTTTAATACACTTCTCGAAAAGTCGGCTGATCGAACTAGCCATAGTAATAAATCGATAGTTTTCCTTATTTAATTTATCCCCCGATTTATAAATTAGAACGATAACAGCCTTCTTTAAAATGGCAGGATATGTACCCTTTTTCAATTATTAAATTTATTGAATGGAAAAGAGACTTTCTAGGGCAAATATGATTATCTTCCAATATTTTAGGAGAGATATTGTCATCACCAGCTTTAGTGTTTAAATGATATATCCCTATAATGCTTCGTGCAAATTTTACATCGTTCAAAACAGTACTGGACGTCGTCTTTTGTAAGCTCCTTCATGACGCGTACCGCTTTTTCTTTCAGAGCTTCCATGGATTAAAATATTGTTCCTTTTAATGCAGATTTGACCTTAGGGAACAGATAAAAGTCACATTGGGTCTTATACAAACAAGAATAATTCCGTGATACGATTAAATTTTGAAACCTGATATAACCTTAATCTAACAGGGTAAATATGGGCGCTTCTTACATCTCTTATGATTTCCAAGGAACCGAGACACAAGTTCACTGGATATTTTATTTTAATCTTAATTTGCTGAAAATCGTACTTAGATATTGATGTTTTAAAATCACAAAATTCTCGAATTATCAACCTCATGCAATTTTTTAAACTGTTAAGACGTTGATTCGATTTTAATCAACAATCAGGTCAATAAAGGAAACTTTTGAAAATAATCGAATCATGCGAAAGTCCATGTATATGAGACAGTCGAGTACAGAATAATATTCAAGCTCTTTATTAGATTTTAAACTGCTAAAGTTTATATTATATCCTCCTGGTACGAGATAGCAGTTATGGTATAGTTTTATGCTTGAAACGTGATTACGCCAAGACATATTGTTGCCATAAGGGTAAGAGAGTCATTAAAATGATCATAATTTTGAGGCGCAACGTTATCTTCTGTGTTTGTATACTTCCATCTGTAAAACTGGGTCAGAAAAATGTCCTTTAGTTTCCTTCGACTGCCGAAACTTGAAATTTGTGATTCTATGCACGTATAATCCGCAGTACTAGCTTCACCATGGACCAATAAAAAGAAATCTTGAAACATTGTAGTGCCATAGGAAGGATATTTTGTTATATTATATTTGAAAATGTAAGGACTCATACACACTGGCAGTTCATATATAAATTTTCATTTATTTATTGAAGATTTTTGTTAAAATGCAGAAAAGTCGTAAAAAACATAATGGAAAATCATAGGAAGATATATTATGTTGCACTGTTCCACTATTTGGATAATCATACACACATCAATTATATTGAGTAATACAGGGTGTCTCAAAAGAAAGTACACATTTGTTTTGCTTATTGCGTGAACGCAACTATTCCAAGCGGCGCGGGGGGTATGTCAATCAGTAGCTTGGCTCTTGGGAATTTAGTCGCTATGGAGCGTTTCTCGGGAGCGGACCCTGCTTTATGCGTACGTGAGTTTTACAAAAACGGTAATTCGGCGACTGTAGCGCGTAGAAAATTCTGCAATTTTCGACATATTCGTCACTTAAATGATGCGTCAAGTGCTCGGCTTATTGGAAAATGGGTCCAGAAATTTGAAGAGACCGGTTCAACACTAAATAAACCAAAATCCGGGCGTCCGAGGTCTTCGAGAACGGTCGAAAACGTAGAGAGTGTTACTCAGTCTGTTCGTAACGACCCAAACGTTTCGATTCGTAAGCGTGCTGTTGCTTTAAATGTGCATAGGTCATCATTATTCCGCATTTTACACAAAGATTTAAAGCTGAACCCCTATCAAATTCAGTTGGTGCAAGAATTGAAGCCTCAGGATGCTGGTCAGAGGCTTGACTTCGTAAACCAGATGACTGAACGCTTTTCAACGTTTACCAACATCTTCTTTTCGGATGAAGCCCATTTTCATCTTAATGGTCTTGTAAACAAGCAAAATTGCCGCTATTGGAGTGCAAACAATCCAAAACACAAACATCAGAAACCTCTACATTCGCCGAAAGTGACTGTATGGACTGCGATGTCAGCGCGAGGAATTATCGGCCCGTACTTTTTTGAAGATGAAAGGGAACGCACAGTAACAGTGCCTTCAGAGCGGTATGTGGAGATGTTAGACGACTTCTTCGTGCCTGAACTGCAAAATTTTCCTGGCTATAATCAAAGAACATGGTTCCAGCAAGACGGAGCAACTTCACACACGTCCAACATGTCTCTGCCACGAGTGCGTGAAATTTTTCCTGGCAAATTGATCTCAAAGAAAGGTGACATAAGTTGGCCTCCACGCAGTCCTGATTTATCACCTATGGACTTTTTCCTATGGGGTTATGTCAAATCAAAAGTTTACGCCAACAAACCGACTTCCCTGGCACAATTAAAAGAAAATATCCGCCACGAAATGGCAGACATCACGGAGAATACCTGCCGAGCCGTCATGGGCAATTTTAGTGTTCGATTAAATGAATGCCGTGAGCGCAACGGATTACATTTGGACGATATCATTTTTAAAAAATAAATTCCCAAACAATGTATTTTAATATGTAATAAACATTTTTTCAATAAAGTCCTGACTTTTTTTAAATCGATTTTTTAAATGTGAACTTTCTATTGAGACACCCTATATAATTAGCGCTGTCCTTTCCCAGAAGTGAACGACATTGAAAACATGTTTCTGAATATTATATTTTCTTGAACATTTTAAAAAATTTAATATGTCTCATGTATTAATCACGAAAGTACAAATTCTTAATTTTATTAACTGTATATTAAATATTTTCAGTTAACTAACAATCAAAGACTGATTTAAATTCGAATGAATTATATATTATAGAAAGGATAATCAGATAACTATCTGAATTTGGAATTTTAATAGAGGCGTACATTGCAAAAATATTATATTTGGATTGAATCAAAAGTTAGCAAATATTTATAAGGTATGCTAACGAAAAATGAACCCTAAAATTTTTAAGTTAAAAGTTATATTTTTTATTCAGATTTTTAAGCTTGTCACTTTGGTAATCTTTACATTTACACTCATTGACAAAATTATCAAATTATTTTTGTTATGTTTTTTGTTTGAAAACATATGCTGATGTTATTTATCTAGTAGACGAATATATTCACTTCTTTAAAATTATATTACTTTTTTCATGACTCATTTTATATTAAAAAAAAGAGATTCCTTATATATTTAAAAATTTAAGTGAATTAGGTTATGAGCAGTAAATCAAATGAGTGATAGTAATTCACGTTGGATTTAAAACAACAGTGTGCCTGAAGTTGCACAATTTATAGCTCTACACAATAAAAGATATAGACAAAAAGATGGCGCACGATGTCTTAGAAGAGCACAGTTGCAGTGTAGAATATTTAAATAACGCATCAGAGACTGAACATTTCTTTCGAAGGAAAAATATTGGGTTCACGAATGGGAATAGAATTCATTTATTGAAACCAGATAGTCAGAGAGCTTCTATAAGTTATTAACAGGTTGTACACCGAAGAAATCAACAAAAGGAGAGATTGTGTATTTCAGTGTGTGGAGACTGTTCTTCAAGTGGCAAGGTTAAGGTGTGCCCTTTGACGAGTGAGTGTGGTTGGTGAATGCTGAGTAAGCTTATTTGCTGACCATATTCTCTTGTTTCTAGGGTCTGAGCCCTGAGGATGGGCTAAGTAAGACCGAAAGCGCTTGGTCGATAATAATATAAAATATACACTGAAATACACAATCTCTCCTTTTCTGTAGAGAGCTCCTAGCCAATGTTCGGTAAGTGTTTGATGTAATTTGCAATTTTGCACAGTAGTGAATATATGAGAGAACAAATGGGGAGGAGGAGGATGAAGAGTATATACTCTCCATCCTCCTCCTCCTCATTTGTTCTCTCATAATATTTTTCGAATTACCTCGTATACATGTCTCATTCATTTGCTTATACTCTGGTTATTATTATTTTGAATTTATTTTAACAATTCTTGTTGGACCACGCACTTAAGTGAAAAGTCACTGGTGGTCGGATATTGTATCGATATCAAGGCCAAATATAAGGTTAATGCTCTTACTGTGATCGCACTCAAGATTAGTCGTGTTATTAACTTTAAGATTAAACTCAAGGTAAAGTATCAGCAGACGAATGGAACATGTATACGAGGTTATTCGAAAAATATTATGAGAAAACAAATGAGGAGGAGATGAAGAGTATATATTCTTCATCCTCCTCCTCCTGGTTTGTTCTCTCATATACTTACTACTTTGCACAATGGTACTTTTATAATAGACAAATAGGAAATCGAAGCTTCGGTTGACTTTTTTTTGGAGATACAAAAAAGATATGTGCCAAAAGAAATGTTTGTTTCCCGGTCAAATTAAAACTATATAAAAATTAAGTTAATTTTGAATACAAATATCCCAGACGGTTTGAATAGTATTGACGTAGAATTAGATTGACCACCGTACAGCCCAAACTTAAATCTAATACAGCACAATACGGGATCAACTAAAATACCATATACGACGAACAAATTTAGTGCCAAGTATAATAAAACAGCTTCGGTTTACAGTATGATATGACTAGAACGCAATTCTTTAGGAATACATCGAAATTCCACTTAGCAGCAAAGTAAGAAGAACGCAAGCAGGAATTATTGTTCATGAAGGAAATATTTGTCAGCTTTATTTTTTTAATGTTGTTTATTTAGAATTTACAAACTGTTCTTTATAGTACAAAGTTTCTAAATGGCCTTATTCATCAAAATTTATTTTTTTAAAAGTAATTACATCATTTCGTCCATAAGTATTTTAAATGTATTATTTGTATTTCTAGAAATCATTTCATCAGCAAATTTTTTAACAATTCGTTACAAGAGAAACAGATAAATCTCTCTTTTATTCAAAATCGAAAAGCCATAATGTGATCTTTTTAATCCACTTGGAAGCTTTTCAATTCTTCTAAGGCCATTATTTTCCAGACTGCCTTTCTGACTAAAATACGCCGCATCTAAGTAGTTCTGGCAGCGTGCCCGAGGTCGGATCCAATGCTTTCATGAACCACCTTCGATGAAACTAAGCATATTTTTGAGGACCTATGTTTGCGCCATCTACGAGATTATATTGATTTAACCCTACTGGCTTTCGGCCATTTAAGCTTATTCAATGCATTTCGACACATTTGTCTTTTTCTTAACATATAGGTCATGGTATGAATAAGAATAAAGGATTATTTGTTGAATAATAATTTTAAGGCAATTTACATATAAATATAATATTCATATTTTAGGAAATTGTGAAAACATGGAAATAGACCTATAAATATTTTATTATTAGCTGAGGGGGCTTTTTCATATTTAGGGTTCAAAAAATCATTTTTTTTTGCATTTTGTTTTTCTATGATCTTTCTAGATATCCCTGGAAGTTTTAAGTTTAAGACATAAAAAAACAAAATGTCATCCTTCCGGATATCGCAAATCCTGGTGAAATTAATGACAACTTTGTTCAATTTTTAAGCACCAATCATAACTCTCCAGATCAAAAGAATTTGTATAAATCTAAATAGACTCAAAAATAACAAAACCCCCGGGCCAGACCTGATACACGGAGAAGTTCTCAAATTAATTGACTCAGAACAAATAAAACTACTGACCACCCTCTTTAACAAAATTTACATGAACGGTCAAATACCAAAAGACTGACTACTGTCGACATTCATCGCGATTCCCAAAAAAACGAATGCAACTAAGTGCTCCGATCATAGAATAATCAGCTTGATGAGCCACGCTTTAAAAGCTTTTCTTAACATCATTCAAGCACGAAAATATAGAAAACTCGATGAAAACGTAAGTGACACGCAGTTTGGCTTCAGACAGGGACTTGGCACTAGAGAGGCCTTGTTTTCCATGCAGATTCTGATTCAAAGAGCACGTGACATCAATGCCGACGTCTTTGCATGCTTCATAGATTTTGAAAAGGCATTTGACAAAGTGCAGCACAGTAAACTGATTTCAATCCTACAAGAGACAGGAATCGACGACAGAGACAGAGAGATAACATCATAGCTATATTCACAACAAAAGGCTATTGTACGAGTTGAGAATGAGACAACAGAAGAATTTAATATAAAGAGAGGAGTACGCCAGGGCTGTATACTGTCGCCACTTCTATTCAACGTATACTCAGAACATCTCTTTAAAGAAGCACTGGGCAACATAGAAGATGGAATTATTGTAAAGGGAGAAGTAATAAACCACCTAAGATACGCTGATGATACCGTTCTTATAGCCGATACTGCAGAGGGACTTCAAAGAATTATCGACCGAATAGTGACAACTTGCAACATATATGGTATGAAGATAAACTGCAAAAAGACGCAAACGATTATTGTCAGTAAAAACGACGTCGGCAATATACAGTTTACTGCCAACAACGTAACTCTCACAATGGCCGAGACGATCACATATCTAGGCTGCACGTTGAATAAGGACTGGGACCCCTCTCGAGAAATAAGAAGCCGAATCGAGAAAGCAAGAGGTACTTTTAATAAGCTGCGCAACATACTCTGCAACCTATCCCTCAATATACATACGCGGATCAGGATTTTGAAATGCTATGTACTCTCAACTCTCTTATATGGAGCAGAAGCCTGGACCCTTACCGATGCTTCATGTAAACGTATAGATGCATTTGAGATGTGGTGCTACCGCCGCATGCTTAGGGTTCCTTGGATACACCACGTATCAAACGAAAACATTTTACAACGTATCGGTGGAGAACTGGAATACCTTACAAATGTCAAACGCAGAAAATTGGAGTACTTTGGACATATCATGCGGAATGAGAAATATCGCCTGCTCCAACTTATCCTGCAGGGGAAGATGGAAGGCCAGAGATCAGCTGGACGAAGACGAATATCATGGCTGCGCAACCTACGAACATGGACTGGAATGACATCAACAGGTCTGTTCAGAGCAGCAGTGAATAAAGTAATATGGACCAATGTGATAGCCAACATCCAAAGAGGATAGGCACTTTAAGAAGAAGATAAATCTAATAAACATATTTGTAATAAAATATTTAAATTTAAATTAGTATCAACTTTAAAGATTGGAAATGCCATTTTCCAATCTACCCGGAAGGAAGCTATGGTTCGGCCCCTACCCAAATGCACAAACCCTTCAACATTGGCGGATCTGAAACCAATAAGTGTACTACCAGCTTTATTGAAGGTACCTGAAAGAATAATTTACCACCAAAGTGAAAGTTATGTAGAGGATAATGCTATCTTGCTTCAGAGCCAGTTTCAGGGAATCTCACAGCACAACCTCTGCGCTATTAAAGGTTACTGATGATATTATAATAAACGCAATTGTTAAATGCAATATAAACCAACTTAAAGATAAAGAAGGAGAAATAAAAACTGGACGGAATGAAGTAGCTAATATCGTAGAAGAGTTCTATTCAAATTTGTACACTTACCCAAAAGCAGACATCAAGCTCCCCAATATTACAAACGTTAGTTCAGAAGAAATACCTGTCCTCACAGTCGAAGAGTTGAAAGATGGTCGTGTCTCAGGTGAAGATGGTATATCTAAATAAATGTTGGAGCTTGGAGGGTCTGCAACGCTACATTCAATGAGTATTCTTGTCAATAAATGTCTTCAAAACGGTAAAATCCGTGATAACTGGCAAAACGCCCTAGTCATTCTTCTGTACAAAAAAGGCGACAAATCAGACATTATTGCCCCATAAGTCTTCTACCACATCCGTACATATTGCTTACAAAGATTATAACTTATAGACTAACAAACAAATTTGACTCTTGTCAACCTCCAGAACAAGTTGGGTTTCGAAAGGGCTTTAGTACAACAGAGCAGATACAGAACATCAAATTATTAATTGAAAAATGCACCGAACATAATATTCAAATCCACCTAGCATTTGTTAATTATAGCAAGGCTTTTGATTCTGTCGAACTATGGGACCTATTTCAAGCAATGGACAATGCAAGGATTGACACCAGTTACAGAAATCTTCTGAAATATATTTATAATTAGGCCACACTGCAACTAAAGATAACAGAGGACCTATAAACACAGAAGATAAATATTGGTCGAGGGGTGCGATAAGGAGATACGATTTCCCCTAAACTCTTTACTTTAACACTGGAAGATATCTTTAAATAACTAAACTGAGAACATAAGGTCATTAGCATCGATGGTAGATATCTTGGCCATTTATGTTTCGCGGATGACGTGGTATTAATAAGTAAAGATTTGGACAAGTTACATGAAATGCTCTCCGAGTTGAAAAATGCTTCAGAGAAAGTTGGATTAAGCATGAACCTAGCAAAAACCAAAATCATGTCTCCAGAAGCTACGCCACTTTATGTAGGAAACAACGAAATACAAAGAGTCAAGGAATATGTGTATTTAGGCCATCTAATTAGACTTGGGAAAGAAAACCAAGAAGCGGAAATAAACAGAAGAATTAGAATGTCATGGGGAATCGTTAGAAGATTGGGATACGCTCTTAAAAACCCCGATATTCCCATTATTTGAAAATAAGACTATTTGACTCTTGCATTCTCCCAGTAATGACCTATGGAATGGAGACAACCACATTAACAGTTAAAGCAGCCAATAAACTGCGTACTACACAGCGAGCAATAGAAAGAATCATGCTGCGAATATCACTACGTGACCGAATAAGGGACGAAGAAGTAAGAAGACGTATGAAAGTGGAGGATGTGATAAAACGCATTGCTACTTTGAAATGAACCTGGGTGGACACGTCGCTAGGCAATACTATACAAGGTGAACAAAACATTTATTGCAATGGAGACCTAAGTCGTCAAAAAAAGGTATCGAAAGACCCCCAAAAAGATAGATAGACGACATAAGAAGGAAATCAGGTAGAAACTGGTACCGGATTGCAGAAAATAGGTTGGAATGGAATGGAATGTCCAGAAGTTGACCAAATTGGGCTGCTAGAAAGAAGGAAAGAGAGAGAGATGATATTATTGGTTCAAATTATCAGAATAACAGCTATAGGACTGTTGGATTATTCTAAAGCATTTGATACAGTAAGTTATGAAGTTTTATTTTAAAAACTTCAATTTCTAGGATTTGACGAAATTTTTATCTCATTTTTCTCCTTATATCTATCAGGTAGACATCAAAAAATCCTTATAAATAATAATTTTTCCGGCAATAAATCAGTGTCATCGCCCCTATCGTTCCTTCTATATATCTCAGATTTATTTAATAGTCACTATCTGTATTATGCTCGCTTGTGCCGATGATATTTAGGTATATTATAGTTTTGATCTGAGAGATGCATATCAGCTTTGGCAACTCAAATATAAAAAGTATTGTACAAACCTGCGTTTGTACCAGTTATTAATTCAGAAGCTATTTTATTAGATGAAAAATGCAAGTACTGCATTTTAAAGAATTTTTATACTCATCCTACGAAAAAAAATCTGTGGGTCGCTGATTTTTTCTATATTTAATGATATAATTGTTTTGTACGAAACGTGTTTGGATTATATAAAAAAAAGACGGATTCAACCAATGCAAGGTAATTGTTTTCAACCTCAGAAAATATGATCGGATTTCTGTAACTTTGTGAAGGTTGAACTGAGTTCCTTTGGGTGATATTTGGAAAATGTATCTTCCATCTTTGGTGCGCTGCGCACGAGTAGGTCCTCATACCTCCGTCATGCTTGGCTCACATTAATTCATAAACAATTCTCATTTATTATTTTATTGATTTGTTTGCATCGGATACGTCAAACTTGAATTGTGTCTAGCGTCAACCACCTTATACGACAGCTGTAAGTCCATATGTTTAAGCCAAATTTTCAAAATAACATATTAAGATGTCAAGAAGTTATTAACTTATTTTCCCATTAAAAATTACCTGTTGTAAAGTCAATTTATCAGAATGTTCCCATAATATAAATTTAATATTTTATTTACTTAATTTTCATAAAATAATTTATTACAGTGATCCATCAATATCATTTGCTAAAAAGTTCTCGCCTACCTTTCTAACCTGTTATTTAATAAATGTTTCAGTTTAGAACTTAAAGGAAGATTAATAAGTCAGTAACGGAGAGTCGTCGCAAATTGGAAATATTTATTTCCATAAAACAAATAAACATTGAACGATTTAACCAGCAATATTTCGATTTAAATGTATTAATATATCTCTAAAACATATTTTACTTTATTGTCAAAATAAATTCAGATACAAGGAGATTAATTTGACAAAATATGTTCTAGAACATTAGTTTTAAACTCCCTTGCAATATACCTATTTTGAATGCACTGAAAGCTGCATTAAATATATTAATACAATTATATAAGAGAAATTTAGTTCTCAACCAATTGAAAAATCTTAAACCAAAGGGTGTTTTTTATAGAGGTATAAAACCTTTAAATGGAATAAAACAAAGATGAATTTTTCAAATTGACATGAAATTTACTTTATTCGAAAGATAACCTTCTGGCATTATAATTTAAATATGACTTCTGACATATGATGGCCACGGCTGGCTCGGACGTAGTCTAATCTCGAGGTCCAATTTTCGATGACTTTTTCCAACATTTGTGGCCGTATATCGGCAATAACGCGGCGCATTGTGTCCTCCAAGTGATCAATCGTTTTGGGCTTATCGGCGTAGACTAGCGACTTCACATATCCCCACAGAAAATAGTCTAGCGGCGTTAAGTCGCACGATCTTGGAGGCCAATTACGGGTCCGAAACGTGAAACTATGCGGTTACCAAACGTTTCCTTCAATAAATCAATTGTGGCACGAGCTGTGTGACATGTTGCGCCGTCTTGTTGAAACCACAGCTCCTGCACATCATGGTTGTTCAATTGATGAACGAAAAAGTCAGTAATCATGGCTTTATAGCGGTCACCATTGACTGTAACGTTCTGACCAACATCGTTTTTAAAGAAGTACGGACCAATAATTCCACCAGCCCATAAGGCAGAACAAACAGTCAGTTTTTCTGGATGTAACGGTGTCTCAACATACACTTGAGGATTATCATCACTCCAAATACGGCAGTTTTGTTTATTGACGTATCCATTCAAACAAAAGTGAGCTTCATCGCTAAACAAAATTCGCTTATGAAAATCGGGATCAACGGCAATCTTATTTTGGGCCCATCCACCGAATCTACGCCTTGCTAGGTGATCGTATGGCTTCAATTCTTGCACGAGTTGGATTTTGTAAGCACACAAACCAAGATCTTTCCGCAAAATCTTCCATAAAGTGAATTGACACATATCCAATTCCTGTGCACGATGGCGGATAGACTGATTCGGGTCTTCCTCTACGCTACGCTCTACAGCAGCAATGACTTCTTCTGTACGCACTGTACGACGTCTCTGTGGATACATATTATCATTTAGAGTAAACGTGGTGCGAAAACGTTCCATAGTTAATCGAATTAATTGCTCTGATGGACGATTATGTTGACCGTAAAATGAACGTAGTGCGCGATACGTATTTCGAACAGAACCATGATTTTCAAAATAAATTTGCACAATTTGGAAGCGTTGTTCAGGCGTCAGTCTATTCATGTTAAAATGTCAAACCAAACTAAACATAAATCACTTGACAGCTGACAAAATGGCCGCCAATTAAAAAAGTGTTGCCAACTTAATTTTATACCTCTATAAAAAAACACCCTTTATAAGGACAAACGTAGTATGTTCTACCACAGTTAGAGACAAAGTACTATGTCAGATTGCAAGTGTACCAGGAAAGGGTGGAACCCTTTGCCATGGTGGTGCACCGATATCTGTAGGCCGGTTTCGAACTTAGCTTTTGTCAGTACAGAATAGTCCAGTGTACCTCAGAATCTGAGAAATAAATCCTTTAAGCAACTTATATAAGACAAAATATGAAATCTAATACAAGCAGCGCCATCTCCCAGCATTCCACGCAATCTGAATATATAATCTCGTAGGAATCTGATGCTGAGGTGCTCTGGCGTATTCTGTACTAACGAGAACCAACAAGTTCGAAACCGGTCTACAGATGGCGGTGCACCATCATGGGAAAGACGTCTACCCTTTTCTGGTATTCTTGTAATCTGAGATAGTGCTTTGTCTGTAACTGTGTTAGAACAGAGTACATTTGTCCTTATAGTATATAGTATATACGATAGGTTTTTTCAGTTGGTTGAGAACTAAGTTTCTGTTAGATATTTGTATTTTATACACCCAACTGCAAGTATATTCTATTTACTATTGGTAAATACATTAATCCTTACAATATGAGTAACCATTAAAAATATACATGAGGTTCAAATTGAAAACCTCTTTTCTTTTGACGTCAGGTAAAATTGTTATTAATAATTAATGCAAACTTAAAAATACTTCAGAATCCTTCAACACAAATATTCCTTAAGTAACAAACAAGATTACTTTTAAAAATATTTTCTCAAGATGACCAGAAAATGCTGCTTCAAATTGTTTAAAGAGTATAAATTTCCATTGCAAAGTAGGTAAAACAGCACGTTATGGGGCAGTAAATTTTCCACGACATCGAATTCCAGTTCGTGCACGTTGATGAATCGGAAATATTTTCCACGGTATGATTGCGAGAGAGCCGAATTGTTATGCATGTACAATTCGATACGTGTCCGAATTTTAGAATTTAGTGTTATAGGTCCGTATATTACCACTTACATATTAGATCAATCGTCGATAAATTTCTATTTTGAATATGAGAAATTCCCAGACAGTAAAATGTCTATTTTAATGTGCCAAGGACGATATGTTCTTTGAATTTGTTCCTAGCTCAATTTAACGATCATAAACTATGTATTTAAATTGTATCTCATCATAGTAAGTCCCAAAAATATATATATATATATATATATATATATATATATATATATATATATATATATATATATATATATATATATATATATACAGTGCCTTCATTTCAAAACGAACCATCCTTAATAACTTTGTTAAATAGAAAAATTTAAAAAAAAGAAAAAACACGTCAATTTAGATGTACAGGGGGAAGTTTAATTTTGCATTTGTTAAAAGTCTGTCAATCACCTCCTCACCTCCAGCTAACCTCACTTTGATATGTCAAATGGGAACCCCCACCTTGTGACACATCATTGTAAGCAGCATAAAATTGTCTATCCAACCGTATAAAAAAAATTAAATCGGTTGACGTACAAGCGAACAGTGTGCAAAAATGTCTTGTAATAATGCATAATATATCGGCCTCGAACTTTAGTATGTCAAATGATTACCCTATAGTGTGATACATCATTTTAAAGGGCATACTATCTCCTATTTAGCCAATAAAAAAAAACAAAATCTGTTGATGTACAAGCGAATAGTAAGAAAAGATGTGTGGTAATAATAGACACCTTATCACATTAAACTTTATTATGTCAAATGGCTACTTCATAGAGTAAAATATTATTTTAAATTTAAAATAAATATTTTTTTAAAATAATAAACAGTTAAAATATTTGCGAGAAAAAAACTAAGCCTGTTTTAAAATTCATCGCAAAATTCATTGCAGTCTAATCAATCTAGTGTATTTATTTCAATGATATTTTTTGCGGTACCTGATAGGTACAAAAAATCACTGCAATAAATAAAATTTTTAAGATCTTTAAACACCAGTTGTTTATTATTGTTAAAATTGTCATTGTGACGCCTAGTTGAAACGTGAATATAAATGGTGTATACGCTAGCCGAAAGAATAGAAATAATTTTTCTCTATGGAGCTGAAGATCGGTGCGCTCGTAGAACCGCCAGAGCATTTAACGAGAGGCATCAAGACAAAAACGTGGGCCATAAATATGTACTCGAATTGGTACGAAAGTTTGAAGAAACGGGATCCGTTTGTAATAAAAAATATATTGAGAAAAGGGTTGTAGATGAAGCATGCCAAATCGAGGTACTAGGACAGTTTGCAATAGATCCAACTTTATCCATCTCAAAGGTCGCAGATTTAACCAACATTTCTGCTGGCTCTGTGCATAAAGTTTTAAAACAAAATAAGCTTTTTCCCTACAAAATTCAAATTCTTCAAGAACTCGGAGAAGACGATTTTGATAGGACAATTAAATTTTGCGAATTAATGTGCCAACGAATTGACGAGGACCCCCATTTACCTAAGAATATCTGCTTTAGTGATGAATCAACTTTTTTTCTAAATGGACTGGTTAACAGACATAACTGCAGATACTGGGATAATGAAAATCCGCACCTTTTCCGAGAAGGGCATACTCAATATCCCGAAAAAATTAACGTGTGGGCAGGAATTTATGGCAATGAAATCATCGGGCCATTTTTTTTGGAAGATAATTTAACTGGGCAAATTTATTTAAACCTTTTAGAAAACACAATATATCCTGCCATTGTGCAATCTTTAGAAAATCAAGTGGATGAAAATGCTGTTATGGTACTAAATGAAAATAATTTGCATTTCCAGCAAGATGGAGCTCCCCCGCACTACGCTTTGGCAATTCGAGAGTGGCTTGATGAACATTTTCCAGGGACGTGGATTGGCAGACGTGGTGCAATTGAATGGCCAGCACGGTCTCCAGACCTAACCCCTCTAGACTTTTTTCTTTGGGGGTATTTAAAAAGCAAGGTTTATAAAACCCCACCTGAAAATATTGACGATTTAAAAGATCGAATTGTTCGGGAATGTAGAGGAATTAGCAGAGAAACCCTTGCCAATGTTCGTGGGGAATTTCAAAATAAGCTTTTTTATTGTCTCGCTAATAACGGCGCACATTTTGAACATTTAATAAAATAATTTTCTTCAACTGAATAAACTGCTTATATTTAACACACATTTTTGCATCCTAATTGCCTATAACGTCTATTAACTTAATTTTTTTTGACATCGTTGGATAGCAGATCGTACGTCCTTTAAAATGATGTATCACACTATAGGGTAATCATTTGACATACCAAAGTTCGAGGCCGATATATTATGCATTATTACAAGACATTTTTGCACACTATTCGCTTGTACGTCAACCGATTTAATTTTTTTTATACGGTTGGATAGACAATTTTATGCTGCTTACAATGATGTGTCACAAGGTGGGGGTTCCCATTTGACATATCAAAGTGAGGTTAGCTGGAGGTGAGGAGGTGATTGACAGACTTTTAACAAATGCAAAATTAAACTTCCCCCTGTATATCTAAATTGACGTGTTTTTTCTTTTTTTAAAATTTTTCTATTTAACAAAGTTATTAAGGATGGTTCGTTTTGAAATGAAGGCACTGTATATATATAGTTTCTGTGTTTCTTGAACTATTCGTTTTGTTTTATTTTTTTTTTATCTTCCTAGGTCCATTTATACAAACCAAGGAAAAAAACCTATTTAACGTTTCACTCCTTATTCTCCTTTTTCTGAAATATCCTAAAAACAACAAATTTTTTATGTCAACATAAAATTTCAAAAGACAAATAAATATCACATCTTACACATTAATTATTAACATGTTTTGGAATAATTTAGTTTCCACAATATGTGGGCATGTACCTTGAAAACCCAGCTATTTTCATTTTACTAATGATAAGTTTCGAAAAAACAGTTTTTTTTTTAATAATCCTTAAAGTTATTTAATTATTTGTAACTTCAAAATGAAAGTGTTTTAGGAGGATATTCCTTGTCGTATTTTTTTAAGAGGATATACTACGATTTCATTAAATTATATAATAATAACTTAGGTTCTTTATATCTGTTTTATCACTAACTACATATTTTTCTTTTTTCAACTGACTTCTGAAAGATTTTTTTAAGCATTTATGTCGTTAAGTATCTGAAAGAAATAGCTATTATTAACAAGGAGAACACGTCGAAATAGATAGTAATGGTGTCATTAAAGCTATACAAAAAAAATAAATAATGGAAAATCACATGGATTTGATAGCAATACTATTTACAAAAAACCTCCTCGGCAAAAATGGACGTGGAAAAGCCCGGACAATAAAACTAAAAATGAAATAGATTTCGTGATCTGCAACAAGAAAGAAATATTTGTAGACGTCTCAGTCTTAAACACATTTAATACCGGCAGTGATCATAGACTGGTTAGGGCAAGACTCCTCATAAACCTCAAACAGGAAAGATATAAGCTGATCCGTTCACACTCAACTCCCGCAGCTAAAGAACTATACACACGACAAAGCGAATACCAATACGAAATAGCGAAAAGTTTGAAATCGACTAATACTCTGGCACAACAGAACATCAATGAAATGATAGATAAAATCCAAACTACTATAAAAACATCAATGAAAAAAGTATGTGGAAGATTAAGGAAAACTACAGACAAAAAACTTAATGCAAATATATTACAGATGATGGAAAGACGAAGGATGACGGAGAGAAATACAAAAGATTTTAAACAACTAAATAAAAATATCAAGAAAGAAGTAAGAAAAGAACGTTCAAAACAAAATTAATACACGAAACAATAGAAAGAAACACAAATATGAAAGTTTTGAGGTTAGGCCTCTCAAGAGAATGAACCAAAATAACAAAATTAAAGAACAGAGAAGCGGTGACAGTAACACATGTAGATGACATCATAAAGGCTGTGGAAGCATTCTATGCGGACTTATACTCCTCGATCAATACGGATCCAGATCCAACAAAACCGGTAAAACAAATAAAAAATGTAGGATCAGAAGATTTGCCGGAGATATCGTTAGATGAAATAAAAAGAGCACTAAAACAGATGAAGAATGGAAAATGCCCGGGCGAGGATCAAATTACAACTGAGATGTTAAAGATGGGTGGAGACAGTCTTGAAAAAGCGATACAAACACTGATGAATAAATGCTTATACGAAGGTAGAGTACCAGAACAATGGTATAACGCACAAGTGGTACTTCTCTTCAAAAAAGAGAACACAACAAATATAGAAAATTACCGTCCTATCGGTTTATTAAACCACCTTTATAAACTATTCACCTGCATATTGACAAATCGCCTGACTGAAAAGCTTGAATATTACCAGCCTGTGGAGCAAGCCGGCTTTCGAAGTGGATTTAGTACGATAGATCATATCCAAGCCCTACGCACAGTCCTAGAAAAAACCGGGGAATATAACATTCCTATACACCTGGTATTTGTAGATTTTCACAAGGCTTTTGACTAGTAAAATCACTTAATAATGCTAGAATTGACTCCAGGTATACCACTATCATACAGAACATATATAAAAACGCAACTATACAGGTTAAAATAGACGAAGACACAAAAACCGAAAAAATAAACGTTATGAGAGGTGTGCGTCAGGGAGACGTCATCTCTCCGAAACTATTTACGCTAGCTTTGGAAGATGTCTTTAAAAAACTAAATTGGGATGAGAAAGGTTTGAGAGTCGACGGTTCTTATCTTAGTCATCTTCGTTTCGCCGACGATATTCTTGTCATGTCTAGCAACCCAGAAGAGCTAAAACAAATGCTTCAATATTTCAATGAAGAGGCGAGAAAGATGGGACTTAAGATGAACTTGGGAAAAACTAAGTTAATGAGCCCTGACGCAAATGTACATAGAGATTCAAAATGAAATCATAGAGAATGTTCAAGAGTACATCTATTTAAGTCACGTCATGAAACTGGGCAAAGAAAATCAAACGGCGGAAATAACAAGGAGAATAGGGCTGACATGGGCTGCCTTTGGAAAGTTGAAATACGTATTAAGAGATAGAAACACACCAATCAACCTTAAACGGAAAGTATATAACACGTGTGTCTTGCCTGTTGCTACTTACAGCATGGAAACGATAACACTAACCAAACAAAACGCAAATAGGCTCCGAGTCACTCAACGCTCCATGGAGAGACAAATGTTAGGAATCTCGTTACGGGATAAAATACGAAATCAAGTAATAAGATCAAGAACCAAAGTAGCTGACGTCATTGAACGCATATCACGACTAAAGTGGCAATGGGCGGGGCACATTACTAGATAACAGCCCGATAGGTGGACGAGTAAATTACTGCAATGGCGACCGCGAGAAACGAACCGAAATCGTGGCAGGCCACAATGCAGATGGGTAGCTGATATAAGACAGTTTGCTGAAAAAGACTGGCTCCAGAAGGCGAGAGACAGATCCCAGTGGAGGACCATCGGAGAGGCTTATGTCCAGGAGTGGACGTCAATGGGCTGAGAAAGAAGACTAAAAAGTGAAACAACAAAACTTTTTAACAAGCTTACATGGATATTTAATAAATGTCTCAATGATCAAGAATCCCCTACACAATGAAAAGAAGGTCACATCTCAATCCACAAAATAGGAAACAAGGAAAATTGCCAGATTTGCAGAGATCTAACGATAACTAGCACAATGATTCCACTCTACTCAGAGACCTGATTGAAAAAGAATACAATCAGATGTTGTGGTGATCGATCCTGTAATGATAACATTTTTGGTATAAAACAAATAATTGAAAAAAGAGCCGCTACAAATCAAGATACTCATATATTATTTATAGATTTAACTAAAGCCTACGATAACATCCCGATAACTAAACTGTAGGAAACAGGTTCAAATGCGTACAGTTTAAGCTGAAAGGAATGTTATAACGTAGTTACATAAATGGATATGTCATTTAATATTAATCCGAAAGTACATCTGTTAATTCGTCTAGTTTCTTATAGAATCTTACATACTTTTCGCCAAAATCTCATTCGGTATCTTCTATGCTCACTGCTTGAAGATTAGCTGAGGAAATTTTATTGAACAGCCGTTGTAGGTCGTATCTATTGGTTGGCGTTTGCCCCGCCCCCTTGTTGTGTTAGCCTGAACTAACACCACCAAAGAAATAATAAGGAGATTTTTACAAGGTTAAATATATCTTCAAATTATTAAAGCAAGAGTATAAAAATAAACAATTAAGGTGTCCGCGTTTTTTAAAGTTTGACTCCGATAAGGTTAAAAACAGTGTGAATGATCTCTAAAAATTCATATGTCAAATATAACATTTTATCTCGTTTGAATGTACCAGGTCCGAATTTTAATGGACTTTTTAATTAAGTTCTCGCATTCGCAACCAAAATGGCCCATTCAATGAACATTGTAAATCGTTATCGACCGATTAAACAGTACAATTCACGGCTTTGTCGGCGAAATTGCTTTTTTCGTACTAAACAAATTTTTAATCCGGTTTTCAATAATCTAAAAATACATTTATAGAGTTTGTATTTGTTGTTGTGTAAAAATTTTATCTTTAAAGCGTTCGATAGCATGTTATTTTGTAAAAAATTGTTTCAAATACAGAGGCGTATTGCGGATTTTAACAATTTTCGCGAAGCTTCTCGAACTAAAAAAATATTGGGAAGCGCAATCTGACATATTCCCATTATTAGACTTGATTAATACGAATTGTTAACATCCGTTATCGAAAGAAAGGTTAGAGGTAAACAAGGGCAAATAACGTCTTGAATGTGCAATATACACAACTGGAAAATCCTAATCAGATAGCTAATACATCCTGAGACAGGTTATGAGAAGAAGTCCTAGAGGGAGAATGTAGGACTGATATAAATATGAAATACAAACTTATTTTAAAAGAGTACATATTTTTTGCAAGGACTAAAAACTAAATGTAGTGATGAGTCTAAAAAACATAAGAACAATATGCTCTAGAAGAAGTCTTCATGTACTGTCGCATTTAGCAATGTCCCTGGTGTTAAGAACATATATCCAAACGATCTAATTTTCGACCACCGTCTTTATGATTGGATGTTTCGTCCCCATATCGGTGGTGGACTCATCAGTGGGATCCATCGATATCTTTCCCAGACATTGCACTTTCCACAAACTGACTGCTATTTAAGAAAAGTTTTTCCGAAAAGTGGTGGTAAGATGTTAGTTCCCTAACAGTACTCATCCACTGGAAAGAATGCATGCTCTAACAAAAATCATTTTAATTTCATTTTAAATCTTATAAAGTCTAAATCTTTAATTGTGTCAGGCAACGTGTTGTACAATGACACATTCAGTATATTTTTCTTAGATCTCTCTAACCTATACATTGAAGGCCTAAATAAATTAACTGATCTAGTGCTTTAAGAGTGAAAGTGGGAATTTTAGTGGAATTTCCCACGGTTTTTATAAATCTCCAGTAGTTGGTAGAATATAAATAAACTAGGCAACGTTAGTACCGGCAATTTTATAAAGTGTGGCCTACAGTGGTCCTTATAGCCGATACCAGAGACAAGTCGAATAGCCTTCTTCTGCATTCTAAACATCTGAATCGCGCTAGCACAGCAACCCCAAAGGTGAATACCCTACGACAAATGAGAATGCAACAAGGAATGATAGACAGAAGGGTGTCACAGTGAAGAGATCCATGAACTTGTCTGAGAGCAAAAATAGAGGATGTCAACTTATTCCTCAATAATGTGATGTGAGAATTCCAGTTCAAACCATCGTCCAAATTGACACAATAATGTCACCGAAGAACCATCAACCACTCCATGTCCATCCAAGAAAAACAAATTCCCGTGTTTTTTCTTCATACAATTTAAAAAAATTATTAGCAAACCAACATCTCGCAGGCTCTCCCATAACAGAAATTTCCTTCATTAAACATTCTGGGTCTCTACTTTTACATATATATATATATATATATATATATATATATATATATATATATATATATATATATATATAATGTAAAAAAGAGGTGCCCTGTGGCACTCCACACCGTACCGTCATAAGCTCAGAAAGCTCTCCACCATATCCCACTGCCTGCCTTCTATTTGACAGGAAAGACGCAAGCAAATTGGGGGTAATGACTCTTACACCGCATCTGTGAAGCTTTCTAATCAAAAGGTCATGAGATACACAATCAAAGGTACGATTAAGGTCACACAGTGAGAGCCTCACGCTTTCTCCACCTTATACTAAGTTAGTCCCGTTATCCTTTTGATATTGTCATACTGTCGTTTTTTTGGTCTGCCAGTGATTCCTTTCAAATGGTTTGTATCTCGATATACGTCCTGCTAGGTCTTCGACTTTAGTTTAGTTTGAATATATCGCTGATCTACCCTTGCCCTTTTCATATATTTTAGAATTGCCTAAAATTCTACAGTGTCGAAGGCCTTACTGCAGTCGACAAATGCGGGCCACATTTGAATATTGTACCCTACTGTCTTTTTTGTTATATTTTGACAATATTTCTCTAATAGTACTATTTATTTTGAAACTTTAGCTTAACTAATTTCGGAAATAAAGAAAGAAGGGATTAATTTGCGATGTTTATTTATAGCAATATCGCGAAAAACAATTAACTTAAAATTATTTCATATATTTCACATGTAGAACTCATTTTTTTTTTGTTAATTGGAGCATACTTTTTATTTTCTACAAAATTTTCTCAAAGTAAATTTTATCTCATCCAATTACGAATAAAACAGCAATCGTGCTAGCCCGGCTCTTTCTACTATCTATATCAACATACAAACGAAAATTAGAAGATGTCGCACCACGAAATCGTGTTTACTCAAGCATTGATCAGTAAACGGGACAATGCAGACTGGACGACTCTGGAATTTCAATGGGGTTTAAGATATAGTGTGCGATGTAGCTGTAAAGCGGAAAAAGGAAAAAATAAAATCGACCTGATATTGCATAAAATAGCACTTGTGCATTCTTAGAATACATAAAAATTTGTTTTGGCTTTGAATAAGGTTTATTTAAAAAATTCGTAGTTTTTGAAATATTGGCAATTTCCGAACAGATATAACCAACCGCTGTCGGCGGGTTGCCATAGTTCAGGGGCATTATTCATTGACGCTTCAAGGAAACTTATGCATCACAAATAGTATTTATAATATTGATGTTTTGTTAATGTATATGATAGTTACAATTTGTTTAGTCATATTAATTATTAATTTGTTTATTAACAAAATTTTTACAAAAAATTATAGAGAAAACCATACAATATTCAATTATATATTACATATTCTACTGCCTTTTTCCTTTATATTACTATTATCAAAAAATTTATTTACAAAATTTTTACAAAATTATAGAGAAAATCATACAAATATTCAATTATATATTACATATTATTCTGTTTTTTCCTTTATTTTATTATTACCTAATAGTTACGCATTAAGAACGTGAAGCTACAGTATTCGCTACGGCACAGGTTAATATGCCACCTCCATCCATGGAAGAGACCATTAGAGCCATTAAGAAACTCAAAAATAACAGAACGGCGGGTCGAGATAATATCTTGGCAGAAAGTTTGAAACATGGAGGAAACGATCTAATCACACAAATATATAACCTCGCGAAACAAATTTGGAATCAAGAAATCATTCCTGATGAATGGAAAGAAGGGGTAATAATTCCACTCCACAAAAAAGGAGATCAAATGCAATGTAAAAATTACCGAGGTATTGCTCTACTAAGCCACGCCTATAAATTATTCTCCAGTATTCTCTCTCCGTATACCGAGGAGATTATCGGAGATTACCAATGTGGATTTCGAAGCGGAAGATCAACAGTTGACCAGGTTTTCACTATCCGACAGATGCTGGAGAAATGTTGGGAGTTTAACAAAAACTTACATACCATGTTCACAGATTTCGAGCAAGCATATGACAGTGTTATTAGGATAAGGTTGTGGAAAGCTATGGAAGAATTTGGAATCCCCCACAAGCTGATTAGACTGTGTACAGCGTGCCTAGAGGGGGCAAAAAGCTGTGTCAAAATTGAAGGAGAGTGTAGCCAAACATTTTCTATCAACAGAGGATTAAAACAGGGAGATGCTTTGTCGCCAGTACTGTTTAATCTTGCACTGGAGAAAGCCGTAAGAACAATATCAGTTGACGTGGAGGTTTTTGGGCCAAGTGGCCCTAAACTTATTTTGGCCTACGCGGATGATATGGGCGCGATAGGAGAAAGCACAGTCAGTGTGAAGGAAAACTTCATAAAGATAGAAAAAGAAGCTCAGAGAATAGGGCTCCGATTAAATGAAGGAAAGACCAAATACATGCACGTCTCCCACATCAATATTATAAATATTACTTGTGATGTATAAGTTTCCTTGAAACGCCAATGAATAATGCGCCTGAACTATGGCAACCCGCCGACAGCGGCCTGCAGCAGCTATTTTCGATTAGATTCGGTCCAATTTTCGAAGGTTCACAGAACGTATGGAAGTGTATTTCTTGGATCCAAAAAATTCACAGGTAAAGCACAAGCATTAAAAAGCATCTTCTGCAAATTTGAGCCCTTAATATTCATTTGCCACGCCATTATGAATTTTTGAAAAAAAAAAACGTTTTTTTCATCCAAAAAAAATTTTTTTTGAGACCGGAAATGATACAACTAAATCCAACGCACGCATTAAACAAATTTTATCTCCATCCGGTGAAAAGTTATTGCAATTTTCTTGGTGCAAAAATTGGTTTTTGCAAAATTTCTCGGCCCACGAACGAAAAAATTTTTTTTTTAATAGATCTCTAAAATATAAAACAATACAAACAATTTCCATTAAAACTGAGCATTGTATCTTAATCAGGAAAGCAGAAAATTGAGGTTGAATTTTGAACTTTGACATGGAATTTCTCGGAAAATAAAAAAACTTACAGATTCCGGGTTTCACATACTTTTTAGAATGATAATACCTATATTTATGTTAAATTTGAGATCGGTAATTTGTTAACAAATATCTTTAAAAAAAAAACAAAAACTGTAAATCTTGTCGAAAAAAAAAATATATATCTCGATAACTAGTGGCGCCACCTATAACTTATATTATATGAATAGGTTTTTTAATTCCCTACAACTTTTACTTTTCGAGATAAACTCAAAAACCCGAAAATCGTGACAATTTTTGGTTTGCCATTTTTTTTTGCTCAGGTCTATCAGAGTTACTATCGAGATATGTTTTATAGGATGCCGAAATGAACACATTCCAGCAAAAAAAAAACAATGTTACATTTTTGTTACTGACGAAAGTCTATTTTCCAAGGAGTAAAAAGATATCTTAATGAATTATTTCCGGGTAAATGGATTAGATGACGCGGGCCAACCGAGTGGCCGCCAAGGTCACCCGATCTAACACCCATGGATTTATTCCTGTAAGACCACCTCAAAAACGTTAGATTTAAAAGAATCTTTAAAATTTATATTCACTATGAATTTTAGAAATATTAAACTATCATGTAATCACCCAGAAAATGTCTTGATTAAATTAATAATTATGTTTCCTCGCAATACAGTATTGTTTTTGAATATTTTAATAATATTAGTCGGCAATTTAATGGTAACCTTGTATTGATAATCCTACCTATTGCATGGCTTCGTTATAATAATTGCTTTTTTGCGTGATCTCAGGAAATATTATAAGCTCAAACCATTTGGAAAGATTGTTTTTATTATTGCGTAATGATACTCATTATATTAAAGTTCAACTAAATGATTTAAACGGAAATATTTTTATCCAAATATATGTATTATAATATATAATGTTACTATGATTTACAAGCCAAACGGCTTCGCACTCCCTCCAGGGATTATTCACTCATACCAGGCATACAAAGACGCCAAAAGTATGAAGCTCTGTGGGAACCCTTTCCATGTTATCGGGTCCTAGGTGACGTTGTCTGCTGCATTTCCCATGAATTTTCGGACGGTTCGCGCGGTTGCTAGGAGAATTGCTTTCTGCATCGGTTTATAAAGATGCTCACTAAGGCCCAGTCCCTTGATGTTCTGCAGGAGGTTCTTCGGTATCGCTCCAGTTGTTGACAGTATTATGGGAATCGTTTGGACGCTGTTCATTGCCCATTGTCTTCGGATTTGGACCTCCAGATCTCTGTATTTGGCGATCTTCTCGTTATATTTTGGCCTTAGGTTGTTGTTGTTAGGCACCGCAATGTCGATTAGTGTAGTTCGCCTAGAAATTTTATATATAATGTTACTATTAATATAGTATTATCAATAGAATTCATATAAAATAACACAAAATATTTTTTTTTAATAATTATTAGATCCAGAAGCCATAGTAGAGTCAGAAATGGTTAAATTTTTACTAATTTCCTGTACTTCGGGAGTCTTCATGCAACGAATTATGGAAAAAAAAGCAATGTAACAATATTATATATGACATCCTTCAAAGTGTCTTAAAAAAACTTTAGAAATGAAATTTTGTTTTACAAGTTAACAGAAATATTATTTTGAAAATCTAGAATGCCTTGCTGATGACATGTGAGGGTAAACGATCCGAATATTGACACCAAGACAATTGAAACATGTTCACTTCACTTCTTGAACTTTGTACTCCAAAGGAACACTGTTGTTTTTCCTTTCTTGTCCAGTGACGGGTTAAATCAATTAATATCGATCGTTTGTCACGTGTTATCTTATAGGGTACAGCAACGGATGCCTACGGCAGCACAATATCTCGAGGCTTGGTCCGTATCTCTTTTAGAGATAATTGTGCTTTGCTTTGATTACCTAATAGGCGCCATCTGTTTACCTAGTGATAAAACATTGGTTTTAGCATTGACGAATTATACTAAGACGGCTCATTCTTATGGGAATATTGGAAGCGCTAAGTATTAAAACTCGGTCATTGATAAAAGGTAGTTTTTACTATAAGTAGTAAAACGGCAAGGAATGATGTGTGTTGCCGTATTGGATAGTTGATCTATACTACGGGTTTTTTTATCCCTTGGTTTATTATATTTGTTTAAGTTTACAAAGGGAACGTTGTAATGATCAAACCTTTCAGTAAAACTTTGCTAGGCTGCGGCAATCTTACATTTAAATCGATAAAAAGGTGGAGCTTACCCCTCTTAGTCGGTAGGAAGGGATATGCAAAATTAACACGTTTTCAACATAAATCCGAAAATTTAAATCTTTTATACTTGTTTCTAACAAAAGCATGTATATCACATTAAAATACTGATATCTAATCATTGACAATATTGTAAATTGCTTTTTATGAATGAGACGGCGTACCAGTTTGCGTACCATTTAGGAGCGTCAACATTATAGCACAGGATAGGAATTCTTGGTATATTTCTTCTATGGTTTTAGGAATGATGTTTACTGATTGCTGGTATACAACTCCATAATAAAACGACTATTAAAAACACAATAATTATATATATATATATATATATATATATATATATATATATATATATATATAAAGAAGGAATGGTACTTACAATTTCTTTAATATCCTGTCTTAGTAGCTGTACTTTAGACGTTATTAAATTTTAAAAGTAAATTATGTAGTAAAGTGGCCGCAAAGCGTTCTAGATATGGAAGTAGTCTTTACAAAAAAATAAATTACCAAGTTATTATTACAATTTATATCATATTCTATGTGAATAAATTTATATCATATTATATGTGAATGTATTTAAAAAATCTTCGATGTTCAGGTCTCTATTCTTTAAATTAAAGTTTTTCTCCTACCTTGTGTTTCTCTATGTGCACTAACTCTATCTGCCATTTTCATATGTCTTGTCTAATACTGATGACTGGATCCGTGATGGTGATTATTTGTAGTTAAATGGAGCCTTATAAGGTTGATCCCAACTCACTGACCAAATGAAAATTAAGCCCGATCATAAAAGTCAAAAATCGATGTAGAAATACGGGCCAAGAAATAGTAAAAATAAAGCCAGAAAAGTCAGAAAACAGAAAAATCAGTAAAGCCCTGAAACAAAATTCGGTTTTAATAAGTTTGTAAAGATATTAGAACAAAATCTTACCTCATTGATTAATGAACTATTCAAAAATAATTATCATATGGCAGTCTACCCTTTCAAAACCAATGACAAGATCTATCAGCTGCTTTCGACAGTTCAATTGTAAAAGAAACGAAAATGAAAATTCTTATCGCAGCCTCACATGGCAAGTTTTAGGGATATTTGATATTAATTTTTACCAACCTTATTCTCAACCTGGAACATTATCACCTAGCTCCGAACTTACACAGGTTAGCAAGTTATAAATTAAATATCAGCAAGCCATAGAAAATTATCAAAAAGAAAATTATGATTAAAACAGCTCGAAGTTACTAATCATGATTAAAATAAACTTCGAAAAATATTACAAATTTCAAACTGCATATTCAACCGTAAATGATCAGCCATGCCGTGCTGGTACCAAATCAATCGGATATACATCCACAACCAACTGAACTATATTACTGACTATAACCTTACATTTTTTAATACTGACATGGAATGTAAATAAATGGGAATTTATTAAAAACAAAATGTTTCGTTCAGTTATTGCCTTCTAATTCAAACGAAGTAATCTGGCAACTGCCTAGCAATAACGCCAGTTCAAGCAAGAATAAGAAACCAAATAATGTAGTATGAAACTACAGCATTTTACAACCTCTGTTCAGAAAAAAGACGGACAGACTAGGAGTTGAAAATGACAAACAAATTCGATGTTTACTAACTTGAACTTTCAGGACAAATAATTAACTTTTAATCAGGTAAAAATATACAAATTATATTACTAAAGAACATGTAGCATTGAAGAAAGCTGGTAAATTTTAATGCTACACGTTTATTTAAGCTACAATAGTGTAAGTCATATTTGCCACTCCAGCAATCCATGAATTCCTCCAATTCCATTTCTGTAGGACGACAATGCGAGACCACATATTACATGTGCAACGGTATCAACAACCCAAGCGATAACTATATCGTTGGTTCATTTGAACGGGCATAGAGAAAAAATTCAGAATGAGTGAGTGTACATATACGAGGCATGAGTTTTCTTTAGGTATTCAAAAACTGTCAAAATAGTGAAAGACGTGCATAGAACATAATAAAAAACTACTAGTCCGGTAGCCCAGTTAATTTCTGACGCCCATGAAAAGACATGGCTCCACCCTAATTACGAATATTGAGGCTAAATTCCCGAAATACTGTCTGCTATGAAACAAATCACAACCAGAAATACATTTAATTTTAGTTTTTTAAACAATAATTTTAATTTACTATTTCACAATATTTGCGCACTTAATTTAGAAAACTGTAAACAAAATGCAAATAAAAGAAAGCCCAGAATTCTTCAATTTCTAGTTTTAACATTATAAAAAAAATTCTCAAAGAACTCGTCTTTCTTCGAGCAAATTCGCCGCAAACAATAATGGCCGCCAGTTGTCATGACAACGCACCACTTGACCTAATTCTAATTGGTCACTCGAACAGTACGATCTTTTAACCCTTCTTGATTTTCTAGAAGTAGGCAGTTCTGAACAAAAATTTGAATGTTAAGTTTCGTGTGCGCTAATTGCCTGTATTTCTTTCGTATTCCAAGTTTTTATTAAAAAGTTACCTGTTTGGGGTCGTGTGCGTAATTTGCCCGTCTGTGTCTCGTATTACAAGTATTGAAAAGAAATTTGAACGTTACTGATTTTGTGCGCGTTTTGCCCGTTTTCTTTCATAATTTTAAGATTTACAATATCTTGTATGTTTACAAGTTTAACGCAAGCGCATCAGGCGTATTTAAAAGGCGGTAATATGAAAGTTCGGACACTTTATAAATATGGCCGGACAAGGATTGGTGCCCTTATTATCAGTGCAATTAAATGAAAAATTAATTGATGGTGCTTCATTAGTGCATCCCACAGTAGAGGCCCACAATTGCCTTCAATTACTACGGTGGTTAAAGTGCCATGGTCGTCCTTAAAGCGGAAATAAAGTAAAACTAGTTGAGAGGTTAGAATAACAATAATATTGACAAAGATAATCTGTTATTAATTAATAAAATTTTAACTAATCAAAACCATACATTGTCAGGTAATTTGTTATAAACAAAAAAGATAAAAATTCGTTTTGAGTGAAGGGTAGGAAAATGACGTTTTTTTTGAAAAAAATTCGAAACATACCCCTATTTTGAGATTGTAGAACACGATTCTGATTTTTCACTATTTTTCCTCACTTTCCTGGAAAACTCAAAAAACGAAGCGTCACTTCACGAAGCACTTTTATTTCAGTTAAAACACCAAACTTAAAATATATTGTAATATAATTCAATTATTTTTGCGGCAACGTTGCCACACGTAGATTTTTTGCGTGATATAAACTATAAAATTTGTCCATCTCAGTCAACAACATAATTTAATTTTTTAACGTTTAAATATAGTCTGTGGGTAAAAAAATCTTAACTACTCAAAATATTTTTTTAGGGTAATAATTCGCACTATCCGGAAATCTAGAGGTGGGTATCATTTTAGTTTTATTTGTTTTGATTTGTTTTTGATAATTTTCGTGATTTGTCTGATAAAAAAATGCAAATGTATAAATTTTTATATAATACAGATGCTTCTGGTTGGTGCAATTTTTGTTTTGTTTGTTTTTGATAATTTTCTTGATTTTTCCGATAAAAAAAGTGCAAATTTATGAATTTTTATATAACGAAGACGCATCTATTAGTGTGTGTAGTATTTTTTTTATCGGAGAAATCAAGAAAATTATCATAAGCAAAATCAAAATGGCACCCACCACTAGATTTACTGAGAGGTTCGAAATACGTATAAAAAACGTTGGTGGAGGGATGTCTTCATCGGCTACATAAATTTTGTTTTTCATAGATTTTCATTTGACTCTGTCTTATTTTGTTATAGCGGGGATATTATTTTAATTATTAATGGGAAATAAATAAATAATAAAACAATTTTATTCCTTTTTTGTCATAAAAATGGAAGTTATGATCATTTTGTCGTCGGCGATTTTCAGCATTATATAGAAAGGTGTCCTTCTCAGTTAATAAATTAAAATTTTAATTTTGCTCGAGGAATTATATTATACATGGTTTTGTTTACAAAATTACGTTGGCGCAAATGAATATTCTGTTTTTGAATAAACTGAAACCATTTATAGCGTTAATGATATTTATTGGGGTGCAAAAATAGCTTTTATTGGCGTTTAAAAATTAATTTATGCCAGTGAGGTAATTTGTTTTCATTAAAATGAAAATGAGAGTCATAATTAATTAAATTATTCTGTATATTATCAGTATATTTATAAACATTTTAAAAGATCTTGTTTAAGTGCGTTGAAATGAATCAATGACATCAAATTTTAGTTTCTATTTTTAATTATAAAAGAGTGACACTACCTATTTACCCTGTAATTTACTAACATTGTCTTTGAACTGGGCAATATTGACAATAAAAGTTTTAAATTGAAAAATCAACCAAATTTTGACCCTTAAAAATAGATAGAAAAAAGTCATTTTGTTATTTGACATATATAATACACAATGTCACAATTTAATTCTATATTTCCGATATAAATTGTAGTATCTTACTCTCTTATTTTGTGCCCAGAGGTCATGAAAGTCTATCTATCTTAATCTGTATAACTTTATAAATTAGACTTTGATATAATATAAAACACTACCTACTGATCTTTCTGCAGCGCTGGATTATCTATTTTTACTAAAAATTCGAAAGGCTAAATAATAACAATTATTGGGTTTAAATCAACACCCATGCTATTTTTTAATATCCTATTATTTTCATATAAATATCTAGCTGTATACAAAGAATCGCGTACACAATCAGTTGATTCTCTCTGCTTTATATAATTTCAACAAAACTATAACAGAATAAAAGCGCACCATGAAATCATATTTTCTAGTATATTAATAAACACATTGTGTTTTCATTTCGATAATACCATTGTTTGTGTTTTCACATTGAAATCTCTCACTACTATGCACATTGTTTAATAAAAATTAGCTGTTTAGTAGCTCGACATTAGTGCTTCTCTTTATTTCACGCGTGGCTATTATCAACTTACGTATTTACATAGCCGCTTGGTTCTATTAACACAGTAGTTTCAATAACGAAACTATTTATATTACCCATCTTTAGTTCTTAAACGCTTTAAAATGATATATTTAAAGATTTATTTTACTATTTTTATTAAAACAATAAAACACTTTCAGAATGCTATTTTTTACTTTATTGTATGTGCATTTATGTAAAATTTAACATCACCATCATATTTAAGGCAATCGGATCGCTATATGGGTTGAAGCAATTCCAGACCAATTTATTGCTTCCGCTTCTTTGAAAGAAAATAAACAATAGAAACAATTTATGTACACTTTAAATTTACCACAGCATATCTTTTTATCGAATATCTTTCCTAAAAATGATAGAAACTAAAATTGTATCTTGATGATTTTTGGATGTTGAGACTTTGTTTTAATTTTTCATTATTGAATAAATTCATTATCTTCGATATAAAATGGAGTCAGTGATATTTGAATACCTAATACTTTGTAGAAAAGTCGGTCCCTTTACAGTTTTACATTTCTTATCTCTGTCGTTTTATAAAAATGCTTTCACAGCCTTCACAAAGAAATTCGAAGTAGTTTTCCGGAGAGCTCGACTTACATATTACTTTTCTTATGAAAATGTTTCTAAAAGTGTCTTGCTTAAGTGTGATATTACGAAGTTAAAGAAAAATAAGCCGCTTTTTTTTGTTTATAGCTGTGATGTCGGAGCTTTTTCCTTTCCCCTCATATATTTCTCTTTCCTTCTGAAAATTCCTAAAAATGCATAGAGACAGGTTCACATTAATGCTTGATGAATTAAAGAACCTGTCTCCCAAGAAACTAGTAGAATTCGCACAATATACAACCTACAAAATTGTTCTTCTTTAGCATGTTTTCGTCCACTTTTGAACATAAGCTCTCCCATTTCCTTTCACTTTATTCTATTCTGGACCAATCTGTTCTAATTAAAACCAGCTATCAGTCTAACATCTCTCCAACGCATCATCGGACGTCTAACACATCACGGACTAGGGAACTTTTCCCCTTGGGGAGGAAAGAACTGCAAATCATTGGAACTACTGCCAGGACATTATCACCCAGTCTTCATAAGATTGGCATCATGGATGATCCGATGTGCAGCGGTGTCTAGAGAAGGATGAAACTGTCGATCATATAATTAGAAAGTTTCCCCCGGCACTCAACAAATCAAGGTGAAGATATATCGGAGATAGAATATTGCCACCTGAAGCCGTCAGGCCAGTTCAGTTAACAAGATTGCTTAGATTCGCAAACGAGATCAGCTTCAAATAACTTGCATTCATAAAGGGCTCAATGAGGCGTAGATACCGAAGATCAAGTATTATTACATTTATTAATTGATTCATTCATTTAACAGGATAACGCGAGAATGATTAATTCAGATCTATCTCTCTTCCTCTCCCCAAACACTCTCAATAGCTCTTTCTATTGAACTAATATCATCAAACCCCTTTTCAAGAAATCTAACATTCTGAAAAAATAGGTTTAAAATAGTATTCGTTTTTCGATGTTATCGGATATGTGTTTCATAGGATTATTTTCATTAAAGCGTACAGTCGGGTAATTACAAAAGACCACGTACACATTCCTTAATTAGCTCTTTCGGCTTTATAACATTTGTATCTACAGAGAAACTAAAATAGGATAATGTCGCACCATGAAATCGTATTTTCTCGAGCATCGATCCGTAGACGGGACAATGCAGACCGGACGGCGCTAGAATTTCAATTAGTACGCCGGCATTTGTGTGGTGTGGTTATAAAAGAAAAACGACGTCAGACAACGAATAAAACTAAACCGATACAACGTGAAATGACAATTTTAAATCTTTTGTAGCTCTTTCTGTCAAGAAGTAAATATTTGCGTTGTATAATAAATATTGTTGCGCAGTAAATCGTCCCCGCAATATCTATAAAAATTTTAAATTTAGACATGAAATATATTGTCAATAACCTGAGATAAGTGTAAACATACATTGTAGATATGAAATATACCCAGAAAAAAATTGGTTTTCCCGAGAATAATCCAGGCAGGATTCTTTTGAAAAAATAACTGGGGTTTATTTGATACCGGTAAAATGAACAAGGAGAGTCGAGCTTAGACTAAATAAACACTATAGACTTTTACCACTTATGGACGCCTTGGCAACTATTTTTGTTATTTTTGGCGGGAGCGCAAGATGAGAAATTTCTAAATATTAAATCGGATTCATTCATAAATTTAGTTATAGTAAATAGTAGTAAAAAGCAAGACACAAGACGATACAGTGTTGCCATGTTGGATAGTAAATCTAAAATACTGGTACAAGTTTTTAATCCCTCCGTTTATATTCATTTTAATTTACGAAGCAAATATTGCCATGAATCAGACGATCATTTTATATTTATATTGACAAGTTTCTATGGATATGAAACAATAGCATATATTATCCATTTTTTTAGATTCAACGAGTTATATACTAAAGTTTTTGAAAATGTAAACTATGAAAAGAAAGAGTTTCTAAATTCGAACGATATATATATATATATATATATATATATATATATATATATATATATATATATATATATATATATATATATATATATATATAAATTCCATTTATTTGTTTCCTACTGATGAGATATTGAAGGTTATAAAGGGTTTAAAAAACAAGAAGTCGGTTGGAGATGATCAGATACCTATTTCTATTTTAAAAGATCTAGGTGACTTTATTTCTGAGCCTTTATCTTTTATTGTAAATTTGTGTTTTACTACAGGTATTTTTCCGGTTAAGCTAAAAAATGCCCATATTAGAGCAATCTTAAGAAAGGGGAGAAATCTGAAGAAAAGAATTATAGACCAATCTCGCTATTGCCTAATATAAGCAAGATTTTTGAAAAAATTTTATTTCAGAGAATTGTAACATTTCTGGATAAGTTCTCTGTAATATCAGATAAACAAAATGGCTTTAGAAAAGGGAAATCTACAGTAAGAGCTTTGTACCAAACACTTATACAAATTATAGATCCTCTAAATAAAAAAAAAGCAAACATTGGCCATGTGCCTGGATCTCTCTAAAGCCTTTGATGCTGTGGATCATAAAACATTATTATTAAAACTTGAAATGTATGGTATAAGGGGTAATGCGCTGCAATTAACAAGATCGTATTTGACGAACAGGACTCAGTGTGTTGTGGAGTCTGATCTCCATGGTAGGGCTATAGTGTCTCAGAGGATTAAAATGAAGGGGGGCGTCCCTCAAGGATCAATACTTGGACCTCTTTTGTATATTCTTTACACAAATGATTTACCCGAAATCTCTAGAGACCAGACTGTACTATATGCTGATGATACATCGCTTATATTCAGTGAAAGCACGGCGGAGTTGCTATCGATGAAGGTTCAATCTGTGATGGGTACTTTCGGTCCAACAGCCTGTCGCTAAATATTTCCAAGACACAGTGAATTATGTTTGGTAACAGATTGAATAATCAATTTACATTAACGTTTGAGGATACAACAATAACATCAGTTGAGAGCGCGGTTGTTTTGGGACTAAACGTCGATAGAAGGTTGGACCGGGGGGCGCACATCCAGAGAATTGCCACTAAAATATCTCAGTATTGTTTCGCATTAAGAATTTTTTCGGAGAGAGTTGGAATCGATGCAGCTCTGTCAGCTTACCATGCATTTGTACAATCCAGACTCAGATATGGTTTGATATTTTGGGGCAATTCCTGTGATATTAATAGAATTTTGATTCTACAAAAAAGATGTTTACGATGTATTTTTGCAATGAAACAACAAGACAGTTGTAGGAATATGTTTATTAGTAACAATATTTTGACCGTTATAGGTATGTCCATTTTGGATTCGGTGATGTTTATTGTTGATAACAGGGATCTTTTTGAGGGTGCATCTATTAAACAGGACTACATTACTAGAAATAAAATAAATCTGCTTTCTGATAAATATAACTTTGGTTTTTTGCAGAAAAATGTCGAGTTTTCTATAATAAAAGTTTTTAATTCTCTACCTTTTTTTTTTTTTTTTTTTTTTTTAAGAATTTATTGCAATCTTGTCACATATGGCAAATGAGCAATTTGTTTCAAACCTAATCTTAACTAGTGTTCTCTTAAAATCTAAGTCTTACTCTACAGCAATCCTTAGTGTCCACTATAATAAGTATCACTACTCGTGTACACAATATCCGCACTTTGCTCTGCTTTTGTTGGACTACCACTTCACCAATTCGAATGGTTTAATCCTTTTGAGTCTTCTTGTGATGTCAGTTTTATCGAGAAGTTGAATCGCTTCGATATTGGTGTGATGATGTAATCGTTGTTCATGCCTTGTAGCAGCATTCGATATGGCTTGTTCCACGGTGTCCATTTTCAGATCTCTGTGTAGGTCACTATTACGGATATACCAAGGAGCATCTACTATGCCTCTCAGTACCTTGTTCTGGTATCGTTGAATGATTTGTAAATTACTTTTACTGGTACACCCCCAAAGTTGTGCACCATAGAGCCAAACAGGTTTCAAAATTTGCTTATATAGCAGTATCTTGTTACTTATAGACAATTGGGATCCACGGCCTAGTAGCCAATACATCTTTTTATATCGAATCCCGAGCTCTTCTCGTTTTTTCTTTACATGTACTTTCCATCTAAGACGTGCGTCCAAGTGAATACCCAGATATTTGGCAACATTTTCAATCGGAATCTGTGTGTCATTAATTCTAACTGGCAAATTTTGAGCTTTTTTGGTTGTAAAATTTACGTGAACAGACTTTGCCTCATTTAGCTTTATTCTCCAGGTTCTGGTCCATGTAGAAATTTGGCTCGCTGCAGATTGTAATTTTTCAGTAGCTTCTTCATGCGTATTTCCAACGGCTAGGATAGCTGTGTCATCGGCAAATGTGGCGATTGTGTTTTGCTCTAGAGGAGGAATGTCACTGGTGTAAAGGACATACAGTATAGGTCCCAACACACTCCCCTGTGGAACTCCTGCTTTAATATGCCTAAGGTCTGAATAGGCCTCTTCTTGCTTAGTTCTAAAGTCAAATACGATTCCAGGAGCTGTGAGAACTGGGTTGGTAATAATTCTCGCAACTTATGAATTAAGCCTTTATGCCACACTCTGTCAAAGGCTTGCGCCACATCCAGAAAGATAGCTGAGCAGACCTTTTTCTCTTCATAAGTTTTTTCGATTATATTTACTATCCTGTGTACTTGGTCAATAGTCGAATGACTCTCTCTAAAGCCAAATTGATGATTGGGGATCAAGTTCTTTTCTTCAATGATTGATTTTATTCTCTTTGTTAAGATCTTCTCATATAATTTTGAGATCACTGGGAGAAGTGAAATGGGTCTATATGAGGTTGCTTCGTTGGGTGGTTTTCCAGGTTTGGAGATCATCGTCACCTCTGCTACTTTCCACATTTGAGGAACATATCTCAGTCTGAATGAGGCGTTGATCAAATGTGTTAGTTTTCTTATTGCCTTTTCTGGCAACTGTTTTAGGATTTCCCCGGTGATTAAATCAAAGCCAGGAGCTTTCTTAGGATTAATTTCTGAGTGGATGACTTCAGAAACTTCCTTCTTCGTGGTTGGTGCAATGTTTAGGTTTATCTGCATTGGTTCTTCCCAATCTGGATTTTCATCTCCGTCGTTGGGTTGAAATATAGATTCTAAATGTTCCGCAAATCGTATCGCTTTTTACATATTATTGCGAGCCCAAGTCCCATCAGAGTTGCGTATTGGAGGGTTCTGAAGAATTGGTCTTTTTAATCTTTTGGTGGATTTCCACAGTGAATAATCTGTGTTCTTGTCAGCTGTCAATTCTGTAAGAAATTCACCTATTGCCTCATTTTTTATCCTTTGTATTTCTCTCCTGATGTTTTGGGAGTGATTGTTCAAAGCTGTTTTGTCAGCTGGATTTCTGGTTTGGTGCCATTTTCTCCGGAGTTTTCTTTTCTCATTGATCAGTATTCTAATTTCTTTCGGATAATTATTACCTCGAGTTCTTATAGGAATTTCTGGTGTGTTTTTCCATGCAGTTTGTTGAATATTTTTAGTCACAGTCTCAACTTCTTCATCCAGCTGTTCTTTTGTCTTCAGTGGTACGGAGAGATTAATGCAATTTTCTAGGTCAAGTCTAAAGTTTGGCCAGTCTGTCCATTTATTTGTTAGTCGAGGTGGATTCTCTTTCTTTATTATATTATCACTTAACGTAAGTAATATTGGGGAATGATCGGAATTCATATCCCAGCCTTCTTCTATTAGCAGATAGTTGGTAGAGATATTCTTGACGATAAAGAAGTCAATCAAATCAGGAATTTTGTTGGGATCAGTAGGCCAATAAGTAGGCTTGCCGGTAGAAAGGGTTTCGCAATTCAGTTGCCTGCAGGCTGCTAATAAGTTTTTACCTTTGGTGGTTGTTAATCGAGATCCCCAATGGATGTGTTTCGAATTGTAATCACCTCCAATAATAAATTTTTGTCCTTGAGTATTTAAAAAGTCTAAGTACTGCACTGTTCCGAGGGTGTATTTAGGTGGACAGTAGACTGCTACAAGAGTAATGTTGCAGTTGTGCGTTTTTATACTGATTGCAGTAGCTTGTATTTCTGCTGTTTGATAACTCATTTCTTGATAGTGTGCAATGGATTCTCTAACTATCACAGCAGTCCCTCCCTTGGCGGCATTATCAGGATGGCTCGTATGATATGTTTTATAACCTCGAAATCTTATAAAGGATTCCTTAGTAAAATGTGTTTCAGCAATGAGGCACACATCTATTTTTTCTAATTCAAGGATCACTTGTAATTCTTGCTGGTGTTGTAGGAGCCCGTTAGCGTTCCACTCCATTACTCTCAATTGTTTAGCCATTTTTAGTCTTAGGGATCGCTCCTTGTGTGCGATATTCTAATTTGGAGATTCGTTCATCCATGACGTTAAGCTTCTCCAATATTTGTTGCAGTGAGTTCTCGATGGATGCTTTTGTTTGTAGCTGATTTTGACCATCGTTATTTACAGGCTTTCCAGCAATAGCTTGGCTGTAGCTTTTGCCAGGCTCTTTTTTCTTTGGAACACTTGAATTGTTTCCGCTTGTTAGGTGTTCATTTCTTGATGGTTGCTTTGGCAAGCTAACATTTCTTATCTGTTTATTTCTAAGTTTTTGTAGTTCCTTTGCTATCGTGCACCCCCGGTAGTTTGCTGGATGTCCTTCTCCGCAATGGATGCACTTAGGCTGCTTTTAGGTTTGTCGCGATCCTGTGTTGCGTGTTTCCCAGTGCACCTGACGCATCTTGGTACTCTTGCGCAATACTTTTGTGTGTGTCCATAAGCTTGGCATTTCTTACACTGGGGTACAAGTTTATTTTTCTTGATCGGTACTATTTCAACTCTTGTTTCCATTATGTCAGTAATTCCAAATACCTTGTTTACGTCTTCATCAGGACTAAAGCTTAATATGAACATATTTAAAGGTTCTTTGGTTTTATATTTTAGTTTTGGGATTACTTCTAGTATTTTGTAGCCTCTCCTTCTTAGTTCGTTAATTATTTTGTCTGTTTCTACCTGAAAATGTACATTTACTACCGAGAAATAGACTAAAGTGTATCCTGAAAATCTTTTTGTGTAAAAAAGCCTTCTATACATTGGAAGAGTTTTATGAGTGTGATAAAGGCAGCATTGTGTCGAATTAGAATTTTTGTTGTTGGCTGTATTATTGAATTTTAAGTGTATGTAAGTGTACTTGTTATTTAATTTTTGTCTCATTTATAATATTGCCCTTTATCTTAATTTTTAATTGTTTTGTTTTTACTACATTAACTTGATAGAATTATTCAAGAAAGATATTTAAAACTGTATAATTATTGTTGAGGTTTTTTCTTTTTAATTTTTTTTTCTTTTTTATCTACAGCTGAGAATGAATTATAATTTTTATTATGATGTTTATTACAGTAATGATATTTTTTGACATTGTTCCATGCCCTTATGGGTTTTTTTGTAAGTAATTCTTATTGATCTATCTATCTATCTATCTATCTATCTATATATATATATATATATATATATATATATATATATATATATATATATATATACATTATTAATTCCAGTCCTATCACTTGAAGGAATCATGATCACTTCGAACCAATGACAGGTGAATTCATATTCAAAGGAACATGAAGTTATCGGTTTCATTTTTTTTCACTTTGATCATTTGATAATTACTCTGAAGAATATAGCCCTTCTAGCAGTGGTCTCGTCATAGGTTAAATTAGGCAACCACAATACATCGAAGAGGTGTCTTTTGCCGAAGGGACGTGCAGTGTTGTCATTTTTCGAAGAAACAGTCAAAAATTAAGATTTTATTATATCATAAATGTAGAACTGCGAGCATTATTTTAACAATAGACCTATATTATATTACTGTTATAGAGGTTTTCGTTTCTCAAAGAACAAATACATTTAGGTCACCTTCTAGTTTGTAGTTTTGTACTTGTTTTTCTATAAAATCATGTAGCATCTTATTAGTGATATTTAAGAATTGGCAACGTATTGATTTCAGTAAGAGGTCCCTAGGAAGGGGCAACCGTGCATTTTATTCAGTATCAAAGAGAAGTTTGTCCTCTTTGGTTGGTACGAAGGAATGTGCAACATTGCCACGTTTTGAACGGAAATCCAACAATTTAAATTCTTTTATACTTGTTACAAAGGCATGTATATAACATTTTATTACTGATATCCAATCATTTGCAACATTGTAATGAATGAGTTGTGTCCTAAAGCTGTGTCCATTTTATGAGCGTCAAAATTATACCATTGGAGTAACAGTCTAGTGTTTAGTTAGTCTATGAGTCTAGTTAAGTATTTTCGTTGTTTGTAACCGTTTGCTTGTTGGTATATGAATAATTCCTTTCAAACAGTGTTTCAAAATCTTCATTGGGCATTATAAACTTTTAAATTACGACCAAATAGGCCATTTATTGAAAATTGCAGATCGTTACTGGTATACAGTAGTCACACAATTCATGGCTTTCTATACAAAATTGCTTTTTTTGTGTGATAAAATTTAAATCCGGCTTTCGAATGATACACAAATGTTTGGAAAGTTTTATTTATTGTGGCGTGAAAATAAATTATTTGCATTCACATTGTGGATCCTGTTTGAAAACATGCAGTAATTTTGTTTACTATCATTTAATAAAATAAATAAAATGGATATTTTATCGTAATGAATATTTAAAAAAAAAAAAACATTTAAATTAATTGGACGCAACATAGGACAAATTGGAGAGACAGAAAATGTTGAGCTATTTATTTATTAATTATTCAAAATAATCAAATGGGATCGACATTAAATGAGACACTTTCCATTAAAATTTGAAAGAATTTGGTAGTAGGTATTTTAATTTTTATAACATTGGAAAAAACAACATACCAGCAATAAGGAATAATGTGGAAGTCACCATTTAAGAAGTAGAGAAAGCTATAAAATCCTTAAAAAATAGAAAGTCTCTCGGACAAGACGGAATTCATAACGAATTGTTGAAATACGGAGGACAGCGACTAACACAGGAACTCACAAGCTTCATTCGAAAAATCCTGACACAATGCAAAGTACCAGATAGGTGGAGAACTAGCACAATGATGCTTATGTTTAAGAAAGGTGACAAACAAGAACCAGGGAACTACAGGGGTATTAATCTACTGGACACAACTCTGAAACTCGTTACGAAAGTAATCAAAAATAAAATTAATTCGGTTACAACACTGGAAGACGAACAGCAGAGATTTAGATCAGGAAGGTCTTGCGTGGATGCAGTATTTATTCTACGACAGATAGTCGAAAAATCTATAGAATACAATAAACCAACATTTTTATGCTTTATAGATCTAACAAAAGTATTCGATCGCATAAAGCTAGATGACGCAATCCACCTGTTATATAAGAAAAATATTCCTATCAATATAATTCAGACCATCGAAAATATATACGCAAACAATAAAGTTCAGATTCGCACTAACGGTAAATTATCAACACCCATACCAGTCAACAGCGGTATTATTTGTTTAACATGATAATGGACGAAATAATAAAGGAGGTGCGACTTGGTAGAGGATATAAAATGGGTGATACAGAAATAAAAATTCTCTGTTACGCTGATGACGCTGTGATATGTGCCGAAAATGAAGACGACCTCCAGAGATTGTTAAATACCTTTAATCTTACGGGAAGAAAATATAATATGATTATCTCAGCCGAAAAAACTAAATGTATGACAACCTCCGATGCAAACTAGAACTAGACGGTCGAATAATACAAGAAATGAGTTTCAAATATCTAGGAATCGACATAACTAGTTATGGCAACATCGAAGATGAAGTAAGAGGTCAGGTGGCCAAAGCAAATAAAGTGGCGGGTTGTCTCTACTACGTGATCTGGCGAAATAAACACTTACAACAAGAAACAAAGGTTCGGATCTACAAAACCACAATTAGACCTATTATGACATACACCTCAGAAACACGGCCAGAGACGACAAAAACGAAACAACTATTGGAAACTACAGAAATGAGAATACTTCGACGAATAACAGGAAAAACGCTACTAGACAGAGAAAGAAGCGATAACATTAGGCAATCATGCAACACAGACTGCATTAATGAGTGGGTCCTACAGCGTAAGACACAATGGAACAAACACATAAGCCGAATGACAGAGGATAGACTGGTAAGGATCACACGAGATAAATCGCCTAGTGGTACACGCAGTAGAGGTCGACCACGGAAAAGGTGGAGCGATAATTTAAGTCCAGAATGAGGAAAATCGAAGAAGGAACAGGTCAGGGACCTATTATAGAAGGTAGAAGAAGAAGATAATTTATACAAGTAAAAAATTTAAGTATTTAAAATTTTGCAACTAATATTTTTACAGTCAACATGGACATTTAACTTCGCAAAAAATCACATACAGCCGAATCTCAGAAATGATGATCCGCAGGGAAAAAAGTATAAGTCCTGTGGAGACTTTTAACATTGTTCAACTTTCTTACATGTGTTGAAAATTGTACGAATGTTTGATTTTCGTAGCAATGTGGCAGTCTTGTTAGTGGTTCCATGTATGTAAGGCAAGACAACACTGTCCATAGGTGGTACATTTATGACATTCTATTGAAGAGTTGGGGTTTTTTTATTTAATAATATAACCTCTAATATCTTCAGCGCAATATCCGTTGCCTCTCAGAGCATTAGTCAGTTTTTCTGATTTTAGTGATTGTTCTTCGCGTATTGAAAGAGCTCTATGTACCAAAGAGTTTATGACGGTTTGTTTTTGAGGAAGATGCTGGTTACAGTCTACATAACACGTGGAAATCGATTGCAACGCTGACACAGTTCGCTGAGCACCACTCAGGTCTAAATACCAGGATATTGCTCCTCGATGGTCATTCCGTGTTCGAATCTCTTAGAGTAAAGATCCCTGAAGATACCTCTTGCAATCGTAGGCGAAACGTCGGATAATAATTCTAATTTGAGACAGTCTAAACCCAAGAACCATTATTTTCAGCTTAACCAAAGCCATGTCTATTTTAACTGGACTATAACCACGTTTTGCCCAATTTTAATTGCTAAATTAGGCTTGATCTACTTATCAGAACAATTTGTAAAAGACAATTTTCTTATATAATGTTATATTGACTTGTATATGACAACACAAGATCGTCTCCAAAATTATCAATAAAAACGTTAGAAATATGTTACAATTTATACGGGTTTTAAAATTCGTATAATGTTGAGCAAGGTTTTCTAAAATCTTTATAGAATTGTTCTCGTTCTAAAGTGAATTTTATTTAGTTTTGATATCAAATATCACCATAAGGGCAGATCTTTGTGCGTGGAAAAAATTCTGAATTTAATGTAAAACAGCTCGAAAATCGATTGGAATATTTTTAACAGAAAGAAAGTAAATCTAATAATGATGATAAAACAGAGATGTGAGACTCTATTTCTTCCAAAAAGTAACCAATGTTATAAACTTTACCATATTACCATAAGTATGACTTTAATTTTAATATTACTATTTCTCATTATTAAAGGACTCAACAAAATGCGAAACTGCAGAATAAAATTGCTTTTACTTACTCTCCTCAATTTAAAGTGTACATCCATTTTACATGCATCTAACTAACTAAACAAGACCTTATTTTATCACATTTATTTATTTATTACTTCATTGTTTCAGAGTCATGGAGCTTTTTACTTGGCTACTGGAAATTACAGAAAATGCTACGGATATATATGACGGTGCTCGAATCGTTTGGACCGCTAGATTCGAACCTCATCAAGATGATTCTGACCTTGAAATTCACAGGGGGGAAGGGAGAAAATCTACTACTAGGCTGGAAATACAGAAAGACGATATTCAAGCTGTAGTTCCTATTAGTAAGGTAAGTTAGCATTTATTACCTCCTTTCTTTAGCGGACTTTTCTTTTTCTTTTCAGTCTTCGTTTATCCACTGCTGAATATTGGTTTGTCCCATATTTCTTTATGTTTCTCTGTTCTGTGCGAGTTAATATCACCTTTTTCCGGCTCTATTTAACATCATTCAGCCATTTTTTGTGCGATTTTGCAACACTTTTTATTGTAATTCCTGACCTCTTTTGCAATATTCTAAGGATCCATTTGTTGAGATCTTGTCTAGCTACGTCATTGTTCTACCGCCATTTCATTTGGGCTAGCTTTGAGACTACTAGGACTTTTGTTCTTTGCTTTATTTCCTTGTTTCGCTGTCTGTACCTCACATTTAAGCTTAACATCGCCATTACCATTTACTTTTTGTTTGAAATTTATTGTATCAATTTAATCTGTAACGTAAACATTTGTTTTAAGATATATATATATATATATATATATATATATATATATATATATATATATATATATCCTTTCAAGCAGATAAAGGATACAAACAGTTGATTTCCTGCCGACTTTTCGGAGTAGTGCACATTCCACTATTCGTAAAAACTTACGATATATATATATATTTATATATATATATATATATATATATATATATATATATATATATATATATATATATATATATATATATATATATATATATATATAAATATGTAGATAAGTTTTTTGTCCGTGTAATTTAAAATAAAATAGAATAAAATATTGGCGAAGTGGACGTGAAAATTTGTCAATCTACATGATTCTCGTATTAAAAAGTGCGGAGCACTCCAAAATATGGAAAAACTCCGGGTCCGACAGATGGCGACAGCGCTGTTTCGTCCTGATATGGGACTCGTCAGGCCACCGCAGTCGGTACAAACCATCATCTCGCCTTTGCATCGTATAAGGCTGAATTTATAATCAAAACACAGCAAATAAGACGACAAAGGCGACATCTCGATGGTCCACTTGATAATACAAGAACCACACAGATTAACAAAGTTTGTAAAAGAACCGTCATATGGTGGCGCGACGGTGAATTAAAACAGAAATGTGTAAAATCGAGTACACGAAACGCGCTGCCCAAAGGATAGGGGTCGCATTTTTCGGTACTGGCAAGCAAGCCTACCGCCTATTTTAGCAGCCAAAGCCACGTGCCGCACCAAACGATCCCACCACGAGAGCATCGTTTAGCGTGTTTAAAAGCCAAACAAGTAAATAAATATGTAGATAAGTTTTTGTCCGTGTAATTTAAAATAAAATAGAATAAAATATTGGCGAAGCGGACGTGAAAATTTGTCAATCTACATGATTCTCGTATTAAAAAGTGCGGAGCATTCCAAAATATGGAAAAACTCCGGGTCCGACAGATGGCGACAGCGCTGTTTCGTCCTAATATGGGACTCGTCAGGCCACCGCATTCGGTACAAACCATCATCTTGGCTTTGCATCCTATAAAGCTGAATTTATAATCAAAACACAGCAAATAAGACGACAAAGGCGACATCTCGATGGTCCACTTGATAATACAAGAACCACACAGATTAACAAAGTTTGTAAAAGATGATGGTTTGTACCGACTGCGGTGGCCTGACGAGTCCCATATTAGGACGAAACAGTGCTGTCGCCATCTGTCCGACCCGGAGTTTTTCCATATTTTGGAGTGCTCCGCATTTTTTAATACGAGAATCATGTAGATTGATAAATTTTCACGTCCGCTTCGCCAATATTTTATTCTATTTTATTTTAAATTACACGGACAAAAACTTTTCTACATATTTATATATATATATATATAAAAAACTTTTCTACATATTTATATATATATATATATATATATATATATATATATATATATATATATATATATGCATTTTCCTTTGAAACAGATATAGGAAATAATATATACGTTCTAATAATGAGACCGTAAGATGGTCGAAACGCGTATGGAGAGAGAACCAAAGTCGTATTTGCTGTTTGTATATAATCTTTCCTTTATCTGGTTGAAAGGAGAATACATACATATAGGCAACTACTTAGCAGAAAAATTCGATGAATGTATCGATGCATTGCATTATGTGTTTATTTATACCCTTATGATCTGCAGTTAAAACAAAATACATTTTCGTAAAAAATTGAGTAAGCTTTACCATCTTATATTTTTAATTAACCTAACCCGAAGATAAATTACGTAACTATAAAATTCATAAGTTTTTTTTCTAACCATAGTAATATGGTATACTAAAAATTCAATACGAATAATAAAAGTACTATTTGACAAACAAAATGTAAAATATTTTATGATGCTTTTCCTTTAAACATATATTTTTAAACAGAATAATAAGAAAAAATCGCTATAATTTACTCCAGATATTTCAACACGTGAAAGCATCCAGTTTTTACAATATACCTTTTATTTAAAAATTTCCCGGGCCATTTGAGATTTAAAATTGGATTCTTCCTCGGAAAATTGGGAGTAAAGGGGGATGAAAAAATAACGCACATATAAAAAACAAGAGAACGTTTAATAGTAGGTAGAAAATGTCAATAATATTTTAATAGTAGATGTATATAAAAATATAATATTTCTTAAGTTCGCGTTTCCAAATTTAATAATTTGGTCATTTTAAATTAAAACAAGAAGATATATTATGTTTATATACTGGTCATCGATCGTGGTAACTCAGCAAGGGCATCAAGGACGCTTTCCGGGTTGTGATGGGCCAAGGTTTGCTTAAGAATGTGAACTGTTAACTTAATAAGAAGTCGGATACGCTGAGGATAAGGGTTAATTAATCAGAGGTTCATCAGTTAATTTGAAATTAGTCCGTTTGAGGTGAATCAATAGTCAGTCCCCAGCGATTCGCCAATCAAAGAACTGGTGAACTATCAGTAATCCTAGCGACTAGCCAGTGTAGAGTGCTAAACATAAGTTTAATCGTAACGTGCAATATGTACACCTCAATATATATATATATATATATATATATATATATATATATATATATATATATATATATATATATATATATATATATATGATTTGGTTATTTCGGGTTTCAATCTGTTCGTTTAAAAAATCGTTTTCACGACGTTTCGCCAAAATCTCATTTGGCATTTTCAAATGCGGTTCGTCTCGTTACTCGCTGAGAAATCAGTTCTCATAACCCAAAGAGTCCTTTATTATAGACCGGTATTTTTGATTATAAAATTTCTAACCCATTCCTATAAAAAATATATGTGTCTAACATATTTTACCAAAGACATCGGACTAAAGAACACAGGTAGTTTGCGAAGAAAAAAAAAGGGTAAAAAATGATTTATTACTCTCTCTAGTTCTTGAATAAACTATAGTATAAGAGGCAAAATCCGGTCTATTTTCCTGCTTAAAGCTCTTGGGGGCCCCCATCTTCCTTGGATCCGCGCCTGGATGTATCATATATGTTCTATTGGATTTGTGTCAGGATTGTTCTGTAGCTATCTTAGAGACATTATTAAGGTATTGTAGAACTTATTGTATAAGTACGGGTATTATAATGCATAGTCACAAAGTTACTGTGCTCAATAAAGTCTACATAGAGTAAAATATTCCTCAAGAAAATTGTGGCTGTCTCAGTCAATATACATGTAAAACTTTTTAATGTGTGAGATTTATGAATAGAAGTTATAAAAGTGGTGAAATTCAAGGTTATTAATCAAATTAAAGGTCGAACTAAAAATGGTTTTATATTCCATTTTTACAAGTTAAGTTTAAAGAACCAGTTGCGAGATTGTTTTAATTAAACTTCAATTGTTAATCGAGATTTCATACCTAAATTAAAAAGATGCTTTTAAACAGCAATTCATTGATAACAGTGAGAAAATTTGACACCACATTTCCATCTCCTAAGTTCCTTAAATCAATAGATGCATCACATTTCGATGTGTTACTATCTTAGTCAGCACATAAAACGGTAGCAAATAACAAATTCCATTGATATATATATATATATATATATATATATATATATATATATATATATATATATATACATATATATATATATATATATATATATATATATATATATATATATATATATATATATAAATCTTTAAAATTTCCGCCACCATACCTGCCTGTGTTATAAATTTAAGAGCCAAAATCACAAACTTGCTTTTTATCTGTTTCGGTTAAAACTTCCTCGAGGGCTTAAAATCAATTTATGTTCGGTGAAGTTTCGAAGCATCTTTTAATTTAAATTGGAAATTTTTAGGATTTTTTTATTACCCCGTAACTCCTTAAAGTTAACTGCTTTAAGGGTAATTAAATTTCGCGCGAATAATTTAATAACCTGTAATCCTATTTACGGTTTATAATGCAGAAGCAGTCTACGTTCTCTTAAAAAATTAATAAAAAAATGTCGAAACTTTTCGCAAATATTTTAAAAATTAAAATGTGAGGATAAAAATGTTTAGAGAGTTCATTTCGAGAGGGCGGCTGCGAGTTCGGGAGGCAATTGGGGGATGTTAAGGATCAAGGTGGGCGGTGACCTATTAAGAAATTAATAATACTTAGAAATTTTTTATCTTATGGTTATCGCACAAATTTCAAAAAATAAAATTTCACATTAGATATCGTTTTAGTTTCATTTGTCTTTACTAGTTTGAAAGTAAAAACATTTAATATGACATTCACATAATCTAGCTAGCTAAAATGTTAAGACAAGAATATGGGAGTTCGTAATGACCGGTTTCACCGGAAATGGTCCCGGTTTTGAATTTTTAAATCGAATACCCTGTATATTTTAACATTTTTGGATTTCTGAGACAATTCTAGATCAGAATGTGACATTTTCAAAACTTTTTACGTCTACTTCATTTTTTTAGAGCCACTTTTAAAATTGCATCTAGGTGGCCATGATCGGACGTAAACTAATCTAAGGGCCTTAGGTGATGTCAAAAAAATACAATCGCAAAGTTTTAGTTACTAGTATGAAAGACAGGAATAAGACAAGTTGACAAAATTACGTTTTCATTTCTAACTATTAATTTTCAAATGGCGACCCCTTTTTGACAACTACTTTTCGAAAAAAGCATTCTTTGACGAATCTAACGGTACTAATTTATTTGCGATTGGATTAGACATAAGAACAGAAATTAAATATTATTAAACAAAATACTGGATAATTTATTTACTTATGACAAGTGCGCCATGGACAGCCATGGTGCATAATAATTTGCAACTGTTTTTTATCAAGTCTTCTTTGGAAAACAAAGCACTCACTTAAGTAGATAATGACAGTGACATACGTTCTAAGAACTCTAAACTTAACGAAAGTTAAGAAACTTTTACGTCTGTTCTTAGAGCGTATGTCGCTGTCATTATCTACTTAAGTGAGTGCTTTGTTTTCCAAAGAAGACTTGATAAAAACAGTTGCAAATTATTAGGCATCATGGCTGTCCATGGCGCACTTGTCGTAAGTAAATAAATTATCCAGTATTTTGCTTAATAATATTTAATTTCTGTTCTTATGTCTAATCCAATCGCAAATAAATTAGTACCGTTAGATTCGTCAAAGAATGCTTTTTTCGAAAAGTAGTTGTCAAAAAGGGGTCGCCATTTGAAAATTAATAGTTAGAAATGAAAACGTAATTTTGTCAACTTGTCTTATTCCTGTCTTTCATACTAGTAACTAAAACTTGTATTTGATTGTATTTTTTTGACATCACCTAAGGCCCTTAGATTAGTTTGCGTCCGATCATGGCCATCTAGATGCAATTTTAAAAGTGGCTCTAAAAAAATGAAATAGACGTAAAAAGTTTTTAAAATGTCACCTTCTGATCTAGAATTGTCTCAGAAATCCAAAAATGTTAAAATATGCAGGGTGTTCCATTTAAAAATTCAAAACCGGGGCCATTTCCGGTGAACCCGGAAGTGGCCGGAAAGTGGAAAATATGCGAAAACTCTCCCCTTCACATACCATTTACCTGTACCAATTCTCATTTTGATACACATAATACTCTAGAAATTATGACTTGTCTAATAGATTCGTTGACACCCGGTATATATATATATATATATATATATATATATATATATATATATATATATATATATATATATATTAAATTACAAGTCGTATAGCTTTAGGCCCAACCTTAACCTAGTGAGTCAGCTGATCTCGATTTTCAGCGCTATTTAATAACCTTACTTTTTATGTTTAAAAATTCGTATTTTATACCAATAAATTATGAGGTCGGCGGACTAAAACAGGTTTATTTAAAACTATTTAGAAGTGTTTACCTGCTAACGTGTGAAGTGATGTTTTATATTACGTTTTGTGTACGTATACCTTCGATTTCCAACATATTTGTAATTAAATTAAATATAAAATGTCCTGTAATTGCACACAGATATTAGTTCCCAATCACAAGAAAAAATCAAAATAGACGATAAAATCGGTAATAACACTGTTTATTATGTAGCTCTGATACCTGAAAGGCAGTTCTATTACTGCGTCCAAACACTCGTAGCAAGCCAGATTGCTTGTTGTCATGGTGTTATTTGTCGGGCTCAAGCATGGTTAAGTGTCAAAAGACAGGACGGTGTTGTGTTGATCATTTAGGAGTAATAAATTTCACTAGGGCTTACTTAAGGCAAAAGTACAAAGTTGTAACTTTTTTTTATCTCCAAAATTTGGCAAAGGATGTCTTAACACACTAAAATATCGTTTTAGCTACAAACTGGGATAAAATTAATATTGTATTCTTAAAAAATATCAGCATAAAAATGATTTCTGAATTTCTGCAAGTTACCTCAACCAAGGCTTGACCCAGAATATCTACTGACGCTTCTAGAAATCTTTAAAAATAAATAAAATAAGAGAGTAACTTCATCCTTTATAAAAGGATTAAAAAATGAAGTCTAATATATTTTTATACTTTTCATTTGACCATACCAACTTTTGATATTTGACAGTTCAATAAACTTTCAATTTTTAATTTAATGTTTATGAAAAATAAGACATTAGATTAAAAAAAATTCTGGATATTAAATATAGATTCTCTCTTAGTAACAGTTTTCACGTTTTTTGCAAATAGTAATTCTTAACAAACTTTTTCGTCATTTATAAATCTTACATATGATAAGAATAGTCCTTCGTTAGTTGATAGAAGCTGCAAGTAATCGCATGATGATATTTCAGCGTATTTAGCCATTTCATCAATTCTTCGTGACACAGACTTTTTTGCTTAAATTAATTTTCCTGATGATGTCTGATACGTTTTTATATTTTTAATAAGTCTTTTACTGCCAGCAACATTCACCAATTATGTGGAGTTTTCCCCCCTTGCGATTAATAATAAAATATTATATGAAGCTCGTAATCCATCATTTTCTTATCCAAAGGAGGACGATAATACGCCGCCCCCCGCTTGACCGTTTTTAACGCTCTCCAGTTGCTCTTGGACTCGTCGCCTTTCTGAAAGGCTTTCAGCGCTCACTGAGGGGCTCTACCGCCCCCGTTAGAAACCTCTGAAATGTGTGGTCAAAATTCGTAGTGGAGTACATAAGACTCGATGTGCCTGTCTCCTTGATGACACTGACCAAAATATTCACGTAAAACTCGGATTGCATGTTTACTTGATTGCCCATTTTCATAATAAACGGATTATTTTTTGCATTGTTCTGTCGTGTATTCACCTGAATTTATTTCTTCATGTTTATATATTGATTACGAAACTCGGTGTGATATTTATAGCAAACTCTATATTCTTTAAATATCTTTCTATAGCATGTGACATCTGAAATTATCATTTTTGTATGCCGAAATTTTTAAATAAAGAACTTTAACATTTAGACGTTATTCATAATATGTTCTAGTATGACGTGCCTTTTTTATATGTAATGTTTCATTCATTTTTCATAACTTAGGTGTCAATGACCTATTATTTAAATTCTTACTATAACTAGATGTTTAATGAATGTTTCACAAAATAAATATAGAAAGAGATAAATTGATGGCAATTCTTGGAGAAGGTGGAAATACACAATTTTCCGAATTTTTCGATGATTTTTTACATACCTTCTATTTTTGGGTCATAGAACACGAATATGTTGTCAATTTTTGCCGATATCGCGTGGTTTTTCCGAAAAAAAGGTCATTTTCATTCATATAACTTGTATTTCCCGATCACTATCTTTAAATTTTGGACATTTCTAGTAAAATTCACGAACACTACATAATATTTAATTATTTTTTTTAACAAAATTTACTTAAATAACCGCGGAAAAATACGAATTTTCCATAAAACGTCGTTTTATACTGTTTTTAGGCATGGTTGCATACGATTTAAATTCAAACACGTCATGCAACTTTGCCACGTTGACGTGGATTTTAAATTCCATTAGGATGGAACACTTAATAGTTCAAATGCAATTAATTGTGGTCATTCAAGTATTGTGGCGTAAAATGGGGGTAAACGTGCAGAGTCGGGATGCCAAACATAAACAAATCATTCAGCAAGCTACGTTGATCTAAAAAGGAAAATCATAACTTAACTAACTTGAACTGACCTGAACTAAACTTATCTGGATTCTATGGGAAAACCACGCAAGATCGGCGAAGAAAAACAATATATTTGTGTTCTTCGACCCGAAATTAGGAAGTATATAAAAATCATCGAAAAATTCGGAAAATTCTTCATGTTAGTTTAGTTATGATTTTCGTTTTTAGATCAAAGTAGTTTTCCGAACAATCTGTTTATGCTTGGCATCCAGACTCTGCATGTTTACCCACATTTTACTCAACAATATTGGAATGACCACAATTAATTACATTTAAACTATCAAGTTTTCCATCCTAATGGAATCTAAAAGTTTTCCATCATTATCTTCTTCTTCTTCTTCTACCCTCTATAATAGGTCCCTGACCTGTTCCTTCTTTGATTTTCCTCATTCTGGACTTAAATTATCGCTCCACCTTTTCCGTGGTCGACCTCTACTGCGTGTACCACTAGGCGATTTATCTCGTGCGATCCTTACCAGTCTATCCTCTGTCATTCGGCTTATGTGTTTGTTCCATTGTGTCTTACGTTGTAGGACCCACTCATTAATGCAGTCTATATTGCATGATTGCCTGATGTTATCGCTTCTCTCTCTGTCTAGTAGCGTTTTTCCTGTTATTCGTCGAAGTATTCTCATTTCTGCAGTCTCCAATAGTTGTTTCGTTTTTGTCGTCTCTGGCTGTGTTTCTGAGGTGTATGTCATAATAGGTCTAATTGTGGTTTTGTAGATCCGAACCTTTGTTTCTTGTTGTAAGTGTTTATTTCGCCAGATCACGTCGTTGAGGCAACCCGCCACTTTGTTTGCTTTGGCCACCTGCCCTCTTACTTCATCTTCGATGTTACCATAACTAGTTATGTCGATTCCTAGATATTTGAAACTCATTTCCTGTTGTATTATTTGACCGTCTAGTTCTAGTTTGCATCGGAGGGGTTCTTTTGAGGTTGTCATACATTTAGTTTTTTTCGGCTGAGATAATCATATTATATTTTCTTCCCGTAATATTAAAAGTATTTAACAATCTCTGGAGGTCGTCTTCATTTTCGGCACATATCACAGCGTCATCAGCGTAACAGAGAATTTTTATTTCTGTATCACCCATTTTATATCCTCTACCAAGTCGCACCTCCTTTATTATTTCGTCCATTATCATGTTAAACAACAAAGGACTAAGCGAGTCTCCCTGTCTAATACTTGGCTTGTTGACTGGTATGGGTGTTGATAATTCCATCATTATAAAATTTAAAATCCACGTCAGCGTGGCAACACCGCATTACGTGTTTGGGTTTAAATCGTATGCAACCAACCATGCCTATCTAGAAACAGTATAAAACGACAAGACAACGGTTTTCTTACGTTTTATGGAAAATTCCTATTTTTCCGCCGCTATTTACGTAAATTTTATTTAAAAAAATGATTAAATATTGTGTAGTTTTTGTGTATTTTACTATAAATGCCCAAGATTTAAAAGTAGTGATAAGAAAATACAAGTTATATGGTTGCAAATGCGTTATTTTTTTTGAAAAACCACGCGAGAGCGGCGAAAATTTACAACAGATTCTACGACCCAAAAATAAGAGATATTTAAAAAATCATCGAAGAATTCCGAAAATTGCGTTTCCACCTTCTCCAAGAATTACCAAATTGATAAACACTTTTATTTGACTGAATTAATTAACACACAGTTTCTATGACAAATTATGACCACAAACATTTTTAAAAACCCGAATAATTAAAATATCCGTACATGAAATTTATAACGAATAATATTATGTGTAATAGGATATTTCAAAATAAATTTTTCATTATGTATTCCATATACATAGCCAAACATCTTTCGTAGTCTCTCCAGAGAACATTCAGACTTGATTCTCACTATAGTGCCGCTCTCGATACGCTCTCGGTCCGGTAAAATATTCTTACAGGAGAAACAATGAACCTATTCACATTATCGAACCGAAAGCGAATCGAGATCGTATCGAGAGCGGCACTATGGTAAGAATTAAGCCTCACTCATCCCACAAACACTCGGATATCAGAAGGATTGAACTCTGTGGAGGTTTTATCCACTAAAATGAAGTCTGGCGTACTACAATAAATCAGAAGATATGTTAATTGATATTTACTTCCACTAAGTGGTCTCTTATCTTAACGATATTAAAACACTAACCACAAATTTGTTTTTACTTGGTAGAATAAAACTGCGCAAAAGGTTGAAGTTAATTTATGTAAAGAGGAGTTGGGAAGTATCTTTTAATTTAAATTGCAAATTGTAGGCTTTTTTACTCGCTCATAACTTCTTACTTTTTATGGCTTAGGGATAATTAAATTTTCTCACAAGGAATTTAATAAATTTTTAATGGTATTTACGGTTTATCGTACCTAATGTTAAATGAAAACATTTAACGTCAAAACTTTTTTATCCACATACTTCGCGAAGTAACTTATTTTAAGCAACTTCATAAAATTAATAGTATCTGTTCGGTAATAAACGTTAAATTTAAAAAAAAAATTTTTTTTGTATTATACTTTCTCAACACACTGATGAGGGGGCATACATACAGTGGCGTAGCTGAAACTTTGGGGGCTTCCTGCGAAATCTCAATTAACCTCCCCCCCCTCCGCGAAATCTTAATGGGGACTAACTATAATAGAAGTTGTTTATGACATTCATTAATCATAATATCGACGTTTAGATGTGAAGTTTTCAATCCTACATACCCGGAGTGTATAACCAAAACCCAAGCTCCCAAATCCACATGCTCCTCGAGCAGTGAGATTGATAATCGTTACATAGCAGTCAGGCGAGTGACGCCAGATTTTAAGCCAAAACCTAAACTTTCAAAACCACATACCCTACACGCAGCTGGATCGATATCCATTACACAGCAAACGGGCGAGCAAAGCAAGATTTTAAACCAAACCTAAGCTCCCAAACTCACATATCCCAGGCGCTATTGCGTCATTGTGCTGCTTTCTCCATTTAAAAGCATTGTAAGCAACTACTCTAACTTCAGTCGCCTTTAGTATCGCGAGTTTTAGAGCTTTTCAGACGTTCAAAAAAAAATGCGAGTTGCTTGAAGATACTTCTTTCTATTTTTTAAACGTCCGAAAAGCTCTAGTACTCGCAATCCTATAAACAAATAAACTATAAAAAATGTAAATGATAATTGCGTTTATATCAACTTTAAATGATTGTCAAATCTCGAGACATAGAAATTTTTAGACATTTAAAAAGGAATTGCGCGTTTTAAAAATACGCAGAATTTCTCTTTTTGAACAGTCATATATCACACTAAAAATATATGTAAGTTGTTTATCAACTTGCTCTAAAAGTTCTACATATACATCGTCTTGACTTATGGTCTTCGCAGTTTTTGGGCTTTGTTTTGTTTAGATTGGAAACACTCAGAGACTTTAGTCAATCCAATTGAATTTGCCCAGAGTCATATATCACACTAAAAAGATATGCAAGTTGTTTATTATCAACTTGCTTTAAAAGTTCTGCATATACATCGTCTTGACTTATGGTCTTCGCAGTTTTTGGGCTTTGTTTTGTTTAGATTGGAAACACTCAGACTTTAGCCAATCCAATTGAATTTGCCCAGAGTCATATATCACACTAAAAAGATATGCAAGTTGTTTATTATCAACTTGCTTTAAAAGTTCTGCAAGTACATCGTCTTGAGCTGGACTTATGATTCTTTGGCCTTCGCAGGTTTTGGACTTTGTTTTGTTTAGAATGGAAACACTCATTGACTTTAGCCAATCCAATTGAATTTGTCCAGAGTCATATATTACACTCAAAAGCTTTGTAAGTTGTTTATTGTCAACTTGCTTTAAAAGTTCTGCATATACATCGTCTTAACCTGGATTTTTGTCATTCTGCACATAGTTTATTACGTATCTAATTTCACATCAAGGATTTTTCGACCACTCATATATTTTCAAAGTTAATCGTAGGGGTATTTGTACGTTCACCCCTGAACAATGTATCCGCGTAGTTCTTTCAAGTTTCTATTAGTTCGTCAGTATCTAATACCGGTCTCTTTTGTCTGTTGCTCCAGTTATTTCTTTTTCCTTTCTATGGAAATAACAGGAGGCATGCAGCTGGTGAAGTCTTACCCTCGTTACATTGTTCCCGAGTTGATTTATCTTTAGTTTCCGTTACTTTTCTCATTATAGTACATTTAGTTCAATATATTTAGCCATCAAGTTCAATATTTCGTCTGCCACCCATGGTTTAGTGTTTTTTTTGTTTTTATTAGCTTCAGTTTCTTGACTACGATATTTTTTTGGCAAAGGTTGTCTAGTTCATTTTTTATGTTCTCTCGTACCTTTTTGATAGAAGCTTACATCGAAAACAGGAGCTTGCAATAAGGGGGGTTATGATCCGAGTCGATGTCTACTCCTGGATAGGTTGCAATACGTGTAATACTATTCTTTTGTGGTCAAAATGAAGTCATTGTGGTTGCGTATAGTATTTTCCTGTCTAACTTGACGAGGCTTCCTGGTATAAAGTCTTCTAGGTCTAGTTTGTAGAAACTATTTTTGATAACCAAATTTTCATCACGACAAAACTGAATTAGCGTTCCACCTCGTGTGTTTTCGTCCCCTAACCTAAATGCCCCTGTTACATCTTCCACAGTTTCTCAACCTACCTTTGCGTTGGAATCACCGATTTCTATATTGATATTTTGAGGTTTAAATGACTGCAAAACCAATTTGTCCGCTGTCAGTCATGGAATAAAGCTTATTTGAATTAATATCACGAAGAATTATATATATATATATATATATATATATATATATATATATATATATATATATATATATATATATATAATGATGACCCATACAAATTAACAAAACTTCTTTAAAAACAAGTTGAATTTAATAACACTGCCAGATCAATACTTTTTTGGCAATCGTTTCGTTCTTAGTCTCTTTGACACAGATCAAACTGAATTTTCACAATACTTTACAGATACTTTATCCATTTTTCTTTTTAAAATATAAGTTGACTTCCACTCGAGATATCGTGTTGCCTTTCAATTGATACCATAAGTTGTCTACTACATTCAGATCAGGACTTTCATGCGGTATTTTAAACTTTTGGGCTATTATGGAATATGCTTTTTTTAATTTTCTGAGTCTTATGCTTGATAATATTTAAATGTCTCTCAATTTCAAATTTTTTAGAACTTTGTTTAAAAATATTCGATTAGATGTTCTGATTAATAATACCGTTTATAAAATGTAAATTAATGTAAATTTACCTATCCTTTATCCAGCATATATCCTCACTACAACACAGCTAGCGCGGGCACCATAACGGTCAACCTCTCGTGAGGCAGGCACTGAGAATGCCGTCTTCCGCTTCGTATAATCGTTTCAAGCCGTGAATCCGTCTAAATCAGTATATATATGTCGGATATTCTCACGGGCGTTACGTAGATGACATATTCATTATCTGGTAACATGGAGAAAAAAATCTCATAAGTTTCCTAAATCACATAAACAGTATACATCCAAAAATCAAATTCACCATGGAGACAGAACAGGAAAGGAAACTACCATTTCTAGATATCCTACTGAAAAGAAAAGAGGATGGCTTGCTTTCGCACACTGTCTACAGAAAGCCCACTCACACCAACATATTCCTCAACGCCGATTCACATCACCACCCCGCCCAATTATTTGCAGTAGTGAAATCACTTGCATTTAGATCGCACTCCCTTACAGATCGAGAAAATTACCACAAAGAGATGAACATACTGCAAGGCGTCCTAACAAAAAACGGTGATAAAAAAGAACATACAGGCAAGGCTCTAAAACACAAACACTTGGCTCCGAAAAATCTCGAAAACCAAGAGAATAGCTCCAAAGCTTTTATTCCTTAATTCTCAGTAGACACAACATTGAAACCATTTTCACCACAGACCGTAAAGTAAAAGATCTCTTACCAATACCTAAAGAAAGAATCCCTCTAGAAAACCAGGGAGTGTACGAAATTCCATGCAAAGAATGCAGCTTATCTTACGTAGGCCAAACCAACCGTAAAATAAGCGCCAGAAGAGACGAACGTGTGAACGCTGTCAAGCAAAAACAATTTCTTCTGCACTGGCCCAACACTGGTTAAACACAGGACATAAGATAAATTTCTCGGGAACAAAAATGCTATCGAGATGTGAAAACCTGTCCACAAGAGTTATAAGGGGAGCCATTGAAATTGCAAAGAGGCCCAACACCTTAAATAGCAGAGATAATAGCCAGCGAGTGCCTAATACTTGGAAAAATCTGCTTAGAAAACATCAACCAGTACCACTTAGGAACGAAACAGATTACACTGGCAACAGGGCCGATGACGCGCACACGGTACCGACAGCACCGGAGTCGCAGGCGTCAGTTCGCTCGTAGACGCCATACAATGAGCTTTGAAAAGGGCGAATGAACGCCTTACAGTCCTGAGAGGGACTCAGCACATACACGGGGTGTCCGAAAATCTTCGATTGCATATATATATATATATATATATATATATATATATATATATATATATATATATATAACAAAACTCTTTAACAAAATAATTAAAGACCAAGAGATACCCCGAGATTGGAAGAAAAGTATAACAGTACCTATTTTCAAGAAGGGTGATAAGAAAATCACGGAAAACTAAATTCAATAATGAAATTATTCACCAAAATCCTTGAAGGTATAATAACTGACTATTGCAGAATATCAGAAGAACAGCAAGGTTTCCGCAAAAACAGATCTACAGTAGATGCCATATTCATCGTAAGACAGATAGCAGAGAAATCTATTGAATTTACTAAGCCGGCTTTTATGTGCTTTATAGATCTCACTAAAGCCTTTGATAGGGTGAGACTGGATGATATTCTGCAAATAATGCGAATTAAAGGCATCCCAAACAATTTAATTAACATCGTTGAACAGCTAAACTCCAACACCACAACACAAATCTCAGTAAGCGGCAACCTAACTAAGGATGTACCGATAGCATCGGGCATACGACAGGGGAACTCTCTGAGTCCATTACTGTTTAACGTAGTAATGGACCAAATAATTGAGAACGTCAAAAGAGCGGCACCAGGGTACAGAATGAATACCGGGGAAATAACAATAATATGTTACGCTGATGACGCCGTCATAGTCTCGGAAAATGAAGACGATCTCCAAAGACTTGTATTTGCATTCCACACCATAAGCAAGCAATTCAACATGAAAATATCCATCGATAAAACTAAGTCAATTGTAATAAGCAAGGTGCCCTTAAGATGCAAACTAGTAGTGGATGACAAACCAATAGAACAACTCATGACCTTTAATTACTTAGGAGTTGAGATATCCGCAAACCAAGACAGAACAAGAGAAGTAAGAAACCAAGTAAACAAGGCAAATAGAATCTCAGGAAGCCTGGCGGATATAATATGGCACAACACATACATGAGCAAGGACGCAAAAACAAAAATCTACAAGACCTGTAGACCGATAATGACGTACGCAATAGAGACGAGAGCTGACAACACAAAAACAAAATCAATTCTAAGAACTGCCGAAATGAAAGTACTAAGAAGAATATCGGGATACACATTAAGAGATCACATACGCAATTCAACAATACGCGAGGAACATGGAATGCAGGATAGAGTAAGATGGGGACGGAAGCGCAGAAGAGCCTGGAATGAGCACGTAGAAAGAATGGCGCAAAATAGGATAGCGAGAATCGCCCGAGATGGAACACCGGAAACCAGAAGACCAATAGGTAGACCACCTAAAAGGTGGAGAGAGTCCTGGATTTCAACATCGAATGAAATGAATGATTGAGTTGGAAAAAACAGGCTGTAAGCCTATAACAAGAGGAAGAAGAAGAAGATATATATATATATATATATATATATATATATATATATATATATATATATATATATATATATATATATATATATATAAGATAAACAGCGTCAATCCGTCCTGCTGTTCTGTTTGTAGTGGAGTAAGATACATTAATCTACAAAAATAAATTGGGTGATCTATACGTTAGTAAGTAGATGGAAATTATTTTTAATCGAAAAACAATTACCCAAAAACTTCCAGTTATAGTTTTAGATGCGGTTAGCGTCGGAAATATCGTTTTTGTTCTACAACTGTTCTCGTCTTTTGTAGAAACACGAAATTAAATTTCAGCTCGAGAATGGGGTCGCCAATTCAATTTGAATGTAATTTTAACGCGATATTTCGTTTTCCGTCGGCCGAGGATTACATGCAAATAATAAGTGTTTATTACCGTTCTCGTCTCCGAGGGCTCTTTATCCATACGATCCAGTTTGGGACTTCGTTGTCTCCAAACTCAAATTTAAGAAGATTTTCCGTTTATATTCAATTAAATAAAAAAAAATTGGCCTTCTTAATTTCATTTTTTTATTAAATATTATATATTTCATTTTAATGTGTTAAAAATGTTTAATTTTATCGGGGAGTCGTTTTGCGCGAAGGACTTTATTGCTAAAAAATGTAAATTTAACTAATTTTTCTTAAGAAATGTCTTCTTAATGGTTCATATTTTGATAAAAGAAACATCTCTAGGTGGTATTAATATCACTGGATTTCAAAATTAATATGAAACCAGAAATACTAAATATATACTAGCATAAACTAACTGTTTGTAAAAACATCTTAAAACTGTTTAGTTGTAAAGAAATATATATGTTAAATATGTATATTCCTTCTTCCCATGTGTGCTTGGGCCTCTCGTTTCCTTCGATAACGTAGTATACAATCGAGCTCCCATCGTTGAATATCTTCCTCAACTGTTTGTATTAAAATTTTCATTTCTTTATTTATGTTTTCAATTGATCCACTTTGCAATCGTGAGATTCCTACTACTTATCTCAAGGCATCCATTTCTGTAGTTTTTTTGTTAAATTATGAAAAATCAACATGTTCAAAGCCTTCGCTACCGTATTATTTGACTGTAATGACGAAAAACGGTATATTTTATAAAAATTACAATATCTCAAAAACTAAAAGACTATGCCCTATTACATTCGGGGGTAAAAATTTTCATAATGACATTTTCTATCGCACCTTTATAGACATACTTCATTCTTATACTCCAAGCATCTTGCATCAGTATGTACGTATATATATATATATATATATATATATATATATATATATATATATATATATATATATATATAGATAAGTTAACGTCCGTGTAATTTTAAAATAAAATCAGAAATTCTCGGCTATACGGACTAAGACCGTGGGTCCGAAAAATGACGACAGCCCTGTTTCGTCCTAGTATGGTACTCGTCAGGCAATTGCATTCTCCAATACGTACGAATTCTTTATCGAATCCTTACGATGTCAAAAAACAGTGTAAGGGTCCATTGACGCCTAAAGTTTTGGAACACATCCTCCATATTTTTCTCGAGAAGATTTTCGATTTCTTCGAGGGCATCTATTTGAAGCAATATAATTCGATCAACAACAAAAGTTAGATACTCTTCATGTGGATAAAATTCTTTTTTTGTATTTTACACACCAGAGTACGGCGAAAATATATTCCTGCCTTTCTGTTTAGCCCAATTTTGTAATCGTTGATATTTGTTTCTCGACAATCCAATATCAAATAGAAGAGCGGCGCACAAATGTAACTGTGTGCGACGCACCCACAACACTATTGCCTTTGACCTGAGACGAAACTTTAGAAAGAAAAGACTGGCCGTTCATATTGCCAAGGTTTAATAGAAACATTACTATAGCCAACCTTCTATTTTAAATTTCTATTTTGGCCGTTTCTTAAATTCTAACCCACTAAGCCCGTCTAACTTCTTTCAGGTTAGTTTGGGACACAAGATCGTAGGGAACGCCTACGCGCAATATTACCCCCGCTAACTTCCGTGCGACACGAAGACGAGCAGTACCTTGAAAAAAATGAGAGAGTGTAGTTACTTTTCGTCTAAACTTATAACGTAATCGACGAAATTTGGAATATTTAATGACCATTTGATACATTGATTGTTTTAAATACATCAAATAGTCGAAATACAAAAAATTAGTTTTTGTTGAACGTAAAGAAAATTGGTATTTCTGTTACAAAAAAAAACATTTATTCTAATAAAAATATTAGTGAAACGCAACGGTAATTTCTAAGTAAATAAGCTAATAGACCACTTTAAAATTAAAAATCACGTTCAGTAATTGCAAATAAGTAAACGAATAATTAAATTCAATTTAAATCAACAAAAACACCTAAAAGTCTACGAGAGGTGTTTGAACAGGCCTCCACTTTGAGCGAGACAATACGGTTCGCGTATTTGCCCAAACTTCAGGGGTTATATCCCTATTAGCCCTTTCTATCATGTCCTCACAAAACACCATACGTGTTTCCTGAGCTTTCGGAAAAATTTCTTGAGTTATTCGGAATTTGTAACAGCGATATTTGTTCCGCTTTAAAATATTCCGAACTGTTCGAGCGTTCATATCAAGTTCTTCAGCAATTACGGTACTATTGCAAGGAAAATTAATGTCTTCTAAACTACAAATGTCATTCTCCCGATTTGCTCGTTTTTCAGGATTGGAAATGCCCTGGTCAATTTAAATTATAAAAATTACGAAAACGTTCCACAGGGTATACGAGTATACATTTATTTAACAAAATATGAAAAATTGTTTGTGTGATCTGCCCTTGCCTACACAACTTAGTTTATTATCTAAAATGAATTTTTACCACACATTTGAAGGGTAAACACTTAAGAACCATTTATTTTGAAGAAATATTACGTTGGTCCGCCTCTGCATTGCTTCGCTCTTTTAATAGATTTTGATAAAGGAAATAATGTCTCGACTGGCGTCTGACCGTCTCTTCTTTTTAAAAATCTAGGACTTGGCATTTATTCGATAAGTTTCTATGATTCGGGCCATCGAAATAAATGATTTGATTTTGAAAGTTTCGGAAAAACATCGAAAATATTATATCGAGAAAGTGAGCTTGCTAGCAAAAAATGACAAGTTTTATATTTTGGTGACATATATATTTTTTATTTCATAGAAGAATAAGCCTTGAAAATAATAAATATACCGATGCTCCTTAAAGAATATTACAGTAATTAAAATGCAAAATTATATACGTGAAATAGAAACTATACGACCACAGATTTTTATATTTTATCCTAGAGATATTTACGTCGTTTTAGAGCTTTCGGCTTCCTGTTTACCTTCCATTGAAGAAATGAAGACGCGTATTGATTATATTAACGCTCAAAACAAACAACTCAATCAAAATGATTAAAATGTTTACTTTCTTAAAAGTGAATTCATTTTACGGGATGGAAATCGGCAATTTATATAGATAATGACACTCTCGCAAAGTTGCCATGTTTGGTTTACGATTATTTAGGAGGTACACCTATTCGTTCTTCGAAGCTTGTTTTTAGAAATGAATAATATCCACCTTAATGCATTAATAGACTTACCTGTGGTGCATCCTGTTGCGTAAACTACTGGTTTACATAACTTATGCATAGAAGTACCGATTTTCGCATTTTTTTTTTTGAATTTCGGCAACTTGATTACTGTGCGAGGTGTCTAGGAAAGGGATTATATATACAGGGTGAGTCAACGATTGGATGAAGTAAGTTTGCGCCTTTTCGGTGAAATTTACAAAGAAACTATATTTATTGTTTGATACAGTTTATTTATACGCAGATTTTAAAAATATTTAGGACTCTACAGGGTGAGCCAAAAAACTAGGACAGCATAAAGTTGTATTTTTTTAAATAGAACACCCTATATACGAATCGTATTTTCGATTTAGCTTATAATTTTAAATCTTTTTTATTAAGGGTTTACTATAACAAAACTTTATAGTTTCTGAGATAATTAAGTTTAAAGAAAAAAAGTCACATTTTCAAGCATCAATTCAATCCTAAATAACGTTTTCAATTGTGTGACAAATATATTCAAATTTGGAATTTAGCAAGGCCAAGGACAAGTTAACATAATTTTTACCTAATATTTGCAATAAAAGCTACAGGGTGTTGAACACATCGGCTCAAATTTGAACAAGTTTAAATGAATAAATATCTTTTTTTTTAAATGGTACACCCTGTATATTTTCATATTATTTAATAGAGTAATAAAAACCCTAAAAGTTTTGTTCAATATATCCTATACCTATTTATAATAGTTTTTGAGATATTTCAGTTTTTCTTATTTTCCATACTTTTTTACAGAAATAGTCTTCATTATCATAGTAGCCATGTAAAATAATAAAAAGAAACTACAGAAACAAACAGAATGTGGTTAAATATGATGAAATACATTATTCGTTATATTACAACGGCATTAGTTTAATTAAACATAATGTGAAAAAATTAACACAACAATAACGACAAGGCAAATACATATTTACTTTTATACTAAATTGAAACAAAAAAATTACCTATTAAATACTGAGATTAATTATTTCTTTTTATTAAGTGTTCGAATAAACGACCCTCTTGTGCAATGCACAAATTTAGTCTTTTTTGCAGATTTTCTCGGACCCTGGACAAAATTAGTGGCGTTATTGTTCTACAGGTATCCCTAATCCTGTTTAGCATATGTTCCACTGTTGTTGGTGGAATAACATACACCTTATTTTTAATATAACCCCATAGGAAGAAATCTAATGGGGTGATGTCGCAAGACCTTGGTGGCCACTCAATGAAACCCCCACGTGCAATCCATTTTTGCGGATATCGTTGGTCCAAAAACGCACGAACTTCAAGATGGTAATGCGGAGGCGCACCATCGTGCTGGAACCACATACTGTCCAGCTCATCCCTATCGTGACCTTGAAGCAGTTGGGGTAGTTCTTCTTGTAGAAAGTTCAGGTAACTATGGCCATTTAGTGGTTCATTAAAAAAGTGGGGTCAAATAATTCGATTATTATGAATACCACACCAAACATTTAATGACCAGTGGTTTTGATGTTGCACCTCTCTAATCCAAAATGGGTTTTCTGTGGCATAATAATGCATGTTGCGTCTATTTACGGCACCGTTACTTCTAAAAGTAGCTTCATCACTAAACATTACCTTGCATAATAAATTTGGATTTAATTGAATTTCCGCATTTATTGTACGACAAAAGTTTACACGACTTTCAAAATCCTGTCCATGCAATTCTTGGTGTAATTCCATGTGATATGGGATGATACCTATATTTCTTGGTAGTACGATTAGCGGTGGATTGTGATGTTTCACATAATGCTGCTAACTGACGGCTACCAATATAAGGATTTTCCTGAACATTTAACAATACTTGTAGTTCTTTTTCTTCATTAGTTACTGGTTTGTTGACCACTTTACGTTTTGGATAATCAACAGTACCAAAAGAATCAAATCTTTGCATTAAGTTTTGAAAAGTATGGGTATTAGGCTGGCGTCGATCACGATACTTCATTTTGTAAATTCTTTGAGCAAGAAGGCAATTTTTTTGAGCCTCTCCTATTGTATAAATCATATCTATTAACTTATTCTTTGGAAAATTCATTTTACAATATAAGATGAATGCAAAAAAAACCAAACTACACTACATAAAAACCAAAAGAAGCGATTGCGGTTATAAATTTGACACACAGAAAAATGTTCTTTTACATTGTTTTTGCCATGGCTACTATGATAGTGAAGACTATTTCTGTAATAAAGTATGGAAAATAAGAAAAACTGAAATATCTCAAAAACTATTATAAATAGATATAGGATATATTGAACAAAACTTTTAGGGTTTTTATTACTCTATTAAACAACATGAAAATATACAGGGTGTACCATTTAAAAAAAAAAAGATATTTATTCATTTAAACTTGTTCAAATTTGAGCCGATGTGTTCAACACCCTGTAGCTTTTATTGCAAATATTAGATAAAAATTATGTTAACTTGTCCTTGGCCTTGCTAAATTCCAAATTTGAATATATTTGTCACAAAATTGAAAACGTTATTTAGGATTGAATTGATGCTTGAAAATGTGACTTTTTTCTTTAAACTTAATTATCTCAGAAACTATAAAGTTTTGTTATAGTAAACCCTTAATAAAAAAGATTTAAAATAATAAGCTAAATAGAAAATACGATTCGTATATAGGGTGTTCTGTTTAAAAAAATACAACTTTATGCTGTCCTAGTTTTTTGGCTCACCCTGTAGAGTCCTAAATATTTTTAAAATCTGCGTAAAAATAAACTGTATCAAACAATAAATATAGTTTCTTTGTCAATTTCACCGAAAAGGCACAAACTTACTTCATCCAATCGTTGACTTACCCGGTACCTTCTAAAACTGTACAACTATAAATAATGTGTTGAAATATTTATTATAATATACGCTGTCGAATGTCGAATTTGATAGTGTACCTGGAACAGTAAATGATTAAATACGCTCCTGGATTCACGACCATATCATTTCTGAAAGAGCGAAAACAAAATGTAATCCTAAGCAAGCCTGCCAGGCTTATGTTGCGTAGGCTGGCAGTCCTTGTGGGGTTAAAAATATGCCTCGGTCTCTTCGTGGGCGAGTAAATTTGTTTGCGTAGAGCTAGGACGAAACGAAGATATTTCAGTGGCAGAACATAAATGTAATAAAATTATAAGTGTTTTAATTACCTATAACATTCTTATTTAATTATAATGCTTTCAAGCATTCTTGAACTATCTGTTGAAATTTACTAAATACTTACTAAATGGAATAATTTTATTATCTTGTTAATCTTCATAGTTTAATATACATGTCAACAGTTTTTGTCTTATTATTTAATATTTTAGCAATTTACCCTAAAAACTGTATAATACTAAATTAATTCAGAATTTATGAGGTTAAATAGTGAGAATATTTGAAATTTAGTACTACGAAAAATACTTTTTTATTTATTGAAATCTAGCATTTCATACACTTTTCAATCCCATGTGGTTTTAAAATGATATCCAAAAAGAGAAATAGAGTCGACTTATATATAAAGGGTGTTTTTTATAGAGGTATAGAACTTTCAAATGGAATAAAACAAAGATGAATTTTTTAAATTGACATGAAATTTACTTTATTCGAAAAATAACCTTCTGGCATTATAATTTAAATATGACTTCTGGCATATGACCGCCACGGCTAGCTCGGACGTAGTCTAATCTGGAGGTCCAATTTTCGATGACTTTTTCCAACATTTGTGGCCGTATATCGGCAATAACGCGGCGAATGTTGTCCTCCAAGTGATCAATCATTTAGGGCTTATCGGCGTAGACTAGCGACTTCACATATCCCCACAGAAAATAGTCTAGCGGCGTTAAGTCGCACGATCTTGGAGGCCAATTCACGGGTCCGAAACGTGAAACTATGCGGTTACCAAACGTTTCCTTCAATAAATCAATTGTGGCACGAGCTGTGTGGCATGTTGCGCCGTCTTGTTGAAACCACAGCTCCTGCACATCATGGTTGTTCAATTGATGAACGAAAAAGTCAGTAATCATGGCTCTATAGCGATCACCATTGACAGTAACGTTCTGACCAGCATCGTTTTTAAAGAAGTACGGACCAATGATTCCACCAGCCCATAAAGCACATCAAACAGTCAGTTTTTCTGGATGTGACGGTGTCTCAACATACACTTGAGGATTATCATCACTCCAAATACGGCAGTTTTGTTTATTGACGTATCCATTCAAACAAAAGTGAACTTCATCGCTAAACAAAATTCGCTTATGAAAATCGGGATCAACGGCAATCTTGTTTTGGGCCCATTCACCGAATCTACGCCTTGCTAGGTGATCGTGTGGCTTCAATTCTTGCAGGAGTTGGATTTTGTAAGCACGCAAACCAAGATCTTTCCGCATTTTCCATAAAGTAAATGGACACATATCCAATTCCTGTGCACGATGGCGGATAGACTGATTCGGGTCTTCCTCTACGCTACGCTCTACAGCAGCAATGACTTCTTCTGTACGCACTGTACGACGTCTCTGTGGATGCGTATTATCATTTAGAGTAAACGTGGTGCGAAAACGTTCCATAGTTAATCGAATTAATTGCTCTGATGGACGATTATGTTGACCGTAAAATGGACGTAATGCGCGATACGTATTTCGAATAGAACTACGATTTTTAAAATAAATTTGCACAATTTGGAAGCGTTGTAAAGGCGTCAGTCTATTCATCTTGAAATGCCAAACCAAACTAAACATAAATCACTTAACAGCTGATAAAATGGCCGCCAGTTAAAAAAGTGTTGCCAACTTAAAGTTCTATACCTCTATAAAAAAAAACCCTTTATTTAATATCTTTGTAATACATTAATACATTAATTGTAAATTTAGTTTCTTGTCCATCGTACATTTTTTAAGGTTTTGAACAGAAGAAAAGCATGTCACTGGTTAGAGAGACATTGCAAAATGAAAGGGTGCTCGTTACGCGCAAGAAAAATGATATTATAGAGCTGTTTTAAGGAAATTGTGTCACAAAGAAAGAGGATAAAATCATTAAAGAGCACTGTTGTGGTTTGTTGGTTCATTTTAAGAGTGTGTTTGGCTTTTATCCAGAACATTCTAAATAATGGCTTAGGAACGGTCTTATACGCCCTTTTAGTATATTTAATTTGAGAAAATTGTTTTTCTTTACGGATTAGATTTGTTTATAATGTTGTTAATAAAATGCTCTTTAATTGTTAAAGTGCGAATATTTCATAATAGAGGAGTGTTTATCATACCAATAAGAATTATGATAAACATTCCTGTTACAGTTTTGTTACTTTACAATAAAAAATATAAATATTTATGCTAAAAATACTTACAATAAAGCTCATACTCCTTATTTTCATCAAATAGTATTTTTAATAAATATTAAATTAAAAGCTAAAAGTTTATTCACCTGTCACATCAAAAACTAGTATTGTAAAAAAAAATCAAGTGTGCCTAAAAATGTTCAAACACTCCATTTTTGCCACTTTCATCAAGCGTGTGGTTAGTTAATCTTTTGTTTTTTTTTTCTTTGTTTTTGGCGCTCTGGAGATTTCTAGAAGCGTCAATAGAGAGAGTCTGGGCCAAACCTTGATTGTGAAAACTGACAGAAACCTAGAAAGTAGATTTTTTGCTGATTTCCTAAGCATACAATACTAGTTTTATTCCTGTTTGCAGTAAAAATCATAGTTTAGTGTGTTAAGGCGTCATTTGCCAGATATTGGGGATAAACAAAGTTATTATTGTATTTGTTTTTCGTTAAATACACCGTAGTGAAGGTGATCGCACCTAAGAAGTCAACACACCATCGTTGATACTTTTAATACTTGGTGCACCCTTCAAGACGAACAAGTACATGCCACAAACAGTTTTTATTATGCGTTCGTGTCTAAGATTTGATTTGCATGCCAGAGCCGGCATATAACACACCATTGCTCCCATGGGCTATCCAGCTTGCTGAAAGTGCTTAGACTCTGTGACAAAACTGGTATTAAGACTACATAATAAACAGTGATATTACCGATTTTATCGTAAACTTCCATTTTTCCCCTGTGATTGGGAACTAATAAGACTTTCTATGCGCAATTACAGGACACTTTATATTTCATTTCATTCATTTAAAATATCTTGTAAACCGAAGATATACGTATACACAAGGTAATTTAAAACATTATTTCACATATTAATAGTCCAACACTTTTAATTAAGTTTAAATAAATATAATTTTAGTGTTAATCGGCCTACTAGATAGTTTATTCTTTCAAAATACATATAAACGTTTGAACGTAAAAAAAGTAAGGTTATTAAACGCCCCTGATACTTAAGAGCAGCTGACAGTCTAGGCTAAAGCTAACCGACTTTGCATTTGGCGCTGATGACGTCATACTTGCAATAGTGTTATTGTTTCTTGTTTTTTTCTGTAGTTTATGTAGCAAATAGTAACATATTTTTATAGATTAAGTTAATAAACATAATTTTATACATCAAATCATTTTCACTTATTATTGTTTAAATATAGACGTTGTTTTTGATATCTCGGTGTAATATTTTTGAAACTCCTATTTTTGCAAACATCACCGCTTTTTCTTACCGACGGGCCTAAAAACAGGTGATGCTTTGAATATATATATATATATATATATATATATATATATATATATATATATATATATATATATATATATATATATATACTAGTACTAGCTCAGGCACTGCCTTAAAAGAAAGAGCGATCAACACCAAAAAACAACCACCTGTATCAAAGTATTTCACTTTAATTCTTTCTCTGCGAAGCATTCCTTGACCAAGTTAACTGATTGAGCTATTTTGATCTTACGCATTTAGGAGGTTAGACACCCTCGACTCTAGGGTGTTTTTCTTTTCTCTGAAGATTTCGATGTCATCCGATTATCATTGCATACCTTAGGTGATACAGTTAAGATTCATCTATTTTTATTTCCATTTGATCCCAGTTCAGAATTTTTGTGGGTTTATAAACTTTTAAATGTTCTTTACCTCATTTTTTGTAGAATAGTTGGATAGATTGTTAGAGATACAGCCAGTTTAACGAAATTTCGGGAGTAACACCACCTGGGTGCCGAGAAAAATGGGTGTAAAAATAATAAATTTTTTGGGCTCAACTGTCAAATATATAAACATATTTTTATTTTACAGAGATGCATAATACTTTAATGAATAATTTGAAAAGAGAAACAGTAAAAAGTTTAAATATTTTGCAGAAATGACTCATCAAGTAGGACCGACTTTTGAAAATTCTTACTGGTAAATTGTTAGCGTTATAATTGTTGAGGTGTGAATTTTTTACAGATACCTAAAACTCTTTTAAAGCTTCTCTTAAAATCTTTGAATCCTGGGTGCCCCTAAAAATGCATAGTTAATTTTTAAATGACCAAGAAAATTTCTATTTTTATTATCAGTGGATGTACACCCTTAAATTAAATTGTTAGCGTTATAATTGTTGATCTATGAATTTCTTACAGATGCCTAAAACCCTTTTAAAGATTCTCTTAAAATCTCTGAATGCTGGGTGGCCTTAAAAATACATAGTGAATTTTTAAAATAACAAGAAAATTGATTTCTTTAACGTCAGTGGATGTACACCCTTAAATTAAATTGTTAGCGTTATAATTGTTGATCTATGAATTTTTTACAGATACCTAAAACTCTTTTAAAGCTTCTCTTAAAATCCCTGAGTGCTGGGTGGCCTTAAAAATGCATAGTGAATTTTAAAATAACAAGAAAATTAATTTTTTTAACGTCAGTGGATGTACACCCTTAAATTAAATTGTTAGCGTTATAATTGTTGATCTATAAATTTCTTACAGATGCCTAAAACCCTTTTAAAGGTTTTCTTAAAATCCCTGAGTGCTGGGTGGCCCTAAAAATGCATGGTGAATTTTTAAAATAACAAGAAAATTTATTTTTTTAACGACAGTGGATGTACACCCTTAAATTAAATTGTTAGCGTTATAATTGTTGATCTATGAATTTCTTACAGATGCCTAAAACCCTTTTAAAGATTCTCTTAAAATCCCTGAGTGCTGGGTGGCCTTAAAAATGCATAGTGAATTTTTAAAATAACAAGAAAATTTATTTTTTTAACGTCAGTGGATGTACACTCTTAAATTAAATTGTTAGCGTTATAATTGTTGATCTATGAATTTTTTAGAGATACCTAAAACTCTTTTAAAGCTTCTCTTAAAATCCCTGAGTGCTGGGTGCCCCTAAAAATGCATAGTTAATTTTTAAATGACAAAGAAAATTTCTATTTTTAACATCAGTGGATGTACACCCTTAAATTAAATTTTTAGCGTTATAATTGTTAATCTATGAATTTTTTAGAGATACCTAAAACTCTTTTAAAGCTTCTCTTAAAATCCCTGAGTGCTGGGTGCCCCTAAAAATGCTTAATTAATTTTTAAATAACAAGAAATTTAATTTTTTTAACGTCAGTGGATGTACACCCTTAAATTAAATTGTTGGCGTTATAATTGATGATTTATGAATTTCTTACAGATGCCTAAAACCCTTTTAAAGGTTCTCTTAAAATCCCTAAGTGCTGGGTGGCCCTAAAAATGCATAGTGACTTTTTAAAATAACAAGAAAATTTATTTTTTTAACGTCAGTGGATGTACACTCATAAATTAAATTGTTAGCGTTATTATTGTTGATCTATGAATTTTTTAGAGATACCTAAAACTCTTTTAAAGCTTCTCTTAAAATCCCTGAGTGCTGGGTGCCCCTAAAAATGCATAGTTAATTTTTAAATGACAAAGAAAATTTCTATTTTTAACATCAGTGGATGTACACCCTTAAATTAAATTTTTAGCGTTATAATTGTTAATCTATGAATTTTTTAGAGATACCTAAAACTCTTTTAAAGCTTCTCTTAAAATCCCTGAGTGCTGGGTGCCCCTAAAAATGCTTAATTAATTTTTAAATAACAAGAAATTTAATTTTTTTAACGTCAGTGGATGTACACCCTTAAATTAAATTGTTGGCGTTATAATTGATGATTTATGAATTTCTTACAGATGCCTAAAACCCTTTTAAAGGTTCTCTTAAAATCCCTAAGTGCTGGGTGGCCCTAAAAATGCATAGTGACTTTTTAAAATAACAAGAAAATTTATTTTTTTAACGTCAGTGGATGTACACTCATAAATTAAATTGTTAGCGTTATTATTGTTGATCTATGAATTTTTTAGAGATACCTAAAACTCTTTTAAAGCTTCTCTTAAAATCCCTGAGTGCTGGGTGCCCCTAAAAATGCATAGTTATTTTTTAAATGACCAAGAAAATTTCTATTTTTAACATCAGTGGATGTACACCCTTAAATTAAATTTTTAACGTTATAATTGTTAATCTATGAATTTTTTAGAGATACTAAAAACTCTTTCAAAGCTTCTCTTAAAATCCCTGAGTGCTGGGTGCCCCTAAAAATGCATAGTTAATTTTTAAATGTCCAAGAAAATTTCTATTTTTAACATCAATGGATGTACACCCTTTAATTAAATTGTTAGCGTTATAATTGTTGATCTATGAATTTTTTACAGATGCCTAAAACCCTTTTGAAAATTCTCTTAAAATCCCTGAGTGCTGGGTGGCCTTAAAAATGCATATTGAATTTTTAAAATAACAAGAAAATTTATTTTTTTTAATGTCAGTGGATGTACACTCTTAAATTAAATTGTTAGCGTTATTATTGTTGATCTATGAATTTTTCACAGATACCTAAATCTCTATTAAAGCTTCTCTTAAAATCCCTGAGTGCTGGGTGCCCCTTAAAACGCATAGTTAATTTTTAAATTACCAAGAAAATTTCTATTTTTAACATCAGTGGATGTACACCCTTAAATTAAATTGTTAGCGTTATAATTATTGTTCTATGAATTTTTTACAAATACCTGAAACTGTTTTAAAGCTTCTCTTAAAATCCCAGAGTGCTCTGTGAGGCACTCTCTAAAAAATGCGAATATTTCTTAATAGAGTAGTGTTTATCATACCAATAAGAATTATGATCTACATTCCTTGACCAAGTTAACTGATTGAGTTATTTTTAATCTTACACATTTAGGAGATTAGACAACCTCGACTCTAGGATGTTTATCTTTTCTCTGAAGATTTCGATGTGATCCGATATTATCACTATACCATCTGCATATACCTTAGGTGATACAGTTTATATTCATTTGTTTTAATTCCCATTGAGTTCCCTTTCATATTTTTTATGGGTCTATAAACTTTTAAATGTTCTTTACCTCCTTTTCTGTAGAATAGACAAATAGTTTGTTACTAGTTATAGAATTTTTTCTCTCTCAAGCATTCTCAAAAAAATTTTAAAAACTCCTTATTTAGAAAGGCAATGGCTAAGATATAGTATAAGTGACAATTATTTTGGAGAAATGCCTCTTTGAAGAAAATATCTAATTTTGAGTTTTAAACATTTATAAAAAATGAAGGCTAGATTCTGCCTTCAAAAAAATTTTTCTACATCTTAGAATATATTATAAAGAATATGCGGTTTAAATTTTATTGAAATCGGTTAAATACATCAGTAGATACCTTATCCAATAGTTTAAAAACGAAGTTTCTAGAAAAACGTAGAAGAAGAAAAATACTGCCTCAGCATGTTTACACCAAATATTTTTCAAAATTACCTTCACTCTGCGATTTCAAGATCATACATATGTATTTTCATTGATGCCACGATGTTCTTCGATTCCTTTTGAGCAGCCTTTTTAAATTTCCTTGCCTCTTTAATCTCTTATGTGGCTGTCATGTTGGCAATAGATCCTCCTGAGAATCCAACTTCTCAGATAATTGCAGCGCACTAACATCAATTTTAAGGTTTAATAATTGCATCATTAAATATACTAGCTGTAACATAAGATACAATATTAATAATTTTCGCGAAACTGTAATACACTTTTGGAACCATAAACCAAATGACATCTAAACTTTCGTTATTATTCTAAGTGTATTTTCACACACCTAATAAAAAATAAAATTCAACAATATCCTTTGTCAAAGCTCTGACTGATCCGCATGCCGGATCTGAATTTTAAAATGGTTAAACGCGGAAAATACTCCTTAAAGTATAAGCAATTTATTCAGCCAAAAAAACTTGATTTTCTGAAAATCTCAAGGTAGCATAACTTCTTTATTCTGGTGTAAACAGTTGTCCAAAAATGATGATTTTTTCATTTTTAAATATTCCTCTATATTTCATCATTTCTACTAAGTTTTTGTCTTCACTTGATGCTTTATTAAATCTCTTATTTCTGTTTATATTTTCTTCGAAACTTAAACTTAATATACATTTTGTCAGACCTTCGTTTATTTGTTCTAGACGTTCTATCTGTGAACTACAGTTCTAAAGAACCCTTCTAAAATTCTTAATATTTCATCTTTTTCTGGAATATTGTGACTGTTTTATTTTTGAGAAATATTATTTGTTGATCAGATTCTTTTTTCAGGACTTTAATATTTTTCTTTTTCTCGATTCTTTTCGGTACTTGTTAATCTTGTATTTCCCTTTTATCTGGTCTAATTGCAGTTCCAATTTCTTTATTTAGAATTTTTCTATTAGTTTTTTTGAGCTATCGCTGGATATGTTTAATATTTTTTGTCGTTCTTTGCTCTTTGGTGTAAGTTTTTTGTATTATTTTCTTTAATTTTAATTTTGTTTAAACGTCAAGTTGCTCTTAGTATTCTATCATCGCTTCCTTTTTCCAATTTAGTGCAACATTTCGCTCATCACCGACATATCGATTTTTTAAAGCCAAATTCAAAATGTAAAATATACGAAAAACACACTTTCAATTATTAATTGGACTAAAATGTCCGCATAGCGGCTTTTTAAAACGAAAATAAACACCATCGACGGGCAAGTTCATAAAGGGCACTATAAAAGCCGGAACGGGCGAAAATTTGCAAGGCAAATTTCAACGGACTCTCGTTCTAAATAAAACCTCAATTAGTGGACAATGTGGCAACGTGTGACCTAATGTGTTTTAGTGGGTTTGTACACTTCATATAATTGTCGAGGCAATTACTTTTATTGCGGTACTTTTTTCGTGATAAGTCCTTTGTGGAAACGACGATCAAAACAATGGCGTTAACAATTGGTTGGTACAGGTCATGTTACAAAATATTTATTTTTAATAGAAAAACTAAATTTTTTGAAAATGCTGTGTTTTTGAATTAGGGTTCTCATTGTTTATAAATATGCAATGATACTATACTTATCTCGAAACAGGGGCGGATTCAGCCTCTCTCTTTGGGGGGGGGGGGCGGTGATATCACAAAAGTACAGTATGGCAAGAAAAAGGAGTTGTCAACGCGGGGGGGGGGGGGGTGCAAACAGCATATTCATTCCTAATATAAAAGGCAGAATGGGTTCTATTTTCCTGAACTCAAAGCTTTTTTTTTTGGGGGGGGGGGGGCGATCGCAAGCATACAGACTCCTATACTCTATTCAAGAACTAGAGAGAGTAATAAAACCGAAACCTCTAACGTACCTGCTCCAGTGTCGCAGGTAACTGAAAACTGCCGTAAATCTAATTATATTTCATTATATTTAAATATATTTCTGATAGTTTAATTTAATTTCGGTCAGTGAGCAAAGTACAACTTACAGTTTTTTCTTAGTAATATATCTTGTTTGCCCTTGTTTTTATATATTATTTGAGATTAGTGAGATACCCAAAAGATATGGCTTCCACCTCTATATTTATTCCAAAATCGTTAAACCAGGGCATTTTTTCCTCAACGAAAAACTTATTACGATGAATGTTTATGATGCCTTAAGATATCAATAACTAGATAATAATGTTAAAAGCTCTGTTGAGATATGTTTCAACATGACAGGAGTTGGAAAATCTACTATGTACCGAATACTGAAGGAGAAAAAACGACTGGAATTGTTAGTACTCCCAAGCCACATTCGATCACAGGCAAACGAAAAACCTCGTTAGAAGAAGAGATGAAAACTGCAATTAAAGGGGTTGTATATACATTTTATTATGAGAAGCAGATCCCAACCATCTACAAAATTCTAACTAAAATCATTGAAGATCGCGATTTACCTGAAATTAAATTGCTCAGAGAATTTAATTTTTGCTGGGAAAAACCAGATAGAAAATCTGTTCTTATAAACCGTCCGGAAACTGTTCGTTGGAGACGTAAATATCTCTCTCATTTAAGAGGTAGAGTTGTTAGAAATAACACAATTAATAAAATTAGTAATTTAACTAAACTTTTGAAAGATTTTTTTGAATAAAGTTACTGCGGAAAATTGGGAAAAATCCATATAATAAAAGAATAAAACAAAATGTGAGAACTCGATCTCATAATCGGTGAGATAGAGGAACCAATCATAATTAATTTTAGCGAAGATAGTTTCACTGACTTTGATTAGGAATTAGATACGTAATGTTTACTAGTGTAAACACAATTTATTATTTAAATTTTTGTTTTTGTTGTATTTTATTGTTTAATGTTGTTTATATGTTTTTTATTTTTTTATATATTTTTATTTTAGTGTGCCCCACTCTTTAATTTTATATATATTTAATTCTAATTAGCCGTAAGTTTTTATTATTTTATTATTGTGTTTGTGTCTTTTTCTTAAGCGTGTAGAATTAACATGCTTATCTTATTTTTTTGGGGCTATCATATTTCCATATATAAAAGTAAATTAAATTAAGATATCAGTACAATAGAAATAAAAATAAGTAGGTTTAATTTTAATTACAACATAAAAAAAGTAATTACATTTGAATCCCTTTTGAGTGTTTAATTGTAATTCTGCAGATGGTTTAATAAATAAATAAACTGAAACGTCAAATACCCTAAAAATGTTTTTAATTAATAATAAAATGACCGATAGCCCAAAAAATATTTTATTATTATATGGAAGAATTTATTTTTTTATATATGTTTAACTTTTTGTATTTTTGACAATGGATATTATGTAAGTATTTAAATTATAACTTAGAATTTTTTGAGAGAATAATCCTACGTTTTAGTCTATTATTATAGACCTGTATTTTTCATTATAAAATTTCTAACCCATTCCTATGAAAAATATATGTGTCTAACAAATTTTGCTAAAAACATCGGACTAAAGAACACAGGTAGTTTGCGAAGAGAAAAAGGGTAAAAAATGATTTATTACTCTCTCTAGTTCTTGAATAAACTATGGTATAAGAGGAAAAATCGGGTCCATTTTCCTAAACTCAAAGCTCTTGGGGGGGGGATCGCCCCCCACCGCCCCCCCCCCCTTGGATCCGCGCCTGTCTCGAAATCTAGCTTATGCTATAGGTTGGAAAAAATTTATATATGATGCTAGACGATTGGTAATGAGTTGTGGGAAGTTTTTTTCTTATATTTGAGCCAGTAGACTTAAGGACATATGATGTTCTAATAATAAAACAATCGGCAACAGCTAGCTAAAATCCGTACTCATGGCGATCTGTCAACAGAGGCCCTCGGCATACTAAAAGAAGTTTAGCAGGGATGTGCACTGTCACCTGTTCTGTTTGATATCTATATTGAGAAAATATTTCAGTTAGTATTAGAAAATGGAACACGATATATCAAAGTCAATGACATCCCAATAAACAATATTCACTATGCAGCTGTTACCAGGCACGGATCCAAGGGAGGGGGGGGGGAGATCAAATATAAACTTATACTTAATAACGATTAGAGATACAACCTAATCGATACTTCGTAAAAGTAAAAATAAAGACAATGCAAGTCCGACCACATTTTATTCATAAATTAAGTTCTCTGAGCAATTTTTAGAGTTCAATTCTTGTAATTTCAGGCAAATCGCGATCTTCATTGATTTTAGTTAGAATTTTGTTGACTGTTTCGATCTGCTTCTCATAATAAAATATATGTACAAATCCTTTTATTGCAGTTTTCATCTCTTCTTCCAACGAGGTTTTTCGTCTGCCTGTGGTCGATTGTGGCTTCGTAGTACTAACAATTCCAGTCGTTTTTTTCTCCTTCAGTATTCAGAACATAGTAGATTTTCCAACCCCTGTCATGTGAGAATACATCTCAACAGAGCTTTTAATATTATTATCTAGATATTGATATGTTAAGGCATCATAAACATTCATCATAATAAGTTTTTCGTTGAGGAAAAAATGTCCTGGTTTAGCGATTTTGGAATAAATATAGAGGTGGAAGCCATATCTTTTGGGTGTCTCAAATAATATATAAAAACAAGCGCAAACAAGATAAATCACTAAGGACATACTGTAAGGTGTACTTTGCTCACTGATTAAATTAAATTGAACTATCAGAAATTTTATTTTTGCAGTAATGTTTAAATATATTTAGTTTGAAGGCAGTCCTCAGTTACCTGCGACACTGGAACAGGTACGTTGAACGTTTCGGTAACAGTTTTATTACTATCTCTAGTTCTTGAATAGAGTATAGGAACGTGTATTCTTGCGATCTCCGCCTTCCCTCCCAAAAGCTTTGAGTTCAGGAACATAGAACCGATTCTGCCTTTTATATTAGGAATGTGTATGCTGCTGGCACTCCCCCACTCCCGTTGACAAATTGTTTTTCTTGCGATAGCCTTCCCATGTCTTCCACATGTCTCATAATAAATTAAATATACTATTCACTAATTTAAAAAGTAAAACTTCTCTCAAGAATAAATCAAATGTAGTATATTCGATCCCTTGCGCAAATTTTCCCAAAAAATATATAGGCATGACGAGCTAATTACTAAAGAACAGATTGAATGGCCATAAATATACGAAAAACTCATCAACAGCGTTGAACAAACACACACAGGATGAAAAACCTACCTTTAATTATAACGGTACCATAATTAACAACAAAGATATGAATTATCAAAAATTGCAGTTAAAGGAAATGTTAGAAATTAAAAAAGATAAAAACACTGTTAACGACAGAACGGATATAGGAAATTTGAGCCACATTTAGACAAGCCTAATTTAAAAAAAAAATATTAAGTATTCGATCCTGTTAATAAACATCAAAAATTGAATATCCTCTTAAACATAAAATTAAATGTATGCATTTTTTCGTTTTTTTTTTGGTGCATTGTAAAATACAAAAAATAGACGACGTAGCAGTTGCATTTCACTATTAATTAATAAACAAAATGTCAAGGTGTGTACTGGTAAAATTAAATACTTTTTTAAAATTTTAATGATTATATATATATATATATATATATATATATATATATATATATATATATATATATATATATATATATATGTATTGTAAAATTTTATTATATATAAAAAAAAGATAATACAATATAAATCAAATAATTTCCTATTAAGTAATTAATTTTAACTTAATATCTCGGGAGCTTTAATAAACTTTAACTGGCAACATAAAATGTGCAAAAACTTAGTGCCTGAAGGCGTTAACTTCGGAGCTTCAGCTTCTTTAGGACATAAACTCAAATCCTTATATATCTAAAGAGGTTCCCCCGACTTATAAGTAGTTTGTTACCGATGAAATTAGCAACAAATTTCCGGTGTTCGGGCCGAACTGCGCCAAAGTGCAATATCTTGCCGGAAAATTACTTTCCACTTTGTTCGTAGGTTAACCGTAAATTTTATGGAACATATTGTTCGGGAACTAATATCCTGTACAAGAATTTACGGGCCGCCAGCACCGTTCTATATGAAAGTATTACTAACATAAATCGCTGCATTCTTCCTATTATTTTAAACAAGAATATTTTGGGTTTTGCCCCTCTTTTTTCTTAATTTAATTTAGGATTTATTAAGCCCATTACCTGTAAAGATGCCCGAAATAGTTTTGGAAAGGAGCAAGTAGGACCAAATCAAAACATATATGTCAAAAAAGCAAGCTAAGTATGATTGTGTAATATGAACAGGTGTATATATATATATATATATATATATATATATATATATATATATATATATATATATACATACCGGGTGTCAACGAATCCATTAGACAAGTCATAATTTCTAGAGTATTATGTGTATCAAAATGAGAATTGGTACAGGTAAATGGTATGTGAAGGGGAGAGTTTTCGCATATTTTCCACTTTCCGGCCACTTCCGGTTTCACCGGAAATGGCCCCGGTTTTGAATTTTTAAATGGAACACCCTGTATATTTTAACATTTTTGGATTTCTGAGACAATTCTAGATCAGAATGTGACATTTTAAAAACTTTTTACGTCTACTTCATTTTTTTAGAACCACTTTTAAAATTGCATCTAGGTGGCCATGATCGGACGCAAACTAATCTAAGGGCCTTAAGTGATGTCAAAAAAATACAATCGCAAAGTTTTAGTTACTAGTATGAAAGACAGGAATAAGACAAGTTGACAAAATTACGTTTTCATTTCTAACTATTAATTTTCAAATGGCGACCCCTTTTTGACAACTACTTATCGAAAAAAACATTCTTTGACGAATCTAACGGTACTAATTTATTTGCAATTGGATTAGACATAAGAACAGAAATTAAATATTATTAAACAAAATACTAGATAATTTATTTACTTATGACAAGTGCGCCGTGGACAGCCATGATGCATAATAATTTGCAACTGTTTTTATCAAGTCTTTTTTGGAAAACAAAGCACTCACTTAAGTAGATAATGACAGTGACATACGCTCTAAGAACAGACGTAAAAGTTTCTTAATTTTCGTTAAGTTTAGTTTAAATTTTCGTTAAAATAATGTATACTCAAAGTGAAAAAGTGGATATGTTATTAATATTTGGAGAATGTCATAGAAATTCAAGGAATGCTGCCGAGTTGTATGCTCATAGATATCCGAATCGGCAACATCCAGCCCATCAGTATTTTCCGTATGTCGAGACTCGTTTTAGGCAAATAGGAAATCAAGAGGCGGAACAGAGGTTTATCATAAATGAAGAGACTGAGATTAACGAACTTGCTATGGTTGAGGTTGATAAAACAGTTTCGTTAAGAAAAATTAGTCAAGAACTGCAGATAAGTTATGAATCAGCAAGAAAAATACTGAAAAAGCATGGATATCGAGCATTTAAATATCAGTTACATCAACATTTGTATACTGAGGATGGCGATAGACGGGTAGTGTTTTGTGATTGGCTGCTTCAAAATCATAGAGTTAACCCAAATTTTATCGATTTTATTCTATTTTCCGACGAATCCCGATTTACAAATAATGGTATGTTCAATAAGCAAAATACTCGGTACTGGGCCCAACAAAATCAACATGAAATGAGAGAGGGCAATTTTCAAGAAAGATTTGGCGTCAATGTCTGGGCTGGTATCATTGGAAACAGAATAATTGGGCCAATATTGTTTCAAGGTCAGTTAACAGGGGTTAGATACTTAGGTTTTCTTCAAAATGAAATCGAAAATCATCTCAATGATATACCTTTAGCAGTTTTACGGCGAATTTACTTTCAACAAGATGGAGCACCGCCTCACAATACTAGAGAAGTTCTTAATTATTTAATAGAGCATTTTAATAATCGAATTATTGCAACCAATGGTCCGGTACGGTGGCCAGCCCGCTCACCGGATCTTACTGTGCTCGATTTCTTTGTCTGGGGATATGTTAAAGAAAGGGTTTACTATGGAGCAGCCCCAGCTACTCTTGAAATATTAGAAGAAAGAATTTTACGGGCATTTAGAAGTATAACGCCCCAAATGCTACGAAACGTGTTGAGAGAAACAATTGAACGAGCTGAAATGTGTCATGAAAAAGAAGGAATGCACTTTGAACATTTACTACACTAAACTTTTTAACAAATTCAGCTACTGTACTTTCAAATATTTTAAGTGCGTCGTCTAAGTTATTAGTTTATTTTGTTAGTTTTTTGTTAATTTTGTTAAATTTTTAATCCAATTCCTGTCTTTCATACTAGTCACTAAAACTTTGTGATTATATATTGATTCTAAGGCCGTTAGATTAGTTTGCGTCCGATCATGGCCACCTAGATGCAATTTTAAAAGTGGCTCTAAAAAAATGAAGTAGACGTAAAAAGTTTTTAAAATGTCACATTCTGATCTAGAATTGTCTCAGAAATCCAAAGATGTTAAAATATACAGGGTGTTCTATTTAAGAATTCAAAACCGGGGCCATTTCCGATGAAACCGGAAGTGACCGGAAAGTGGAAAATATGCGAAAACTCTCCTCTTCACATAAAATTTACCTGTACCAATTCTCATTTTGATACACGTAATACTCTAGAAATTATGACTTGTCTAATAGATTCGTTGACACCCGGTATATATATATATATATATATATATATATATATATATATATATATATATATATATATATTAAATACTGTTTAACCAGAATGCTGGAAGAGGGCTCTGGTAGTGCCATTGCCAAAAGGTAGTGGTCCCCCTATATTTCGGGATCTTCGTCCCATTAGTGTTTTGCCCTGTGTGTCAAAAATATTAGAAAAATAATTAATGAACAACTTACAGAGCACGTGGAGGTTAACCGAATACTGCCTGAGACTGAATCCGGGTTTAGAAGGAATTACGGTTGTTCTACTGCTCTGGCAAATGTCACTGATGATATATTTCGGGCGACTGATTCAGGAGAATTAACAGTACTGACACTGCTCGACTTTTCTAAAGCATTTGCCACTCTGGATCACCGATTGCTATTACCAATACTTCACTATATCGGTCTTAGTGATCATGCCATTGCATTTTTTTGGTATTTTCTGGAGGGTCGAAAGAAATGCATTAAACTGGGTGGCGAGATGTCAGAGGAGCTGCCCATAAATTCTGGTGTACCGCAGGGCTCGATTGTAGGTCCTTTGTTATATGCAGTCTGCACTTCGCGTTTACCAAGTGCCTTGAGAAGGTGCAAGTCACATTGCTACGCGGATGATATCCAGGTATATTTGTCTTTTAGAAGGGAGGATGTTCTTGAAGCTTGCAATGCTATTAATCAAGACCTTAAAGCAATTCATTCAGTCTCTTTGCAGCATTCCATGTATCTTAATCTGAAAAAATGCTGTATAATGATATTTGGAAAAAAAAACTGAATATCTTATAAATGTAGAAATTGGCATTTCAATTCTGCCTATTAAGGATAGTCTTAAAAATCTGGGTGTTGTCTTTGACAGAACATTGCGATTTGATAAGCATGTTTCGCATTATGTTCAGAAAGCTTATGTTAAACTAAAATTTGTTTACAGTTACCCCCATGATTTGCCCATAATGTCCATGTCTTTGCTCTGTGACTCGCTGATGTTCTTCACTTTTAGCCACGGAGATGTAATATATGGAAACCTAACAGCCATTCAAAAACGAGGAATAAAGAAAGTGCAAATCTCTTGTTTGCGACTAATTTATGGAGTTTGTAAATATGAGAGAATATCTCATAAGCTACTTGATTTAAAGTGGCTGAATATGGGCAGCAGGAGGTGGTTACATGAAGCTTGTTTTTACCATAAAATTATATATTATAAAAGCCCATAATATATATGCTGATGAGTAATTTTTAAATCCCACGTGCATAACGTAAATATTTTTTTTACCTTTTTTCGAAGAACAATAACTCCGCCCCTGCATACAGTTTCTTTGTTTGAACGCTCTTTTACCTACAATGTCGCTAAACTATTTAATTCTCTTCCGGATTTCTTCAAAACTCTCAGGCCTATAAAATTTAGATATGTTGTTTTTCAACACGCATTAGATAAACAAATAAGAAAATTGTAGTTTTCTCTTTTCCTTTTGAATTTTGATGAAAAAAATCCTGAATTTGTATCAGTGTATCTAACTTGGCTGTATAAGTATTGTGCCTTTTCTCTTCTGTGTTTAATTATTGTTTAGGTCTTATTTATTTTAAGTCTGGGTCAGGGTGAATATGACTTAAGTGTTATCCACATAATTATATTATATATATATATATATATATATATATATATATATATATATATATATATATATATATATATTTGGAGGGTTTTCTTGGGGTTTCAATCCTTTTTTGAATTAAAATACTACAACGGTTGCTTTGTTTGGAACATATATTCACATGTCAATGGAACGTTTCGGCTGGAACTTCTCTAACCTTCTTCAAACATTGTACATTCAAATACTGCAAAAAATATTACATTTGAACACTCTACTATTATAGATATTAATTAAAAAATTAATCCTACCTCATTTGAACAACATCATAATAATAAAACAAACGGAGACAGAACAAACATAAACCCTTTAAAATTACAAATTATACTGAACTTGTATGCCGAAAGGTTACCTTTTTTCAATAGTGTTTTTACTTTTGTGTATTAATAGATAAAGATAATATACTCAAAGGTGACAAAAGGGTGGCTGTTTGCTAAAACATGTGGATAGTTTCTATTTAAATAAATTATTATATTTTACATAATTGTCTCGTGTCAGTTTTTGAGTTTATTGCGTTTTTATTTTTTTGGATTTCTATCATCTCATAGAATTCTCGTTTTTTATTATGATTTTCTGTTTTTAAATTTTTTTTTTTTTAAAGTTAAATGTATGAGTAGTTTCCGTCATGTGGTTAGTTAGGGCTGTTTTATTATTATTATTTTTTTTGTCAAACTTATGTCCATTGACTCTACTTTTTATATATTGTCTTGTTTGCCCTATAAAGACACAATAACAGACTACAATTTACCATCGAAATAGAGCAACAGAATAAAATTATTTTTTTACAAAACATTACCAGTTCTTCTGGAAAATTTGCCCATCTTACTCCGGCGAACACCTTGGTGAGGCATGATGGTGCCCCACCCCATTTTTCCGTTGCTACTCGACAATATTTACATGACCAATATCCCAGTCAATGGATTGTAAGAAACAATGAAGCACCAATAAGATGGCCACCACGTTCTCCAGATTTAAGTATGTGTGACTTCTTTTTGTGGGGCGCTTTTAAAACATATTTACAACACTCTGGCGAACACCCGCAAAAAATCATTGATGCTCGTTTTAAATGCTGACAACCTTTACAATAATCCTGAGATATTAGATATAATCCAATTTATTTTTTTTTTAAGTTTTAATAAGTGTACTCTACAAAATGGCAGCCATTTTTCGCATTTATTTAATTAATGTTCATTCCTATTCTATAACTAAATGCTTTGTTATCCCATTTGCCTTTATGGCGTTATTTTTTATTCTGATAAATTTATCGATATTTCTTCTAAATAAATTGAATCTTATCTACTGATGAATGACAATAAATACTGTAATAAATTAACAAAAAGTGATTATGCAACTTCATCCAAAGATTGAATTAAATAAAATTTTATATCCTTTTTAAATTTAATTTGAAACTACTGAGAAAACTTCCATTCAGTTTAATATCGTCATAAAATACAGTTAAAACTGTAATAATTTCAAACGGTGTGCTAAACATTTTGCTTTAAGAACAACGAAATAAATAAAGATGATCTCAAACATTAAATAGTTTAGTTTTAAGACTTGAAGAGAATCATTGTCTGATGATAAAAATAATTCAGAAGAAGAAAACAACTTTTTGTTTACGGGAAATTGTGTGCTTGTTACTTGTGTTAGGCTGTGTTCATGTCGTTTTGTTTTTTGCCCGACAAATAATAAAGGATTTTTAGGTATAACAGTCACGCTCTCCAGACGGATTGACAAGTAGTAGAAAGATAGGGAGGGTACTTGAAATATGTGAGATTAGTCTGGACTTGGTTTCCTCCAGGAGGTGGAAGAAATCCGAAAGCTCGCGCAAGCAGTGTGTTAGCTTAGTCTCCAGAATGAATGAGGGATAATGGACACATCTAGATATCGAATAAGGACCTAGAGAACACAAAAAAAAAAGCAAAAATAAACTCTAAACCAGACCTATTCATTACTTTAAATAATAATATTTTTTATTTCTTAGTGATATACCACACACGTCTTTTAGTAATTACAATACTTTATTTGATGAAATTAGCACGTATGAATACCTAGATGACTCAGGATTTTTAGTTTTAGGAGATTTCAATCTACCTGATTACATAAACATGTCATCTGACGAATACAATATATCGAACAAAACTTTGTCTTTAGTAGGCTTTATGTAATTTTTAAACCTTAAACAGCAGACTTTTATATATAACGATAATAATCGTTTACTAGTTTTAATTTTAAACAAAAATGATTCATTTTCATGTAGAATTGAAAGGGCGAAAGGCCTAATCTTACCTGAAGGGTTGCACTATCCTGCTTTATTGCTCTCATGCACAGTGGCCCATGAAAAAAAATTACTAAACAAAGAATTAATAATGTATACTATAATTTTAAAAAAGCAGATTTCATGCGCCTATATGAGTATATGTGTGATATTAGGTGGGATTTTTGTATCAGATTAATGATGCTGATGAGGCGGGTAATTTGTTTTATAGTCAAATATACACTGCCCTAAATAAATTCGTCCCTAAAACTAAAAAACGCAGAAGAAATTATCCATCTTGGTTTACATCTAAAATAATAAATAATATTAAGAAAAAAATTAAATCTTGGAAAAAATACAAACCTTCACAAAAAAATGAAGATCTGTTAAAATTTCAACAGCAAAGAAGATAAATTAAGTATGACATAAATGATACATATAAAAAATATTGTAAAAGTGTGGAAAACTGCATTGATTTTAACTCATCAAACTTCTGGCAATTTATAAATAGTAAAAGAAATAATAAATAATTACCTGAAAATATGATTTGTGGGAAAATACTTATAGAAACCATGTAGATATTGCAAATGCATTTGCTGACCTTTGTGGGTGACTGTACACAATGCTACTCTATGCGGATGACGCTAAAATTTTTACTTCTGTAAAAAACGATGCTGATTGTCAAAGACTACAAATAGCAATATATACCGTCACCGATTGGTGTAGCGTAAACAGACTGCCTCTAAACGTTGGTAAATGCAAAGTCATGACTTTCACATTAAAGAAAAACGTGCTAGTGTATGATTATAAAATTTATGTAACATCAGTTCCACGAGTGGACTGCTTTGGGGATCTGTGTGTGACATTTGATAGCAGACTCCCATTTGTTCCTCGTATAATTGATCTTATACAGGTGTGTTTTAAATCTTTAGACTTTATTATCAGAAACTCAAAAACATTTTAAGATCTAAATTGGAATATGCTTCCATAATATGGTCTCCTTATTGTCAAAACCATATTAATGACCTTGAGAGAGTTCAGCGGCGTTTCTTAAAATACCTAAGCTTTCAGATTGATGGACATTATCCTGAAACCGGTTTTCCGCATGAAATCTTACTTCAGCGGCATTCTTTTTGTTCTCTAGAACATAGACGTATCGTCACAGACCTCAAATTTCTTTATAAAGTTTTGCATAACAGAGTGGAATGTAGTAACATACTGGAAAAAATAAATTTTCTTGTACCTAGGATTTCAGCTCGTCAATCTGCCACATTCTATTGTCCTACACCTCGTACAAATGTGTGTAACTACTCTCCTTTATATAGGATGTGCAGAATCTACCACAAAAATCAAAATAAATTCGACAGATTTAGCTGCTGACTGGCACAGATAAAAATATTTAAGTATGTAATATTTAGTTTTATTTCTGGTAATTTGTGTATGCTTATTTTTTCTTTTTTTTTTGTTTGTTTTGTCATTGTAAATATTTAAGTTTTTTTTTCTGTTATACCCATTTGTTAATTAGTTTTTTGTAACTGTGAAATGGGTTTAAATAAATAAATAAATAACCTGGGCAATACTAGATGCAAAGAACAAATGATTGGAATGAATGGACAAACTTAATGGAGACGATATATGGAATGAATTCACGATGATGAATTTTTAAAGTTGGTTGTTCTTAAACTACAAAAACATAGTAATTGATGGTCGATATATCATAACAAAAACAGACGATGGTTTCTGATTGAAATTGAAAACCAACAGAGAAGATCGAAATAATTTTTTTCGAGCCCAAATTTACAAACTGGCACAGTCGAAAAACTTTCATTTGCACCATTTGGTGATAGATCAAACGTAAAACATCAACCTTATGCGAAAGTATTCTCTTTACCTCATTATTTTTCCTTAATCATTCATCGAATGATAACAAAATATACCTAACGACCCCTGGAAAATTGAGACTTGCTCATCCATGCACTTGATTAGGTTTTATTGGGCCACCCTAATGGCAGTTTCCTACATATGGCGTCAATCTTATTAGTGTCCGCGAACGTGACTTTCTCCTGGAAACATCGACCGTCTTTTGTTTTTCCTTCGCTGTCTTAGAGAATCTTAGCAAATCTTTTTAGTTGGAATAAGTGAAATGAAATTGTTCAGGATAAGAGGAAAATTAGGCCTAGAATTTTCGATGAAATTAAGGAATACAAGTTGTATCTATACTATTACTTCAGGAAGAAGAGGGTTTTTGTTTGTAATGAAAAAACTTACTTAATTAATTAAGATCCAGTTTTAGCGCATGTTTGAAATAACGGGAGTTGATTTAAAACTATATTTTATGTCAAAAATTCATTAACTTTCTTTAGAAATAACGTTAAAAAGTTAATGATTCAAAGCATAGTAGGTCTGCTCTTCGCCATGGTGATGAATACGTTGTGGCGCGCTACACCAGAGATCGTGGATCGAAGTGACTTTTTTTAATCTCTATCTCCTTCAGGCACATTTGAATAGCCTATAAAGGCAGTAAATATACAGGGTGTCCCTAAAAGACCTGTAGAAAATGCTAGCGCAAATTACTGAGGTTAAAGTGTGAGTATGTAGTCCAGTTTACCTCGGTTTAAAAGCAGATAGTCTCCGAAATACAGAGTGTCAAGGTTATAATTTTTTTTTGGTAAATATTTGTCCTAATAATAGCCTGATTTGCACTAAATTAAATTTTCTAAAGTTTTTTAGGATGATAAATCAAGGTCTAATTACACTTTCGATATACAATGCAGAGAGCGCCACCAGCAGCACATCTACATCTAAAGCTTCATACCGTTTTTGTGTTTCGGTATATTAAATTTCTAATTAAAAATTCTTATTCTTTGACATCTTTATCCAAAAAAATTATACCTAGTAGATGTCGTTTCAAGCAGCTGTTTCTGAGTTACTCGAATTTAAATGTTTTATTGCATACAAAGACTCGCCGTATCTCCTCTTCACACTTTATCCAGGCATTGGACTAATTAAAGAAATTTGGAGCATGTTTACGGGCCAAGAGGTCAACAATAACAAAAATTTAAATAGTAATGAACTAACAATGAACATAATGTAAAAATGAACTGGCAAAAAACAATAAGAATCACATAAAGTCAATAACAAACCAAAATAGAAAAATTTAAAGTACATATTCAAAATGACCTCCTCTTTCACGTACACAAAGATAAACTGTACTTTCCATCATTTCTGCATCTACTCATGAAGTGTTTACTGAATTTTGTATTCGTGCCCACCATTCTTTGATGTCTATAGTATACCATCTTGTTTAAAATTTCCTCACTAAAAGAAATCCATAGACGTTAAATCCGGTTTGCAGGCCCTTCATTTCCTCTACTGACCCATCGATTTTAAAAATTCTGATTTAAGTGATTTCTAATATTTTGTGAAGTGTGATGGTGCACCTTCGTGCATATTTTGCTTAGTGGTCAGTGGAAGGCATACAATAAATTTGGCAACTTTACTAGATGTTATGGTAAAACCACCAGTGATCAACACTATTAGAAGGATTTATGGAATTTCAATGCTTTATTTATAGCCCCAATCTTCGACACCCATAACACCATTTTTTGACATTCCAATAATCAACACATCTTCAATATTTTGAACGTGGGGTTGCAACAAATACTATAAAATATATTCTTCTTTTATAACCGACACTTCATTTTTCACTATTCTAAAAGTATTTTTTCTTCATTAGTACTCTGTACTGATATCATTTCAATCTCATCCTCTGAGAATTTATTTTGAATGGCTCAATTATAACAATATTGTATAGTTTTACTACTTCCACCTAAAAATTTTGCTAATACAACGTCACCAATACTGTAATTTTTTTAAGGGATATAAACAAAGCTATTTTCAGGTTTATACAAAACTATGTCAAACACGTCATCAAGGGTATTTCCGCTTTCTAGCTATTTTTCATCTTCTTCACTCTCTTCTTCTTCATGCAATAGCCTTTTTCTTTGTTCCATCGCTTGTTCCCAATTGAATTTTCTTAGCTTCTCTGGTCTTGGCAATATAGGCAAACTTTGCTTCCTTGTTTGCGAACACTTTTCACTTTTATGCGGGAATTTTTTACAATTTTTAGCAAATATTTCAGGAATTCTTCGACGTTTTCAGCACTTATTTACCGTGTCTTTAGTTCATCAACATGTCGTAGAACCCCTCTTGTTTTACTACTCATGTAAAGCAATCGAATGTTGAAGACCTTAAATATATCCAGAATAAACACTGAACCCGTACTTCTGTAAAAAAATAAGTAATAAATACTTTTGTCAGTACTTACCGTAGCACACACCTGAAAAACACATTTTACGCAATTTAAATACATTCCGCCATTTTTTATACTTGTGAACTTATTCTGATGTATGCCATTTTGCCACTTTGCCAGATAAATCTAACTTTACCAGTTTCCATTGAAATATATTCAAATGTTCAATATAGTGTTATGTTTTTGACGTAAATTCCGAGATGGATGAGACCTATCCAAGGGTGTTGGGGACAATGTAAAAACAAATCCTATATAAAATGTAACAGCAAAGAATAGGTTAGAGCCAAGAGGGGGGGGTTAAAATTGACTTCCACGAAGAGTAGAGTCCTATCAATTTATTTTATTTATATACAACACCGCATTAACCACTATGGAAGATTGCAGGCAGCGCGTCAGCATGTGAAGAACGTAATCCTCAGTAAATAAGAAGAGCCACCCATGAAGAGTTCCTGCTTAGGTGCGAAAAATGTTTGGAAGTTCAAGGGCGTCAATTTGAACATTTGCTTAAATAATTTTTGAAACTTTATTTTATTAACAACTGGTTTATTTCTATTTCTTTTAGCTTTTATACATCCAAAGTTCTTGATATTTTCTTTAATTCTCTTAACAGTTGGTGGTGTTGGTTTCTGTTTCTGCGGATATTAGATCGCGAATGTTTTGCATGTTCTTGAAATAACTCTGTCACATTCTCCATAAACAATAAATAAATTTAAATAATGTTCGTGCGTGTAATTTAATCGCCCCAGCATGATTATTATTAATGAATGTCAAATGGCAAGAAATAGTGGAAAATTCTGTAGGGTTCGATTGTTTTATTTTCGCCACGCCTTGCCGTCAGGGCCAACTAATAAGAAAACTTGAAAGCCGTATAGCATTTTTACAATAAAAAAATGTTGAATTGCCAATATTTTGAAAACTACAAAATTTTGGAATAGACAACCTTATACAAAGTTAACCTTATAGGTGCTTGCTACTTGAAAAAATTGACTTTTGACAATTTTTTAAATATAATTTTTATTCTTTTTTTGACCACTCTATACTGATAATTTTCAAAATAAAACACTACGAAAGTTGATCTTCGTCTACAAGAAAACTAACTCAAATTAAATAATAAAGACTGCCTTATAGGAAAAATTTATAGTTAAATTTTGGTCCGCAAACGTCATTTTTGAGATAAAAATTTAAATATGTCCAAAACGGTAATACTTCAGTATAGAACATTATACATGAAATATGTCTAGAATTTTACGTAGAAATCAAAAACACAGTAATATATAGGGTATTCCATTTAAAATAAACAAGTTTTGTTTCTATTTGTTGACCGTGTAGTTATTAATTAGTTTTTACTTTTTTGGGTTTCGGTCATATTATTACTTTATAAAAAAATTATTAACACATATTTTTTTCTGACGTTTCGGTTTATTTTATTGATTAAACCATCTTCAAAGAATTACTGTAAATATGAAAAGGAATATGTAAATTTATGCTATATAAACTGAAAATTTTACTTTCTTACCTAATGTTAACAGGTGGTTCACTTGAATAACTTACATTTAACTATTTTATTACTTTAATACAATATAATTAAACACTTCTTATTTAATATAAATATAAATATAGAAAACTATTATTTATTGAATGCATTTTTTTTTCACATCTGGTTTGTTTTGCTTTTGACAGAGTACTACCAAAGGGTTTGAAAGTTTCTGGACCATCTGCAATTTTATTGCCCTATTAGATTCGTATATACATTACTCAGGTCATTTGTGTCCGTTCTGAAATTCATTGTACCGGGTGTTCTTTTAATATGGATCATTTCTTTAATTGTTCTTTTTTTGTAATTAATTTCTTTGTCTAAAATCTCCACGTTGTTAAAATCGATGTTGTGCATATTATCAATTGCATGTTTGGCTAAGGCGGTTTTATTATCGTTATTGTGATGTCTAATATTGTATTTGTGATTTTGTATTCTATTTTTTAAATGCTGCTTGGTTTGACCGTCATTTACAAGATCAATTGCTTAGATTGCAACCAAACATATGTCGGTCAAACCAAGCAGTATTTAAAAAATAGAATACAAAATCACAAATACAACATTAGACATCACAATAACGATAATAAAACCGCCTTAGCCAAACATGCAATTGATAACATGCACAACATCGATTTTATCAACGTGGAGATTTTAGACAAAGAAATTAATTACAAAAAAAGAACAATTAAAGAAATGATCCATATTAAAAGAACACCCGGTACAATGAATTTCAGAACGGACACAAATGATCTGAGTAATGTATATACGAATCTAATAGGGCAATAAAATTGCAGATGGTCCAGAAACTTTCAAACCCTTTGGTAGTACTCTGTCAAAAGCAAAACAAACCAGATGTGAAAAAAAAATGCATTCAAAAAATAATAGTGTTCTATATTTATATTTATATTAAATAAGAAGTGTTTAATTATATTGTATTAAAGTAGTAAAATAGTTAAATGTAAGTTATTCAAATGAACCACCTGTTAACATTAGGTAAGAAAGTAAAATTTTCAGTTTATATAGCATAAATTTACATATTCCTTTTCAAATTTACAGTAATTCTCTGAAGATGGTTTAATCAATAAAATAAACCGAAACGTCAGAAAAAAACATGTGTTAATAATTTTTTTATAAAGTAATAATATGACCGAAACCCAAAAAAGTAAAAACTAAAAAATAAACAAGTTGACATCTACTTCTGGTATAACTGGAGGTGTCGCCATCTTGAAAATATTTTAGCCAGCTGTCGCCTATGCACGTTAGTACACTGTCAAATTTTTAGATTCTTCCTAATTATAGTTTTCCCACAATCGATCGATAAAGTTCCTGGAGAATCACATTGTATAGTATTAAAATTCTTAATAATAAATTGTAAGTGACTCGAAGAACAAAGGTTATTCTATTCGTATGCTTGAATAATAGTCACCCGAAGATTTCTTTACAATAAAACCCTTTTCACTCTTTAGAAATCCCAAGAAACAATTCAAAGCTGCTGACATTCCCTATATATAATTATCAAAAATTACAAAACGTTTTTTTTTTATCGAAATTCGAACCTTAACGTGCTGATAAGGTTTCTCAAAGTCCTTTGATATTAAAAGGAAAAAGGAAATGCCTGGTCAGTTAATAAATTGGGGTTCGAGCACCTTGAGGAAAATGAAAACGTGATAAGGTTTATTGATTGGATATGAAATAGGGGGATTTATTATCCCTCGTTGTAAGATGGGATGTAGTGCATCAATGTGCGGGAAACATGATTTGTTTCTTAATCTAGAGATATGAAATATTGTGCAGGGAAAAGATTATTTAGGTTTATTAAGGGTGTATGTACATTTTCAAAAATAACGAATCAAATTTTTTTCAAGATTTGTTTAAATTAATAGCAATTTAATCTTTTTTATAATTTTTTATTATTACTACAGAAATTTCCTATTAAAAATTTAAACAATTCCTTCTATAGATTGAATAAATGAAGGATGTGGTAATATTGGATCTGCAATGCTTAGGTCTCGTTGGGCACTTTACATTCCACCATGACTTCAAGCAGCCTCGTTCACTGCTACTTACGAGTCCCGGCCATAAACAATCTTTGATATCACCAAGGAAGTCGGGAACAAATCTGTTACTAAACACGTAGTCTTAAAGTTTGGACAATATATTAGTCTGAAACTCGTATAAAAACATCCCCGTTCCTCACTGTGCTTCACTCTTCTTCTTTCACAGCCCATTGCCTCTCCAATGGTCCTCCTCTGGGATCTGTCTCTCGCCTTCTGAAGTCAGTCTTTTCCAGCAAACTGTCTTATATCATCTACCCATCTGCGTTGTGGCCTGCCACGATTTCGGTTCATTTCTCGCGTGTGCTTCACTATAACTTATAAAATATAATAATAATATCTCAAACATGCCAATCCAACATATAACTGAAATATACCTTATATTTACCGTATCGCAGTACAAGGAGAGAGACGATTCGGCCACCAAGATCATCCATCAGGAGTTGGCAGAGAACTTCAAACTGCTGCAGATAGAGAACCTATACAGAAGAATAACAAGATGTACTGGGATGGAACTGTGCTTACGAGTTATACAATTACGCATGACAGGCCAGACCAAATATTAGTAGATAAAAAATCAAGGCATGCAACACTAATAGAAGTCGCCATCCCAAATACAGAAACTTAGAGGTACAAATAAGCAGAGAATGGGGAATGTGTAGCGTCCGGACGATCCCCATAATTCTATCAACAACCTGCCTAAAGTCGAAAAATATTCTACTTAATATCGAGGGATTGAGATGTTCTCACAAGTGTGACGTGTAATCGAAAGTTTTCGGGTTAGTGTTTGGGTCGTGTCGCCAACAAGACCTGTTTTACGTATGAAGGCCGGCGATATAAACAAATTAAAGGAGCCCTTATGGGATCGTGTTATCGCCTACGCTCGCTATTTTAGTTATGGAAGACTTTGAATTAAAAGCTTTACAAACTTCCTTACACAAACCACGAGTGTGCTATAGTAAAATCACTTGCGTTTTTATCTTAGTCTCCCACAAAGAAATGAACGTACTGCAAGACACCCTTATAAAAAATTGTTCCAAAAAAAAACACATTGACGAGACTCTAAAAAAGAAACGCTTGACTCCAAAAAATCAGGAAATTCTGCTAAATCCCAAGGAAAAAAATCCTTCTAGAAAACTAGGGAGTTTACGAAATTCCATGCGGGAAATGCTCTTCTTACGAATGTTAAGCCAACTGCAAATTAACACCAGAAGAGTCGAACATATAAACGCTCTCAAGCAATAAACAACTTCTTCTGCGCTGGCTCAATCCCGATTAATCACTCAACATAAAATTAACTTCTCGCGGACAAACATGCTATCAAGATGTGAAAATCTGTCTACAAGAGTAATAAAGGTAGTTATGAAAATTGCAAAGCGGCCCAACAACAAAGACGATAGTCAGCGGTTACCTAATACTTGGAAAAACCGACCGAAGTAGTAAAGAAACACAAAACCGGCCGCACCCGAGTGAATGAGATTTTACCAACTGTCCTACAACCCTAACAAAGACTCAGCATTTATATATATATATATATATATATATATATATATATATATATATATATATATATATACTGGCAAGCAAGCCTACCGCTTATTTTAGCAGCCAAAGCCACGTGCCGCACCAAACGATCCCACCATGAGAGCATCGTTTAGCGTGTTTCAAAGCCAAACAAGTGAATAAATAAGTAGATAAGTTTTTGTCCGTGTAATTTAACTTTAACACGAGAATCATGTAGATTGACAAATTTTCACGTCCGCTTCGCCAATATTTTATTCTATTTTATTTTAAATTACACGGACAAAAACTTATCTACTTATTTATTTACTTGTTTGGCTTTGAAACACGCTAAACGATGCTCTCATGGTGGGATCGTTTGGTGCGGCACGTGGCTTTGGCTGCTAAAATAAGCGGTAGGCTTGTTTGCCAGTACCGAAAAATGCGACCCCTATCCTTTGGGCAGCGCGTTTCGTGTACTCGATTATACATATTTCTGTTTTAATTCACCGTCGCGCCACCATATGACGGTTCTTTTACGAACTTTGTTAATCTGTGTGGTTCTTGTATTATCAAGTGGACCATCGAGATGTCGCCTTTGTCGTCTTGTTTGCTGTTTTTTGATTATAAATTCAGCTTTATACGATGCAAAGGCGAGATGATGGTTTGTACCGAATGCGGTGGCCTGACGAGTCCCATATTAGGACGAAACAGCGCTGTCGCCATCTGTCGGACCCGGAGTTTTTCCATATTTTGGAGTGCTCCGCACTTTTTAACACGAGAATCATGTAGATTGACAAATTTTCACGTCCGCTTTGCCAATATTTTATTCTATTTTATTTTAAATTACACGGACAAAAACTTATCTACTTATTTATATATATATATATATATATATATATATATATATATATATATATATATATATATATATATATATATATATATGATTTATTTTTGTATCTTAAACCTTTTGTTAAATATTTTTTTCTAATATTTTCTTGGGTATAGGTTTTTCATTAGAGGAACAAAGGACAATAATTTTCTTTCTGACGTTTCGCTCTACATAGCGAGCTTCTTCAAAAGAGCTTGGTATATTTATTTTACATCTTGAAAGTAGTTTTGTGTGTGTTTAAAAATAAATTCATTTTATTACTTTTTATTTATTTTGTTTTAAATTTATTTTTAAACACACACAAAACTACTTTCAAGATGTAAAATAAATATACCAAGCTCTTTTGAAGAAGCTCGCTATGTAGAGCGAAACGTCAGAAAGAAAATTATTGTCCTTTGTTTCTCTAATGAAAAACCTATACCCAAGAAAATATTAGAAAAATATATATATATATATATATATATATATATATATATATATATGTATATATGTATATATATATATATATATTATTAAATGTTGAGTCACCTATCTATTATGCCAAAATATCAGCATAATACTCAAGATTCAGCCAGATATCAGCCAATTACCTGCCTCCTCACTTTAGACAAGGTGACCACATCGTGCTTGACACACTAGACGCTACGAGCAAAACAACATCATTGCAGTTCAGAAAAAAGGATGTGCTAGAAGCGCTTGAAACTCGAATAAGAAGTCCATGATATTCAGGCAATTCTTCAAGATATGCTTACTTAACAACCTCACCTCACTCGAGCTGTAAATGCATACCTTTGATTTCAGAGAATTTTTTTATCCATATATTATATGTGTGGCATACCGTGTATTCAGTTCGTCCATTTTTATCTGTCGACATAGGTTATTTTAAGTTAGTAATGGTATATTATAAAAAAAAGATCGGTTTCTCAAACGTTAAAATGGCTTCCATACATTTTTGTTAAAATAACCTTTTTGTCCTAATGCATACATGTACTACCAAAATGCCCTCAACTTAGTACCACATCTCTAGCTGGCAGCTATACTGAGAATATAGAGTCGATTTATATATTGTGTTCATTTTAGAACATCACATGTCAACTTGGAGAACAACAACATCGAAACCGATACAATTCCAATATGAACGAGAATTTTTCATAGAGATTGTTGTGGTAAAAACATCCCACCGATGTTCTCCGACAAATTTGGCTTAAGTAGAAGTTCCAAGTTGTAGAAAGCATGACAAGGATGTCTGGGAAAGGCCTTGGTGGATCCCTCTGATGAGTCCACCACCGATGGTGGTTGAAATAGTTGGTTAGTTATATTCCCGTAACATCGGGGGCATTACTACGACATGGCGCCCGAGCAAAGACGGTGGAAGACAAGGGCCTAAACCGTCATAGGCTTTGATTAAGCCTGACTCGTTACTTGGAAGACCACCTCTGATGTCCGTTCCACATTCTCTTATCAGGCCTGCGCTTCTACAGCTTGGACTTTCTACGATAGTCAAAGTCGGACAAGCAAATGCCTTAGGGGGGCATGTTGTGGTAAGAACATCCCACCGTTGTTCTCCGACAAATTTGGCTTAAGTAGGAGTTCCAAGTTGTGGAATGCCATATAAGGAATTCAATTGATCGATGCACTCTTATTGAGATAAACCCCATCGAAATTTGTAGAAAATAATGTATCCGTATCTAATGTCAAATTTTACAATGGATAAGTCAAATAGCACCAGAAACACCAGCGTTGCTCGTTCCCAGAATATAAGTGGCTCCCTCGTACATATTTTTTTTCAAAAATGTACATTATTCGTATAACGAAACATGCCTAAAAATATTTTTAGAACAAGAGCAAAACAACTTATTTCATTTACTTTTTGTTGTCATATAAATATATTAGAAGCCTTATTTCCCGTGGAAAAGCATTACTGGAAAATTAGCCCCTCATAAACCACATACAGGTGGAAATTTAGCGAGGTCGTTATTTTCCTACGTGTTTTTCTTTTTACGATCTAACTTTCTGGCTGCGGAATGAATTATGCGCAGATAAATCTGTCCTCCGCACGGAACATTGCATACATCATTATTTTGTGCTCTTGCGAAAACACGACTCGACTGGAAATTATGCTAATTATTAACTCATTATTCTGGTGTTTCATTAAAACTTTTTTTGTTGGTTAAAGAGGAAAATTAAAAGACCTCTTTATAAATTCATTTCTGTTTTAACTTGAAATGGAAGGAAAATATTGAAGTAAAAAGGAAGATACAATATAAAATTTGTTGTTGAGGGTCTTTCATCTACAAATTTTAACTAAGAGCTGTTTTCGTTAATAATGTCCATTTTACTAGGAAATGGCGCCGCTAATACATTTGTTGGTATACAGGGTTATTCCCCGGGAACTTTATCGATAGATTGTGGGAAAACTATAGTTAGGAAGAATCTCAAAATTTGACAATGTACTACCGTGCATGGGGGACAGCCACGGAAGTAGATGTCAACTTGCTTATTTTAAACGGAACACCCTATAAATTATTGCATTTTTGATTTCTACGTAAAATTCTAGACATATTTCATATACAGGGTGATTCAAAAATCGATCACGAAACTTAAGGGGGTGATTCTACTTGACAAAATAAGGGTAGAGCTTCATATAATTTTTTTTCAAAATGTCATTCGTTTTCGAGTTACAAGCCGTCCAAGTTCAAGTTTTTATTTTTTGTTTTTTGAATTACTCGCTTACAGGAAAACCGATTTGACTAATATTTGAAAGATAGGCTAAGTCTTCTGCGCTTCATCATTTTAGTAACAATTCACATTGATTGTTTGCCGCTAGAGGGCACTTTACCTACATTGAAAATTGTTTTTTTGTCATAATTTTTTAGTGTTGACAGCTACAGTAGTTTTTGGCATAATTTCTGAAAGACTGATGCCAGACCTTTAAAAAAGGTGCTCTTTATTTACATCGCTAAACCCAACGGTTTAAACGTAAATCACCCTTAAAAATTAAGTGGTAAATTTACTTTTCTCATTTCATTACCACCAGCTACCAGGTAAATAGCTATCAAAGTATACTAGAGCTGTCAGTTTAACATCAAATAAATTCGCTTTTTAAACTATTTAATTTATAATCTTAAAATAACTAATAATGGCTAATCAGTAAATATTCATATTATGGATTATTGCGATATACATTTAATTGATAAAAATTAATGAAACAGTACTAAACAAACTAAAAAAGATTCTCAAAATGTCCCCCATTTTCTTCCATACATTTCCTAACACTCTTCAAAAAATGTCGCCTAACTCGATGAAAAATTCCTGGTGTTTCTTTAATAATTTGGCACTTTTCGATTATCCTGAAGCGAAGATCCTCGACGTTGATTACTGGAATATCGTACACCAATTGTTTCAAATGACCCCAAAAGAAAAAATCCATAGGATTAAGGTCTGGTGACCTCGCTGCCCATGCCAATGGTCCACTTCGTCCTATCCATCGCTCAGGATACGTTGCATTCAAATACTGTCGGACACGTATACTAAAGTGGGGCGGAGCTCCGTCTTGGAGGATCCACATGTTGGCCCTTACTTCCAATGGCACATCTTCCAGATACAATGGGAGACGATTTTGGATAAAATCTAAGTATACGTCACCAGTTAATGGGCCATCAAAGAAATGAGGACCAATAAGGTAATCTCCTATTATCCCTGCCCACACATTTAGTGAAAATCTACGCTGATGTTTCGTTTCTACCACATTGTTTGGGTTCTCGTAAGCATATGTGTGGATGTTGTGTAGATTTGTTATGCCATCACGAGTGAAACCAGCTTCGTCAGTGAATAATATGACGCCAATTAATCGATTATCGTGTTCATACTTAGCTAGGATCTGATTGCACATTTCCAACCGTCTCGGCCGATCATCGTCATAAAGAGCCTGCACCTTTTTTGAATGAAACGGGTAGAGTTGTTCTTCTCTTAGTATCCTCCATGAACTAGCCTGACAGAGCCGCACTTCATTCCCAATTTTTCTAGTACTAATACCTGGATTATCTTCAATAATTTCAAGCACTCCTTCTTCTTGTTGCACGTTTCTAGCAGTTCTAGGTCTTCCCCTATTTCCATTATAACTTTTAAAGGAACCACATTCCGCAAGCCTCCTGTGCACACTGGAAAATGTTTGAGCATGAGGGATATTTCTTTCCGGATAACTCTCCATATAATATCTTCTTGCCAACTCTGCATTACCATTTGCTTTTCCATAACAAAAATGGATATCACAATATTCGATATTTGAATATTGGTGATTAGCCATTATTAGTTATTTTAAGATTATAAATTAAATAGTTTAAAAAGCGAATTTATTTGATGTTAAACTGACAGCTCTAGTATACTTTGATAGCTATTTACCTGGTAGCTGGTGGTAATGAAATGAGAAAAGTAAATTTACCACTTAATTTTTAAGGGTGATTTACGTCTAAACCGTTGGGTTTAGCGATGTAAATAAAGAGCACCTTTTTTAAAGGCCTGGCATCAATCTTTCAGAAATTATGCCAAAAACTACTGTAGCTGTCAACACTAAAAAATTATGACAAAAAAACAATTTTCAATGTAGGTAAAGTGCCCTCTAGCGGCAAACAATCAATGTGAATTGTTACTAAAATGATGAAGCGCAGAAGACTTAGCCTATCTTTCAAATATTAGTCAAATCGGTTTTCCTGTAAGCGAGTAATTCAAAAAACAAAAAATAAAAACTTGAACTTGGACGGCTTGTAACTCGAAAACGAATGACATTTTGAAAAAAAATTATATGAAGCTCTACCCTTATTTTATCAAGTAGAATCACCCCCTTAAGTTTCGTGATCGATTTTTGAATCACCCTGTATACTGTTTTATACTTAAGTCTCACTTACTTAAATTTTTATGTCAAAAATGACGTTTGCGGACCATAATTTAACTATAAATTGTTCCAGTAAGAAAGTCTTTATTATTTAATTGGGGTTAGTTTTCTTATGGACGAAGATCGACTTTAGGACTCTTTTTTTGATATTCTGAAAATTATAAGTACAGAGTGGTCAAAAAAGAAGAATGAAAATTATATTTAAAAAATCGTCAAATGTCAATTTTTTCAAATAGAAAGCACCAATTTTTATTATTTTATTATATTAAGCATTAAAAATAAGGGTAACTTGGTATAAAGTTGTCTATTCCTTGTTGTACATTTCCTAAAGTTTTCAAAACTGCAAAGGTGGTACCCCTCTTCAAGAATAAGGGCTCCATTGATGACTGCAACAATTATCGCCCCATATCTTTATTACCAATTTTGTCAAAAGTTTATGAACGAATTTTGAAAAATCAGGCTAATGATCACTTTGAGTCAAATTGTTTGCCTTGAACCAGTTTGGATTCCGAAAGAACAGGACCACAACTTTGGCTATTGATCACTTCACTAGTAATATTTTACAGGGCTTTGAAAAGTATCTTGACACTCTTGCATCCTTTTTAGACCTCACAACGGCATTCGATTGCTTTACACATAGCATTCTTCTAAAAAAACTACCATTCTACAATTTTCAGGCTGATGCCATTCAACTACTTAATTCATATCTATCGGATCGTGATCAGTATGTTCACTTTGGGCAGTGTAATTCTAAAAAGCAATCCCTAAGGTATGGTGTACCTCAAGGGTCGGTATTAGGTCCCATCTTATTCCTCATCTATATAAATGACCTGGCATACTGTAAGGGCAGGGGAGTAAATACTGTTTTGTTTGCTGACGACACAACGTTTTATATAAGTTATTACCCTTCAGAGATTGACAGTATTGATTACAAAACTTCAAAAAGAGAACTATTTCAATGGTTTCGAGCCAATCGCCTATCCTTGAACAACTCCAAATCACAAAGTATTAACTTTACTCTAAGGAATAACAATGAAATTGTACAGCCCTTTCTACCTCAATGTGCAATGGAGGTCAAATTTCTGGGAGTACATCTAGATGCAGGATTAACCTAGGAACAACACCTTGTTAATCTCTCAAAAAAACTATCCCAACAACTGTTCCTGTTCAGGAGTCTTGTACGGGTAACTTCCAAAGAAACTCTTCTGACAGCATATCACAGTAACTTTCATTCTCTTTTGGCTTATGCTATTCTTTCCTGGGGTCATTCTTGTCATACCGATAAGGCGTTTGGACAACAAAGAAAATGCGTTCGTGTTATCTCTGGGCTTGGTTATAGAGAAGACTGTCGAAATTCGTTTAAAAATTTTAAAATTTTAACTTTACCTTGTGTGTACATTATGCAGTGTTTGTTGTACGTTAAACAAAATCTTGATCTATACAGATCACACGAAGATATTCACAACTATCCAACGAGAAACAACAACAATCTTGTACCAGACTTTGGCCGGCTTAAGAGATCCAGAAATGGTGCAAGATATTTAGCAATAAAGTTCTACAACTGCGTGCCAGCTAGAATTAAAGCTCTTAACTTTAATCAGTACAAACAACAAATCAAGAGCTACCTTGTGCTGAACGCGTTTTTTTCGTTCGACGAGTATTTCGAATCTAATTTTAATCTGTAGTATTGTCTTTGTCTGTTGTCAGCTTCTCTTACCTTTTTTTACCAAAACTTTCTTCTTAAGGAAGAATCAATATTGTGTAATGTTTTATTTGTATTAATGATAATAATTAATTGACAAAATTTTAATATTTTATTTATTTGACTTGTAAAAGTACTATTTTTATATTATTACTAATAAATTATCTTATCTTATCTTATTCCAAAAATTTGTAGTTTTCAAAATATTGGCAATTCAACATTTTTCTATTGTAAAAATATAGCATTTTAAGTTTTGTTATTAGTTGGCCATGACGGTGAGACGTGGCAAAAATAAAACAATTAAACCATACTAAAGTCACTATTTCTTGCCATTTGACATTCATTAATAATAATCATGCCAGGGCGATTAAATTACACGCACGAAGATTATTTAAACTTATTTATTTTTTTATTTACAATGTGATACAGTTATTTCAAGAACATGCGATACATTCGCGATCCGATATCCGCAGAAACAGAAACCAACACCATCAACTGTTAAAAGGATTATAGAAAACTTCAAGAACTTTGGATCTATAAAAGCAAAAAGAAATAGAAATAAACCAGTTGTTAATAATGAAAATATTGAAACTACAATTTTCGGATATTTCGCCGCATATCCGACAATATCTACAAAGTAAGTAGTTTTAGAGTCTGGATTATCTCAAAGATTAGTTTTAAGGATTTTATGAAAACACAATTTTCATCCCTGTGTATATTCCATAACACAACATTAAAAAGCACTAATTTTCCACGAAGAGTAGAGTTCTGTCAATTTATTTTACTTCGGTCACAAGAAAATGCTGTTTTTTTTTGGATAATATTATTTGGTCGGACGAAGCCAAATTCTACAAAAAACGGATTGTTTAATCGACTCAATTCCCACTATTAGAGCGGCTCAAACGTAGATCCATTTAGAGAATTAAATTTTCAAGAGTCTTGGCGGTTTAACTTGTATTGTGCTATAAGAAATGACGGTGTCGTCGCCCTAGAATTCTACCAAGATAATTTGAATGGTAAGTTAGACATTTTTGAAGACTTCTAGATACAAAATACGTTTTTTAACTTATAGGTGAGCGCTACTTCGACATCTTGAGAAATTTGGAAGTGAACTATTTAGATAACTTGCCGCTGGCTGATCATAGGAATCTATTTTATCAACATGATGGGACGCCTCCACATAATAGTCATTTAGTTAACAATCATCTGCAAAATTTGTTTTATGATCATTGGATAGTCAAGAATGGGCCACATCTTTTGCCACCTTTTCTCCCCCAACCTAACAGTACTTGATGTTTTATTTTCGCCACGCCTCGCACTCATATCCGACTAATAACAAAATTAAAAGCCGTATAGCATTTTTACAATAGAAAAATGTTGAATTGCCAATATTTTGAAAACTACAAATTTGTCATAATTTTCAAAATATTATAAAAAGACTACTAAAGTTGATCTTCGTCTACAAAAAAACTAACAAATTAAATAATAAAGACTTCCTTATAAGAAACATTTATAGGTAAGTTTTGGTCCGCACCTATCATTTTTGACATAAAAAAAACGGTGAGACTTAAGTATAAAACATGATACATGAAATATGTCCAGAATTTTACGTAGAAATCAAAAATGCAATAATATATAGGATGTTGGAAGTGTCGCCATCTTGAAAATATTTTAGCCGGCTGTCCCCCATGCACTTTAGTACACTTTCAAATTTTCAGATTCTTCCTAATTATAGTTTTCTCACAATCGATCGATAAAGTTCCCGGAGAATCGCCCTGTATAGCAGCGGTTCTCAACCTCTTCCTTCATGCGAAATAATTCAATTTTTTTCTTTTTAAAAGGTTATTTAATTCTGAGTCTGAGTGCAAGGATGTACTGAACAGTCTGACAAGAAACGGCTACACAATCAGACTTGTGTGCATCCCGAGTCAAAGAATTCAATAGACACTTTGATAACATTATTCGCAACATTGTGCAGGTTCGCTGGGAATCTCTAGAAAACCCCAATAAACTCTTCCACATTAAGAGAAATTTCTCAGAGACATATCACTTTCCCCAACTGTCCAGAGGGGAAAATGTCGTATGGAAGAGAATCGCCATTGGACACTGCAGAATAACTCATTCTTTTCTTCTTAAAAACGAGGATCCCCCTCAATGTCCGTCTTGTCGTTCCCTTCTATCTATAAAACACATAATATCTGACTGTCCCTCATACAGAAATGCTAGAGGGAGGTATCTAACCTCTAATAATTTTGCGACAGTTATGTCTTTTGACTTGACTAAGGCCAAACGCTTACTTTGTTTCTTGAGGCACACTGATCTTTACAGTAAAGTTTAAATGATCCCAACAATTTCTACAGAAGGCGCTAAATGGTCTGAGATACTGACGCGCCTTTAACCCTTAAATTAACTAACTAACTAACCGAGTCATTCGGGTGTACGTGGGAATGAGGAAGCGGACCGTCCTGGCAAAGTGGGTTTCCGCAACTGAACTATATGGACCCCAACCAATTCTACCTGTCCCAATTGTCGTTGGTAAAAGGAAATTAAAATTTATTGAATCATTTAGAGCAGATCCTGGAATACGGTGTGCCAAGGAACATATAACTGGACCTAGCGCACAGCTTACTAAGAAGTTTCTCTCCTTAAGTAGGAAAGAGCTGCAAATTGTGGTGGGATTGTTGACAGGACATTGTCACCTGACGGGCCATCTTCATAAAATCGGTGTCGTAGACTTTTACAGGCTCACCAACACAGGATCCGGCCAAGCAACGCCAAGCCATTACTGAGCCATCTCCATGTTTGACACTAGGAACCAAACAATCTTTCAAAAACTTTTCATTTGCTTTTCTAAGCACATACGCTTTTCTTTTCGATCCAAAAATTGGAAGCTTCGATTCGTCGCTAAAAGCATCTTTTCTACTGAGCAATGCTCCAATTTTTTTTGTTGTCTTGCCCATTTTAATCTATATATTTATATATATATATATATATATATATATATATATATATATATATATATATATATATATATATATATATATATATATATATATATATATATAGGGGTCTTAGCAACGGTTTTTTAGTAGTAAGTCGTCCAAAAATTCCATTTTCATGAAGTCTCCGACGTACTTATACTTTCAAATTATAATATATTAATTATAATTTTCAAATTTTCACTAATTTGCACTGTTATATCAGGAACATTTAGACATCTATTACGTAAAGCAGTGTGAACAATATATCTGTCTTCTTTCAGAGTTGTTTTCTTCAGATACTCTCTATTACGTCTACGATTAATAGAGCTTGTTTCCTTATATATTCTAACGTTGTAATCAACAGTACGTCTACTTATATTCAACTTTTATGCAATTTGTTTTTCTTTAACTTCAACAAAATATCGTGTCATTTTTTTCATTAATTTTACTATTTTGAAATTTTTTGTCATAAAAAATAGGAACAAAAATTTTTTTTCCGAATTTTTTATCACTTTATTCCTGTATTCTTTACACAAAAACACGTCTTTTTTCTATTTATACTTTTTTTCTATCTTGTTTAGTTTTTTAAATATACGCCTCTCGAAAAAAAAAACATATTTTCTTACAAAAATTTATCTTGTTCCAAAAGGGCCAAATTTGACGTTTCGCCGCTTATTTTAAAGGTAAAGCAATATTCCAAGTGTTTTATTTTTTTTTATTCTGCAAGATTAGCACTTAAAATTATAAAAGTATAAAAATCATTAAAATTTTTCCCATTTTTTTACTTTTTTATGATGCTGTTTAAAAAATATGCTTATGGGTTTTGGCGATATACGTAACGGTTTTTTGAAGATTCATACGTAAATTTTAAGATGTCGTTGGAATTTTTACTCTGCGACCATTTTTTTTGAAGTTATAAAACTTTTTGTGTCTTCATATTTTCATCTAGGTATGGCAAAAACATGTGCAGGGAAATGTATATCAATAAATAAACACTTAAATAGGGATATTAAGGATTAGAACCTAGCGATAAAGCCTTGGAATATATAAAAGAAATAGTTGTATCCTGAAAATAAATACAATTCTCCATTTTACTTGTTCAGTAATAAAAAAAAATTATTTGCTTGTATTTTTAAGGTTTAAAACTTGCTTGTCAGTTTAAATACTCTGCTGTCAATTTAGAACAGTTCTTAAAACTGTTAGACCATGTTAGTCAATTCGGGTGTTTATGTTTAATAATAACACACACCTTAAACAAATTTTATTATTTAGAATTATACATTTATTTAAAGGTATTTCTAAAATCTAAATAACTTACATGATAATGATAATACGATCACTAACTTAACATTAACGGTATTTATCCATATTCAGAGATTATTTCCAAAGAATGGAAAATTAACTTGACACGGCAAAGTCGATTCAACATTCAACTCCCCACGCACATCTCCGACTAATTGATTTTCTATCCTCTTAATACATCCACAATCTACAGGATTACTTTTCAGATTTACAATGATATTTTTTCCCTTTATCCACTCGATAACGTCATCAGCGACACACACTACTGAATTATTCGTAAAATATAAATTGCTGCCTTCTTTCGCAGAGAAAACTGCTTCAGAAATGCGAGTAATTCGGTTACTTTCCAGGTGGAGGTTGACTGGAATCAGCTCTTTTAGAGCGTCTGGATTTATTTCTGTTATTTCGTTCTTTTTTAGAAAAATGTTGAGGACTCTAGTATTATTTCCAGGCCTGAGATCGTCAAATGCCTTTTTTGGAAGAATTTTTAACATGTTATAACTGAAATCTACCAAGGATACCTTGTGGCTCCCGAAAAATATATTTCCGGTGAGTTCAATTAGTTTATTATGGTCTAGATGTACTGCTTTTAGTTCTGGCATTTCGGCGAAGGCTCCATCATCTATTGTTTTTATTTCATTTCTTGTCAAGTATATTACCTAAAATTAATAGAATATATATATATATATATATATATATATATATATATATATATATATATATATATATAATTTCCTTTTTATTTTGTCCTTTGTTGAGTTTGGGTTCTTTATTTAACAAAAAATCAAAAACAATTTGACCTTTCGCCCTTTATTTAAGGCATCTTCAAAAATTTTTTGTTTTTTTATTTATCTTCCTAAAAATATTTTTTATTTAATTAAAAACATTACAATTTTAAACAACAAAACTATTCAAATTTCTAAAAAAATATTTAATTTTACACAGTACATACCTTGACATTTTGTTTATTTATTAATAATGAAATGAAATTTTAATATCGTGTGTTTAGGTACTTAGGATACATGGAATGCGAGTGTTTTATTTTTTATATTTTAACAATGGACTAAAAAAAAACGAAAGACCTCATACATTTAATTTTATGTTTAAGAGGATATTCAATTTTTGATGTTTATTAACAGGATCGAATACTTAATATTTTTCTTTAATTAGGCTGGTGTAAATGTGGCTCAAATTTCCTATATCCGTTCTGTCGTTAACAGTGTTTTGCTCTTTTTTAATTTCCTTTATCTGCAATTTTTGATAATTCATATCTTTGTTTTTAATTCATTCATTCATATCAGCCCATTTTCATCCACTCCTGAATGTAGGCCTCTTCCATATTTTTCCATTTTTGTCGGTCCGTAGCGATCCCCATCCAGTTTTTTCCGGCAATATTCTGGATGTCGTCACGCTATCTCTTTTGGGGCCTGCCAACACTTCTCTTGTTCTCTCTTGGCCGCCATGCTGTTATCTTGTATGTCCATCTGTCTATGTCAAGCCTTGCGATATGTCCAGTCCATCTCCATTTTAGCTGCGCTACTCGTTTGCTCACATCTGTAATTTTCGTTCTTCTTCTGATTTCTTCACTTGGAACTCTTGTCTCGTAAACTAATTCCCAGCATAGCCCTTTCCATTGCTCGTTGTGTAACCCGAAGCTTATTAATGGCTTTACATGTTAGGGAGGTTGTTTCAATACCATAAGTAAGAACTGGCAGGATGCACGACTCGTAGACTTTTCTTTTTAGACTTATGGGGGTGTTACTGGATTTAAGAATGAATCCGAGTTTGCCAGTTTTTAATTATGGTACTGTTATAATCAAAGGTATGTTTTTCATCCTGTGTGTTTTTATTTAACGCTGTTGAGGCGAGAAAGGACAAAATAAAAAGGAAATTATATAATCTATGGTTCAAGAATCTGGAAAAAATATTATCTCGCTGAGAACTGAGTAACGAGACGAACCGCACTTGAAAATGCCAAAAGAGATTTTGGCGAAACGTCGTGAAAACGATTTTTTGAACGAACGAATTGAAACCCGGAATAACCAAACGATTCATTCCACTATCAGTGAAAACCTACGATATAATATATATATATATATATATATATATATATATATATATATATATATATATATATATATATATATATATAGTCGTTAACTTTATTTTCTGAACCCTTTTATTATATATTCTCTGCTTGTTTTTAAGAAAAGATAATTTTCGTTGTTTAAACCATATATTCAACATTTTGATACTGGTTCGTGTTTTTTTTTTCAGGAAGGCTCTACAATGGCAAAAGAGCAATATTTAAAACAATTTTCCGTTAAGAAGTTTATATCAGATTTACCATACAAAATACAAAAACCTTGCCAATATCTGAATACACGTCGTGATAAGATTGATATTTGATTTTTTCACTGGTAGATAATTTTTTTTCTTTGTTGATGTCATTGTTCTAATTAATTTTTAAGAGTAAATTATATAACAGATTATAAGTTTTTTACAGTACGGTAAAATAAATTTTACTAATTTTCAAGAGTAAATTATATAACAGATTATAAGTTTTTTACAATACGTTAAAATAAATTTTACTAAGTAGGTTTTTTTTTTATAATTTTGATAACCGCATAGATTTCACGTTTTTTTTTTGTGATTTCCATCTTTACGATTTTTGTTTTTTCGTAATTAAAATAACGATTATGCTGGACTTCATGTTTAGTAAGGACTGGTTGGTTTCTCTTATCTTACTTATGAGACCGCAGTCTGTTTTGGAGATGCTGACTTGTTTGCCCTATGTATACTCCATTGCCGCTGGTGCATGGGATTTCGTATACAACATGAGTTTTTATCTATAATTTTGTGATGAGTGAATTCAGACAATTATATCACCTGTGTGCGATTGGAATGGTATGATTCCTTCATGTTGAATTTTGTTATAAAATTTGTGTATTCGCGTTTTAAAAACAGAGTTGACTAAAGCTTGAGGGTAACTGTTTTTTTTTATTAGTGCGTCTTTAGTGTCGTCGTGCGTTGTTGATTCCTCCCTAAATTCAGGATCCGATAACTGCACTGTGCGGTTTTCTAACCCTATAATGACAGATTTTTTTTTGGGAAAGTGGGTGATTGGAGTCATAATTGATATATCTGGATGACCAGGTTTCTTTGGTATACCATTGCGTTTTTATACAATTTTTTATTTTGTGTAGAGTTACTTCTAAAAAAATTATTTTATTGGTCTGTTCAATTTCAATGGTAAATTTCAATTTTTTATGGTAACTATTAGGTAAAGATAGTGTTAATATACCAAGAGGCATATATGTAGGTATTGTTGTAATTATTTTAATTGTAAATTATTTTATTGACCAAAATGTAATTGTGACGTCAAAAATTGAATGAAAACGTGTTGTGTGTCCCTTTAGTTGAAATGTATTTTGTATGGCAAGTCTGGCGCAAAACTTTTTAACGGAAAATCGTTTTAAATATTACTCTTTTGCCCTTATAGCCTTCTTGAAAAAGACACGAATCAGTGTCGAAACGTTGAATATATGATTTAGACAAAAAAATATCTTTTCTTAAAAAGAATCTTATTTCCAAGAAAAAAACAAACTAAGTATATATATATATATATATATATATATATATATATATATATATATATATATATATATATATATATATATATATATAATATCATTTTCCTTTATTTTGTCTTTTCTTGGGTTTAGGTTCTAAGAACCTAAACCCAAGAAAAGACAAAATAAAGGAAAAATGATATAATCTATGGTTCAAGAATCAAGATATATGTTGTAAAGTAGGTTTTCACGGATTGTGGAACGTGGACTGATGTATCCGTTTCGGCAGAAAAATTTTCACAAAGTTACGTCAACATCTCAGCTGGCATTTTTAAGTGATGCTTCCTTGGAGTCGAGGAACAGTCACTTGAAAATGCTAGCTGAGATGTTGACTTCACGTAGTAACGATTTTTCTACTGATGAACGAATTGAAAATCGGAAAAACGCCAATGCAGTATAGTAAAAATAGTTCCATTAACAAATATAAATTAAAATAGGAAATTATATTAAAGGATACATAAAATTTAATTCGAGAAATTTAATTTTTTTTGTATCAGTTCTAGGTTAGTAGAAAATTTTAGACGTTTCATAACAAGTAGCTGTCTTAACTTTAAAATTCAGAAATTTTATTTAATTTTTGGTATCTCTTGTCCATTATCTTTATAGAGCAGTGTATCTTATTGATTTCTTACCTGAAGGCTGGGTATGGTATTAAAGACCTGCCTCGGTATCGTATCGAGTTTATTAACTGAAAGGGACAAATGTTTTAATCTGGGAAGGTTTTGGAAAGTTCCTGGCTCGATAAGTGTCAAATTAACGTTGATTAAAGAGAGTGTTTCCAATCTCGCAAAGTTCTTGATCATACCTGGAAATTAATAGAAAAGGGATTTTAAAATTTATTAGAGTTACAATAATGGTAATCAAGAAAATATTGGGAAAATTTTATTGACATATTAAGTTACGTATTTTATAACAATGATGACAACAAAGCACGTATTTAAATGCTTGGTTACAAAGAACATATCCCCACATATATCTTCCAACCATAGTAATTATTTATTTGTCAGTACATACGGTATTACCTCCAGTCGCGTAACGATCGGACAGTTTGCAAACTGTTACCTGTCGTTTTTCTTGTACATTCTGGTTGATAATGACTGATCTACGAGTTCTTTATGAACAGGCTTATTAATGAAATAAAAATATTTAATTACTGGCAATGTATTAAGGAGGAAACGTTACGGAACCGATTAAAGAAATCGGTTTTTATTTCATTAAAATGTTCTAAATTCGAATATTTTCACGAAAATTTCAGATTGATATTTAATGTTGTTCTCGAATTATAGTTCAAGACGCTTCCCCGCCTTTTTTAACCGTACCTGGCTCTCAGCACATCTATCTATCTTTCTCTCGAGCATTAAAGGTATATACATATATATATATATATATATATATATATATATATATATATATATATATATATATATATATATATAAATGTGTGTTTATGCGGCTTTCACGGATTTCTCCGTGTGAAATGCAATAACAGTGGATATGTCCACAGTATCCTAATGTAGTGCTGAAATCACATTCAGCCAACCTACAACTATATGCGGTGTATAAGTGAAATAAAATACAAACAATGAATGCAAACTTCGCACCATCATATCCTTCACGTGTTGGAGGTTGCACAGTTTGAACAAATTGCGATGAAACACAATTTGTCCCATTCCACCATCATCGAGGTGATGGCCCACCTATACCACCATATCGAGAAAGAAAGTCAAAACTTACCCTCCCAGTACAGGATATATCCACTGCTATTGCATCTCACACGGAGGAATCCGTGAAAGCCGCATAAACATATGTACGCCATCCGGCGGGAGGTTGGCGAAGCCGCGTTCAGTGTTGCATGCTTCCTTCCGATCTGTCCTGAGCACAGACAGGTGCATGTCGGTACCCTGATGAGTCTAATAAGAGACGAAACATGTGCCTCTGCCGATCACTGTACTGAGAGGGTAAGTTATGACTTTCTTTCTCGGTATGGTGGTACAGGTAGGCCATCACCTCGATGATGGTGAAATGGAATAAATTGTGTTTCATCGCAATTTGTTCAAACTGTGCATCCTCCAACATGAGAAGGATATGATGGAGCGAAGTTTGCATTCACTGTTCACTGTATATATAGAGTGTTTCCAAACAAGTGCGAAAAATTTTGAAGAGTTACTCTTTATCTTTCTCTCGACCATTAGAGGTGGAAAACTGGCCTTTTCTCTCGATCTATATATCCATATTTTTGAAAGAGAAAGTATTCTACATAAATATAGATACATGCATGGGGGAGAGCCGGCTAAAATATTTTAAAGATGGCGGTACTTCCAGTTATACCAGAAGTAGATGTCAACTTGCTTATTTTAAATGGAACACCCTATATATTATTGCATTTTTGATTTCTACGTAAAATTCTAGACATATTTCATGTATAATGTCTTAATACTTAAATCTCACCGTTTTGGACATATTTAAATTTACAGAGTGTAGTACAGAGTCGTCAAAAAAGAAGAATAAAAATTATATTTAAAAAATCGTCAAAAGTCAATTTTTTCAAATAGAAAACACCTATTTTTATAATTTTATCATATTAAGCATTAAAAATAAGGGTAACTTTGTATAAGGTTGTCTATTCTCAAAATTTGTAGTTTTCAAAATATTGGCAATTCAATATTTTTCTACTGTAAAAATGCTATACGTCTTTTAAGTTTTGTTATTAGTTGGCCATGACGGCTAGGCGTGGCGAAAATAAAACAATCGAACCCTACAGAATTGTCACTATTTCTTGTTATCTGACATTCTTTAATAATAATTGTGTCGGGGCGATTAAATTACATGCAATCTTATTTATTATTTATGTAGATTGTGAGGGATAAATTTTATAGACCCGGAAAAAGAACCACTCGGTATATTATTTCACAAAATAATTTGACTTAATTGTCTTTAAAAAGAAATTATATAAATTTTGAAAAACACCCTGTATAAAAGTACTAAATAACAGGTTTACCTTCACATAACTGACTAACATTTGCTCTTGTCACATCAACAGCCAGATATTCATCCAGTAGATTAAAATTTTGTTCTATAAAAACTATAGCTCTTGAATTTCGTTGCTTGTGAACACGTGCATCCACAGAGGAAAGTGCAAATTTATCAATACATGCACTGAAACAACCTTCGAATAAACCAACTATTACAAAAACTAAAATAAAGGTCTTTGAGGAAGGCATATTATTAAAAAAATTATTATTCCAATGAATTTTTACAATTCTAAAATAAAAATCAATTAATAACTTTTGTTAAATAACACATCACTTGCAACACATAACATTAAATGAAATTGTTTTTAATAGTACGATCAGTGTTAGGATTTCAATTTGGTCAATATCTTTCGAGATAACTTTTTGAACTTTTAAATTACTCCGTTAAAATAATTTGGTGTTTTTTCGTCATAAATCGTACAGTTTTGTTATTGTTTATTATTATGCCAAGGATAGGTTTAAAGCGATTAATTCATTGAAAATAAGTCATGTTTTTAGGACAATTTTGCCATAAATTATAAGATGTATTTCTGAAATGACAGTTAAGGAACCTAATCGATTTTCAAGCGTTCGTTGGTTGGAAAATCAGGGCTAGCTGAAGGTTATTCCGTTTTAAGTTAATGTTATTTTTCAGATGTATAAGTAATCATTCCAAATAACGTTCCAAAAAGTAAGCAAATTTTTCTATCGACCTATTTCATCACCTCAAAAATTTGTAACGTTCAAATCTCAGACTCAGACTTTAGAATAACCTTAATACAAAACCATTTTTTGAGGGTTTCACTTGATTTGATGGAGGTTTTGAAGTTTTTAAACGGAATATAGTAAAAATTATATTATCAAATAATATCATACTAGTCACTAAAATACCTAGATGCAATTTTAAAAGTGGCTCCAAAACAATGAAGTAGACGTAAAAAGTTTTTAAAATGTCACATTCTGATCTAGAATTGTCTCAGAAATCTAAAGATGTTAAAATATACAGGCTGTTCTATTTAAGAATTCAAAACCAGGGTCATTTCCGGTGAAACCGGAAGTGACCGGAAAGTCGAAAATATGCGAAAACTATCCTATTCACATAACATTTACCTGTACCAATTCTCATTTTGATACACATAATACTCTAGAAATTATGACTTGTCTAATAGATTCGTTGACACCCGGTATATATATATATATATATATATATATATATATATATATATATATATATATATATATAATAAAATAGAATCAAATATTGGCGAAGCGGACGTGAAAATTTGTCAATCTACATGATTCTCGTGTTAAAAAGTGCGGAGCACTCCAAAATATGGAAAAACTCCGGGTCCGACAGATGGCGACAGCGCTGTTTCGTCCTAATATGGGACTCGTCAGGCCACCGCATTCGGTACAAACCATCATCTCGCCTTTGCATCCTATAAAGCTGAGTTTAAAATCAAAAAATAGCAAACAAGACAACAAAGGCGACATCTCGATGGTCCACTTGATAACACAAGAACCACACAGATTAACAAAGTTTGTAAAAAACCGCCATATGGTGGCGCGACGGTGAATTAAAACAGAAATATGTAAAATCGAGTACACGAAACGCGCTGCCCAAAGGATAGGGGTCGCATTTTTTGGTACTGACAGCCAAGCCTACTGCTCATTTCAGCAGCCAAAGCCATGTGTCGCACCAAACGATCCCACCATGAGAGCACCGTTTAGCGTGTTTCAAAGCCAAACTAGTAAATAAATAAATAGCTAAGTTTTTGTCCGTGTAATTTAAAATAAAATAGAATCAAATATTGGCGAAGCGGACATGAAAATTATAGGTGGCCTGACGAGTCCCATATTAGGACGAAACAGCGCTGTCGCCATCTGTCGGACCCGGAGTTTTTCCATATTTTGGAGTGCTCCGCACTTTTTAACACGAGAATCATGTAGATTGACAAATTTTCACGTCCGCTTCGCCAATATTTGATTCTGTTTTATTTTAAATTACACCGACAAAAACTTATCTATTTATTTATTTACTTGTTTGGCTATATATATATATATATATATATATATATATATATATATATATATATATATATATATATATATATATAGCATGAAGTAATTTTGACTTTGACTTTTTATGTCTTCTCTGAAAATTTTATAAACCGTTTAATAATCGTGTAATCGTTATGTTTAGATAATCACTATCTATTTCCCATTTTTACCTGTCTCGCCAGATTTTATCACAATTCGATGCATTTTTTTTATTATCTTATTTTGTTATCTTACAAAATATATGCTCAACTTTGACGGCTGATTTTTAGTATAAATAATTTTCGATTCGACTTCTTAAGGAATTTACAATATTACTTTGATTTTATTAATTTAATAATAGGTATGCTTTTTCGAAGAATATTTTAATGAATTTTTTTCTTGAAAGAAGTTATTATAATCATAAATAAACATGTGTTTACATATTCTTGACATTGAGTAAGCTTTATCTTTTTTTACCTGCCTGAATACACAGGCATGCAATTTATGAAATATATTTTATTTAAATTTACTATAATTATTTAAATGTGAATTTTAATAATGTATTCTTGGTTTTATGAAAGCTAATCCTGAATATATTGACAAATATAGAAATCGAGTACGGAAAAATTCACACTCTGTATAATTTACGTAAATCAAAAACACTAAATTTATACACTTGTACCCTTGAAAATGGATATGTAAGATCTAAATTATAAATAATATTATGAGAATAATCCAAACCAAATTTACATGCTAAATCATAAACAACTCATGAAAATATATAGTGGGCTAAAATATTTTAAATGAGACAAATTATTATCTTATACATATTTACCGTAGTGTTTTAGGAATATTATTATTATGATTTACAAGCCAAACGGCTTCACGCTCCCTCCATGGATTATTCACTCATACCAGGCATACAAAGACACCAAAAGTATGAAGCTCTGTGGGAACCCTTTTCGTGTTATCGGGTCCTAGGTGACGTGGTCTGCTGTATTTCCTATGAACTTTCGGATGGTTCGCGCGGTTGCTAGGAGAATTGCTTTCTGCATCGGCTTATACAGATGCTCACTAAGGCCCAGTCCCTTGATGTTCTGCAGGAGGTTCTTTGGTATCACTCCAGTTGTTGACAGTATTATGGAAATCGTTTGGACGCTGTTCATTGCCCATTGTCTTCGGATTTGAACCTCCAGATCTCTGTATTTGGGGATCTTCTCGTTGTATTTTGGCCTTAGGTTGTTGTTGTTAGGTCCAGCAATGTCGATTAGTGTAGTTCGCCTAGAAATTTTATCTGAGCTACTGTTTGATCCGTCAGAACCGTGCAGTCCCAATATAACTTGAACCTTATACTCGGTTGCAGCAAACGCTTGGCATCCTCCAGTTATGTGCTGAATTGTCTCCGATGTTCAACAGCCATATCTGCATTGGTCATTTTCTATTGAGGGATCTCTAATGATGAACTTACGATAGTTCTTCGTCGGAATATCCTGGTCTTGGATAGCTAACAAGAAGCCCTAAGTTTCCGGAAACATCTGTCCTGAAATCAACCAGTAGTTCGACGTTGAGTTGTCGACATTGTCCTGATTGACCTCATTTGGATGCCGTCCATGAAGTGGCTTCCGTAGCCAGGTTTGTAACTTCTCTTGATCTGTGTGGTGGTGAGAAGAAATATCTTGTTCCCTCAACTGTAGCGGCGTTGAAACGTCTGCCTCGCATATTGCTCGATGTAGTGTGGAAGAGTCCGCTAACCTGTGGAAATATGAACGTAAGTTTATTATTTGTTGGTCGAGCTACTTACCAATATCCACCAATCCTCTTCCTCCTTGGTGTCTTGGAAGCATTGTACGCTCAATAGTACTCTGAGGGTGATGTTTTTGTGCTTTTGTTAAGAGTGTCCTTATTTTTCTTTGCAGGTTTTGGATGTCCGTTTAGGAATATTATTATTTATTCGAATAATGTTAATATACTGAGCGTAATAGCCTGACATATTTACTAGCAATAGCATGTGAACTTTGTTTATTGGCACGTAGTCCGAAGCTGAGGACGAATCTCCCATGTTCAGACCTCGTCAAAGGGCACACCAAGTTGATTGTTTTATTAGTTTAATTGTACTGTGTGAAGCTTACGCTGGCGTTGGAGATCAAGTAAGACCGAAAGCGCTTGACCGATAATTTAAAATATACACTGAAATACACAGTCTCTCTTTTTAACCGACTTTTAAAAGAAAGAGGTTCTCAATTCGTGGAGTATGTATGTTTTTTTTATGTATGTACACCGGAACGGGAACACCGATTTAAATAAAAATTTTTACGTTATGTTCAGGAAGTTGTTGCGGTGATCCCATATTTTTTTGGACGAAATTGATGCAGTAAAATTCAAGATGGCGCTGACAATATGGCGGTCAAAAAAATTAATTTTGACCGATTTTCTCCAAAGTTGGTATGGGGGAATTTCCGGGGTCGTACTCCACGAATCCGAAATTATTTTTAAAATCAATTTTGTCCGATTTTCTCCAAAATTGGTACGAGGGAGGTTTGAGGGTTATACATAATTAATCTAAAATTATTTTCAAAAAATTGAATATGGCGGACGAAAAAATCAATTTTGTCCGATTTTCTTCAAAATTGGTACTGCTGAGTTTTCGGGGTCGCACATAACGAATCTGTAATTATTTTTTTAAAATTCGATATGGCGGATCCAAGATGGCGGATTAAAGATTCTACATCTCCCGATTGTGTCTAAAATCAGTATTGGGGTATTTTTGTTAGTGTTAATTATAAATTTAAAATATTTTTTGAAAAACTCAATCTGGCGAATTCAATATGGTGTCCTAAAAATTTTACATTTTTCGATTTTCTCCCAAACTGATATAGAGTTCTTGAGGGTGTAAATTATGAATTTAAAAGTATTTTTTCAGGATTCCATATGGCAAATCCAAGACAGCGGACTAAAAATTTTACATTTTTCGATTGTGTTCAAAGGTGGGACTGAATCGTTTTTGAGGATGTAAATAGCAAATATAAGTCTGGAAACCTTAAATTTCCGGATTTCATCCAAAATTGGTAGAAGGGGGCTTTGAAGGGTTTAGATTAGATTAAGGCTTAAAATAATTTTTTTGAAATTCAGGATAGCGGATGCGATATGGTGGGTTGAAAATTTTACCTTATTCGCATTTTTTCAGATTTGGTATTAGTACAAATTATTTGTACATGAAATAAAAAACTACTAATATATACAAATTATGGTAAAAAAGCAATTAGAAATAAAGTATTTTTAATCTGTTTATGCGAATCACATTTTGTCAGGTATTAGCTTGGCGCCGACCTCAAAAAGTTCAATTTCTTATAAAAATTTATAGTTATTTTTTTTTTCACTTTTTAGCGCACTTTTAGAAGTCGGTTCAATTTTTTTTATAAAAATTTTATTCTTGATTTCTTCGATGTACAACCTGTTAATAAATTAATGGAAAGAATTTTTCACAAGGTGAAGCCCTTCAAAAGATTTACAAGTTCAACTTTATATGGGATACCTCAAAAAAAACTAGAATTAAAAAAAATAGTTTTGTTATATATATATATATATGATATATATATATATATATATATATATATATATATATATTAAAAGTAACTGTTCCAAAATAATATATCGATTGTTATACCGATGACAAACGTGGAATTACCGTACAAGGTTACCTCATACAATATTTTTAGGCAAATGATGACAACAGATGCTCAATAATTACATTAAAATTTAACTAGGAAGAACTATTAATACCATTTAAACTGACAGGAATATTTATTTCGAATCGTGGCAAGGTTGTAGGTTAAAAAATCGCAATTAACAACCTACCGCAATGCGAATCCCACGTCCGCATGCCGCTCGTTATTCTATATATGGATTTAATTATTTCAATGAGCTTGAAATATTTCAAATGGCTAATGAAAAGCTACTGTTTTTATTTTCGCAATTATCCTAATGAGTTTTAAATATACAGTATATTAATTTCAATAAATTGTTATTTATTTGATGCTATCTTTTACAATTTTATTGTAAAGTAAATTGACGTGAAAAAATTGAACTAACAGTAATAAATAAATATACATTTTGCAATTAATTTAACTATAATGTTTGATTAACTTATATATATATATATATATATATATATATATATATATATATATATATATATATATATATATATATATATATATATATATATATATATATATATGAAGTAAAAAGCGAACAGTAAATGCAAACTTCTCTCCATCATATCCTTTCTGTGTTAGAGGTTGCACAGTTAGAATAAATTGTAATAAAACGCAATTTATCCCATTCCACCACCATTGAGATGATGGCCCACCTGTACCACCATACCGAGAAGAAAGTCAAAACTTACCCTCCCCGCCACAGTGATACGGCAGAGGTACATGTTTCGTCTCTACTAGACTCATCAGGGTACCGACATGCACCTGGCTGTGCAAAGGACAGATCGAAAGGAAGCATGCAAATACTGAACGCGGCTTAGCCGACTTCCCGCCGGATGGCGTATATGTGTTTATGCGGCTTTCACGGATTCTCCCGTGTGAGATGCAATAGCAGTGGATATATCCACATTATGCCGTTGTAGTGCTGAAATCACATTCAGCAAACATATAACTATATGCAGCTCGTGGAAAGGATATGATGTTCCATTTCAATTTCAGATGTAAATTTCAGTTTTGGGTGGAAATTATTTAAATATTGTAATAAGCTATCTATTTTGTTTTCGGGTATAACAGCCAAACAGTCCTCTACATAGCGTTTAAAAAATATTATAATAAAATCCAGTTTTTTCAATACTTCTTCCTCTACATATTCCATAACTATTTGTGCTGTTGTTGAGGAGATTGGTGAACCCATAGCTAACCGTCTAATTGTTGGTACAAACTATCTTTGAACTGGAAATAATTATTGTTTATTGTAAATTTTACAAATTCTATAAATTCATTGCGTGTCAATTTTGTGTGTTCTTTTAAATCGTCCCATTTTTTTCCAAAACTTTGGGAATGATGTCATTGAGTATATTTGTATACAAAGGAACTTCATCTAGTGAAATTAACTTATAATTTGCTGGTATTTGTATTGTATCAATGAAAGAGTCTTTCACATAATGATTATTTTTTCCTGTGATGTTTGTTAGGCAATTTGATATGTACTTGGACAGGTTATAAAATGGAGACTGTATGCTTGAAACAATTGGTCTGAGAGGTGTATTTGGTTTGTGTAATTTAGGTAATCCATACATTTTTGGTGCTATAGCGTTACGTATTGTTAATTTTTTACTTTTATCCTCAGTTATATGTTGATTTTTTAATAGTTTCTTAATTAGTGTGATATTTTTAGTTTGGAACAATTTTGTAGGGTCACTTTTAAGATTCTTATAAGTGTTAGTAGTTCGTTCATTTTTGTATCATAATCAGATGTATTCATAATTACGGTTTTATTACTTTCTAAAACCAGATAAAAGTAATAGAACCAATATTAACCTCAAAATATAAATGTAATAGGTATATAAAACAATTACTGTGATATATGTTTATAAAAAAAATTTATAATTTTGTAGATGAAAGATTTAGATAAATAAACCATAACTTTGAAGAAGATTACTATGTAGAGCGAAACGTCAGAAAAAGTGTCGTTTTTTAATCTTCAAATAAGAAAACCTAAACCCAAGAAAATATTACAGAAAAATAGAAAAATATTAAGAAAAGGTTTAAGATACGAAAATAAATTATATATATATATATATATATATATATATATATATATATATATATATATATATATATATATATATATGTTTTAAAAGTTTCACAGTAAAGTTATCAAATATTATTGCATATTTTGATAGCGTGGGCAAGATAAAGGTAACTTACTATTATGTTTTATATACCTAAAATAAGCCGTTCTTGAGATATTTAACAATTGTTAAAAAGCAAAAAGACAGGATATTTAGTGTGTCTACAAGTGTAAAAATCTGTATTTTTTATTATTTTGTTGAAAATAAAATAAAAAAAAACTTGTTCTTGAAAATTACTTCTAAGTTTTTAATTTCATTGTCATGTTTGTGTTTATCGCCTCAAAATTAACAAAAAATGCAGTTTTCATACAAGTTACAACAAATAAAATTTGTTGCATAGTATAATTAGACACTATTAAATCTGTGTCCTTGAATCCACGTATAGAATATTTTGTCAAAAATATCTTTATAGATTGAAATATAATAAGTATAATAATTTTCACAGAGAAAATGAGAAAATCTATGGATTATGCGGTGTAAATATAAAAAAGAAAAAAGTTATCTAACAGGTCGGTGACGCCTAACAAGAAATTTTACTATTTGGCATGCAAAATGCCGCTTGGATCTTTGTACAAGTTAATTCTCCAACTTTGCATGACTTCGCAACGGGTTATTATAAAAGTTCGCGGTCGTGCCACGAAAATCATTAAAAACTGCAAAAATTGTATTATTTCCGTGATACAGTGCTAGAGACGTGATTTTTAGTTTTTCTTTTATAAAACCAATGGAATATATATCTAAGCTTATTAACTCCAAATATTTTATTTTACGAAAATTATAAACTAATATGAAGTTTTTCAATATGATAATCTTTATTAATTAAATTCTTGCTGCTGAATTAATTTTAGAAAAAAATTGGACTTCCACAAAAAAAAGACGCCGAAAAGTAAAACATAGTTCTATAAATTATTATGAAAGTAACTGAAATTTTTTGGAGGCGGCGCTAACTTATTAAAGGGTATCTCAGAATGTTTTTCGTTTTGGATTCTTAAAAAAACAGAACATCAAAATTAATCCAGGTTTCCACTTCTTTACAATAATTTATCCTCGAACTGAAATTTTCAATTACTCGCTGGAATATCGCTCGCATGGATTTCGTCTGTGATTCTTTGCCTTAGAACATTTAAATTGGATGGTAATAGGTTGAAAACCTTACTTTATAAGTAACCCCATAGAACAAAATCAGCAGGTGTTAAATCTGGATTCTACGGTGGCCAATTGATGTTCCCTCGGCAGTTTATCACTCTATCAGGGAATAAATCGTGGAGAGTTGCCAAAGAATCATTCGTGACGAGGGAAGTTGCTCCTTGTTGTCAGAAAAATTGATTCCGGCTGTAGCCAATCTGGTTTTGCATTTCTGGAGCCAAAAAAGTCCGGATCATTTGGCAATAACGATTGGAATTAACGGTCTGAGTACGCCCACAGTTATCCTCAAAAAATAGGGACCGATTATTCCTTGCTTGATATGGCAGTCCAAACGACAACCTTAGACTAGGGTAGGGGTTTCTGATACAGTTCCAGCGGCTTGTCAGGAGCCCCGTATCTGCAATTTTGTTTCTTGACGTGGCCGTTGATATAGAAATTCGATTCATCAGAGAACCATATTTGTTATATATGTAATTCTCCTTTCAGGCAGAGAATATGAAAAATATATGTACAAACAGTTTATTTCCTGAAAATATCGCTCTGGTCCTCTCTCCATACGCGTTTCGATCACCTCATGGTCTCGTCAGTGGAGCTGTATCGGACCGAGAGCAACATTAGCAGGAAATAACTGATATATGAACCATAAATTTCAAGGTATGTCGGCAGGATATTACACCTGCCGTCTACCAACTTCGATGTCAGACTGAAAAATATCAACAATCAAAATTATATTTATGTATATAAATATATATATATATATATATATATATATATATATATATATATATATATATATATATATATATATATATATAAAGTTGATGCTGGTAGCCGTTACTATGTGGAACTACTATGTTTTATACCACTAAATTTATTAAGAAAACAGTGACTGCAGTTTCAACTCACAGAGTCATTTTCAAACTGAATTACAAAGGTAGACTAAGTATTCAATACAAAAACATCAGGAAATTTCAAACAATTTCTCCCAACAAACCATAAAGAAATTAATAACTAAAAAACAAAAACAACTAGCTTTTAATTTAATATATCCCAAAATAAAAAAAGATAAAGATAGTTCATCTTATATATCTTTGTCATACTGTGGTACCCTATCAGAAAACATAGCTAGTACTCTTTCCAAACATAACATAAAAGTAGCCTTTAAATCTCAACACAATCTGTCCACCATCCTTTACAATGCTAAAAATAAAATTAATAAATTTGATAAATCAGGAGTTCATAAGTTAAAATGTTCAGAGTGTGATAGCTTGTATATTGGACAAAGTGGTAGAAGCTTTAAAACTCGCTTTTCAGAACACCACCGATCATATAGACTATAAAAACAGACTCGAGCTTTGCCAATCATTGCTTAGAACACAGCCACAGTTTTCCTGATTTAAGCAACACTGATATATTACATTATTCAACAAAGGGCCAAAAGTTAAATATTCTTGAATCTTTAGAAATATATAAACATAGTAAAAATAAAAATGTAAATTTGCTTAATGAGCAGACAGAACTTGGGTTTTCCCCATTATTTGTTGTCGCGAAATAATAATTAGTTCCCTAAATTTAGTACCTCCCCTTTGTAATAATGTAATTTCTCAGGTACTTTTTATTTATTGTTAAATTTTCTCATGTTTCTGTACTGAATACTTAGTCTACCTTTGTAATTCAGTTTGAAAATGACTCTATGAGTTGAAACTGCAGTCACTGTTTTCTTAATAAATTTAGGGGCATACAACATAGTAGTGCCTTTTAAACATTTCCCTGTATATATATATATATATATATATATATATATATATATATATATATATATAAATTCTCTAGACCAACCAGCTTTAATAAAAAATACAAAAATAATAAAATATTTTGTTAGTATATTTTTACTTATACCTTCAACGTCGGTAAAAATGAATTAAAAACGAAATAAATTCTCTCTAAGTATAAAGCCATTGAAATTTTGACATTTTTGTTATTTTATCATATTAAATTAACTTTCTACTAACTCACTTTAAAAACTTATTAATGCTAATTTTTATATCAGTGAAATTCATCGTTCAAATAAATTAAACAGCGTCACTTAAAATAAATTTTCTCACATTTATTTTGGGAAACGCTTTCCAAGCGCGAAAAAAATGGAAATAAACAAGCAGTCACAAGAAATTTATAAGAAGATATCACCGGAATATTAATTAGAACTTGTAAAACCGTCTACTTTATACTGTTTTTTTTATATAAGCTCCATAAAAAGAAAAACGTAAATTGTTGGAAGTGTCAGTAAAATTAGTTAAAATACATCGAAATCTGTTTAAAAAACTTGATTAAACTAATTATATAATATGTCTTGTTTAGTCCTGTAATTTAGGAGATATAAGCTTCTAGAGTTAGTTACAATGTCGCCCTATTTGAGGAGTGTAATTTTTGGTGGATGCACCGGGCAATACAGTGGGTAAGTCTAATACAAATTTCTTTCCTTCTGTAAGGTGTACAAATCATGTGGATCTCCTTAATATAGAAGCACTAGGTTGAAACGGGTTATTTCCAAATGAGGTGACCTGAAGGCAATCATATAATTTTGAAATTAGTTTTCATTTTGATTTCGTTTTATTCCTAGATACTCTTTCATCACTTCTCATGTGATTGTGGACATTACGTATTTAAATATTTTTAAGTCGAATTTTTTATAATATTTTATATCGCGTTACATTTAATTTTTTTATATTTAAATATTTGTTAATAACATTATTGATTTATTTTAGGCACGAATCTGAAACAAAATGTGTACAATGTACTTACTACAGTCCGAAATTGTATTTTATTCATTATACCACACACACACATATATATATATATATATATATATATATATATATATATATATATATATATATATAATGTTATCACTGGTGTGACGTGTAATCGAAGGTTTTCGAATATCTCGTGTGTGCCTAGTCCTTCTCAGGCCTGTAGGGTAATTGATGTTTTGGCGAAATCTCATTCGCCATCTTCAAAGCTCACTTTACGGCGTCTGTAGGCACATTGATGTTTGCGAGTCGGGTGCGGCCGGTTTTCTGTGTACGTGGGACGTTGGCTGGATGATTCTGGCCAATCAGATTGCCAGTTTTACTGCGTGACATCGCCTGTTGCCAGTGTTTGGGGTCGTGTCATCGAGTTATGAACCGTTTCTTTACTACCTACTATTGGCCGATATTTCCTTAGCAGGTTTTTCCAGATATTAGGCAACCGCTGACTGTCATCTCTGTTATTAAGTTGTTGAGTCGCTTTCGAGATGTGAAAAGCTGTCCACAAGAGCTATAAAGGAAGCCATCGAAATTGCAATATAATAGATTTTAAAATAAATTTAAAAATTTCATTTGTTTTCTTTCCTATATTTACGTACGACGTTTCGCACATCATATTGTGTTTTTTCAATTTTTTTTTTCCCGTAAACAGAAGATTTATATACATTAATAACAAAAACATTTAAAACATACTTAAACATCTGAAAAGTTTTGTCTAACATATTACATTTCATTTTAAAATTAACAGATACAACTAAAAAATTTTTAGATAGCGGACCCTTGGAGTTTGTCAGTTCAAGAATATTAACATTATTAAATATATCTTAATTTGATTTGATGGAATTTATTTTTTTGACATATTTCTTTGGGTGGTTTTTTCTTTATATTAAAAAAACGTTACTATATTATCTGGAATATTTTATAGAATTAGTACAGGGTATAAAATAAGTTCTCGGCTTTTTCTGTTCATCTATTTATTTATTCTTGAATCCTTAATTTCTATTATTTCTTTTGTAGTTAATTTATGATAATTTGTGTCTTGAGTTAATATTTTGGTGTTGTTAAAATCGAATTTATGTTTTGTTTGGATTTCGAATATTTGTATATAACGAGACAACGTCTAATGATATTAGTTTATAGTATATATATATATATATATATATATATATATATATATAAATATTAAAATGTGTTTAATGCAACGATCAGCGAGAGCTATAATGAATTATGTGCACTAGGTGAGCACCTGTAAATAGACTGCCACTTTCCTTTATACAAGCATTAGGATTGTAATTAATCTCAGCTTGTAGTTCTCGACTTAAACTATCAATTGCTGGGCTCAAAATTTAAGAATATTTATTTAATGAAAAGTTATTCATGTTAAAACTGGAGAAAAATGTCAATCTTCAAATATTGTAACTCAAAAACTATGCGTCCAACGGAAAAATCACAATAAATACTTTTTGCTTACTATCAGCCGAGAAATATGAAAATATATTTTATTTTACAGAAAAAAATGTTTTAATTATTAACAATTTTTTGTTTATAACAAAGACCTGACTACTTTTTGGGAATCCACCCTTGATAGTCGTAATTAGGGGGTCAAAATACTTATAAAAAACTTTGACGGAGTCATATCTCTTCATTGGCTACAAGAACTGACTGGGCTCCCAGACTATGTTTACTTTTCAAAAAATTAATAATTCGTTTAGACTCGTATTCAAGTTTTTTATTGGAATTGCTTTAAAAAAAAAAAAAAGAAAATTAAGAATGATATTTTATCAAACTTCACAACGAAAAATTCTCTCTCGGAAATTGTCAAATATATTCAGACATTTCAATAAAATTTGCTGGAAGAATATTCACTTAAATATTTCCTTATTCCGTAGAACCGATATTCTAAATTGACCGCCTTTATATAAATTATGCCCAACCCAATTCCCAAGACAAATTCCCAAGCTTTATATTTTGCATTTTATTTCGGTTATTTTATGATAAAAGCTTGTCCTATCTTTAATATTGTAACGTCATGTAGAGCTAAAAGCCCTGTCACTCAATATAAATTACAATTTAACTTTTAAATATCGTATTTTCTGGAAATTTTCGTCCAAACAATAATAAGCTTATTTTCTTAGATACAGTGGTGGTTCGAAGGGTAAAGAAAGGTCAAACAAGCTCAACAAACTTTTTTTAATTTTTTTTCCTTCCATTTATTTCTTCTGCCGTCTGTCAGCTAAAAATATCCGAGTTCTTTTGGTACTTATCAACTGTGTACGGATAATTCTGTACATTTAATATTTTTGAAATAAATTCCCTCCGAAAAATTCAATAAAGCAACTTGTATAACTCTTTTTTTTCGCAGCTGAATGGCGAGTAATTTGAAAGTGATTTAAAAGTTGTTAATTTCAATTTAAAGAGAAATTTACAATGTCTGAGTCAATTATCTTTGTTGTCGGAGCAATCTGAATGGATACTTACTCCAAACGCCAAGAAGAACTCCTGAATCAACATCTGTAGTACCAAATAATATAGCGTTAGTTATGATAATCTTTGGTAGTATATAAGATTAAACGTAGTTACATAATAGCTTAGTTCCTACGTATAAACTACAAAATGTTTTTTGAACTCATAAGTACGTATATTTATGCGGACATATTAATCTTCTTCTTCTTCTTCTTCTCAATTACCAATGGCCACATGTCTTTCAACAGTCAGCCAGCCAGTTATCACATATTAATCGTGATTGGCAAGTTCTTCTTCTTTTTCTGTATTTTATATTAGGCCAAAGCCCGTTCTGCGATTTTATTTTTCGTTCCATCTTTTTCATGATACGACCACACCAGGGGCGGATCCAGCCTCTCTCTTTGGGGGGGGGGCGGTGATATCAAAAAAGTACAGGTTGACAAGAAAAACAAGTTGTCAACGGGGGGGTTGGGGGGGGGGGTGCAAACAGCATACTCATTCCTAATATAAACGGCAGAATGGGTTCTATTTTCCTAAACTAAAAGCTCTTGAGAGGGTGGGGGGGCGATCGTAAGCATACACATTCCTATACTCTATTCAAGAACTAGAGAGAGTAATAAAACTGTTACCAAAACCTCCAACGTACCTGCTCCAGTGCCGCAGGTAACTGGGAACTGCCGTAAATCTAATTATATTTCATTACATTTAAATACATTTTATAAATTTTCTGCAACATAAAATTTCTGATAGTTTACTTTGATTTATGTCAGTGAGCAAAGTACCCCTTACAGTTTGTTCTTAGTGATTTATCTTGTTTATCCTTGTTTTTATATATTATTTGAGATTAGTGAGATACCCAAAAGATATGGCGTTCACCTCTATATTTATTAAAATATCGTTAAACCAGGGCATTTTTCCTCAACGAAAAACTTATTACGATGAATGTGTATGATGCCTTAAGATATCAATATCTAGATAATAATGTTAAAAGCTCTGTTAAGATGTGTTCCAACATGACAGGAGTGGGAAAATCTACTATGTACCGAATACTGAAGGAGAAAAAACGCCTGGAATTGTTTGTATTCCCAAGCCACATTCGATCACAGGCAGACGAAAAACCTCGTTGGAAGAAGAGATGAAAACTGCAATTAAAGGGGTTGTATATACATTTTATTATGAGAAGCAGATCCCAACCGTCTACCAAATTCTAACTAAAATCAATGAAGATCGCGATTTACCTGAAATTAAAAGAACTGATCTCTGGAAATTGCTCAGAGAACTTAATTTTTGCTGGGAAAAACCAGATAGAAAATCTGTTCCTATAAATCGTCCGGAAACTGTCCGTTGGAGAAGTAAATATATCTCTCAAGTAAAAGGTAGAGTTGATATAAATAACACAATTAGTAATTTAACTAAACTTTTGAAAGATTTTTTTGAATAAAGTTACTGCGGAAAATTGGGAAAAATCCATATAATAAAAGAATAAAACAAAATGTGAGAACTTGATCTCATGATCGGTGAGATAGAGGAACCAATTATAATTAATTTGAGCGAAGATAGTTTCACTGACTGTGATTAGGAATAAGATACGTAATGTTTACTAGTGTAAACACAATTTATTATTTGAATTTTCGTTTTTGTTGTATTTTATTGTTTAATGTTGTTTATATGTTTTTTTATTTTTTTATATATTTTTATTTTAGTGTGTCCCACTCTTTAATTTTATATATATTTAATTCCAATTAGCCGTAAGTTTTTATTTATTTTATTATTATATTTGTCTTTTTCTGTAGAATTAACATGTTTATCTTATTTTTTTGGGGCTATCGTATTTCCATATAATAAAGTAAATTAAATTAAAATATCAGTACAATAGAAATAAAAATAAGTAGGTCTAATTTTAATTACAATATATAAAAAGTAATTACATTTGAATCCCTTTTTAGTGCTTACTTGTAATTCTGCACATGGTTAAGAAATAAATAAACTGAAACACCCTAAAAATATTTTTAATTAATAATAAAATGACCGATAGCGCCAAAAATATTTTAATATTATATGGACGAATTTATTTTTTCATATATGTTTAACTTTTTGTATTTTTGATAATGGATATTTTGTAAGTATTTAAATAATTTCTAATTTTATGAGAGAATAAGGCTACGTTTTAGTCCATTATTATAGACCGGTATTTTTGGGTATAAAATTTCTAACCCATTCTTATAAAAAATATATATGTCTAACTGATTTTGCTAAAGACACCGGACTAAAGAACACAGGTAGTTTGCGAAGAGAAAAAATGATTTATTACTCTCTCTAGTTCTTAAATTAACTGTAGCATAAGAGGAAAAATCGGGTCCATTTTCCTAAACTCAAGGCTCTTGGGGGGGGGGGGCGATCGCCCCCACCGCCCCCCCCTTGGATCCGCGCCTGGACCACACTCTATCATCCTATTGCAACACCAACCAATCTTCCTGCATTTTGCATTCCATTATTTATTTCTTTTTAGTATCCATTCGTTGATATTATCTAACTTTACATTCTTGTCTACCAGTTTCACTGAGTAAGCAGTTAAATAGCATTCATTAATTTGCTTTTTTTACTCTGGCTTGGATTTTGTTTCTACTCTAGATATTCTCAAAAGTTTTTAACTCATTTATAAATTCGTTTATTAATACAGATCTGTAGGTATGATATATACATAATATAGTTCTTTCTGGCAAGTGAGACAGAGTCAAACTAACCAGTGTTAAAACAGCAAAAGCTGTGGTCGATATTCAACCATGGTTATTGCAACATGTTCAATTTAAGTAAACGAGCGAGTTATCGGCGACCATAGGCTGCATTGTAAGGTTTTGACAAAGTTCTTGAATAGATTCAATACGAAGCTAAATATAAACAAAGTTTAATGTGGCTTTTTGGGGAAAAAACTGCAAAAAAGACTTCGAGATTCATAAGTACAGTGTAGGGAATAGATTTTATCAAGTTCATTCTATAAAAAAGATATGTAATATTTTATAATTGTATTTGGTCAAATGCCTTTTATATGTCTATGTCTATAAAGCAGAGAAAAGCTGGTTTGTTTTATTCCATGTCAGAACAGACAGTTGTATTCTATCTCAGAACAATAATATAGAAAAAAAGGATACAAAAGTGAATCACGGCTATTACCCAAAACGCTGAAAAGAATCACAAATAGGTGCGAAATGATTTTATATATGAAGATACATAAGAGAAATACTACAATAAACTTGCTCACAATTCACTGAACATAATTATGAACAACTAGAAACTGCAATAAATGAAGTAAAACCCTGAGCTAACCTGAACTAATGTAACAAAAAAACTCAAAAAATAAAAATCAGCTGGTCCAGGAGGAATTGTACCAAGACTTTTTAAATATGGTTCAGAAAAACTCTTTAGAATCATACACCGAATGTTTAAGACAGTGTTGAATGGTCAAGAGTTATTTAAGGAATGGTCAGAAGATTACATGACATCTATTTAATACATGAGGAAGGAAGTGACAGAAGAAAATATGAGGACTACAAAGATAAACAAAAGTGGAAAAACAAATCACTAATAAAACTGAAAGAATAGAGGACCATGCAAGATCCATAGCAGAATGATCGAATATAGATCATAAATATACAAATTTAACAAGCGATAGAAAAAGAATTGTTAAAAACTGTCGATGTCGATCTGAAAGAGTCCATGACCCAATCCCACCAAAAAAATATGGGAAGATATGCAACAAATCCAAATATCTTATAAAATCCTCGACTCTATGTAACAACTATATCGAAAAAAATACAAGTACAAATTATCTAATAAGGTCTTCTCTCCAAGGCTGTTCTACACCAGCACTGTTTGAAATATTCCGGAAACAAACAAACTATATATATATATATATATATATATATATATATATATATATATATATATATATATATATATGTTTAATGGAGGTACTCAGCGATTTACCTTATCGACTCGAAAGTAAGTTTTGAACCGAGTTGTATCATTTAATGAAATTTTAATATTTTAAAGAGATCATAAAAATTCATTAAACCATACTACAGTAGATGTTTTAGATCATCAGAGAACAGGAACGGACTTGCAGCCACATTTGTTGGGCCTAATTTTGAACAGGTGTCATTTTACAGAGCTGAAAACTGATCTTTTAAATACTTTGGTCATTCCTCTCTCTCCTCAGAGTTACTAATGCTAAACACAAAACAGGTAAAAATCAGGTTTTTTATTGTTATTACCAATATAATGAATTACTTTTGACGGAACTTGCCAAAACCGCCTTAAAGTAAAAATAATTTAAATAAAATTTTTATAAAAAAATTGAACCGACTTGTAAAAGTGCGCTAAAAAGTGAAAAATAACTATAAATTTTTATATGAAATTGAAATTTTTCAAGTCGGAGCCAAATTATTTCTAAATGAAACAAATAACTACTGATATATACAAATTATGCGAATCATATTTTGTCAGGTATTAGTTTTGAATTCATTATGATATCCATAAATTATTTGAATTAAAGTTTAAGCGTGATTAGATTTTCTTAAAAGAATTTTATATTCGTCATTTCCTTCTTCAAAAACGATTCAGTCCCACCTTTGAATAAAATCGAAAAATGTAAAATTTTTTAGGACGCCATATTGAATCAGCCAGAGTTTTACAAAAAATATTTTAAATTCTTAATTAACACTAACAAAAACCCCCCAATATTGATTTTAGACAAAATCGAGAGATATCGAATCTTTAATCCGCCATCTGGAATCCGCCATATTTATTTTTTTTTAAATAATTTCAGATCCGTAATGTGCGATCCCAAAAACTCCCCCATATCAATTTTGAAAAGAATCGGACAAAATTAATTTTTATCCGCCATATTGAATTTTTAAAAAATAATTTCATATTCATTATGTGCGGCCCCGAAAACTCCCATACCAATTTTGGAGAAAATTTGACAAAATTGATTTTTTCGTCCGCCATATTGGATCGGCCATATTGAATTTTTTAAAAATATTTTGGATCCGTTATGTAAAAGCCCGAAAACTCCCCCATACCAATTTTGGAGAAAATCGGACAAAATTAATTTTTTTTGCCCCATCTTGGATTTTACTGCACCAATTTCGTCCAAAAAAATATGGGACCACTCAACAGCTTCCTTTACATAACGTAAAAAATTTCACTTATATCGGTGTCGCCGGTCCGGAGTAATCCTTCTTTTAGAAGTCTGTTAAGAAATGGAAGAATATTCTTACGCAGAGTATGCTGTCAAAATTAGGCCCAACGAGTGTGGCTGCAAGTCCGTTCCTGACTTCTCTGATGCTCTAAATCATTTACTGTAGCATGGTTTAATAAGTCTTTATGGCCTTTATGAAATATTAAAATTTCATTAAATTGTCTATGCATGATCTCCCGTACCTAAATCCTTGTTGTTCATTTGTGAAATTCAATAGTGCCGGATACTAAGCAAATTGGCACATCTGTAATTACTGGAAGTCAACATTAGTATTATTGGATATTACCTTAACTTAACGTTAATACACGTTCCCCGGTACTTTGATGAATAAATAATGAATATAGTATTAAAATAATTCAATTTGATTTAATTTTAAAAACCAAATAAATATAATACCAAATGTAAACCTATTTTCATCGTGACGACCCGCCACTGGGGATGGTTGATAAAGGAAAAGAATAATGGCATTTTTACCGCTTGAAAAGACAAATATTTTTTTTAGCAAAACGAAATTTAAACGTGATCAGTGATCACGAAATTTGTTTTGAGGGTTTTATAATGATGTTTACACTTTTTTGTATTTCACCCCTTTTCTGTGTTTTTACAACGGAGGACTCGTTCTTTTTCTTTAAGCCGCTGTGGAAGATAAAAGATTAGAGGCTTGAAATTCCGAGTTCATTTTAACTTTTTCAATGAAGTTAATAATTTTAAATTGTGTTTGAAATTACACAAGTACACAAACAAACGTTTGTTTATCCACGGAGACCATTAGGTATCTATGTATTTTAATGCTTAGGAGTCAAATCTATATAAGGAATTACGTCAACACCCCTATTTTTTTAAATAAAAAAATGTACGCAAATTTTAGGATTTTGGTGTAATCTTTTACATTTTTTAAAATACATACATACAATATATATATATATATATATATATATATATATATATATATATATATATATATATATATATATATATATAATATGCAGATAAGTTTTTGTCCGTGTAATTTAAAATAAAATAGAATAAAATATTGGCGAAGCGGACGTGAAAATTTGTCAATCTACATGATTCTCGTATTAAAAAGTGCGGAGCACTCCAAAAGTATGGAATAACTCCGGGTCCGACAGATGGCGACAGCGCTGTTTCGTCCTAATATGGGACTCGTCAGGCCACCGCAGTCGGTACAAACCATCATCTCGCCTTTGCATCGTATAAGCCATACTTATAATCAAAATACGGCAAATAAGACGACAAAGGCGACATCTCGATGGTCCACTTGATAATACAAGAACCATACAGATTAACAAAGTTTGTAAGAGAACCGTCATATGGTGGCGCGACGGTGAATTAAAACAGAAATATGTAAAATCGAGTACACGAAACGCGCTGCCCAAAAGATAGGGGTCGCATTTTTCAGTACTGGCAAGCAAGCATACCGCTATTTAAGCAGCCAAAGCCACGTGCCGCACCAAACGATCCCACCATGAGAGCATCGTTTAGCGTGTTTCAAAGCCAAACAAGTAAATAAATATGCAGATAAGTTTTTGTCCGTGTAATTTAAAATAAAATAGAATAAAATATTGGCGAAGCGGACGTGAAAATTTGTCAATCTACATGATTCTCGTATTAAAAAGTGCGGAGCACTCCAAAAGTATGGAATAACTCCGGGTCCGACAGATGGCGACAGCGCTGTTTCGTCCTAATATGGGACTCGTCAGGCCACCGCAGTCGGTACAAACCATCATCTCGCCTTTGCATCGTATAAGCCATACTTATAATCAAAATACGGCACGTGGCTTTGGCTGCTTAAATAGCGGTATGCTTGCTTGCCAGTACCGAAAAATGCGACCCCTATCTTTTGGGCAGCGCGTTTCGTGTACTCGATTTTACATATTTCTGTTTTAATTCACCGTCGCGCCACCATATGACGGTTCTCTTACAAACTTTGTTAATCTGTATGGTTCTTGTATTATCAAGTGGACCATCGAGATGTCGCCTTTGTCGTCTTATTTGCCGTATTTTGATTATAAGTATGGCTTATACGATGCAAAGGCGAGATGATGGTTTGTACCGACTGCGGTGGCCTGACGAGTCCCATATTAGGACGAAACAGCGCTGTCGCCATCTGTCGGACCCGGAGTTATTCCATACTTTTGGAGTGCTCCGCACTTTTTAATACGAGAATCATGTAGATTGACAAATTTTCACGTCCGCTTCGCCAATATTTTATTCTATTTTATTTTAAATTACACGGACAAAAACTTATCTGCATATTTATTTACTTGTTTGGCTTTGAAACACGCTAAACGATGCTCTCATGGTGGGATCGTTTGGTGTGGCACGTGGCTTTGGCTGCTTAAATAGCGGTATGCTTGCTTGCCAGTACCGAAAAATGCGACCCCTATCTTTTGGGCAGCGCGTTTCGTGTACTCGATTTTACATATTTCTGTTTTAATTCACCGTCGCGCCACCATATGACGGTTCTCTTACAAACTTTGTTAATCTGTATGGTTCTTGTATTATCAAGTGGACCATCGAGATGTCGCCTTTGTCGTCTTATTTGCCGTATTTTGATTATAAGTATGGCTTATACGATGCAAAGGCGAGATGATGGTTTGTACCGACTGCGGTGGCCTGACGAGTCCCATATTAGGACGAAACAGCGCTGTCGCCATCTGTCGGACCCGGAGTTATTCCATACTTTTGGAGTGCTCCGCACTTTTTAATACGAGAATCATGTAGATTGACAAATTTTCACGTCCGCTTCGCCAATATTTTATTCTATTTTATTTTATATATATATATATATATATATATATATATATATATATATATATATATATATATGTATATATATATATATATATATATATATATATATATATATATATATGAGGTATTTCTTATTTATTTCTTGGACCTTTATTAGAATATTTTTTTGTTTTTCTTGGGGTTATGGTCCGTTTAAAAATGGAAATTAAAATGTAATGGTGGTGTTGTATTTTATATTACATTTTTTTTTTATTAATACATTAACGTTTCGGTAATTTTTTTTTACCTTCGTCAGAATGTGTGTAGCTAAAAAAACAAAGTATTTGGTTGATTTTACTATTAAAATATTTACATATTATTTATTTACCTTGAACAATGATTCAGGAACAACACTGCACTTACATGTATGCATTTATTTAAAAATTTTGTTCTATTAAAAATTTAATTTTCGCGAGATTCACAGAGTTCAAGATGACCACGTGTGTCATCTTGAAGTTAAGATGGTACTGAGAGAACAGATGGTATTTTTTTTATAGGTAATGAGGGTTGTTTTGGCTATTGTGGGTTAAAAGGGTCTAGTTCGAAAGTGCAATGCGTTTTTGGTTTTAGCATTTTAATTTTTTTGGTTCTTATTTTATAATGTTATTATATATTTTGCTAAGTTGTTTGGTATTTGCCTTAGTATTTCTATCATCTCTAGGATTTCTCGAGAAATCTCTGTGTGTCTACATGTCATGTGTAAACTGCCTATTCAAAACAAAAATTGGCTGTGCGATACTACCCAAATCAAGTTTGAATTTAAAATTGTAAAATATTCAAAATTACAAATTTTAGAACGCGATAATTTTGCTAAACTATGTTAAAACCACTTACTTAAAATAAAAACTTGTGTTCATAAATTTTTGTGGCTGTTAAAATTCAATTTAAACTAAAAATTCCAACATTTTTAAAATGGATTTTTTTTTAAACCATGTAAATGTTCTACGCATCTTTCTGATCCTATCGAATCGATCCGATACAGTTATATCCACTTGAAATTAACGCAATAAGCGATTCCGACTGAGGTTTTTCAACTCGCATTACGAAATATTACATTCGATAGAAATTGCAATTAGAAATGTTTATTACATGAATTTCAAGTGGATAAAACTACATCAGATGGGTTCGACCAGATCAGAACGCTGCGTTAGAAACGAGGCGATGGTAATTGCGTCATTGCCACTTATTCTTGTTTGTCTTTGTGGCTGATTAAATGAATCTAAGATAAACACTCCATAATTATTACCATTTCGATTTATATATATATATATATATATATATATATATATATATATATATATATATATATATATATATATATATATATATAAAAATTCTGCTGCATGTACTACTGGTTTATACTACCTATACGTTCATATTAAGATAAACACTCCATAATTATTACCATTTCGATTTATATATATATATATATATATATATATATATATATATATATATATATATATATATATATATATATATATATATATAAATAAATAAATTCTGCTGCATGTACTACTGGTTTATACTACCTATACGTTCATATTATGGCTTCATCTTGCAGGCAACACCAACCATAATGCGTCATGCGAGATACTGATGGACGCTTTTATATACATTGTGCCAAAATTTCGTCACAACTTTTTCTCAACGTTCAAGGTTCAAATTTATAAGGAACTCTATTTTTAGTATTTTTTATTAGAAATAATCAGTGCAGTGGGTACTGTTGTAACCATGCCCCTGGTGTTCAGGACATATAATTACAAACTTATTTGTGACCACCTTCAAATGTTAGAATGTTTCGTCCCGGCATCGGTGGTGGACTCGTCAGTGGGATCCGCCAATGCGTTTCCCAAACACCCTTATGGCACTTTCTACAACTTGCAACTCCTATTTAAGTCAAATTTTATCGGAGAACAACGGTAGGATGTTCTTTCCGCAATATGCCCCTCTTGAGCCACTTGCTTATCAAACTTTGACCGAAATCCAAGCTATAGAAGCACTGACCTGATCAGAGAAATTGTGGAATGGACATCTTAGGTGGTCTTTCCAAGGTAGGGTACCGGCTTTAGCACAAAGCCACGAATTGACGTCCTTATCAGGTATCGTCGTTGCTCGGACGCCAAGTTATAACCATGCCCCTGGTGTTAAGAACATATAATCACAATCTTTTTGGCGACCACCTTCAAAATGTTAGGATGTTTCGTTCCGGCATCGGTGGTGGACTCATCAGTGGGATACACCGATGCCTTTCCCAGACACCCTTGTCGTACTTTCTACAACTTGGCACTCCTATTTAAAACAAATTTTGTCGGAGAACAACGGCGGGATGTTCTTTCCGCAATAGTACATATGAAAAAGTGAAAAATTCGCATTATTAATTTTATTATGGTACAATGAAAGAACAATAATTCAAAATAAGAAAACACTGTTAGAATTTAAAACATATTAGAATTGTTAAAAAATAAATATTGTTAGAAAACACGCATCGTGTTCTTAAATAAACGTAAAAGGAAACAAACAACAAATATAGAAACTGGACGTTCTACCTTTAGTTTCAACACATTCATTAATAAGAATATCATTATTCAGCTGCTTTAAAAAGTCAATGTCTGCAAAAAAGATTTTCTAATAGCTCCTGGTCAATTATTTTTTGTAAATAATCCTTAACTAGCTCAAAGCGTTAAAATAAATTTTATTTCAATATTAAGTTCAGTTTAAAACTAACCTAATTGAAAACTTTCAATCAATTCAAAAATATTGTCGTTAAATTTCAGATAAAACTATTCTAAAGTCAGACAGTTCGCTTACAATGTTTCTTCTCGATCAAAGAAATGGAAAAAGGACAGCTGCAAAAATAAAAGGGTACACTTTTAAAACTTGGAGGAAACACAGTGTCTGATAAAAACAGTAATTTAGAAAAAAGAGGGCAGCTTTTCGTTTCAAGAAACTTTTTACGTCATTGCTTACTCGCTTCACTTACTTATCGCTGTGTTAATTACTTTTTGCCTTTTGCCCGGAAAGTAATGCCATTTCACCTTTTTAATGTTACGGTTTAGTTTAAGCGTAAAGTTATATGTCTAATTAAAAGATAGTGGGTAAGGTAAATACAAGATGCTGTGGTTGTGTAAAACTATTTCCCGTGGTTAAAGTTTTAATTATTAGAATGTTGGAAAGATGGTTTTTAAAATTTTCTACCTTTGAAAGATAAAACGAAAGATTTAGCGTTGTGTTGTTCTAAATCAAATTAAATGTTCTCTAGTAGAAAGTATTTAACTTTACGAGAACTTTTTGGGATTGAAAGGCCTAGAAAATAGATAATATTCATTCATATAAATCAAGAAACAAAGGTAGATAAACTTTTATCATTAAATATGTAATATAACACACACATCACACACAAACACACATAGAAACTAGTGTTTATCTCTTTGCAATATAGAGCTCTTTTCTCATCGGTGCACTCAACAAACATGAATATTATGAATTAATATACATTTATATACACCAAAAAAAAACACCAATCCAACCTTACCATGACAAACCCAAACCACAAGGTCCTGGAGTGCAGCTTGTAGACATATATATATATATATATATATATATATATATATATATATATATATATATATATATATATATATATATATATATATATATATGTATATATAATGTTTATGCGGCTTTCACGGATTCCTCCGTGTGAGATGCAATAGCAGTGGATATATCCACATTATGCTGTTGTAGTGCTGAAATCACATTCAGCCAACGTACAACTATATGCAACTCGGTGTGTGAATGAAATAAAATGCGAACAGTGAATGCAAACTTCGCTCCATTATATCCTTCCCGTGTTGAAGGTTGCACAGTTTGAATAAATTGCAATAAAACACAATACATCCCATTCCACCATCATTGAGATGATGGCCTACCGTACCACCATACCTAGAAGAAAGCCAAAACTTACCTTCCCATTGAAGTTGTTATAAGAGTTTTTGTGTAAGTTTGTAACCGAGAAAAGTCAATCAAAAATTTTGTATTTCGTTTGTCTTTTTGTTGGGAAAAGAAAACAGAAATTGTTGACGAATCGCAATTGAATATGGGGAATTGTTATTAAAAATCGCGTTTTGAAAATTTGCCAGGAATTAAGTCTTCTTGATTATTTTTTGTTATTTTGGATCGGGTTTTTGCTGTTTTAGCGCTTTAGAAAAGTCCCTTGGGTTTTCTTTTATTGGATTTTCAGTGTAGGAAACTCTGTTATTGAATGGCTACGCGATCTCAATGCCGGTGATCCGATATCGCAACCCGTTCAGGTATGCGATGCCGAATATCGCCCGGCTTTCGAACTCTAGTGATTGGGGCCTCTGCAGTTAATGAAACTTACCCAGGAGTTCGTAAGAAGATACTTCTATAGTCCGTAGCACTTTGCTTAAGCGAGAGGAATCCCCAAAACACCGTATTTAATCAGAAAGTTTTGCTTTCACTTTAATGTCTGCTTGAATCTCTGGCTTTGCGCTATCGGGGTGCAAGTAATAGCTACTAAACGCCCAGAAATTCCGAGAAGTTGTTTTAAGGTTTTTATTGCTTTTTCTACGATGTTCCGGAAGTTGTAGCTGTCGTCTAAAACCTCGTCGTTGTTGTAGGGAAGGTCTGAGCTTGAATCTGAAACAGAAAAAGGCGAACAACGTCTCTTATTCCTGATCCTGATTGTCCAGATGGGAATTTTCCTTGTTAAACCGCTTTGTGTTATGAAAATAATACTGTTTTTGCAGAATAATCAGGGTAAATGTTCCTTATTCGAAGTTTTCTCTCTTCTTTCTTCACAACTGATGTCTTCGTTCTTCAAAACTGATGATTTTTGTGATTTTCCGTTGCTTCCAAGTGCATAAGATGAGGCAACTGCTTTCTGGCTGCTTTTACTCTAAAAACAGCGCTTTATATAGTTTTCTCCGACTTTCTTAGTCAGGGTGAAACTTCGCTAAAGTAACTAATCAGGTTCTTTCTGCTTTCTCCACGTGTTTCCAATGCTACTATATAAGAAATTTCTTTCTTGAATTACAAAATTTCTACTTGACCGATTTGCAAGATTTTTTCTGTAATCTGTAGATCTTTCATCTAAGAATCTTTTTAGCAACATTGGAAATATATAATTGTTGTTATATATTTACAAGAATCAAATATATCGCAGTCGGCAGGGGGGAGGAGCCTGCGAAGCCGCTCGTTCAATCAGAAAGCGAGCCAGCTAAACAAAACTTGAAATTCAACAGAGGCCACTATCAGTTCTCAGCGAGTAACGAGATGAACCGCACTTGAAAATGCCAAATGAGATTTTAGCGAACATAGTGAAAACGATTTTTTGAACGAACAGATTGAAACCCGGAATAACCAAACTATTCATATATATATATATATATATATATATATATATATATATATATATATATATATATATATATATATATATATGTAATCGAAGGTTTTCGGGCATCCCGTGTATGTGCTGAGTCCCTCTTAGGACTGTAATGCAGCTGACGTTTCGGTGAAATCTCATTCACCATTTTCAAAGCTCACTGTATGGCGTCTACGAGAGAACTGACGCCCGCGACTCCGGTGTTGTCGGTACCGTGTGCGCGTCGGACGTGTTCGTTGTCCGAATGGTTCCGGATCATCAGGTGGCGTGACCTGCTGCGCGTCATCGGTCCTGTTGCCAGTGTTTGTGGTTGCATTGCCGAGTTGTAATCTCTTTCGTTACTAAGTGGTACTGGTTGATGTTTTGTAAGCAGATTTTTCCAAGTATTAGGCACACGTTGGCTATCATCTCTGCTATTTAAGTTGTTGGGCCTCTTTGCAATTTCAATGGCTTCCCTTATAACTCTTGTGGACAGGTTTTCACATCTCGATAGCATTTTTGTTCCCGAGAAATTTATCTTATGTCCTGTGTTTAACCAGTGTTGGGCCAGAGCAGAAAAAGTTGTTTTTTGCTTGACAACGATATGTTCGTCTCTTCTGGCGCTTATTTTACGATTGGTTTGGCCTACGTAAGATGAGCTGCATTCTCCGCATGGAATTTCGTACACTCCCTAGTTTTCTAGGGGGATTCTTTCTGTGGTGAAAATGGTTTCAATGTTGTGTCTCCTGAGAATTCTTGCGATCTTGTCTGTGGTGCCTCTTACATAAGGAACAAAAGCCCTGGAGCTATTCTCTTGGTTTTCGCGATTTTTTGGGGTCAAGTGTTTGTTTTTTAGAACCTTGTCTATATGTTCTTTTTTATAACGGTTCTTTGTTAGAGCTTCCTGCAGTATGTTCATCTCTTTGTGATAATTTTCTGGATCTGTAAGGGACTGCGATCGAAACGCAAGTGATTTCACTACTGCAAATAATTGGGCGGGGTGGTGATGTGAATCGGCGTTGAGGTACCTGTTGGTGGGAGTGGGCTTTCTGTAGACAGTGTGCGAAAGCAAGCCATCCTCTTTTCTTTTCAGTAGGATATCAAGAAACGGTAGTTCTCTTTCCTGTTCTGTCTCCATGGTGAATTTAATTTTGGGATGTATACTGTTTATGTGTTCCAGGAAACTTTTGAGATTTTCTTCCCCGTGTTGCCAGATAACGAATGTGTCATCCACGTAACGTAGCCACAGTCTTGGTTTATGTGAAGAGGTCTCCAAAGCTTTTGATTCAAAGTCTTCCATAAATAAGTTAGCGAGTGCAGGAGATAGCGGCGATCCCATCGGGGCTCCCTCGACTTGTTTATATCGACGGCCTTCATAAGTAAAATAGGTGTTATCGAGACAGTGTCTAGCTAATTCGATGATATATTTGGCAGATCATATAAGAAGTTCGTTGGCTCTCTACAAATATTTGTCCGAATTGTTTTGATAGTTTGTGTGACAGTACTAGATTGCTTTAAAAACAAATACTATGAACTGAGCGACAACCGGAATAGATTCGAAAATACAATCGCCCACAAAATTTACTAACATTTTTAAAGCCAATTTTTCTTTTTACATAAAAATAACTCGCCCAAGCACGTCATTGTTATCTTTGATTAGCTCGCACAAGCACGTCGATGTTATCTTTTAATTAAAGTTTAGAAATTTTAAGAAATTTGTTTTGTTTTCTTGCAATTTAGATAAAAAAAAAATGGGATTTAAACGATCGATTGTTCATACATACCACATCTCTAAAATAGATCTGAACCAAGCATTTTGGCAATTCTACATAATTAACTAAACGTAAGTAAAGTTTCAACAAATTGAGTTTCAAGTTTGTGGAAAACAAAATTGTTCAGAAAGTTTTAATTATTTGAAACCACTTGAAAAAGTGATTAGATTTAAGATAAACTTTTAATTTGATTATGTATAATTCAAATATTATTAATAAAGTTAAATGTTAAATATGTTTGTTGACATGCCTCATAAATAATTTGATAATTCACCTAAATCCTTAAAAATTGGCAACGCCGCATTTATTTCTGCAGTTCTGTTAAAACTTTTTTTGCAAATAAAATATATATATATATATATATATATATATATATATATATATATATAAATTTTTATAGGTATTTACATACAGCGTAAAGGACCCCGCACGAACCAAATTGAAATTGGATCTCGGTCAAATTCGTTGAGAATTCAGTATGTTGTAGGTCTAGATGTCCTGATCAAAAGTTCCTATGGGCACAAAGTCCAAAAGTTAATAGTTTACGAGATACAGAGGGATGAGTTGCGCCCGCACCAACCAAATGGAAATTGGATTCCGGTCAGATTCGTTGAGAATTCAGTATGTTGTAGGTCTAGATGTCCTGATCAAAAGTGTCTATGGACACAAAGTCCAAAAGTAAGAGTTTTCGAGATACAAAGGGATGAGTTGCGCCCACACCAACCAAATGGAAATTGGATCCCGGTCAAATTCGTTGAGAATTCAGTATGTTGTAGGTCTAGATGTCCTGATCAAAAGTGTCTATGGGCACAAAGTCCAAAAGTTAACAGTTTTCGAGATACAGTGGGATGAGTTGCGCCCGCACCAACCAAATGGAAATTGGATCCCGGTCAAATTCGTTGAAAATTTAGTATGTTGTAGGTCTAAATGTCCTGATCAAAAATTTTTATGGGCAAAAAGTCCAAAAGTTAACAGTTTTCGAGATACAGATGGATGAGTTGCGCCCGATCCACCATTTACATTTACTACCAAAAAAGAGGTAAAAAATGGACTTTTGCGTTCAAAAATCATTCAAACCACAAGTCTCACCTTGACCATTGACCTCAAGGTCATACAAGGAGGTTCAAATATTACGACAATGGAAAAATGTCTCAGAAAAAAACGTTTTTATCTTTTAAAACTACTTCTTAAAAAAAAGTTTTTCCATAAAAAATTACATCTTGACAATGTTTAACCTTGACCCTTGATCTAAAGGTCATAGTCAAGATTACAATTGGTGATCTCCCTTATTATTCTAAACCTATCGACTGAAGTATTTTTTTATGATTACGCGATTTCAATATTTTGGTACATAGTTTGCAATGTTATATATATATATATATATATATATATATATATATATATATATATATATATATGTATTAAACATTTACATTCGCTTACGTTCGCCAAACAAGTTCACAAGATAGGGAGAGAGAGAAAATTGACCCTTACCCCTTGCCTATGGAAATGGTGGATCGGGCGCAACTCATCCATCTGTATTTCGAAAACTATTAACTTTTGGACTTTGTGCCCATAGGAACTTATGATCAGGACATCTAGACCTACAGCATACTGAATTTTCAACGAATTTGACAGGGATCCAATTTCCGTTTGGTTGGTGCGGGCGCAACTCATCCCTCTGTATCTCGAAAGATATTAACTTTTCGACTTTATGCTCATAGGAACTTTTGATCAGGACATCTAGACCTACAGCATACTGAATTTTCAACGAATTTGACAGGGATCCAATTTCCGTTTGGTTGGTGCGGGCGCAACTCATCCCCCTGTATCTCGAAAGATATTAACTTTTCGACTTTATGCTCATAGGAACTTTTGATCAGGACATTCAGACCTACAACATACTGAATTTTCAACGAATTTGACCGGGATCCAATTTCCATTTGGTTGGTGCGGGCGCAACTCATCCCTCTGTATATCGAAAATTATTAACTTTTGGACTTTGTGCCCATAGGAACTTTTGATCAGGACATCTAGACCTACAACATACTGAATTTTCAATGAATTTGACCGGGATCCAATTTCCATTTGGTTGGTGCGGGGTCTTTTGGTTAGTTATCAAGACGTACACATTATTGTCGTTTATGGTCAACATTAATATTTCAATTTCTTAAAAGATGTTAACTTGTACAATTGAATATAATTATCACCTAATTGTTACTTTATGGAATTATTGATATAGTGGTAAATAAACCCATTGTAAACGTTCCAATGACCATTAGCAGTTGAGACACATAAATTAAATAAATAAACTATAATACAAAACGTGTTATATCTCGAAAACTGCATTTTTAAAAATTTATATCGAAAGCCGAGTTTTTTTTTGCTATTTTCGATAAATAAAGCGATGAATATTGGACTTCTCAAGTCCGTGAGAACGCATATAACTCATATCAGCCAACGCGAAAGAATGCTAGAATATTCCATGGTTTTTTAACTGGAATGTGTTCATTTCGGCATCCTATCAAACATATCTCGATAGTAACTCTGAAAGACCTGAGAAAAAAAAATGGCGGATCAAAGATGGTCAAAATTTTCGGTTTTTTGAGTTTATCTCGAAAAGTAAAAGTTGTATCGAAAAATGTTTCAAACAAATGTTGTAAAGAATTAAAAAACCCATCGATTCATGTAATATAAGTTATAGGTGGCGCTACTAGTTATCAAGATTTTTTTTTTTGACAAAATTTACGTTTTTGTTTAAAAAAAAAAAAGACATTCAATAACATATTACCGGTTTAAAATTTAACATAAATATAGGTATTATCATTCTGAAAAAGTATGTCAAACCCGGAATCTGTGAGTTTTTTATTTTCCGAGAAATCCGATGTCAAAATTGAAAATTGAACCTCAATTTTCCGCTTTCCTAATTAAGATACAATGCTCAATTTTAATGAAATTGTTTGTATTGTTTCATATTTTGAAGATCTGTTAAAAAAAATTTTTTCAATCGTGGACCGAGAAATTTTGCAAAACCAATTTTTGCACCACAAAAATTCCGATAACTTTTCACCGGAGGGAGATAAATTTTTTTTTAAGCGTGCATTGGATTTAGATGTATCAATTCCGATCTCAAAAAAAATTAATTTTGGATGAAAAAAATGTTCTTTTTTCAAAAATGGCGTAGCAAATGAATATTAAGGGCTCAAATTTGCAGAAGATGCTTTTTAATCCTTATAGTTTACCTGTGAATTTTTAGAATCCAAGAAATAAATTTCCATACGATCTGTGAACCTTCGAAAATTGAGCCAAATCCAATCGAAAATAGTTGCTGTAGGCCGCTGTCGAGTTGCCATAGTTCAGGCGCATTATTCACTGGCGCTTCAAGAAAACTTCCAATCAAAGATTCCTACGTGGGCTCGTGTTATTTCTCCAATGCTCTAAAATAACACTTATTTTTGAAAGACAATTATTTTATTTTAGAAAATTAAAACTATCTTCACAAATACGTCAAATAACACAACACTTGTTTTTCTATAATAAGTAAAAAAAAATAACGGCTGGTCACGTTTAGCTACGTAAAAGAGAGAATGTCACAACTCCGAATTGCCCCAAAATGGATGCTGCGCATAACAACCACAGTCATTATACATCCGGTTTATACATCTGCTTCTATCGCGCCAAAAATACGGAAATAATTAGAGAGCAATGATATTAATTTGCCCTAATACAAACTTATAAAATTAAAGAGCATATTTTTGTTAATAAACTATTAATGTATTATTAAATATTTAAATGATTTGCTTATAGAAATTTTCGTAAAAATTTTGTTAATAAACTATTAGGTAATAATAATATTAAGGAAAAAAGTATAATATGTAATATATAATTGAATATTCATATGATTTTCTCTATAATTTTATGTAAAAATTTTATCAGTAAACATATTAATAATTAATATGGCTAAACAAATTTTTACTATCATATAAATTAATAAAACATCAATATTATAAATATTACTTGTAATGCATAAGTTTCCTTGAAACGCCAATGAATAATGCGCCTGAACTATGGCAACCCGCCGACAGTGGCCTGCAGCAGCTATTTTCGATTAAATACGGCCCAATTTTCGGAGGTTCATAGATCGGATGGAAGTGTATTTCTTGGATCCAAAAAATGCACAGGTAAAGTACAAGTATTAAACAGCATCTTTTGCAAATTTGAGCCCTTAATATTCATTTGCCACGCCATTATGAATTTTTGAAAAAAAAAAAACGTTTTTTTCATCCAAAATTACAAAATGTTTTTTTTTCGACATCGGAAATCTAAATCCAATGCACGCAAAAAAAAAATTATCTCCATCCGGTGAAAAGTTATCGCAATTTTTTTCGTACTATAATTGGTTTTTGCAAAATTTCTCAGCCTACGATTGAAAAACATAATTTTTTTTTAATAATCTTCAAAATATAAAACAAGACAAACAATTTCCATTAAAATTGAACATTGTATCTTAATTAGGAAAGCTTAAAATTGAAGTTGAATTTTCAACTTTCACATCGAATTTCTCGGAAAATAAAAAACTCACAGATTCCGGGTTTGATATACTTTTTTAGAATGACAAAACCTATATTTATGTTAAATTTTAAATTGGTAATTTGTTAATAAATGTCTTTTGTTTTTAAAAACACAAACCGTAAATTTTGTCGAAAAAAAATATATCTCGATAACTAGTGGCGCCACCTATAATTTATGTTATATGAATCGATAAGTTTTTTAATTCTCTACAACTTTTGTTTGAAATATTTTTCGATACAACTTTTACTTTTCGAGATATACTGAAAAAACCGAAAATCATGACCATTTTTGGTCCGCCATTTTTTTTGAACAGATCTTTCACAGTTACCATCGAGATATGTTTTATAGGCTGCCGAAATGAATACATTCCAGCAAAAAAAAAACAATGGTACATTTTTATTAACAAAACAGCTCTTTTCTGATCTAATTTCCATGGAGTAGTAATGAAATCTAGAAATTTTTATTTAACTCTATAAATTTGTAAAAATATCTTTTGGCTTCGAATAAAATGTCTCTATAGCTATTAAAATGCAAATTTCCTACTTAAATAGTTTAAAGTTCCCAGACAACCCATATTACTCGAAATTTAAGAGTTTGCTGACATTTTCCCGATATAGAGGACATCGGAAAATACGTTTGTTTACAGACCATTAACGTTGTGGTAATCGATTCCATTCCCGAGAGAGAAACTTTATATGACAAGGGAAATGCTACTCGCCGGCATGATTTTTCATCTTGTGTCAACGTTCAGCATGGGAACTTGTTTAATCTGGATCGGTTTCGACGTCGTATGTAATTTTTCAGTTTCGTGTTTCCAAGAGTTGTAGCAAATTGTAGCTAAAATGTCGATTTGTAACATAAGAATATTGCTTTTATTTTGAAAACTTATATTTTGGTTAAAATGTGTAAATTTATGTGATGGTAAAATATTTTTTGTTAAAACCGGACTAAAGTTATGGAATAAAGTAAAACTCTGAATGTAAACTGCTTAAATATTGACATACTAAAAACAATTCCAAGATCTGTCAGGCGATCGTTGAACTTGATATTGTGACTTATATTCGTATCATGAAGAAAGTATCGACTCATCGTAATAAATATTTATTGGTCGGGTATCATGCGTGTGTTTTAACTACTCCGGTTATAATCATACTTCTAAGAATTGCACTTCGGAGAAGGCATGTCCCCGATGTTCTGAGGCACATGATCTATCTAAGAGTAGAAACTCTATATCTCTTAAGTGTCAACTGCATGAATCCCTTGTCTAAATCCTCCGATGGCACTGTTGACGCTGATCATGCTGCGTGGGATAGGAAATTTACTTATTTATTTATTTACAATAACTGTTCTACAGGTCTTAAGACCCAACTACAAGGCAGTGGTTACACAAATAATACATAAACGAACAATTTTAAATTAGCATCAAACGACAAAAATATATATCAATTTAAATACAAATAAAAATTTAACTAAAATAATTAATTCTAACATTAAATGTATAACACAATGCTTTGCTTTCTACTTTCATATACAAAGGTGAACATACAAATCAATTAAGGATGAGAAAGAGAAAAAAAAAAAGAAATGCCAAGATCAATGTGCCAAAATCCGGCAGACAGTTCCTAGAGATGAGCTGAATATGTCAAAGCTCTTACTCTTGTTATAAATGTCGCACATGGAATATAGAGGCGAAAATTTGAGCACGTTAGTTCTAGGAGTTCTGAGATAAAATACGTTAAAATTTCGGCAATTTATACAAGGGATACTTAAGTTTATCCTAGCTAAAATATTAGGACAGTCAATAAAATTGTTAAGTACCTTATAAAGAATTGTTAGTAAGAAAAATTCCCGCCGTACCTCTAAAGATGAAAAGTTGAATTTCTGAAGCAATAGTTCATGTGAAAAACCTTGCTTAGGATAAACCCCAAAGCTCTTAAGATTGAGGTATTTCAAAAACTTTCTTTGGAGCCTCTCCAAAGTATTGACGTGGGTTTTGTAGCCTGGGGACCACACAACTGATGCGTATTCTAGTTTAGACCGCACATATGAGAAACAGTAATTTGATGACGTCAGTGTTATTAAAATCGCGAGTACAACGCAAGATAAACCCAAAAACCCTTGAGGCCTCAGAAACGATATTATTCATATGAAAAGAAAATGAAAGCTTGGGATAGTAAGTGAAAAAGATCTGCCCGCGGGAGTAGCACGGTATTCAACGAATATTCATATCGAAATGAAGAAAATTTCGAAGTCAAAGTCATAATATTACACTTCTCCACGTTGAGCTGCAGATAATTTTCGGAACACCAATTGCTAACATGTTCCAGGTTCGATTGAAGCTTTATACAATCCTGCAAGCAATTTATTTTCTTATATAGCTAATATCATCGGCATATAATAAAATATCTGTGTCAACAACAGAAACAATGTCATTAATAAAAATATTAAAAAATAAAGGTCCCAGTACTGATCCTTGCGGCACACCAGAACTCGAAATATATTTTACTGAGCGAGAACCGCGAATTTCAACATACTGAATACGATTATGGAGTATGATTTAAATAACTTTATTAGTGAATCTGAAAATCCAAATGATGACAATTTCTTAAGTAAGATGGAGAGGTCCAAACGATCAAATGCCTTTGTGAAGTCCAAATAAACAACATCCATCTGACAACCATGATCAATAGCCTCAGCTATATCCTGAGTCATAATCATGAGATTAGTTGTCGTCGACCTACCCTTAAAGAAGCCATGTTGAGATGGAGTAATAAAATTTTTAGTTAATGAAAAAATAAAATCATGAAGTAAAAATTCAAATATTTTAGAAAAATTGCATATAATAGACACCGGTCTATAATTACAAACTTCAGATCTATTCCCTTTCTTAAAAACAGGACAAACCATGAAAGATTTCCATATGGAAAGAAAACTGTTTAATTTTAAACACCTATTATACAGTATTTTAAGTGGTTTGGCTAGGACGAATCTGCAGTCTCGTATTAGAAAAGCTGGGATTAAATCAGGACCAGTAGTAAATTTAGGTTTAAGCTTCTTTATAGCATTAACTATTTCACATTCAGTGAAATCAGATACATGAACAATTGGAAAGATGGAATCTACGGAACATGAATCATCCACGGATACCGGACTGGCCGAAGAAAAGGACTGCTTAAAGAATTCCGCAAAAGCGATTAAAATATCAGATTAAGTATTAATTTCTTTATTATTAAAAGACATACTATTTGGAATAACCTGTAGCTCCTTTTTCGATTTAATAAAATTCCAAAACTGTTTAGGATCCCTTCTAATATGTCCATTTGACCAGCGTAAATTATCTGGGTTCAGGGCTTAAATACTTGGTAGGCAGTAGCAATTATCGTGCTATGGCCATCTTGAGCGTACTTCCACGAATGGTGTCCTTCACGGTAGTATTAGTAGCATTAGTGTTGCTGGCTTAGTCGATTCGAATAAATTGTTCAAACGAAATTCTGAATCTAATTAATGCCGGAAAAATTTCACAATATATCATCAAAATGTCCGCGGAGTAAATACTAAAACCCATTCACTATTTAGTGCATAAGTTATTAACAGGTTGTACACCGAAGAAATCAAGAAATAAACGGATTTTGTATTTCAGTGTATTTTTTTAAATTATTACTATCGGCCAAGCGCTTTCGGTCTAATTTAGACCATCCTCAGGGCTCAGGCCCTAGAAACAAGAGAATATGGTCAGCAAATAAGCTTACTCAGTACTCACCAACCATACTCACTCGTCAAAGGGCACACCTTAACCCTGCCAGTTTGAGAACAGTCTCCAGTCGCCAGCGTAGCCTCTTTGCTGACCATATTCTCTTGTTTCTAGGATCTGAGCCCTGAGGATGGTCTAAATTAGACCGAGAGCGCTTGGCCGATAGTAATAATTTAAAAAAATACACTGAAATACAAAATCCGTCTATTTCTTCACTATTTAGTGCGTCTTATTGTTACCATTATGATCTCATTGCATTTTCGAAAACATGGTTGTCGCCATAAGTCCGTGATAGTGACTTATTCTCTTTTACTCAGTCATTCGTTGTAATCATAGAACGGCTCTGATAAACGTTAAGATAGGGGGAGGTGTACTCCTTGCACTAAATAAAAGTTTCTCAGCCACAATAATCGATACTAATTTAATCTTAGACAGCCTCCCCGACATTGATATTTTAGGATTATCTATCAAAGCTAATTTATGCACTTTTCCTGTAATTGTTATTTATATACTACCCAGTTTCACAGCTTACGACGATTTATTCGTAAATCTTAATACCTTGTCGGATTTGAATGGTGTCTCGAGTTTGTTTTTGATTATGATATCAGTCGTGCAACGTACAGTCCAAAACTACATACCATTAATAATTTTGTTAACTTCTATAACTTGTATCAGTTCAATAATGTAAAAAATTACAACCTTCGACTTCTTGACTTGATCTGATTTGGCAATGTTACGTGTTGAAGTGCATCATCCTTCATTATTGATGACATGCCCTTATCGAACATACAAACAAAACAAATTTAAATTAAAAGAACGGTACACATATATTTTTAGAAAGGCTGATTTTCCTAGGATATACCAGCTTCTGCTCGATAGTGACTGGTCTTTTTCGCGTGAGCGTCTTGCTGTTGAAATGGTTGTAGGGCATTTTATCACCATATAGGTATAATTCTTAATAAGATGGTACCAACGACTTTGTTCAGGCATAGTAAGTATCCACCTTGATTCACTAAGAAGGTAATTCGCTTATTAAAAAATAAAGACTTGCTATGGCGGAAATACAAAAGATCTAAGGAGACTGGTGACTATTTATCTTCCAGGAATGCTAGAATAGTTGTAAAAAATCTTATCTGTACGTCCTACAGTACTTATCTTGAAAATGTTGAAGCGAATTTTAAAAAGGACCCCAGTTGTTCTGGTCCTACATCAATCTTAGGAAGTCTAATGGTACTCTGCCGTCTGCTATGTCTTATCAAGGTCAGGAAGTAACTAATCCCACTGACATCGTAAATTCATTTGCGAAATTATTCTCCTCTATTATTTCTGCTCCTTATGTACTTAATTCTAGTCATGGATGCAATTTTTACCCTATCTCATTATCTAAAATAATGCCTAAAAACGTTGAAATGGCCTGTACACAATTGAAGACCAAATTTACAACGGGTCCTATTTCTATTTCTTCATTTTCGTAAGGAATTGTGCTTGGGCGTTGGCTGAGCCTTTATCTGTAGTTTTTAATTCATGCATTCAGAAATATATTTTTCCTGACCTATGGAAGGAATAAAAAAACTGTCCGGTCCAGTAATAATAAGGACTCATAACAAAAAACTTAATGGCATGATTGAGGCTGGTGGAGTTTTAACAATTAGTTAATATTGGATTACAAGTGCAGTAAGACTTGAAGGAAGATTGTCAACCTTCTTTACAATCAACCGTGGTTTTAAACAAGGCGATGCGCTATCTCCACTCCTCTTTAACGTCGCCTTGGGGAGCATCATGCGAAAAACCAACACAAAAACGCTCCTCTTTAGAAATCAAGGTCCGCGCATCATATTGGCGTTCGCTGATGATATCGATATCGTAGGTAATACAACTACCAGTGTCAAAGAAGAGTTCTTCAAACTTGAAAATGCCGCAAAGAAAGTTGGCCTACGAATCAACGAAGAAAAAACAAAATATATGGCTACAACAAGAACGGAACGGCGAGACAGAATAGGACAGAACGTGACTATGGACCACTACAATTTTGAAAAGTCTATCAGTTTAAATATTTGGGAGCTACGATCACCTCTGATAACAACATTACACAAGAGATTAACAACAGAATACAAGGAGGCAACCGCTGCTGGTATGGGCTGCAAAAGATAATGAAATCGAAAAATATATCCCGCCGCACGAAAATAAGAATATATCAAGTAGTTATAAGACCGGTAATGACATATGCATGTGAAACATGGACGTTGACAAAACAAAATGAGAATAGACTGAAAATCGCAGAAAGAAGAATGCTTAGAGGGATATACGGACCGGTCAGGGACAACACCACACAGCAATATAGAACGAGAACAAACAAGGAATTGGAGGAACTATACAACCAGCCAGATATAGTGAAAATAATAAAAGCAGAAAGATTAAGATGGGCCGGCCATGTTATGAGACAAGATCAACGTATCGTCAAGTTGGTATGGAAAGAGAACCCAGAAGGAAAGCGGCCGCTAGGAAGACCAAGGATGAGGTGGAGAGATAACGTTGTAGTAGTAGACTTACAAACCCTAAACGTCGAACGAGCGGAGGAACTGATAATGGATCGCAGCAAGTGGAGGCAGATTGTCAGCAAAGACCCACCCCGGGTTGTAATGCTAGAGAGAGAGAGAGGATTCCAATTTTGACAATAGTTGCAAATCGCCACGCTCAGTAGTCAGTAGTCTATTCCTTATTTGGAAAGTAAATTTGCAAGCGTGCCGAACCTCCAGCCAAATTTTTGAGCGATTTCGCACAGTCCAGGATAGAGTCCTGGTATTTTGAAGCCTTCTTCGTTTGATGAATCTCCAAACTTCCCTAGCGTCAACGTCTTTTTACAAATTTAAAAATAAAACTAAAGATATTTCTGCTACAACACTGCTATTATTGAGTAGTGGAGTACTTCGGTGACTTATTAAATTAAGTGTTTTTTTTTGTTATGATGCTGGATTTTTTAAAATTTTTTATATTTGTTTGTACTGTATAAACTTTTGTCCTTTTATGTATATGTTCTCTTTTATTGTATGTAGTACGTTGCTTTATACACATACTGGCGACAAGTTATACACCCATTGGGCGATATTTAAATTATTGTAACTTCAAACTAAGTTTATCTAGTCCAATCTATTTTATTTTAATCAATGCTCTTGTACGGAGACGTCTTTATGGCTTCATTCCAAAAGACGTTTTAGGAAATTAAACATATAGATAATGATTCACCTTTTCCTTAAATCTTAACACTCCATTCAAGGAGTATTTCTACAAAAAAAAAATTTCAATTTTTTCAAATCTTTTTCTTACAAAAACCTCAAGTGTTCAAAATTAAATATTAACTTCTCAAGCCCTTTTAAGGAACAAAAGGAAACGATATCTTCATCTCCTAATATAATCTCGACGGCTGTACCTACGTCATCTTATAAAAAGCTTATAAATATTAGATGGAGGTCGAAGATAAAAGCAGTATTTCGAATTCCACTTGAACCCGTGCGCGATAAAATCAAGAAGATGGATCGTTGTTTTGATATTATGTAACCCTTTTTTAGATTTAAAGAGCGCGCATTAAAAATGCAACCACCGGAATTTAAAAATGCAAGCTTATTCGATTAAAATGCAGAAAATGAAGGGTGGCCCAAGGAAAAGCTAGATTGTAGCGGTGGTGGGTGCTGGGTTACCGATCTGATGGTATATCAAACATAGTTTATTCACATGTGGAGAATTTGAATCCCATTATTAAGGAAAATAACTTCGCACAATATGTTACCACACATTTTAAAGGAGGAACTCTTCAGTTTGCAAAATTTAAAGTCAAATAGGCTCAATTGTGACGTCAAAGAAACGGTTTTAAATGGTAAATTCAGGCTTACAAAAGTAAAAATACAGATCATTTTCAATCGCGGTTTCGATTTCAAAGCAAAAATAAACAACACTATTTTAATAACCAACCGAGCGAGATAACAGAGATAGAGGCACTGGCGAAAACGATGAACAAATCGCTGAACCTGAGCCACAGCTCGAATCCGATGTCGAAGAACAACCGAACATTCGAGAAGACATCGCTGAACTCTGCCAGAAAGTGTACTGTAATAAATAGAGCTGTGCTAGAGTATGATGGAGCCAACCCATTATGCAGACCACCATCGTCAAAAGTAAACTCATCTAAAAGCAAAAATAAACAACACTGTTTCAGTAACCAACCGAGGTTTTCTTAAAGAAATAATACATGTTGGAAAGGTAACTTTTATTTACTAGATAAAGTAGAAAATCTTGCTAACAACTATTCAGCCGACGTGTTAGGTATAACAGAACATTAGGTGTGGCTCATATTCGCGTAACCAGCATTTTAAATTATCAACTTGTGTCATGGTTTTCCAGGGAAAGTGACCACCACGGAGGGAGCTCTGTTTATATCAAATCCAATTTGACTCGTGTTTCAAGGTCAGATATAAATATTATGTCCCAATCAAACATTATATAAAGTACAGCTGGTGAACTGGCTATTAAAAATAATAAGATAGTACTTTTGTGTATTTAGAGACCCCATACCGGGACTTTATAAGTTTTTTCAATACTTTTGATGATGATAACTGGAGATTTAAATATAGATTCCTTAGGTAGTAATGACAATTAGTCTAGTTCACAAGTGCCATTTTACCGACAACCTGTCCTCCAAGTCCGAAAAATTGTACCATAATTAAGAACAAAGATATGAATTACCAATAATTACAGATAAAAGAAATGATAGAAATTAAAAAAAGATAAAAACACTGTTAAAGACAGAACGAACGTAGGAAATTTGAGCCACATTTACACCAGCCTCCTTTAAACAAAAATATTAAGTATTCGATCCTGTTAATAAACATCAAAAATTGAATATCCTCTTAAATTATATGTATACGTTTTTCCGGTTTTTTGGTGCATTGTAAAATATAAAAATAAAATAAATTCGCATTCCATGTATCCTCAGTAACTGAATAGACGACGTAAAAGTCGCACGCCATGATTAATTAATAAAGAAAATGTTCAAAGTGCGTACTGGTAAAATTAAGAATATTTTTAAAATTCTAAAAGTGTTTTTTGTTTTTTAAATTGTTCACATGATTTTTTTTAATTATATAAAATATTTTTTTAGGATGGAAAATGAATAAAAAACAAAAAATGTTTGAAAATTCCTTAAATAGAGAGCGAAACATCAAATTGTTTTAGATTTCTTGTTGGATAAAGAACCTAAACCCAAGAAAAGACAAAATAATAAAAAAAAGTATATATATATATATATATATATATATATATATATATATATATATATATATATATATATATATTAATGACGTATTTTAAACTTTCCAAACCTTGACAAATATGTCTTGAAAGAAATGCTTATATTATCTTATGTTATCTTATCTTAAATGACGCGCCATTTTTTTCTGTCAATTAACTGTCAAAATAATTCAATTTGTTTGAATTTTAAAAAGTGCAGTGGTATTTAAAGTAATAATAATAATATTCTATTTCCTAAGACAAGATCACCCACCACTTTTGAGACGATTGATAATAAAGAATTAATAATGGCATTTTTACAACTTGAAAAGACCAATGGAGAGAATCCTTTTCTGTATGTCAAAGAATAACACTTTAAAAGGACATCCTGTATACAGTATAGATTATTAGCGACAATTCATAGAAAACTTATTACAATATATTGTTCCGGACGGCCGATCTTTGAACACACACTATATTATTGAACACACTCTATTATTTCGAAATCTTTTTATTGTCAACCTTAATTGTGACACTTGTCAAAGTACTTCAAGTTGCGTCGATAAACACTCAAACTATACTGTCTCCGAAAGCCGATCTGGACCCTTTATATACCCTTTTGGTTGAGACTGGAAGATTTTCTAGAATGATTTCCATACTACATGGTGTAATAAAAATAAGAAAAAAGAATAATCCGGCGATTTCTAGACCTTCCATCATAGGCGTTCCATGTTAAAAATAAAGAAATCGAATTCTCTAAAAAGTTCCAGACCTTCTTTCATAGACGTCCCCTGAGAAAATTAACAAATAATCCATGGAAATTAGACTCAAAAAGAACCGTTTTGGAAAAAAATGTAACTAGCGATTTTATTGCTGAAAAGGGTATATTCATCACTAAAAACATACTTCGAAATTCATACGGTCCGTGGCTTACAAAATGTCGGCCAAAAAATGGTCACTTTTTTCAGTTTTTCCAGTTTATCTTGAAAAATAAAGGTTGTAAGAAAAAATATTTCAAACAAAAGTTATAGATAATTGAAAAACCTATTGATATAATTAAAGTTATAGGTGGCGCCACTAGTTATCGAAATATAATTTTTTTCTCGGAAAATTCCATTTTTTTTTTATTTACAATTAAATGATATTTATTAATTAACTATCGCTTCAGAATTTTAAGAACTGATAGATATTTTTGACCCAAAAAAGCGTGTTTAATCTGAAGTTTGTGAGTTGAATAGTTTCCGAGAAACTCGAGCTCAAAGTTGAAAATTCGATGTCGACTATTATCCTTCCTAATAAAGATACAGCAACCAGGTTGTCAGCAATTTGTTTGAAATGTCATATATTTTCAAGATATATTTTCAAAAAAATTTTTTTTGATTTTCCGTCGAGAAAATTGCGAAAAACAGTTTTTTGCACTCGAAAAATTGCAATAACTTTTTTGTCAGTGTACTTACGATTATTCTAATACGTCTATTAGATTTAGATATATCATTTCCGATCCCTGGAAAAAAAATGTTTTACGATAAAATTTACCTTTTTAAAAAAAAAAAAATCGCAACGTCGCGGTTTATATATATTAAGGGCTGAAATTTACAGAAGACATTATCGAATACTTGTAGTTTTTATCGAGAAATTTTTCGGTTTCATGAAAAACATCCCTGTAAGATTCTGTGGGTATTTTCAGAGGTCCATAGCTTTTTCAGGGATGTTCTTCGTGAAACCGAAAAATTTCTCGATAAACTACAAGTATTAAATAATGTCTTCTGTAAATTTCAGCCCTTAATATTTATAAACCGCGACGTTGCGAATTTTTTTTTTTAAAAAAAAGGTAAATTTTATCATAAAACAATTTTTTTTACAGAGATCGGAAATGATATATCTAAATCTAATAGAGGTATTAAAATAATCGTAAGTACACTGACAAAAAAGTTATTGCAATTTTTCGAGTGCAAAAAACTGTTTTTCGCAATTTTCTCGACGGAAATGCAAAAAAAAAAAATTGAAAATATACCTTAAAAATACACGTCATTTCAAACAAATTACTGTCAACCTGGTTGCTATATCTTTATTAGGAAGGATAATAATCGACATCGAATTTTCAACTTTGAGCTCGATTTTCTCGGAAACTATTCAACTCACAAATTTCGGATTAAACACACTTTTTTGAGTCAAAAATATCTATCATTTCCCAGAATTCTGAAGCGATAATTATTTAATAAATATCATTTAATTATAAATAAAAAAATGGAATTTTCCGAGAAAAATAATTATAATTCAACAACTAGTGGCGCCACCTATAACTTTAATTATATCAATCGATAGGTTTTTCAATTATCTACAAGTTTTGTTTGAAATATTTTTCCATACAACCCTTATTTTTCAAGATAAACTGGAAAAACTGAAAAAGGTGACCATTTTTTGGCCGGCATTTTGTAACCCATGTACCATATGAATTTCCATCGAAGTATGTTTTTAGTGATGTCAAAATATACCCTTTTCGGCAATAAAATCGCTAGTTACTTTTTTTTCCCTAAACTAAAAGGTATAATTAATTAAATAAATTATGAACTCGTAGAAAATAGACCTAAAATCCTACAAACTACAAACACAAACTAATACTATGAAATGTAACACGCTATAAAGTTCGTTACAATATCTAAAAACTGATTACCTTATTAACTTAAATCATATTTTCTATAACGAGTCTCTCGACTGCAATTTACATGATTAATTTTAATAAACATGTTTTGTTACAGAACTGGGAGATACTCAATACGGCAGTTCTAACGGGGCAGCAGGTGTCTCAGGCAATGAAAGTATTCATAGTTTCCCAGGCTGGTAAAGCTGCCGACGTCACTTTCCAAGCTTCATGTCATTCCGAAGACGACAACGTTTTAAAGGTATGAAAAATTACGTGGAAAAATAGTCTTTTAGACAAGAACGATAGATGTGTTTTTTCTGAAATGCACGAGCAATTTCTAAAGGATTTTCATATTGACGAGGGTACGGTAAAACTTTTTTTTTTGTTCAGTAATTTCCTCGTTGGATTTATTTATTTATTTTTTTATGGAACTTGTATTTGAAAATTGCATAATGAACGTATTATCCAAAAGTATAAAATATGTTTTATAAAGCATATAAAATCTATTTAGATGAGATTTATTGCTACATAGTGTGAACTAATCCAAGTTTTATTCGTTTTAACCTACAGAAAAGTAAAAATTTTTTTACATGAAGATAGCAAAGTTACACATGATCAAAATAAAAACAGTATTATTTAATGAATTAATCTCAGAAATGCAACTTAACATCATAACAACTAACCTGAACTAACCTGAACCTGAGCCACAGTCAAAATCTGGCGTCGAGGAACACCCAAACAACAACATTCGAGAGGACATCGCGGAAGTTCAATGATAATAACAGGAACTACATCAGATGAGAACTAAACAACAGCAAGAGCTCCACCCGTTGAAGATGCTGCGCGGGAACCACAACCAACACTCATCCAAAAGGGAAGAATAAGACAGTGCATAAAATGGAGTGTCTCTATAAATGATAATAATAAACAAATCGCTGAACCTGACCCACAACCAGAACTCGAGGTTGAACAACAACCGAACAACGATATGTTGCTGGAGTGCTGGAATATAATAGAACCAATCCATTATGCAGGTCACCACTGTTACTCATCTAAAAACCTCAGTATTGCATTAGATACCATAAACAAGAGAGTTTTGCCAATTTATATTTCAGATCTACTGCGCCGCAACTGAAGCAGCTAGAACTATGGAAGTTAGCCTCAGCATGACTCAGCGATAAGACTACCCAGGCCCACAATCTAGGATCCCGCAGTAAGAGAAAAGATGTAATAAAAAGTTCGAAAAGCTTCGGAAAGACACAGGGAAGCTGACAAAGTATATTGGAGACGATTGCAAGAAATATTGAATCGGGTCCTTACCACTCGCAACATGGCACTATAAGCAGCATCGCCCAACACACTAAAATAACACTGCCTCGACACATTAAAATAAAAACTTTTCATCATTGCAGGACGATTAAGGAGATGTAATACCAGCAGCAACTGAAAACGAAACAATGCCTTTTCGAGCAATCAGAAACGATTGTTTATCGGAAGTTAAACTCTTTACCAAACCTGGCAGATAATAGATACTTGAATAAAGAACAAATACAAGAGGTCTGAACTAGATAAAACCTCTCACTATACCATTGATACTAACTAAATCAATGAAGAACATCAAGTCTATCACGATCAAGTCCAAAACTACTAGCTTAAAAAGTTTTGGAGTAAGCAGCAATGACTGTCTGTTCAAATAAATGATGTTTTGCTTGTTCCACAGAAAATGCCATTGTTTCTTACCAAAGAAGTCATGAATTTCTTGCCAAAGAATTAGCATACTACACAAGATCCAGCCAAATATCGACCAATCACCTGTCTTCTTACCCTGTGCAAAGTTCTCACATCCTGCTTGATCACAACGTATCCATTAACACTGCGAGCAAAACATCATTACAGTTGAACAAATAGAATGTGCCAAAAGCACAGTGTGTTGCACGGAACAACTTTTATCGATTTGGTCATCTGCAATCAGGTCTATACCAAACGAAGGTACCGTTTCGCCGCCTACGTGGACTACCAAAAAGCCTTCGACTCGGTGCTACGTGGCTAGCTAGCTGCTATACTAAGAATATACAGAGTCGAGGTACATATTGAGTTCTTTTTAGAACACATTTTATCAACGTAAAGAACTAGGATCCAGTAACAATATCGAGACAGATACACTGAGCCCACAAGTACGCTGTTTAAATTCGTGACGAGGTGGTAAGACTAAATCACCTTCTGTATATGGATGATCTTAAATTGATGGACCAAATGCTGAAACAAAGGCTCAAATTTGTGGAGAAAATCTCCGGAGATATAGGGATGTTGTTCGGCCTTGAGAAATATCGCATTTTAATTACAACTAGAGGAAAGATACTGTCTACTAACAAAAATAATCTCTTTTTTAAACTAAATAAGTTAAGTTATAGAAAAATAGTCACAGTTTTTCTTTTCAGTAAAACGCTCTTTTGAACACTGACGAGTTGGGAAAAAAGATTGTTCAATCAACTGACTTTAACTTACGATTTGATAACACAAGTCTGCAAAAAAAAATTGAGAGCTTTTTTTGCGTAATTCTTATGTTTTTGGATGTGCTAAATCCGAAAATGACTTTCATTTTGTCATAGAAGGTCACGTTTTCTGACAATGTAGGTATCTATGTTAAACAAGTTATCTTAAAATAAAAGATAAAAGACTAAAAAAAAATCTAATTTATAATTGCGTAGCAAAACTTTTTTTTTATCTAAAATACATTCATTAGTAAGCACTAAACACATTTCTTTTGCCCAGTGAGACTTCTTTTGGTACATTTTCGCTTGTAGGAAGCATCTGGAAGGTCTCTCTGAAGCGTCCAACAGTAGTCTGCCAACATCGAGACGCTCCATCTTCCCTGGTATCTTTTTGCCATATCCTTAATATCTTGGTGAAATCGTTCACCTTGCTCTTCACTCACATCTCCTAAATTTTCTGGAAAGTAGTTGAGGTGGGAATGAAGAAAATGTACATTTAAACTCATTAAGCAACCTAAAGCTTGAAATGCTTTTAACATTCTTTTGACGATTTGTTTGTAGTTAGGGTCTTTGTTATTGCCTAAAAATTTCTCTATGACCTCTTTAAAGGCACCCTTCTCTTTGAGGATCCGTCATGGTTGTGATGAATTGTAGATCAACGATAAGCCGTCTAATATCTAGTCCAACAAAAAAAAACTTCCTTCAACTTTGCCTCCGAGCGGCCTGGAAACTTTGATATTAAGTATTTGAAGCAATTTTCATCTCTTGGAAGTGACTTTACAAATTGCTTCATCAATCCCCGCTTTATGTGAAGCGGTGGTAGAAGAACTTTATGAGGAGGCACCAAAGTTTCATGCAGGACGTTCTTTTCGCCAACGTTAAACTCCCTCGGAGGCCAACACTTTTTGGTCCAGTGATTTCCTCGGTCTCTACTATCCCATAGACACAAAAAGCAAGGGAATTTGGTAAATCCATTTTGTAGTCCGAGCAACATGCCCAAGATTTTTAAATCACCGCACACTTGCCAACCGTGGTCTTTGTATTTTAATTTGCAAGGAACCAATTCCAGGTTCTTGTAGGTTTCCTTGAGGTGTACGGAATGATCGACAGGAATGGAAGCATAGAAACCGCCATTGTGAAGCAGAACTGCTTTAAGGCTTCTTTTTGAAGAATCTATGAAAATACGCCACTGTGCTGGGTCGTATAAAATCTTTAACGTATCCATCAAACCTTCAATATTGGTACAATAAACCAACTCGTCCTCTTGGGCAAAGTAGAAAGTGAACTACTTCTCACGATATCTAAACCAGGAAGAAGACACTCCCGGCAAAAGTAAGTTCCTACTTTTGAGCCTTGATCCAAACAACTCAGCATCGTTTTTGGGAAGATTCAAGTCTCTTACCAAATCATTTAGCTCGCCCTGGGAAAACAATTTCGGACTGCTGTCATCTTCAAATTCAAAATTTGACTTATCATCGGGTTCAGGTACAGCACCATCTTCGTCAGAACTTGGAATCTCTTTCAAGGTAGCAGGGGCCTTGGGCACTGGTATTTCGGTCCCATGAGGGATGGGATGAATAGCTGATTGCAGATTGGGGTATGAAATTGACTGCTTCCGTTTTGAATTATACCCTTACTCATTACACGAACAAAAGTAACAATCATCACTATGGTTCTTTTGCTCGCGCCATACCATAGGAATCGCATATCGCAAAGCTTTTTTCTTCTTCTTCTTCTTCCTCTTGTTATTGGCTTACAGCCTGTTTTTTTCCAACTCAATCACTCTCTCCATCTTTTAGGTGGTCTACCTATTGGTCTTCTGGTTTCCGGTGTTCCATCTCGGGCGATTCTCGCTATCCTATTTTGCGCCATACTTCCTACGTGCTCATTCCAGGCTCTTCTGCGCATCCGTTCCCATCTTACTATATCCTGCATTCCATGTTCCTCGCGTATTGTTGAATTGCTTATGTGATCTCTTAATGTGTATCCCGATATTCTTCTTAGTACTTTCATTTCGGCAGTTCTTAGAATTGATTTTGTTTTTGTGTTGTCAGCTCTCGTCTCTATTGCGTACGTCGAATACAGGTCTTTTTTCTTGCCCTTAAACCAATTTCAAAGATCTTCAACACATCGTTTACAGACTTTATGAGGTGTCCAAACTTTATCCTGATCTCCAAGTTTTAAGCCAAAATACGCGAAGTATACTTTTTTTACAAAGTCCGTAATATTAAGTTGTTGCTTTAATACCATATATTCGCCACAAATATAACAGAAACTGTCAGACGAATTCACACACTTCCGCACAGACGACATTGCACTATATTGAACCGAGATCTATAAAATAATGACCAGTTAACACATTACACTTTCTGCACTATCGGAGCGCGCACTTTCAGGTTTTAAAAAATGTTTATGTTTGTTAATTTGGCTCACACAGGGCGTTCTTTATTTAGAAAGTAATGATAGTTATGGCCTGTATACATTTAAACACAATAATCAAATTAAAATTGTACCTATTTATTTATGACTTCAAGTTAGCCCAAAAAACCTCTTTTTTATAATAAAAATTTTGCGTATTTTTTTAGTTTTCAGAACACCTAAATACATAGAAATCAGTTGAAAACATCCAGACAGCATTTTTGTTGCAGAGCTGTGTAATCATGGACGTCTGGACATGGAATGTTTACAAAAACAAAACGCCACGAATGGGTCACAATCAGTAGTAATTTGCCAACTGTTTTGGAAAAAAATAAGGGAAAACAATATAATTTGTTAATACCCAATTTTTATGAAAAAAAAAATATTTTGATAATATATTTCATATAATATTTATAAACAATTTATTGCTACAATAGTAAACTAATATCTTTAAAATAGTATGCTTTATAATGCGTCAGTTTAACTCCCAGAAAATTCAAAATTTCTAAGTAGTGTGTTAAACTATGAAATCTGGCAACCTCGCATATTTCTTTTACTCTATCGTACGATCAAGGTTGAATCCGGTCCATTCATAAAAATTTTGGCATATGACATTTTTGTGGTTGACGTTGTGTGTCTTGGATCGTTTTTTAATTTTTTGTGATTCCAAAAGTGTTTTTGTAAGTGACTAATTATTCATTAGTGACAAAATGGTCAATCATTGCCAAGTTTGTCGAAAATTGGATTATTTATTTCCAAATTTAACTTTTCACAGGTAGGTTAGGTTAAGTTTGGTATCATAGGCGGGTAACTTGGAATTTTAGATTTTGTTATCAGTGATTTTTTATAGGTTTCCCAGTGATTCTAACCGCCGAGGCCTTTGGATTAATATATTAGGACTACAAGATAAAATCTTGCCCAAGTCACTTCGTATCTGTAGTGAACATTTTGGCCCAAACGATTTCTATTATCGATTTGATGGTGTTCGTGTTTTAAAGTGAGACCAACATAATAGAAGTCCACCATTTTCTATTATTTTTCATTAACATTTCCCTTGTAATATTACACCAAATAGTACCGCTTTTCCTATCTTTTTACAATTTTTTCTTTAATTTTTGTTTTCCCTATTACTTGTAAAAGTGTAAAATTTTCATTTAACCAAGATATTACAAAATCTGCAAAAAAAAACTCATAAACGTTATAAATAAATATATGACTTGCATAATAACTGTCATGTGTGAAAAGTCCAGAAATGAAACTTCAATTTCTGCAATTTTTATTTATTTTTATTCGATGTCCGATAGTTACATAGTCTCAGATTTGCTTTACACAAATTAGATAGTCAGTAAGAAAAAAAGTATATTTTATTGTACGTTATTCTATTTTATATATATATATATATATATATATATATATATATATATATATATATATATATATATATATATATATATAATTGTAATATGACCAACAAGTAATATATTTAATAATAGCATATACTTATTTTTATCCCATCCTTATCGGTATATTTTGTCATAAATATTTTAGGATACTAGAAACAGTGAAAATCAAGAAATACACTAATCATATTAAAATAAATAATTTCCGTTAGAAACACATGACAGATTGTCGATTCGAGATATTAAAAATTTTCAACAATAGTACTGCCAAAACTTAATGGGCAAACAAATTTAATAGTTATTTTTATTAATATGTTTTATTGTATTTCTTTATATACCAATTTCTTATGATTGGAGTTTGGGGACTGTTCAGTAAAACAGGTTTAACTATAACAAGTCTTTCAGATTAATACCTAAATTGAAACAGTCTATCATATATATTCCAAATCATAATTGACATTATATACAAATATTAACAGGTTATTTCTTGAAAATGAAGTTGTAAATACTCTATTTTCTCCTGAACACACACCGTCGAATATATATTTTTTAAATATTTCCATTTTTAATTTGCTTCATTTATTAACTTACAAAAAATATCTCCATTTTCTCGTTTTAGGAATTTTGTACAAGTGTTATTATTTTTACAAATAATTGGTATACTAACCAAACGTCAAAGTAGTCATTTGCATACCGCGACGTCGTTACATTTATTCAGTATTGCACTTCAATATTTGAGAAATTAGAACTTTGGTAAGACTACTTTTTTACGATGTTCATGGCTGACGTTAAATTTCATATGCGAGTGTCTGTACGGCATAGACACGTTGTTAGGAATAATAAAAATAGACAGCGAGTCCATAAAATTTAGAAAAAAAAATTCAATCAGTAATGTTCAAGAAACAAAGTTTTTGTCGGTTTTAGAATTGTGGGCATTAATTAGCCATTTAACTAAAATCCGGCAAAATATTACGCAATTTTTTACTTTGGACTTGGATAATTCTTACATATTACTCTGTTTTAAATAATAACTAGTGCCTTGGATAAAAAAAAAGGTTATTTCAAGTCATTAATGTCGTAAAAGATAAATGATATGAATATTACGATTATTTGTATATTGAATACTGACTTATGTTCAAGTACAACAACTTCCGTATCACGACATATTGATAGAGTAATTAACTATTTCTTATGAAAAAATATTTATTTCAATTCTGCAAATAAAAGCATCATAGAATATTAATTGATATTTTTATTCGTTTTAAAATTGTTACGCCGCTGGCGTATGATAGATTGTGAGCTATGACACTCCTCTAACCCCTGGCCAACAAACATTTTGGCGCTTATAAATTTCATATTCATGAATGACTAGCCTGGTCCATTCTCTACTATGTCTATGTGTGTAATCATTAACGTGTACTAAATCGACTGATCATGGGCCGCGAAACTACTTACTTAAGTGGCTATATACTCTCGTACGAGTTTATAACAGATGTTAAAAAAAATAGAGTGACGGAATTACAAAAAATTTAACAACTTCTGATCAAATCGTATAAAGCAGGCATCAAAATTTGCATTTTTCTTACATTTTAAAAGAACAACCAAATTTCATTCTATTACTGAAAAAATTCAAAAACGTCGGAAATTCATTGTCACTCAATTTAATTATTTTAGCATTGCCACAATTTACTTAATTTTAAAATTATGATTACTCGGCCCCAAGTTGAGATTAAACAAACCCAATTTTAATCGAAATTTCATGTTTTCCGATTAAACAGTCCTTCGATATCTCCTTTAACGGAAATGCCCGTGAGAGCACGGCAGTGTGCAGGATTGATTTCAACTAAGCCCCGGTTCAGTTAGCTTTAGAGGATTTGTTTCGAAACATTGCAAACAAAAATGTGCACTGCAGAAAAATAAATAAAACAGCGGTATTTGTTGTAGCTCGCGGTTTATATTTGTCGGAATTTTCAGCTTATTTTAAGCTCACGCAGCAGGAAAAAGAATTTTTTTAATTTCGAGCATTTTTTTGTTAACATAAAATAGTGTTTGGTAATCTGTTCTGTTTTAAATTCGAATGCTAACTGGTATTTTGACATTTAGCCAAAAACTCTCTTTAGTGTTTTTGATTATTTCGGAGTTGGAGCAATCAGTTTAGCGTAAGGGCATTAAAGCTGAACCTGAAGATAGTCAAATACATGCGCCATGATCGAGCTGTCCTTTTGTGATGTCTACACAATTATTAGCACATACACTCTACAATTATACCACATGAATGAATGAATGAATGAAACAAAAAGATGGCAATGCTTGATCATCGATGCTTAGACCTCGTGGAGCTCTTTACATCCCACCATAACTCCAGGTCATTCGAGCCCGATCGCCTTTGTGAATCCAAACAGCTTCGTTAATTGAACTTGCCTCCTTCCGGTAACAAAATTGTATCTCCGAAATGTCTCTATCTCAATCCATCCCCACGTAAGGTCATCTGCGACACCAATCTTATGAAGATGGCCCCTCAAGTGACCAACAGTCCTACCACAATTCGCAGCCCTTTCCTTCCTAAGTAGAGAAGCTCTCTAATAAGCCGTGCGCAAGGTTCACTTATATGTTCCTTGGTACACTTCATCCCAAGAGCTCCTCTACACGAATCAATCAATATACTTTACGGTAACAGTTTTTATTCCCTTTTGTCAACGGCAGTTGGAAAAGGTAGAATTGGTTGGGGTTCATATGATTCAATTGCGGGCCCCATCTTTGCCAGACGGTCCGCTTCCTCATTCCCGTATATACCTGACTAATCCGGGACCTAAACGAATCTAACTGTACAGTCGTTCCTTATAAGACTGTTCAGTAGATCTTTGCATTCAGACACCAGTGGCGAATTTACACTGAACTTTAGCGCCATGATCACACTTCTACTGTTTATGTTCCTCTCACAGAGATGGCCACACTGCAGAATAGCAAAAATTTCTGTTGTAAAAGTCGTCGCACATTGTCCAAGAGAAAAGGAATTCTTCAACTCGCATACTCTTGCCGAACACTCGAGATCTATCTATAAACCACCAGGATCCATTTCTCGGAAGATTTTGCTCCTCCTCCTCCTACTTGGAAAAAATATCTGAAGAAACTGGTTAGGTTTCAAAAGCGGCGCCATGTAATCTGTTTGCATGAGATGTAATGGACATCTATTTCTCCAACACTTTCCCAGACACTTGAGTACCTGCCCGTTCCAGTTCCGAGATGCCTTAGGCAACTGAGATGATTCGTAGCCTTCAAGGCCTCGTTCTCTATATATAAGTGAGGTAGATTCACCAGAATCTCCAGACACCTTGGTGGGGACAGTTCTCATTGCACTCATTATTCCCACATAATCCATTCTTTGAACTTTGTCAAATTGAAAACGGTATTTGCGCTTTGCTAGGTCACCATACGATAGCGGCGTACGTGATTATGGAATGGTTCACCATAGTGTATATCCAAAATAGCACTTTAGGTGTCAGTCTCCATGTACACCTAAAGGCCCGTGGCTTTTTTGGTTCGAGCCTCAATATGATCATTCCAACTCAGTCGTGAGTCCAGAATTACTCGCAGGTATGTAACTGTCTTAAATTGAAGAGTCCTTCCCATCAATGTAATTGTGGGAAGTCTCCCCATTTTCCTCTTTTTTGTAAAGAGTACCACCTCGGCCTTGTCCGCGTTTATACCGAGCTCTTCGCTAAAGCATCATCGCTCCACGGTTCGGAGGGCCCGCATCATTAGTCCTTCCAGGTCCCGATTATTTATTGCAACAAGGGCACAAAATGACCAGGTCATCGGCGTAAGCTTGTGTATACAAACCAGCCTCATTTAGCTTTGTTAAACTCAGCATTATTAGTCTATGAGTCAACATTACTCTGATCCAAGCGACTACTGTCAGTTCAGCGCCTCGTCTCGTCATTAAATATCGAATCGTGAGATGTGTTCTCAAGCACCCCTTCAATATTGATAAAGGTACCTAAGGCGGATCGTCCATCCAACAACACGTTTTCAAGCCTTGTGACGAGTCAATGTAGCGCATGGTCTGTGGATTTCGCTGTCTGATAGACAAATTGTAAAGGCTGTAAGGGACACTACACCATTACTCCTTCCTTGATATGTCGATCCACCAATCTTTCCAGGGTCTTTAATAAGAAACTGGTTAAGCTGATTGGGCGGAAAGACTTGGAGTTTATGTAGTCTACCCTTCCTGCTTTAGGATTAAAGACTACTTTTTTTCAAACATAAGCGAAATAATATTACCATATGACCTATTATAATATCGGACGAATTTTGTAGTAATGCTGGAAATATACCATCCTTACCAGGTGACTTTAAGGAGGCAAAGGTTTCCATGGATCATTTTACCCTTTCATGTATCACTATTGTTTTAACTAACTTGTAGTCTAGATATACTAAGGCGAATTTCTGTTGTTCTTCATATTTATTTGAGCCGGGAAAGTGCATTCTTAGCAGCTCACCTAGGGTCCTCTCTGGTTACCACATATAAACATGAAAAAATTATGTTCACTTCGGCTGCAGATTTCAAGCGAATGTGATTGTTTAGTAATATATTCAAGGCATCTTATTCTTTAAGATATATTTTATTAATGGCCTTATTGCTTCATGAAAGGACCTTGGTGGCAGGCTTTAGGTCCTAGAAGTACCAAGCTAAATTTTTGGGACCATATTACTTTATGTATTCGTGGAGTCCAGTGGGTTTTTGTAGTCGATGAAGGGAGGGCAACCAAGAACAAAACTGTGAAAGAGGTTCGAGCGAAGACATTTCTGATGAAGACTAAAAATAAGTGAATAAGATGGACAGAAAATTATCATCGTACGACTTCTAAAGAGGAGTGAATGGAATGTCCATCGTGCTTATCTTGTATGCCTGAGTTTTGCACCATGTACAAGTCACTCTGCAATTTTGTGATAAAAAAGCTAGACGAGAAATAAAAAGAATCAGATAAAAAAAATAGAAAGAATATAAAGGAGAGTGACGACTAAAAACCTATTGAAAATTGATCTCAAATTAATGTCCAAGTCCAAGACCTATTATTTTAGTTTTTCTTTATTAGTTATTGAAAGTTTACTTTGTTAATTTCGATATAATTTTATTATATTTATAGTCACAGACGGCGTATTATCAAAACACTCCAGTACAAAACGCCCCACCTAAGGTTATAAAAATTATTTTTTATTCCTAATATATAAGGAAAGGTTACCAAACAAAAGTATCATATTGTAATATGAATAGTACTTAGTACGATTTGTTCAGTAAATGAATGAAAATATACAGAAGGTGATTTCATTGAACTTAAAAAAAAAGTGGAGCGTATTGTTGCGTTTTACCTTCATAAACATTCTTACACACGCGACATTTTCATAAATATCGATGTTTTAATTAAAAAACTACCAAAAATTCACAGACGAAAATGTTAACAGATATTATTCATATTTATATTTATTCTATTTAAAGATTTATATTTTTTAGGTTTCTTCATCATGTGGCTCAGTATACGTAGACGGAAGTGAACAGAGAGGTTCAGTGAATGGTTCAGTTTTGGTTAAATACGGTACCTATACAGGCCTAGCAAAATTCACAGTTTGGATGCCGGAGCTCTCACTAGAGTTGGCAGTTGCTGACACCAGGTTGTCCCAGTTAAAATCATGGAGAGTACCCGATTATCATCCAGTGTAAGTTAGAAAAAACTTTTTCTCTAGTAATGAAGACTTTTATACAACACAATATCTATTTACAACGAAAGTATAGTATTAGAATGTGAACTCACAGAATCCATCCATGAATCAATAAAATATTCAAATAATGCAAAAGTTAAGTTATTTTCAAGTCTATTCAAGATGGACATTCCGTGTATATGTGTTGCCACATCCATTATCTTCGCGATAAGAGACCAAGTACATGTCCGTTGGCATTACCGTGCTATTTTAAAGCGATCAGCTGATTGTTATTTAAGGCTCGCGAAATATGACAACAATGTGTTTTAAGCTTTTAGTCCTTGCCCTGTTAATAGAGCGGCAAAGTTTTATATAATTTATAGTTGGATGATTTGTTTATTCAGCTGCTTCGTCGCTTTGGTGGCCGGTATTAAATAAAATAGAAATAGACGGATTTTGTATTTCAGTGTATATTTTTTTAAATTTTTACTATCGGCCAAGCGCTTTCGGTCTCTCTATCGGACCATCCTCAGGGCTCAGACCCTAGAAACAAGAGAATATGGTCAGCAAATAAGCTTACTCAGTACTCACCAACCACATTCACTCGTCAAAGGGCACACCTTAACCCTGCCAGTTTGAGAACAGTCTCCAACAACGCCAGCGTAGCCTCCACACAGAACAAATCATATACAATTAAAAAATTTGCCCCAAATTAAAATTAAAACTAAAACATTCAAAACACTGCATACAATAATATTATTAAAACAATAAACCTTTGCAATAACGACTCAAAAGAGTGAGGTTATGCCACAGACAGTCATAGCATAATATAGCAATAAAATTGTCCAAAAATTAAAAATATATACAAGTATGTGAGTAGAGATTTTCTGTATGAGTTTTATTTTTTAATTTCTTGTTAATTGTATTTCAAATCAATAATTCATTGACAATGAGCAAAAAGAGAAAAAAGGGCAGAAAGAAAGAGCAGTAAAAGTTTATTAATCTACAGCGTTACTGTTATCGGCCATTCTGTGATATATTTCGGACACTTGGGTTCAGTGGCGTGAAATAATTTTCATTTTTGTTAAAAGCAATAAAATACACGAACATAGCCGTAGTGGAAATTTGTTGAGATGTGTTAACTATTAATATATTTAGAATGAAGTGTCTGAAACTGAAAAAGATGAACAAAATTATTATAAGATGGCACCCCACGCAATCACAGCTCCCAGACATTTAAATTGTTTAATGATTTAGGGAAAAAGTTTGAAAATGGGGTTGCGGATTAATTGGACTAGTAAATGAGGTTAGTTGATATTTTCTTTAGGAATACCTAATTTATAAGCTACTAATCTTAAAAAGCGCTTCTGCATCCTTTCTAGCTCCAATTTGTGTACATTGTAGAAAGGTGACCATATTGGTGAGGCAACTCCAATACAGAACGCACAACATTGCAATAAACATTTTTAAGACAAATAATATCGTTGAAGTCGGATAGATTCTGTGTAAAAAATCCCACTAATTTCATACCCTTATTTGTTATATTGTGTATATGCTCTTTAAAAAGTTAACTGACTATCCAATATTACACCAACATCAGATATAGAATCGGTTAATTCCACAGATATATCATCAATCTTATAATCGGACTCGATTAAAGTCTTCTTTTTACAGAACGGCACTATCATGCACTTTCCGATGTTAAGGTACAACCTGTTAGTAATGCACCATGCATCCAAATCAGACAGACAAGTAGCGCCTTTCTATGCGAAAAAGACTTGACGGTATCGTTCAAAAACAAGTTGAACAGAAGAGGGGCCAAATGCCCTCCTTGAAGAACCCCAGATTGCACCCTAATTTCACGCGACGAATAGTTCTTATATCGTACAATCTGTATTCTCCCCTTGTAATAGCTGCGCATCCATGAGAGGAGCGGATCTTGAATACCAGAGCCCAAGTTGTCCTTTATGTGTTTATCTTATTAAAAACATCAGTGGGTGAAAATATACAAGTTGAACAATTTATATTAGAGTCACAATGAAAGTTAAAAGGTGTCCCAGGATCGTGATCATATATATGTATGATGATGAAAAATGATCGGCAAATAAGTTCACTATCGAATTTGGATCGTCATTAATTGTATCATTATATGACATTGTACCCGGAAGAGTGTAACCACCCTTCTACATTTTTACATACTTCCAAAACTCTTTCTTATAAGCACCCAATATCTTTTGCAGGGAAGAAATGTGTTCTTCATAATTCAATCTAGATACGATCTCATATTGAGACCTTAAGTTTGAGAGTAACACATCAGTCTTAAAGTTAGTAGTCTTAAATCGGTTATGAGCAATCATTTCATTAAATATCTGTTCTTTAAGCTCAGAACTAAAGCAATTAGGAAACTTTGGATTTTTTTATTGTAATTTTGGAACAAAACATTCAATAGCGTAATTTATATACTGATAAAAATAGTCTACAGCAATATTTATATCGTAAGTCCTGAAATAATCTTCTTCTTCTCCATCCAACCCTTTGCGTCCACTGCTGGACATAGGGCTCCCTCATTCTTGTCCATTGTGCTCTGTCTTGAGCGATTTGCATCCAATTTACTGCAATTCTCTTGAGATCGTCAGTCCAACGAGTAGGGGGTCTTCCTCTACTTCTTTTGTCTACTCTCGGCCTCCACTCGAGTAATCTCTTCGTCCACCTTCCATCACTGATTCGGGCGACATGTCCGACCCAGTTCCATTTGAGTGTGGCAATTCGGGATATTACGTCGGTAACTCCTGTCTTTTGTATCAGGTCTTCATTTCTAACGCGGTCACGCAGCGATATACCTAGCATTGACCTTTCCATCTTTCTCTGAGCTATTTGCAGCGTTTTAGAAGTTGCAGTTGTCAGTGTCGAAAGTTTCGGCACCGTAGGTCATAACCGGTAACACACATTGGTCAAATGCTTTACGTTTCAAAGAAATTGGTATATCGCTTTTAAAGATGTCTTTAAGTTTTCCATAGGCTGCCCATGCGAAATTTACTCTTCTCCGTAGCTCGCATGTTTGATTATCTGTTGTGATCTTTATTTCGTGTCCAAGGTATATATATTTTTCCACAAGCTCCACTTCGTTGTCTCCAATATTGATATTTCCACTAGGTACTAGATTGCTCATAAATTTTGTTTTTGATATGTTTATTTTAAGACCCACATTGGCGCACACTTGCTGAAGTTCATGTAACATTGTACATATCTCCTTGAGATTATCGGAAAACAAAACTATGTCAATGTGGCATGCTTGTAATGCTTCCATAATTTTGTCAAGCTCTACCGTATCAAAGGCCTTATAAAAATCCACAAAAGCCAGAACCGAGTGGTCGATTGTATTCGATAGTTTTTTCTATTACCGTTTTGATGCTCTGTAGGTGATCGTTTGTTCCAAACCCAGTACGAAACCCCTGAAATAATAGTTTCCAGGAAATCTCACCCAAAAAATTATTAATATTATGATAATTTGCATTTTTAAAGTCATAATAAAAACTATTAGTCCAGTAAATTTTGTCTATTGGTATAATCCATTTGAAAACACAAGGTATGGTGATAACTATCACAGGGCACCAGAGGGTCCGGTACTAACTGAACTAAAGTATTACCGTCATTAAAGATTAAATCAAGCAAATTGCCATTACAGTTGGCGATTGTATTTGTTTGTTAAAGATTATAAAAAGCAGTCAAGTCACTCAATCCCAGACTTTCCATGATGAAAAAATATTCTATAATAATTCTAGGTTTTCCATATTTTCCATGATTCTAGATACCCTGAATACTGTTTCATTGTGTACAGAGTGAGTCAACGATTGGATGAAGTAAGTATGTGCCTTTTCGGTGAAATTTACAAAGAAACTATATTTATTGTTTGATACAGTTTATTTTTACGCAGATTTTAAAAATATTTAGGACTCTACAGGGTGAGCCAAAAAACTAGGACAGCATAAAGTTGTATTTTTTTAAATAGAACACCCTATATACTAATCGTATTTTCGATTAAGCTTATAATTTTAAATCTTTTTTATTAAGGGTTTACTATAACAAAACTTTATAGTTTCTGAGATAATTAAGTTTAAAGAAAAAAAGTCACATTTTCAAGCATCAATTCAATCCTAAATAACGTTTTCAATTTTGTGACAAATATATTCAAATTTGGAATTTAGCAAGGCCAAGGACAAGTTAACATAATTTTTACCTAATATTTGCAATAAAAGCTACAGGGTGTTGAACACATCGGCTCAAATTTGAACAAGTTTAAATGAATAAATATCTTTTTTTTTTAAATGGTACACCCTGTATATTTTCATGGTATTTAATAGAGTAATAAAAACCCTAAAAGTTTTGTTCAATATATCCTATACCTATTTATAATAGTTTTTAAGATATTTCAGTTTTTCTTATTTTCCATACTTTTTTACAGAAATAGTCTTCATTATCATAGTAGCCATGTAAAATAATAAAAAGAAACTACAGAAACAAACAGAATATGGTTAAATATGATGAAATACATTATTCGTTATATTACAACGGCAATAGTTTAATTAAACATAATGTGAAAAAATTAACACAACAATAACGACAAGGCAAATACATATTTACTTTTATACTAAATTGAAACAAAAAAATTACCTATTAAGTACTGAGCTTAATTATTTCTTTTTAATAAGTGTTCGAATAAACGACCCTCTTGTGCAATGCACAAATTTAGTCTTTTTTGCAGATTTTTTCGGACCCTGGACAAAATAAGTGGCGTTATTGTTCTACAGGTATCCCTAATCCTGTTTCGCATATCTTCCACTGTTGTTGGTGGATTAACATACACCTTATTTTTAATATAACCCCATAGGAAGAAATCTAATGGGGTGATGTCGCAAGACCTTGGTGGCCACTCAATGAAACCCCCACGTCCAATCCATTTTTGCGGATATCGTTAGTTCAAAAACGCACGAACTTCACGATGGTAATGCGGAGGCGCACCATCATGCTGGAACCACATACTGTCGAGCTCATCCCTATCTAGACCTTGAAGCAGTTGGGGTAGTTCTTCTTGTAGAAAGTTCAGGTAACTATGGCCATTTAGTGGTTCATTAAAAAAGTGGGGTCCAATAATTCGATTATGATGAATACCACACCAAACATTTAATGACCAGTGGTTTTGATGTTGCACCTCTCTAATCCAAAATGGGTTTTCTGTGGCATAATAATGCATGTTGCGTCTGTTTACGGCACCGTTACTTCTAAAAGTAGCTTCATCACTAAACATTACCTTGCATAATAAATTTGGATTTAATTGAATCTCCGCATTTATTGTACGACAAAAGTTTACACGACTTTCAAAATCCTGTCCATGCAATTCTTGGTGTAATTCCATGTGATATGGATGATACCTATATTTCTTGGTAGTACGATTAGCGGTGGATTGTGATGTTTCACATAATGCTGCTAACTGACGGCTACCAATATAAGGATTTTCCTGAACATTTAACAATACTTGTAGTTGTTTTTCTTCATTAGTTACTGGTTTGTTGACCACTTTACGTTTTGGATAATCAACAGTACCAGAAGAATCAAATCTTTGCATTAAGTTTTGAAAAGTATGGGTATTAGGCTGGCGTCGATCAGGATACTTCATTTTGTAAATTCTTTGAGCAACAAGGCAGTTTTTTTGAGCCTCTCCTATTGTATAAATCATATCTATTAACTCATTCTTTGGAAAATTCATTTTACAATATAAGATGAATGCAAAAAAGACCAAACTACACTACATAAAAACCAAAAGAAGCGATTGCCGTTATAAATTTGACACACAGAAAAATGTTCTTTTACATTGTTTTTGCCATGGCTACTATGATAATGAAGACTATTTCTGGAAAAAAGTATGGAAAATAAGAAAAACTGAAATATATCAAAAACTATTATAAATAGGTATAGGATATATTGAACAAAACTTTTAGGGTTTTTATTACTCTATTAAATAACATGAAAATATACAGGGTGTACCATTTAAAAAAAAAAGATATTTATTCATTTAAACTTGTTCAAATTTGAGCCGAAGTGTTCAACACCCTGTAGCTTTTATTGCAAATATTAGGTAAAAATTATGTTAACTTGTCCTTGGCCTTGCTAAATTCCAAATTTGAATATATTTGTCACAAAATTGAAAACGTTATTTAGGATTGAATTGATGCTTGTAAATGTGACTTTTTTTCTTTAAACTTAATTATCTCAGAAACTATAAAGTTTTGTTATAGTAAACCCTTAATAAAAAAGATTTAAAATTATAAGCTAAATCGAAAATACGATTCGTATATAGGATGTTCTATTTAAAAAAATACAACTTTATGCTGTCCTAGTTTTTTGGCTCACCCTGTAGAGTCCTAAATATTTTTAAAATCTGCGTAAAAATAAACTGTATCAAACAATAAATATAGTTTCTTTGTAAATTTCACCGAAAAGGCACAAACTTACTTCATCCAATCGTTGACTCACCCTGTACTGGGTATTATTAGGTACTACCCTTCCTTATGTCGGATATACTTCACGAATATTCAGCAACTGACTATCAATTCCTCGACTGTTGGACTTACTAAGTAAACAGGACCAAACAAACATGGTATTCCAATAGGCAGTAACACATTTTTATGGAGCTAATTTTACAAAATATCTTTAAGGAATATTCTCTAAAACTAAAGATATTATTCAACTTACTCCCCGTTGTATCGTAAGCTTTGTCAAAAGTTTCGGTATTACGATACAACAACAATACAATTCAATACAATAGTTTTAACTTGAAATCGTAAATAAAACAATTTTGCTGAAAATGCTGGCAACACATTGTAAAGATAAGGTCAATAGCAAGATACATTGTATTTATAAATGTGTGAATAACTTTTATAAAACTGTTTTACAACAAATAATAGCCCATAGTTACTAAAGGGTTTTCCAATAAGAGGTGTCATTTTGAAAAGCCCGCTATTTCGGTAGATGTCACTTTTGAAGCTGTAAGTTTTTGACGTTTGACAAGTAGAAACTACGCCATAAATAAAGATGGAACGATACACGCTTCAACAACGCATTGAAATTATTAAAATTCACTATAAAAATGGTGAAAATTTGGCAGAGACGGTTCGTAAAACTCGAACATTTTTGGGTCGTCATGAAGCACCTTGTCGGAGCGCAATAAAGAAATTGGTGAAAAAATTTGAGCTGTTGGGACAAGTTAGTTATGTGAAGAAGAAAACCCGTGCACGTCGCTCAAGAACAGCCGAGAATATTGCTGCTGTAGCCGAAAGTGTTGAAGAAAACCCAGGTTTGTCCATTCCTCGTCGTTCTTTGGAATTAGGGATTCCACAAACGTCATTACACCGTATTTTGCATAAAGATTTGGGTCTTAAGGCTTATAAAGTTCAGTTAACGCAAGAACTCAAGCCGGCCGATCATCAACAACGTCCTGCCTTTGCTGATTGGGTTCTTGAAATGCATGAAAATGATCCGGAATTCCATCGAAAAATCATCTTCAGTGATGAGGCCCATTTCCACCTCGGTGGCTTCGTCAACAAACAAAATTGTCGCATCTGGGGCTCGGAAAACCCAAGAGTTATTGTTGAAAAGCCTCTCTATCCTGAACGTGTGACTGTTTGGTGCGGTTTATGGTCCGGCGGGGTCATTTGACCTTACTTTTCGAAAATGAGGCTGGAGCAACAGTTACGGTGAATGGATTGCGCTATCGAGAGATGATTAATGATTTTTTATGGCCGGAATTGGATGGTATTTATCTGGACCACGTTTACTTGGCGCTACGTGCCACACAAGCAACGAAACCATTGATCTTTTACGGGAAAAGTTTCCGGGCCGTGTTATCTCTCGAAGAGGTGATCACAATTGGCCACCGAGATCTTGTGATGTGACACCTTGCGATTTCTTCCTTTGGGGCCACGTGAAAGACAAGGTCTACGCCAACTGCCCAGCGTCGATTCAAGACCTCAAAGATGGAATTCGTGAGGCTATCGAGGACATAGGGCAGCCACTTTGCGATTTGGTTATGGAAAATTTCATGAAAAGGATATGGTCCTGTAGGCATGGTCGTGGTGGTCATTTGGCTGATGTTATTTTCCATCATTAACGGCATACCTTCCTCTTTATAATGTAATAAATATCCGATCATTTATCTTAAAAAATGGCATTTTTCTTTGAATATCAAAATAACACCTCTTATTGGAAAACCCTTTATAATCTGCTTTATAAGCATCTTAAAATAAAATTCAAGATAGTGCTTTACTTTATATACAATATTCCACTTTTCCAAGTACATGTTACTTAAAACGTCCCGCGAATGGTACAAGTTTTGTCGTAATGCCCCCGTGCTGAATGTAAGTACAACTTTTAAAAAGTTTTAATACTCTAGAACAGAATATCGCAGGGAAAAGTTTAGAGCGTTAAGGTCTGCTGACATTTCTTATAAGAGTAGCTTTCGTAAGTTTTATGCAACTTTACTAATCAGAAAAACTTCGTTCTCTATAAATCCTTGCGTTATTGTTTGTACCCCCTAGTTTTATGAAATGTCTGTAACAATTTCTAGTATTGGATTCGGAATTGGCGTGATAGAAGAGTAAGCACTTATAATTAAAAAAGTTTTGCCGTTATTGACACATTCAAAATTATTTTGAAACGATCTTTAAAGGTTCTGCTGCTATTATTGCATGTTTGTCCAAATAAGTTATATACTCCATGGAAAATAGACTTTCGCCTTGCTATAAAATATATCTCGATGGTAACTCTGAAAGACCTGTGCAAAAAAAATTGCGTACCAAAAATGGTCACGATTTTCTGTTTTTTGACTTTATCTCGAAAAGTACTAATTGTATCGAAAAATGTTTCAAAACAAAAGTTGTAGAGAATTAAAAAACCTATCGATTCATACAGGGTGCGTTCCACTAAGCACCCACAACGATCACGCTCATGATAGCAGTTTTTTCCGTTCCACTAGCTTGTGAGCATTCTAATCATAAACCCAAGTGGAATGGGATTGTGGACGTCTTAAGCGTTGAGTTAACTATTACAAATGGCGGATTTGAAAATAAATCAGTAGCTTGAAAAGGTTATGTTATAATTTTTAAGCTTTAATATTAATAATTTGTTATAATTATTGGTTAACTTGCTTTATATTAAAGAAAAATACCATTTAGTTTCTTATATTTTATTTTAGTGGAATCTTTAAGTAATTTACGTTGAAAAATAATCAAAATATCTTTTGTGGTGACAGTTGGATATTTAATGGTGGATCGTAATCATGCTTCAGAAAGTACTTCATCTAGTCCAGATGAAGAATGGAATGCAGTTTTACAAAGTCGGGAAAAGCGAAAACTTAGGCCACGTATTACTGATTATGAGAATGTTATTAATCGTTATTCAGATAAAGAATTCAAGTCATTTTAGGGTAAACTTTATATAATTACTACATTCTATAAATGTGCTTGTATATAATTACTACATTTTTTAAATGTATTTTTCAGTAACACCTTTTTTGGATTGGACTACACCATCTAGTTCAGTGTATTTTGAATCTAAACTAAATTATACTTATTTTTTTCTCATATGTTACACTGTAATTTTGAAACTCTTACATTCAATTGTATTTAAATTTAAAAAACCGCGCCAAAATTCTGAACGTCCACTTTGACCCACCTTTTCAGATGGGTCGTTGTGAGCTTGGCGTAAGCGAGAAGAATGACGTCATTAATGACGTTTTCGCCGCGACCGCGACGACCGTAGTCGTTATGTGGAACGACTGAAGGAATATTTTGAGCGTTGTGAGCGCCTAGTGGAATGCACCCACAATATAAGTTATAGGTGGCGCCACTAGTTATCGAGATATATTTTTCTTTCGACAAAATTTACGGTTTTTGTTTTTAAAAAAAGAGGCATTTTTTAACAAATTACCGAGTTAAAATTTAACGTAAATATAGGTATTATCATTCTTAAAAAGTATGTTAAACCCGGAATCTGTGAGTTATTTATTTTCCGAGAAATTCGATGTCAAAGTTGAAAATTCAACTTCAATTTTTCGCTTTTCTAATTGAGGTACATTGCTCAATTTTAATGGAAATTTTTTGTATTGTATTATGTTTTGAAGATCTATTAAAAAAAAAATTCAATCGTGGGTCGAGAAATTTTTCAAAAAACAATTTTTGCACCAAAAAAATTACGATAACTTTTCACCGGATGGAGATAAAAAATTTTTAATACTTGTACTTTAGCTGTGAATTTTTTGGATCCAAGAAATACACTTCCATACGATCTGTGAACCTTCGAAAATTATGCCGAATCTAATCGAAAGTAGCTGCTGCAGACCGCTGTCGGCGGGTTGCCATAGTTCAGGTGCATTATTCATTGGCGCTTCAAGGAAACTTATGCATCACAAGTAATATTTACAATTTTGATGTTATTAATTTGTTTATTAACAAAATTTTTATAAAAAATTATAGAGAAAATCATACAAATATTCAGTTATTATTATCTAACAGTTTATTAACAAAATTTTTACAAAAGATTGTAGAGAAAATCATACAAATATTTAATTATATATTATATATTATACTGTTTTTTCCTTTATATTATTATTACCTTATAGTTTATTAACAAAATTTCTATAAGCAAATCATTAAAAAATATAATAATAATATATAAGACATCATATAAACATTTAATAATACATTGAAATTACGTGCGAAAATCATACAAATATAATATATCAATTATACATTCATCTTTCATTTTTTTTTCTATTACTTCTATGCAATCGGCGCCCATTTCATCACCGCAATTATTACTCTCGCTTACATCGCACATACCATTTTCATCATTATTCTCAATTTCATTGTACATATCATTATCATCATTATTAACATTTTCATAGTCAAAATCATTCTCACACATATTATTAATTTCCTCTGGATTGTCGTTATAGTTTTCTAAATCGCAGGAAAAAAACAGTATAATATGTAATATATAATTGAATATTTGTATGATTTTCTCTATAATTTTTTGTAATTTTTTGTTAATAAACAAATTAATAATTAATATGACTAAACAAATTACTATTATCATATAAATTAATAACATCAATATTATAAATATTACTTGTGGCGCATAAGTTCCCTTGAAGCGCCAGTGAATAATGCGCCTGAACTATGGCAACCCGCCGACAGCGGCCTGCAGCAGCTAATTTAGATTAGATTCGGCATAATTTTCGAAGGTTCACACATCTTATGGAGGTCTATTTCTTGGATCCAAAAAATGCACAGGTAAAGTACAAGTATTAAAGAGCATCTTCTGCAAATTTGAGCCCTTAATATTCATTTGCCGCATCATTATGAAATTTTGAAAAAAAAACTTTTTTCATCCAAAATATATTTTTTTCTTTTTGAGATCGGAAATGATACATCTAAATCCAATGCACGCATTAAAAAATTTTTATCTCCATCCGGTGAAAAGTTATCGCAATTTTTTTGTTGCAAAAATTAGTTTTTGCAAAATTTCGCGGCTCACGATTAAAATTTTTTTTTTAATAGATCTTCAAAATATAAAACAATACAAACAAGTTCCATTAAAATTGAGCATTGCATCTTAATTAGGAAAGCGGAAAATTGAGGTTGAATTTTCAACTTTGACATCGAATTTCTCGGAAAATAAAAAATTTCTCGGCCCACGATTAATTTTTTTTTAGATCGTCAAAATATAAAACAATGCAAACAATTTCCATCAAAATTGAGCATTATATCTTAATTAGGAAAGCGGAAAATTGAGGTTGAACTTTCAACTTTGACATCGAATTTCTCGGAAAATAAAAAACTCACAGATTCCAGGTTTGACATACTTTTTTAGAATGATAATACCTATATTTATGTTAAATTTTAAAACGACAATTTGTTAATAAATGTCTTTCAAAAAAAAAAAACCTTAAGTTTTCGCGAAAAAAAATATATCTCGATAACTAGTGGCGCCGCCTATAACTTATATTATACGAATCGATAGGTTTTTTAAATCTCTACAAATTTTGTTTGAAACATTTTTCGATGCAACTTTTACTTTTCGAGATAAACTCAAAAAACCGAAAATCGTGACCATTTTTGGTCCGCCATTTTTTTTGCACAGGTCTTTCAGAGTTACCACCGAGATATGTTTTATAGGATGGCGAAATGAACACATTACAGCAAAAAAAACAACGTTACATTTTTGTTAACAAAACAGCTCTTTTTTGATCTAATTTCCATGGAGTAATACTGTTTTGTTAAATGTGAATGTACCTGTGCATATGAATAATAAACGGCAAAATTCGTTGTTATTAAAAAAATTATTCAATTTTGTTACAAATATATATTGACTGAACAGAATAGAAGACATTTATTCAAGAACCCTATTTATGAGTGTTTAATGGGATCAAAACAATCAGTAATCGAATGCTCGATAAAGAATTTGGTAAAGTTGCTCTCCTTTCTCAGAGAAGTGGAACACACAGATGGCAATGTAAAACCTATTACAATGGTGGTGATAAATATTTATCACTGAGCAATATACCAAGTGCAGTTGAAACAAATATGAGCACCCTTAGTCAACCTACTGCGCCATGCTCTACTCGCAGTAATGCTGGTGCATGCCGAACAAATAGTCAGTTTGTAGATCGGACTGGGGTTCCGTCTGCCGATGATTTTGTTGCTCTGTCTACACCATTGACCCCTACTATGGACGCCTCCTCTTGTCTGCTGTTCCAGCCAAAAAATGGCAAACTATGGGGGGAAAAGCGCGTTTCTGCCCATTGGGCGCCAGTCATATTTTTGGATCGTGGGCAAGTAAGGGCATGCGCATAAGCCACTATTATCGATCGGTTGTCTGGTAGCACTATCTTTAAACAACACAGTATCGACTCAAAGCTATTTTTGTGTTTATTTTTGCCTTGTGAGTTGCTGGCGATTTAGACGGATTTATACAGATGCCTAAGAACCTAATTTCTTTAAAATTTTTGTCAAAACAAATCAATTTAAAAATTATGGAAGCCGACAATAGATTTTTATGCCTTAATAATTACTTATTTGATTAACAGTATTATATTTCTTCTTCTTCTTCTAGGTAGAACCAAGTTCTGTTATCTTTACAATGCCTCATCGATCCTCGTTTGATGTCGAAATCCAGCTGTCTCTCCATCTTTTGGGGGGCCGTCCAGGCGGCCGTTTGGTGTTTGGTTTCTCTCTCATCACGGTTTTTGCTAGTCTGTCATCGTCCATTCGTTCCACGTGATCTCTCCACTGCCTACGACGGTTTCGAACCCACTTCACAACATCCCCCACTCCGCTGTCCTCGCGTATTTTTGCGTTTCTTATTCTATCTCTTAAACTTGTTCCCGTGATCATTCTCAGCGTTTTCATTTCTGTGATTCTCATAATTTGTTTTGTCTTTGTGGTTTCATTTCTTGTTTCTGCGCCGTAGGTCAGTATCGGTCTTACACAGACCTTGTAAATTCTTGCTTTGCTCTCAACCGTCATATGTTTATTGTTCCAGATTATGTCTCTTAGTTGACCTGATATCATGGCCGCTTTGTTGGCCTGTGTGCGTACTTCTTCCGTTACTACCCTGTTACTTGTTATATATGCTCCTAGGTATTTAAACTTCCCAACCTGTTCGATATGTTTGTCATCAACCGTTAGTTTGCATCTTACCGGTTCTTTTGCTATTACCATTGCTTTGGTTTTCTCCACAGATATCTTCATATTATACTGTTTGGCTGTTCGATTGAGATGGAAAAGCATTCTTTGTAAGTTGTCTTCGCTATCTGCTGTCAAGGCAACATCGTCTGCAAAGCATATAATCTGAACGCTGTTATGTCCCATTGGGTACCCAATATTTGTGCTTTTTACTTCATCAATGATTTCGTCCATGATTACATTGAAATGTGTTGGACATAGGCTATCACCCTGTCTTATATTTGTGTATGCAAAAATAAGGTTTTTTAGTTTTGCAAAGGAACAAACCGAGGAAATAAAAGGAGAATTGATAAGAAAAAAGTTTTCATAATTAGTTTTGTTTGCAGGCCAATAATATCTTTAATAAAAATTTGTACATAACTTATTTATTTTCCTTTTTCTCCATATGGTAAAAAAATAGTGTTGCTTTAGAACGTTTTTGAATTTATAGTCTGTAAATTACATTTTTTCTGTAAATTTTACTTAAAAATATATATTTTAAACCGAATTTTAGTTACATATGTGTTTTCATATCACATTAAATTTCCAAAACATGTAATATGATATATTTTTAATACTTTCCAAATGTTTACCAAAACATAAACTGATGTTTAAAGCAGTAATTTCTTTAAAAATAAAATTCTGAAAATTCGCATAAAACTATAGAATGGTTTATTCTATAATCTATCGGATAAAAAAAGTGCATTCATCAATATGTCAAGAAAATGGTACAGCAATTTTCATAATCTATTGTATTACTTACACAAATAACAATTAACGAATGATTTCAAAATAAATTTATTTGGCAGTGCAAGTAAGTATAATTCTGAATAAAATAATTTATACTTAAAATGAAGTTGGCATTTTTTTAAAACATACATATACATATAACTTACAATAAGTATAATGCATTATTATTTTGTTATATACATAAAATATTTCAGTAGGTTTCTATTCTAGCCAGAATCGGATATATAATTTCTAAGGTCTGTCTGAATTATTTTTTCAACTTGCCAACAATTTTTTTCCAGTTGCTAAATTTTTTTTCTATCGGATTATGTTCTGGATGATACGCTCACAAGCATACAACACAATGTCCATATTCTTGCATAACTTCATCCAGCTTATATTTAACAAAGTTTTTTTCCTGCAGCCATTCTATGATTTATTAGTTTCTACGTCTGAAAATTCAGGACAATGCATTAAGAACCGTTGTTCACTATTAATACTGGTTTTGGAAGTAAATTAAGATTTAATTATGTAAAATGAGTAATTTTATGAAATTATCACGATTCATGTTGTCATTGTAATCCTCACTTTTATATTCTCCAATTAAAAATTCCCTAATATGTTAACAAAAGCAAAACATTATGAAATAAGTTAGACAAATCTGGAGTTCCTTTGTTAGTACATTTTTTAATTCATCCCAACAATGAGCTTGTTTACTTATTTTATTTCAAATAACATTTTAATCATTTTGTCAAAAAATTAATGCGGTAATAAAATATATGCTCCGTTCACCATTACGGCAGAAAAATATTAATATATAAAATTATTTTTAAATACTTCATATCCTTTGAAAAAATCATTTCGTATCGATATTTTCTTTAAAAATGTAAAAAAAAAAGAAACAATAGTTTAGACAAATAGTAAGACACATTTTCTTCACAATTTTATTTTCACAATATAAGAAACGACCAAACTACCTTCCATCGGTACAGACACTGGCCGAATTATTCACTTCTGCTTCAGATATCATTTGTGCTCATATGATGTGAATCCCAAAACAAGGAAGTTAGATGAGACCAACTTCTTTACTAAACATTTCAACTTACTTCATTCAGACACCATTTATGATCAACTGAACTAACTAAATAGATTTTCGAAGTTCGGTCCTGTCGATGGTCAGCTGATCATTTTGTAGTGCGCTTGTCGACCGTTGTTCTACGATGGCTGTATTCTTTTGAGTAAATTATCACTGATCAAAGTAAAAACAGTGAAACTGATAACTTCATGTTCTTTTGAATATGCATTTACTTGTCATTGGGACGAAGTGATCATGATTACTTCAAGTGACAGAACTGAAAGTGATAATTACTCAAAAGAATATACCTGATGTTTACGTTTTATTGTAGTAAATTAGCCATTTTTTTGAGATTAAAGTTTGCGGATCTAGTAAATATTTTATCTACGGTCTACACCTAATGATGTTATAAATCAAGTAACGAACCTTCTGAAAAAAGATAATACACTTATGTGCATAGAAATCGACCCTGCACACTTTTGACTTTAACTGTATTTTTTTGAGAAACTATTGGCCAAATCAAAACAAAACTTATACAGTTTAACAGATGATTTAATATGCTTTCACAAGAATATAAATTTATCAAGAGCGCTTATTGTTTATGAAGTGTAGTAATAGAAAATGCTGATCTATGTAAAACCTTGTTAGAGTTTAAAAGTAATAGCACCACTTTAGGACCATCAGCTGTGGAACGACGGTCCTTGCTCAGTGAAATAGATCTTCTGTCGGAGGCATAGATAAAATATTTATAGATCCACAAAGTTTAATCCCAAAAACGGCAAATTTACGACAATAAAATGTAAACATCGTAGATCAGATGTCGGCATGCGCACTACAAAATGGTCAGGTGATCATCGACAGGACCGAACTTCGAAAATCTATTTAGTTAGTTCAATTAGTCATAAATGGTGTCTAAATCAAGCAAGTTATCAAAGTTGCAACCATGGTTGCTATATTTAGTAAAAAAGTCGGCGTCATGTAACTTTCTTGTTCTGGGGGTTATATCATATGGGCACAAATAATATCTGAGCAGAAGGGAATAATCCGGTCTGTGTCTACCGATGAGAGTTAGTTTAGTCATTTCTTATACTGTGAAAGTAAAATTGTGAAGAAAATGTATCTTACATTTCTCTAATCTATTGTTTCCGTCTGTATGCGTTAACTTTCTTGTTGTAGGGTGGGAGTGAATAATTAACATTTTTAAGGTCGGGCAATTTATTCTCTAATTATTAAAAAATAATGACCTTCTTTTCTTTATCTTTTTTTTTATTTTTTAAGAAAATATTGATACCAAATGGGTTTGTCAACGGATATGCAGGATTTAAAAATAATTTTATATAATAATGTTTTTCTGCCGTAATGGTGAACGGAGCATATATTTTCTTATCGCATTAATTTTTTCGACAAAATGATGAAAATGTTATTTCAAATAAAATAAGTGAACAGGGTCATTGCTGGGGGTGAATAAAAAAAATATACCTACAAAAGAAATTCACATTTGTCTAACATATTTCGTAATATTTTGCTTTTGTTAACATATTAATGAATTTTTAATTTGATGATTTCAAAGTAGGGATTGCCATGACCGCATGAATCATGACAATTTCATAAAATGAGTATGGACATAACTAATCTGAATTTACTTCCAAAACCATTATTAATAATGAACAACGCTTTTTAACGTCAGATCCTCAATCTTCAGACATACAAAATAATAAATCATAGAATGGCTGCAGAACAAAAAAAACATTTGAGCTGGGTGAAAACATCGGTTAAATATAAGGTGGATGAAGTTATGCAAGAATATGGACATTGTGCAAATTAGCAACTGGAAAAAAGTCGTTGGCAATTTGAAAAAATAATTCAAACAGAGCTTAGAAATTATAGAGCCAATAGCCGATTCTGGCTAAAATATAAACCTTGTACTGAAATATTTTATGTATATAACAAAATAATAATGCATTATAATTATTGTAAGTTATATATGTATGTTTTAAAATATTCCAACTTCATTTTGAGGATGTATGTTTTTATTTATGTAAGTAATGTAATAGATGAAGAAATTGTACCATTTCTTGACATATTGATGAATGTACTTTTTTTTATATGATGGAATAAACTATTCTATGGTTTGGTGCGAATTTTCAGATTTTTTTAAAAATTGATTGCTTAAAAGTTCAGTTTATCTTTTGGTAATCATTTGGAAAGTGCTAAAAATATATCATACTACATGTTTTGGAAATTTAATGTTATACGAAAACATTATAAATCCAAAAACGTTGTAAAGCAATACTATTTTTTACCCTATAGAGAAAAAGGAAAATAAAACAAATAAAATATGTACACATTCCATTATATTACATAAAAATACAAAAATAAATCACATAAAACGCTATAAATCCGTTTAAATCGCACGCAACTCACAAAGCAAAAATAAACACAAAAATGGCGTTGAGCCGATACTATGCTGTTTACGGATGGCGCTACGAAACAACCCATCGATAATAGGAAGTCGCTTATGCGCATGCCCTTATCTGATCAACGTCCAAAAAAATGACTGGCGCCCGATGTGCAGAAACGCGTTTTTTCGCCCATGGTTTGCCATTTTTTTGGCTTTAGCAGCCGACAAGAGTAGGGGTCCAAAGTAGAGGTCAGTGGTCGGAGGTTTAGGACAGAAATGAGAGGTCTAAATTATAATTATGTATTAATTAATAGTCTTACTATATGTACATTTATTCTTTTTAGTTAGTTTTACTTTCTTTCAGAACAACTAAATCAAAACGCCGCAAACGTTCATTCAGTCCCTGGAATGCCAACTCGGACGATATGGGTAACGTCATCGACAAACCTGTCTGCCGTCTGCGATACCAACAAACTTCCGTCGACGTCTACGCTCACTTTATGGCAACCGACCATGAATCTGGCAGAGTGAATTACCTTATCAACAGAAGGACATGGTTAAGGGTTACCGATTTGGTATTACCATGGTTGAGAGTAAGCGATCCTAGAATCGCTAGTTTACACGGAAGAATTCTGCAGGGAAGGAGTATGGGAAGAACAGAAGTTCAGGTATGAACGTCTAATAGGAAGATTTAATTATTGTAATATGGTTTTTATTGTAATTTGTTTTTCGTAGATTCTTTCGCCCATAACAAGTAGAGTGCAAGGCTCAAAAGAAATTCGGGTCGGTAACGACAAAGTTGGATTAACCAAAATGTCAGTACAAGTTGTATCAGGTTTACAGCTTAACATTTCTCCCGATAGCTCAATAGAAAATGCTTATGTAGCTGAAACTAGTGTGACCAGAAAGCTGACGGCCCAATATCAGGTATAAATTTATATTTAAAATTATATAATTTATAATGACTATATTATTTATTTTGGTAAAAATTTGCAAAGCGTGCAAAGCGTGAAAAGCATGGAAATTATGTTTTTTGAAAAAATTTCAATACTTACCCCCTATTTCGAGGTCCTAGAACACAATTCTGGCTTTGATTTTTCACCATTTTTCCTCACTTTCCCGAAAAACTCAAAAAAAGAAAAGCGTCACTTCACAAAGCACTTCCTTTTCAGTTAAAAACCAAATTTACATATTTATTTTCAATGGAACTAGTTAAAAAATATTGTGCGTAATATATTTCAATTATTTTTGCACAAAATTTAGCAAACCATTTTTGAAAAACTTATATTTTCAGCGAAAAATCAAAAACACTTCTCGGAAACGTCATCGACGGTCAGACTATCTACTGGCCGCCGAATCACGTAAAAAGGTGCAACGTTGCCGGATGTAAAATTTCTTCATAATATAAACTATAAGATTTGTCCATCTCAGTCAACAAACATAGTTTAATTTTTTTTAATATTCAGAACAGTTTCTAAGTAAAAATAATCTTAACCCTTCAAAATTTTTGGTTGGTTTTGGTTAAGATAGGTTGGTTCAGGTTTAGCTTGATTTTGGTTAATTTGGGAAACAGAAACTAACCTGAACTAATCTAAATTAACCTAGATTTAAAGTTTCCTGGTATAAACTTTAAAATTTACCCATTACAGTTAACAACATTAATGTTTGTAACGTATAAAAAGGGGTAAAATGAATCTTAACCTTCGAAAATTTTTGGTTAGTTCTGGTAAGTACAGGTTAACATTAGTCTTGGTTACTTTAAAAAACTGAAATTAACCTGAACTAACCTAAATTAAACTAACCTGAACTAACCTGAACTAACCTAAATTGACCTAGATTTATTAATTAAAAAATGTCATTGTCCAGCAGAGACCACGTGGAGGCGGGACAAGCTCTGCCACTCGACACTTTCTGCTAACGGACATAAGCAATATGATCAATTCATATTATCCGTTTAAAACTACTGGCATTTGGAGGAAAACAAACAAAAGCAACTATAATCCCTAAAACCTTTATTATTTAGAGTCAAAATCGCACATCGAAGGCATAGACATAAGAGTAATTAATAGTACATCAATAATCAAAGGAAAGGAAAACATTCTTTTTGGAACCTTTTCTTTCCACTTCAAACAGAAAGAGAAGAATATTTTAAGAAATCGTTTTTGCAATCTGGCAACATCGCCGACTTCAACTATTATTTGTGAGTGCCGGCCGTTTTCTTTTGATTTTGTTGTGCTTTTTGTCGTGGTAATTTTTCGGATTTTTTCGATAAAAAAAGTGCATATTTTTGAATTTTTGTATAATGCAGAAGCTTCTATCACTGTGGAATTCGTTGTTATAACAAAAGTTTAACGATTTAGTGAAAAAAATTGAACCTAAAGTCAAAGGTTATTTTCCCTGTTTTCCGCAAAATTGAGGAAAAATTATGGAAAACCGAGGTCAGAATCGTGTTCTACGACCTCTTTACGAATTTTTTCCTTTATTTTTAGGAAGGGTTGCTGGACATAGAATTAGAATTTTCAGATGGTACAAAGACAGCTTTGAGAGACATCTCTGACACAGATTATCATCTTGTAGTTGAAAGTCTGGATCCCGAAGTTGTAGCTTTTGCCCCAATGGTAGCGTCACATCAGCCAAGAGTTATTGCCGTAGGCGAGGGGAGTGGTGATTTGTTACAGGTAATTGAAGAAGGATGGGATGTTGTTGTAAGGCCTTTTGTATATCTTTGGTATTTTCAGGTAACCCTGCTTCTTTCCGAAGAGTGCCGCGTTCTGGGACGTCCCAAAATGAAAACAGCAGGACCTTTGGCCACCGCTGCAGCCCATATTACCGTGGATTTTAGTCGACCCGATATTTTACAAAATGATGGGAGGGGAAGTTACGGGGGGTCGAAAGGTGGTAGAGATTCTGCTGATTTGCAAGATATTCTAAAAGGTATAATTTTTTGAATCGTATTATACATAACGTAGAAATAAAAATAAAATTCATTGCTGATCATTTATAGTACTTGGTTGAAATTTTAAAACATATTACGCTTCCAGGTACTCCTTTAAATGATGAAAACTCCCATGAACCAAACGTACAAGCTAGGCAATATCAAGGAAATAAAGGAGTTTTGAGAAATAAGCGACAAAACATGCATATGACGCCATTAGAGATCAGTATGTATGTGTTGTTGGCCGCATTTTGTTGCGCAATTGTTGTAAGTATGAATTAAACCCCATTTTTGTAAATTAAACCATGCTTTAGTGGAAATATGTCACTGATTTTAACGAGAATATTAAAATTACACTTGTTTATAGGTATTTGTAGTTTCTTGCGTCGTCTACGCTTCGAAATTTAAACCAATTGAAGCCGGAGTAACTTCAGGTCTACACGCCTCCCCAGTTAATCCTAGTAATATGGTAATTCATCGAGAGCCTCGTAAACCAAGAGAATCCACGCAAAATGCTCATGATTGGGTGTGGTTGGGAAGAGCGACCATGGATACTTCGTCCAACCGAAATTCAACGGTAAAAATAGTTTCTCTTATGGAACCCTAAAAATTATCAAAATTTGTATTTTGAAAAAACAAAATAATGTGACTTCTACGAAGGTGTGTTACATTTCAGCACTGAGATTATTATTATTAATTAATTAAACACCTAAACAACATCATAAAGACGTCCGTAAAACGTTTGATTTCGATATTCGAGAAATCATATATAATATATATATATATATATATATATATATATATATATATATATATATATATATATATATATATACATGCGCCATTGGAAGACGTCTTATGGATGTCTTATGTGAGAAAAGGTAACCTCTTTAAGACATCTTTTACATCTTATGGATGTTTCTGACATTGCAACAACATACAAATTATGTAGCCATTAATTTTTTTTAGTTCTCATATTTAGAGGTCGAAACTATTCTATTAATTTTCATATTTTAGTTTTACAGTTTTTCATAGTTTATTTATTGTACCTTTTCATAGTGGCTAACAAAAAATTTTAAATAAAAAAGATAACAGCAAAATCTAAATTATCGTATACCAATTAATAGTCTGTTGATGCTTCCGAAAATTAACAATTAACACGAAGCATTTCGACTAAACTAATACGATAGCACAGAATAAAAATGCTATGTTCATTGTTCAATATTTTTAGCAGTTGATAAAAATTAAAGATGACGAATCAAAATCGTCTATTGATATTCTAACCTAAAAGTAAAACGTAAATTTCTTGCTTTTCAATTGTAGTTGTTTTACTAATTTTACTCCAAAATGCTTGGACTGTTTTATGAAACATTTATTTATAATGCTACTTTTCCTGTTTGGATGTACTTCTCAATTTTTCTCCAGTCGAAAACAGCCTACAGAAGACACGAATTAAACCGACTTTAAAAATTAAACCAAGAAGTTAAAAGGTGACCAAATTCTTAATTTTTGGGTGGGACTATGAACAGATGAAAATAAAACGTATCATTTAACTTGCAAGTGCAAATTGTTAATTCTTAGTGTTAATTGTTAATTTTTAAAAGCATGGATTATCTTTGTTAAAAAATATGTTCAAAATAACCTCTTTACATAAAAAAATACGGCACAAAGTAACCTTTTCAAAATAATTACTTTTCGAACTATAACTTATTCTATAAAATTTTAACACTAGCTTATCCCTTTTATATAAAACACAAAATTTATTGCGACTGTTGATTATATTTTCCTTCTATTTGACTTGATGGCTCCAAGTTTTTTTACGAACTAACTTCCGTCCCGAACGTATACCTTCTCTGGCAACCCTCGGTAAAGTTTACTCTTTTTGGGGACTGATAATCTATAACTTTAACTATAAATTTCTGAAGGCCACATTTATGGATTTGATATTTCCCTCCTGCGATGGAGACTGTTGCGTATTACCTTTTCTTACATATACATTGCCGCACTACATCACTTCCTCAACAAATACGGTCCAACGTGTTCTGGTATAGAAGCAATCCGACAGAACAAACAGGGATGTGCGCCTCTCCCCTTACTTTTCTTGGACTCGGATCCTCTTTAACGACTATGGGAGTTCCCTCCAGATCTGCTCAACCTGCTAAAGATGAGACCGTTCAGAACATCGATTTTTAAGAGCCGATTAAAAAATCCGGATCAATATTCCGATTCCTATCAAGAATTCTAAAGAAGTTCAAATGATTTTACCTTCTTTTTAACGTAAAATTTTAAAGAATACTGCACTACTAACAATTTTCACTTTGATCATTACATATATATATATATATATATATATATATATATATATATATATATATATATATATATATATATATACTCATCCAACGTACTTTGTGACCTCCTGTAAAATTTTCGACTTTATGGCATCCGCTAGAAAAACAATATAATTCGTCAAACCAAAAATATGACTTTTCAAAAACAAATAATTTATCCATTTGTGAACAAAAAAATCAAACCATACACAAATTAAAAAAAAAAAATTTTCCTACCTCTTCGACATCCCTGTATATTTAATATACATTTCTAGTTAACATCCCTTGTGACATCTGTAAAATAACTACATACCTTGTGACATCATCGCGGTGTTGCCACTTTTAAATTACGTAATATAAGGAATGAAAAGAGGAGGAGCAATTAATCCTATAATGTTTAACTTTCGCTGTAAATTGAGTAACTGCAATTTTCCAAACATTGGATATAGTTCCAGCCAAAGGTAAAAATTAGTGCTGTTTTTGACGTAAATTCCGAAATGGATGAGACCTATCCAGGGGTGTTCGGAGCAGTGAAAGAACAAACCCTACATAAAAAGTAACAGCAAAGAATAAGTTGGGGCTAAGAGGGGCGGTCAAAGTGGGCTAAAACAAGTTTTTTGAATTTACAAGCCAAGTAATTCATTTTGGAAAAAAAAATTCAAATAAAAGATGTAGAGATTTTAAAAACCTACAATTTAAATACTCTTAATCGGCAATTCTTTTGATTTTAAAGGGAAGCGCTCGTCATTTTGAACAAAACGATATTTGATAATGGTAAATTAGACAAAAATGTAGCTTAGACGCAAAATATTGATTGGTATAACTTCTTTTTGGGTGAACATTTTAAACTCCACAGGCTTCAATCTCTTCGTGAAAGCCTAAATTTTCATATGTTGTTGGGGGCAAATGAAAAAAAAAATAATAATTTCCAACCCCTTAAATATCGCTCTAAAAAAGGGGGTGGTGCCATATTCATAAAACACAGAAAATGGTTCATTCGTTGTTGAAATACTACGAAATTTTCCGAGCGCTGCTGATGTAAAGCTGCGAGTTCAGTGTTCTCCATGCGCAAGAGCTATGTTTCTTTATAAAAAGAAAACACTCCCTTTTTTAAAGCGGTAATTAAGGGGTTGAAAATTAATTTTTAATTTGTTTCTGACAAAGTATGAAAGTGTTGGCCTTCACGAAAGGATTGAACCACTGTGGAAGTCAAAACATTCACTCAAAAAAAAGTTATAGTAATCAACATTTTGCGTCTTGGAATAAGTAATTAGCAATATCTCAGCAACAAATTATCCGATTTGCTATTATAAAATATCATTTTGTTCAGAAAGACGAGCAAAAAGTGCAAAAAAGTCAACTTTGCAATAAATAATTAATATTAAAAGAATAGTCGATTTTGCGGGTTTTTCGACTTTTTTGCAATAATGATCGCACAAAAGCTCAAATTTTAGGTTTTAAAATCTCTACAATTTTTATTTGAAATTATATGATGAAATATGTCGGGCTAAGAAATTTACGTCTCAAGTTCTTTAAATATCGATATTGGAAAGTTTTGAAGGCCTATATTATCAATATAAAATTAATTTAAAATTTAAGATAGCGGATTTACTATAACATAATTCCATTCAAAACTGATAATTGGAGAACTCTAAAAATCAAAAAATTTTTTGTTGTTCATTTTAGGATGATTTACAACAATTAGAATGAATTCAAAACTAAAAATCGAATTATAAGAATTTAAATCATATAGTTGTTCTGCATTACTAGTTTTATCATAATGAAAATTTACCACAAGATCGTTTTCAATATCTTTGGAAGCAATTTCTACAAATAAATTTATCCTATCAAATAAACTATACCGAGTACCTAGATATCGCTTCGTAAGTGGTTCATACAAAATACTTAAGTCGTACTTGGGTTAAACTAGAAAAGCAAACTCTTATTATTACAACACAAATATTATTTTTCGCATTTTAGGGCTTTTTCGGAAGACAATTGATTCGTTTACAAAAATGTTTTTTTGTATTTTTAACCGACTTCTAAAAGAAGGAGGTTCTCAATTCGTCGACTATGTATTTTTTTTTATGTATGTACACCGATTACTCCGGAACGGCTGCACCGATTTGAATGAAATTTTTTACGTTATGTAAAGGAAGTTGCTGCGGTGGTCCCATATTTTTTTAGATGAAATTGGTGCAGTAAAATTCAAGATGGCGCTTACAATATGGCGGCCAAAAAAATTAATTTTGTCCAATTTTCTCCAAAATTGGTATGGAGAAATCTTCGGGATTATACCCAACGAATCTGAAATTATTTTTAAAAAAATCAAAATGGCGGATCCAATATGGCGGACAAAAAAATTTAATTTAGTCCGATTTTCTCCAAAATTGGTATGGGGGAGTTTTTGAGGTTGCACATAACGAATCTGATATTATTTTAAAAAAATTCAATATGACGGATCCAATATGGCGGATCAAAAAATCAATTTTGTCAGATTTTTACCAAAATTGGTAAGGGGGAGTTTACGGGATCGCATATGATGAATCTAAAATAATATTAAAAAAAATCAATATGGCGGATTCAATATGCCCGACGAAAAAATTAATTTTGTTCGATTTTTTCCAAAATTGGTACGGGTGAGATTTCGGGATCGCATATGACGAATCTAAAATAATTTTTAAAAAAATTCAATTTGGCGGATTCAATATAGCCGACAAAAAAATCGTTTTTGTCCGATTTTCTCCAAAATTGGTATGGGGGAGTTTTCGGAGTCGCATATGACAAATCTAAAATAATTTTTAAAAAATCCAATGTGGCGGATCCAATATGGCGAACGATAATATCTATTTTGTCCTATTTTCTCCAAAATTGGTATGGGGAAGTTTTCGAGGCTTCACATATAAATAATCTGAAATTATTTTTAAAAAACTCAATATGGCGGACAAAAAAAATCAATTTTGTCCGATTTTCACCAAAATTGGTACGGGAGAGTTTTCGGGGTCACATATGACGAATCTAAAATTATTTAAAAAAAATTCAATATGGCGTATCCAATATGGTGGATAAAAAATTAATTTATTTTCTTTAAATATCGATATTGGAAGGTTTTGGGGCCTATATTTCCAATCTAAAATTAATTTGAAATTTAAGATAGTGGATTTTCAATGACAGACTAAATACTCGTTTGATCCAATTTGATTGGTATTTGGAAAACTCTAAGAACTAAAGAATTTTTAGTGGTTCATTTTAGGGTGATTTACAACTTTGGATAAAATGGGTGCTTTTTTGCCAGTTTGGAGTCATTGCGAGGTACACTAATCTCGATTAGTACTTAGTTCAAATAATTTATGAATGTCATAATGAATTCTAAAACTAAAAATAGAAAAATAAATTTTTATTAAAAAATTGAACCTACTTCTAAAAGTGAGCTAAAAAGTGAAAAATAACCATAAATTTTTTATATGCAATTGAACTTTTTGAAGTCGGCGCCAAATTATTTGTACACGAAATAAATAACTACTAATATATACAAATTATGGTAAGAAAGCAAATACAAATAAAGTATTTTTAATCTGTTTATGCAAATCACATTTTGTCAGGTATTAGTTTGGCGCCGACTTCAAAAAGTTCAATTTCATATAAAAAATTTATGGTTATTTTTCACTTTTTAGCGCACTTTTAGAAGTCGGTTCAATTTTTTAATAAAAATTTTATTAGTTTTGAACTTGTCACGATATCTCTAAATTATTTGAACTAACAAGGAAGGTATCTGAAGTGTCAGGCTCCAAACTTATGTTGTAGAGAGTACAAAAATTAAAGACCTGTATTTCTTTTATCTGCGGAAATTCATTACAACGGGGTAAAAACTGCCCCTGAAGTTCACCTCTAAAAACAATATTTTTGAAATATCTAAGGTTCTAAGCGAGATATTTTTACAAAACAAAATGAAAGTTATTTGTGATTCGAGATGATATTAAATTGTGGTATTTTCACTCCCAAGGATATCATTCCTTATTTTTTATTAGGGTAAACCATATATTTACGCATGTAATTCAATTCTAAAAATTACGAACTATAATGGAATTATTTAAAAATATTTTTCTCACGAATATCATAAACTTAAGTTTCAGGGTTTCTAAAAATAAACTACTAAAAGAGGGTGAGCCACACTCAAATAAGTTTTTTTTTTAATTTCAAGTTCTCATTGAGATATCTTTACAAAACAAAATGGAAATTACTTGTCGTTTGAAATAATGTTGAATTATGGTATTTTTACCCCCTATGATATCATCCCTTATTACTTAACGGTAAATCATCTACTAGCGCACGTAATTTAATTCTAAAAATTACGAAATTTAAGGAAATTGTTTTAATGTATTTTTTTCATGAATACCATAATTAACTCAAGTTGGGATATTTTGGGGTTTCAAAAAATGAAGTAGTAAAAGAGGTTGAGTCACTCCCAAATAATTTTTTTTTCAAATCTCAAATTCTAATTGAGATATCTTTACAAAACAACGTGGAAATTACTTGTTATTTGGAGTGAGGTTATTTCATGTTGTTTTAACCCCATAGATATCATCTCCTACTTTTTATGAGGGTTAATTTTGTAATTCATTTACATAATTTAATTCTGTACATTACGAAATTATACCAAATTTGTTGATAATTTAAGTTGTCGTATTTCGGTATTTCCGAAAATAAACTAGTAAAAGAGGGTGATCCACCTCCAAATACCTTTTTTAATATATCCAGTTCTAATTAAAATATCTCTACAAAACAAAATTAAAATTACTTTTTATTCGAAAGGATGTTAAATTATGGCATTTTCACTCCCAAGGATATTATTCCATATTTTTTATAAAAATCATTTCATACATTTATTATTGCTCTTAAAATTCTCAAATTTTAATTTAAAAGAACGTTACGGAATTAGAAATCACTATATGTTATGAATTATAATAATTTACAGACATGAATGCTTAACCAATGAAATAAGTTTATATTTTCTTATTATTTAAAAGAAAAGATTTCAGTAAGTTGTGTAACGTTCATATCGACTGAAATTAATGATATCCTTGAGGGTGAAAATACCATTGTTTAACTTCATTTCAAATAACAAGTAAACTCCAGTTTGTTTCGTAAAGTTATCTCAATTAGAACTTGAGATGTAAAAAGAAGTAATTGAGGTTGGCTCGTCCTCTTTTACTAGTTTATTTTTGGAAACCCCGAAACACGACAACTTAAATGTGACTTATGGTACTGGTGAAAAAAATATTTTCAAATACTTCCATTAAATTTTGCAATTTTTACAATTACATTACATGCGCAAATATATGGTTTATCCTAATAAAAAATAAGGGATGATATCCTTGGGGGTGAAAATAGCATAATTTAATATCATTTCGAATAATAAATAATTTTCATTTTGTTTTGTAGAATTATTTTAATTAAAACTTGAGTTATTAAAAAAGAGTATTTGGGGGTGACTCACCCTCTTTTACTAATTTATTTCTGGGAAACCTCGAAAAATATCAACTTGATTTACTTACGGTATTCGTGAAAAAATTATTTTCAAATAATTATATTTAATTTCGTAATTTTTAGAATTAAATTACTTGCGTGAATAGATGATTTACCCTTATAAAAAATAAAGGTTGATATCCTTGGGGATAAAAGAAAACCATACTTTAACATCACTTCGGACAAGAAGTAATTTTCATTTTGTTTTATAGAACTTAGAACCCGAGATATTTCAAAACTATTGTTTTAGGTGTGAACTTTAGGGGCGGTTTTTACCCCGCTAAAATAAATCTCCGTAGATAAAAAAATACGTGTTTCTTATTTTTGTACCCTCTTTCACATATTGAAGTTTTATTAAAATCGGAGCCGGATTCTTGAGGTACCTTCTTTGTAATTACTAATCCAAACGTATAGTTTAATACGTGTTATGGTCAAGGATTTATAAATGCAACCATTTTAGCCAAAGATATTGTAAACTACACTAAATTACGCAATAAATAAGTTGTTGATTCTGTAAATTCTCTAAAAGAAAATTTTGAATTAAACTGGACCAAACAAAGATTTAGTCACCATAATAAATCTTTATTTTAAGAAATTAATTTTATATTCGTAATCTACGCCGCTGAAAATCCCCGAACATTGATTTTGAAAGAATTTGAGTAGTGTAAATTTTTCAGCAGGACATATTCTACCCACCATATTAAATTCACAGAAATTAATTGTATATCCTTAATCTATGCCCCAAAACATCTAATCTTAATTTTGGAAAACGTAAATTTTTTAATGTGGCATATTGGATCTGCTACATTTAATTTTGAGAAAGTACTTTTAGATTCGTAATTGGAAATATTTAAAAAATGTAAAATTTTTAACTTGCCTTACTGGATGCACTAAACTTGATTTTTAAAAGGTAATTTTAAATTTTTAATAATCTACACCCTCGAAATCACCCAGTGCTAATTTTGAACAAAATCGGGAAATGTAAAATTTTAGTCCACCGTATGGTAATTAGCTATATTAAAATTTTTAATAATTTCAAATTCGCAAGTTACAACCCCAAAAATTCCCCAAAGCCAATTTTGGACAAAATTGAAAAATGTTTAATTAATATCAGTAAGGTTTCATATGCAAAATAATCATGTCCCTTTTCTTAGGGCTACATTTCAGACGAACACACGTATTTCTATTTTTCGTTATCTAGATTCCCGTCACCAATGTGAAAATCAGAGTTTCACTTTATTTATGCAAATTTTGTTATATTTTGAATGAACCAACTTATATATAAGGGTATAATAATAAAAAATACCTTGTCCATGTCCAGTAGATATATCTTTTAATTCATTTACATAAATAATATTCTCTAAGTCCGAAGTTTTCGTGGAATCCCATATTGATTTTTTAATTTCAAGTTCTCCTAATCTCACATTGTCTACCTTTCTAACCATAACTACCATTATTTTCCCTCTTGTAGTCATATTGAAAGAAATAAAGAACTAAAACTTTATGTTTAATGATTTTAATAATAACAAGTTAGGTTAGGTTTCAGTCATTTTTGAAATTCAAGTTTACTACGTTGTCTAATATTAATAATTTTTGTCATCATTTACCTTAATCAGAATCAAAATATGATATTATCAAATATCATCCAGATATAAGATACAATTTTTATAGAAAAATTGAACCGACTTCTAAAAGTACGCTAAAAAGTGAAAAATAACTATTTATTTTTACATGAAATTGAAATTTTTGACGTCGGCGCCAAACTAAAACCTGACAAAATGTGATTCGCTTAAACAGATTAAAATACTTTATTTGCAATTGCTTTCTTACCATAATTTGTATATATTAGTAGTTATTTATTTCATTCAGAAATAATTTGGGTCAGAAATTATTTGAACTAAGTACTAATCGAGATTAGTGTTCAACAATGACTCCAAGGTGGCAAAAAAGTACCCATTTTATCCATAATCGTAAATCACCCTAAAATGAACTATTAAAAATTCTATGATTCTTAGAGTTTTCCAAATACCAATGAAATTGTGTCAAACAAATATTTAATCTGTCATAGTATATCCAATATCTTAAATTTCAAATTAATTTTAGATTGGTAATATAGGCCCCAAAACTAATATCGATATTTAAAGAATTTGAGACGTAAATTTCTTAGCCCGATATATTTTATATTGCATATTGAGTTTATATTTGCCCCAAAAACCCAGCAATATCAAGTTTAGATAAAATCGGAAAATGCAAAATTTTAATCCCTCATATTGTATCTTATGAACCCAATAGTTGTAAAAAATTAACTTCATATTCGTAATACACCACTCCAAAACCCCCAAATACCGAATCTGAAAAAATGCGAATAAGGTAAAATTTTCAACCCATCATATTGAATTAAAAAAAAAAAATTTAACGTCTTAATCTAATCTAAATCTAAACCATTCAAAGCTCCCTAGTACCAATTTTAGATGAAATCCAGAAATTAAGAATTTCTAAACGGTCATATTGTATCTGACATATTAGATTTTCTTAAAATAATTTTATATTCGTTATTTACATCCTTAAAAACGATTCAGTTCCACATTTGAATAAAATCGAAAAATGTAAAACTTTTAGTCAGTTAGATTGCATTAGCCATATTGAATCCTGAAAAAATACTATTAAATTCATAATTTACACCCTCAAGAACCCTCTATATTAGTTTTGGAGAAAGTCGAAAAATGTAAAATTTTAAGAACACTATACTGAATCTGCCAGATTGAGTTTTTCAAAAAATATTTTAATTTCGTAATTAACACTAAAAAAAATCCCCCAAAGATGTAGCATCTTTAATCCGCCATCATAGATCCGACATATTTAATTTTTTTTTAAATAATAGATTCGGAATGTGCTATCCCAACAACTCCCCCATGTCAATTTTTAAAAATATCGGACAAAATTAATTTTTTATCCACCATTTTGGATACGCCATATTGAATTTTTTAAAAATAATTTTAGATTCATCCTATGCGACCCCGAAAACTTCCCCGTACCACTTTTGGAGAAAATCGGACAAAATTGATTTTTGTCCACCATATTGGACCCGCCATATTGAATTTTTTAAAAATATTCTGAATTCGTTATGTGCGACCTCGAAAACGCCCCCGTACTAATTTTGGAGAAAATCAGACAAAATAAAAAATTTTTGTCCGCCATATTGAATCCGTCATTTTGTATTTTTTTAAAATAATTTCCGATTCGTTATATAAGACCCCGAAAACGCCTCCATACCAATTTTGGAGAAAATCGGACAAAATAAAAAATTTTTGTCCGCCCTATTGAATCCGCCATTTTGTATTTTTTAAAAATAATTTCAGATTCGTTATGTGAGACCTTGAAAACGCCTCCATACCAATTTTGGAGAAAATCGGACAAAATTAAATTTTTTTGTCCGCCATATTGGATCCGCCATTATGAATTTTTTAAAAATAATTTCAGATTCGTTGGGTACAACCCCGAAAATTTCTCCACACCAATTTTGGAAAAAATGGGAAAAAATTATTTTTTTGGCCGCCATATTGTAAACGCCATCTTGGATTTTACTGCACCAATTTCATCTAAAAAAATATGGGACCACCGTAACAACTTTCTGAACGAAACGCAAAAAATTTCATTCAAATCGGTGCAGCCGTTCCGGAGTATTCGATGTACATACATAAAAAAATACATAGTCAACGAATTGAGAACCTCCGTCTTTTAGAAGTAGGTTAAAAAAGCCACAAATATAAAATATTATTTTGTAAAGAAATTACGGGATGTCACATATTACATGGTTTACGAATGCCGCCACCAAAATGACGCGCTCTTGTGTTAAAACTCGACCTTGTAAACGAGACAGCACTGTTGCCAGTTTTAAGAATACACAACGTATGATGTGCAAAAATTAATAAACATTAAAAATCGTTGGATGTCACATAAAATAAGATGCGAAATCTCTGGATATACTAAAACGAACTCTCGTGCGCGCCATCTGGGAAATAAACGCTAGAAACAAATAAACAGTTACATTTTAAAAATCCTATTTTGTAACATCCTCTTGAAAATTGTTCTATACACTCCCTTCAACTGATCACGATGATTTAACATAGAAAACGTAACTACATCCAATTTTGGATGTCATAGCGTTAGTGGATGTCAGAAGGATAGGACAAATTTTACTAAATGATGTCACAAGGATGTCTGGATATCTATATATATATATATATATATATATATATATATATATATATATATATATATATATATATATATATATGCTTAATAGCAACTTTCCAAAGGTTAAATGGTAAAATTTAATTTGAATTTTAAATGGCTGTTAATATTTAATATTGCTGCCCCTCATTAACAATATGCAAACCCTGTTATTAGCTATGGTAACCGTATCTATCCTAAACACATTCTAAAGAACCATAATCCAAATTGATATAATCATAAACTTTCGTGTTACAGGGCCATTGTCATTACTTTTACCGTTATTAATAGCTTTGGTCCGTTAGCGGACCCAGAAAATCAGTAATCCATCATACTATACCGAACCGTATCTTCAAAAGTGACAGGTAACATGTTACCTGCCCGAATTTCGGTATTTTACATTTTACTAAACCGGATCTTTCGGACTGTAAACTGATCCAGGTAAAAAGAACGGGTCTTTCAAGTCCGACCCACCTCTACAGCCTACAGCAATGTTCTGGATAATCTAAGGGCGCACGCCGATAACGAGGTGAACTCGATACGAATCATTTTTCTGTTTATTTTAATTTTAAATGGAATTTTAACTTCAATTTGTGTTTATACATTTATGCATGCAGTGAGAGTTTCGAGCATAGACTTCCGTAAAATAATAAAAGTGCGTGTTTAGAATATACTAGACAGCGCGACCATTCCCACATTTACTGTCCTCGATTCATTGGCATGAGCAGCTTAGAGCTGTCCAGGTACAAAAAACTTTCGCTATATTCAAGTAGTGCATTATGCCTCGGCGCTTGTCAGATCTGCTTTCCCCTTACCCCTCAAGCACCAAAAAAAAAAAATATTTGGTGTATAAAGCCTTAACAGCTATCAGTTATCATTTTTAGATGCTATTTTTGGGTAAAAAACATTTTATACATGAAATGGAGACACAAAAATAAGATTATTTCACAAGATATCGGACTTACGTTCATAGTTCTTTTAACGAATTGCGAAATATTTATGGCCGAAAATGTCATGACACCAGACAAAATTCAAAACTAATAAGTAATAATGTAATATTTTTACCTTTTTGTCTTTAATATGTTTCGCTATGTATATTAAAAACACAAATTCCGCAAAAAAAAAATAGTTTGTAGGTTATTTACTGTTCAAATTAACACTTTAATCGCTTTATTCAGATTTGCTCGAAGCTACTCAGGGTTTGATGCACCCGAGCTTAAAAGTCTTGAATCGAGGGCAGTAATTGTGAGAAAGAAAGAAAAGTGGAAGCTAGATCCGGGCGATACATATCGATACTTCAATGTATCGATACTCATAGCATTGATGTTTGATATTTTGTATCAATATAGACTCATACTGCAAATCGTAGGTATCGATACATTTATATAAATATTGTATCGTTTCCTTGTAATCAGATCCGACTTCACTGCGACTATCAATGATGTTCGTCAAACGGTCCGCAACTGTGTTTTTCGAACTTTGAATGCACCCAAATATTTATTTTGGTGAATTTCGGTAGAGCGGTACAGATGTACTTTATCACTTTTTAATTGTGTAACAAAGAAGAGGACAGGGATACACTCGAATGTCTTTATGCCGGAATAACCGCGCGAATTTACAGTACTAACCAGCTAACCTTTATTATTCTGTGATTTGCAGTCCAATACAGGGCTCACTTATCTATGTTTGCAAGGCTTTAGTTACAAGAATAAATATATGAAATATGCTGAATGTATCGATATTTAGAATATCGATATTTTTATACCAATATATCGGCATATCAATATTTTTTTATTCGATACGATTCGATACACTTGGAGATATCGCCCAGTCCTAGTGGAAGCCGAATAGGGCTCTAGATGAAGCATAGAACCATACATAGTTTATTTTTCGCCCTTGGGTTCTGTGCTTCACCTATTAGAAACACAAACAACACAGCTCTTACTATTCTTTCTCTCTTACTATTCTTTCTCTCTCGTACTGTGGGAACAGCCAACATTGGACGCGCAATCTAATGTATAGAATTTTGAACAATTACGTCAAAACCTAAAAGGAAGGTATTGTTCTTTTGTTCTATTGTTTTTAAAACGCCCATAAGACGTCTTATTTATGTCCTAAGATGTTCAGACATAATTTGGACATAAAAAGGATTTCCATAAGACATCGAGTGCTGTATGGGTAGTTTACCATCAAGTTGCATACAACTTTTGTTGAAATGAAATATATTAAATTGTACATAGCAAAAATTTGAAGCTGGTAGTGTTAATGGTATTCTTATAGATTTCATCATATTTAGAATTTTAAGCCAGAAGGATGTTTAAAAAGTATTAGCGCTTGAACTTATTACCATAGCTCTTTTTTTACGATATACTGATTTAATTTAGATTCTTACGAAGATATTTACATTAAACTAAAAATTATAATATACAGTTATTCTGAATCGAGTGAAACTACTGAAAATTCCTTCATAATTGGTACTAATTCTAACCAATATTTCAGGTTGTAACTAATAATAACGGCCAAGATATACGAATAATCACCAATCCTTTGAACATGAACTATGTAGATCCAGATGACGCTTTAGCAACCAGTTTTACTAATCCCAACCATATTGAGTTACCAAGCCGACCACCAGTTAGCTTCAGTAATTCGACAGTCAACGAAGGGAGCTCGAACGGGAGAAGTATTGATAGCACTACTTATTGTCGGAACAAGCGAGATATTCCAAGCGCAGGGGGCAGGATGAGCAATGTTGAAGTTGAGAATGGGGAGTTGATTGGATGGTAAGAATAATTTATTTATATTTTTGAACAATAAGGTGAATTTTATTGAAACATAAACGAGTTTTAATACATTTTGAACCGCATTCTTTCAGGAATAAGCCAACTCCACCCCCACCTCTGCCTCCACATGCAGTTCCTCTACCAACCAAAAAATCTCCGCCTACTATCGAAGACTACCGACCACCAGTACCTCCACATAGAAATCTTCCTTCTACATCAACTGCCGAGTCTCCGATACCTCCAGCTGTGTCCACGCCAAAAAGACACCATCACCACCATCATCACCAAAGGTCTGGCTTAAACAAATGTTAAGGACTTTATTTTATATTATGTAGCAAATTATTTTCAGAAATGGTAGTAGAACTAGCGAAAAACTCCTTCAACAAGCCATGGAGACAGCATCTGATGGAAGTAGACCAGGTAGCGGTTTACGGGAACGAGTTCTTGACGACACCGAAGACAAAGAGCAGCACGTTTTCGAATTCGACGACGAACCACAAGTAAAGAAAGAAACTGGAGATAAAATAGAGTTTGTGCAGTATCCGAGGTCGCCCAATGCAAAATGTAAATTTTTTTTTTTGCCTTAAAAAGCATTTTATCGGTTTTATTACGATAATAAAATAAAAGTTTAGGGTTACACTAATTGATAGATTTTGTGGTTTAAATCTAGTTTATTTACAACTGTAATCGATTTTAACAGCTTGTTACTTAAACCAATATCTAACATTAATTATCACTTGCATGAGAAATTATAAACTCTGATTTCAATAACGAAATATTGAAATTGATAAAGAAGCTTAAGAAATCTCTCCCTAAGTGTAACAGAATATTCTGTCAACTAATAATTATAGAATGCTAATTGTACAACCTGGGATTCATAAAATGAAAATGTTTTCAGCCAATCGAAATAGTGCTGAAGTTAAACGAGCCACAATAGTCGGAAATCCGATGTTTAGCGCGAACGACGACCACAACGACAACAACACGAAAGCGGTGACGGGAGTAACTCCAGCTGAGCTCCCAGGCTTGGACGATTTACAGCTGGATATGGATTACGATCAAATCATGCATTATTTTGAAAATTTAAAGGTCAGTTTATTATAGTTCTAAATTTTTCTTCTATTGACATGTATATTTATTTATTTATTTCATACAGCATCAACAGCCGAAGCCACTTACAGATACCATTCAGTTAATATATGCATTATCTAATAATTTGTTATTTATAATTTTCTTAAACTTATTTAAGTTAATTAATCCTATATCTATGTCTGAAGCATACAAATTATACATATTGTACATTGGACTGCTCCTATACAAATTTGTCCTTGGAAAATTCAAATAGAATGTCGATCTGTTTCGACTGCTTTGCCTCTGAATTGCAAAAGGCAATTGTGAAAGAATATCCGGAGCATCAATTGCGCCCTTGATAATCTTAAATAGAGTGCAAAGACATTCTTCTAAAGATATTCAGTAAGTATGCCTGGTCACATCCTCTTTCTGGGTAATATCCGTATTTTTTATAAAATATTTATTTTAAAAATTTTCTATGAACTTTTTTAATAAGTTCTTTCCAGATATTGTTATATGGTGACCATACAAAGCTACCATATTCAAGTACAGGAGCAACCAGCGCATCAAACAGTCTAAAACTAACGTCAATATACAAATATTTAGAGTTTCTGACGACAAAACCCATTGTTTTTGTCCCTTCTGGACCATCGTAACAATATGATCAGAGAAAGATAGAGTCGGATCAAAGATTACTCCTAAATCACGCTGGCTGCTTACTCGCTTAAGTTTATTATTCCCAATTTTATAATTATATGGGATAATGCGTCAATTCAAGGTAAAAAACATACAGGAATACTTACTAACATTTAATTTAAAACCATTAGTATCACACCAGTCTGCTATATCACAGAAGTCAGATTGCAACGTATCACAGTCGGTTTCAGAGTAAATCTCTAGAAACAGTTTAAAATCATCGGCAAATAACAAAGCTTCAAATGTTTCAGAGATATTTGTAATACCATTTATTGCTATTATAAAAAGTAATGATCCCAAATTGGAGCCCTGTGGAATTCCTGACGTACTGGTGTAGGTTACAGATTTATACCCTTTAATTTCAACATAGTGTTCACGGTTACACAAGTATGATTTCAAGACGCTGACATAAATTTGAGGCACATCAATGTCAATTAAAGTTTTTAAAATTTAACAGTGTCTTACTGTGTCAAATGCTTTCTCCATATCAGTGTATATAATATCCACCTGTGATTTTCTTTTAAGTGACTCATGAATATATTGACAAAAGATGCCAATATTGCAGAAATCCATGCTGCCGGACAGATAAACTTGATGCCACCAGTGTATAAATACTTTCAAAAAGAACTGTCTCAAATACCTTAGAAACTGCACACAAAATACTAATTGGCCTGTAATTTTTAATATTTGTCTTGGATACACTCTTAAAAATAAGGACAACTTTACTCGTTTCCCACTTAACTGAAGTCTGTAGCCTAACATTAAAAATTACATTTAACGGCTCCAAAATAAAATCTTTACATCCCTTCAATATATATGCAGGTATACCATCAGGGCCTATTGCCTTATTTCCTTTAAGCTTTCCAATAGCCATAGCTATTTCTGAATTAGCAATAATAATTTCGCAAAAGTATGTCTTCTTTTCACTTTTAGTACTAGAACACATACCATCACATACAAAAACAGAACTAAAAAAAGAAGCGAAACCGTCAACAATATTCATTTCATCAAATAGATCATGACTTTCCTTTTGAGTCTTGAGAAAAGCCCAAAAATTTTTTGGATTATACTCTAAACTATTTTGAATATTCTCCAAGTAAATACTATAGGTCATCTTAATCTTCTGTTTTAGGTCCCTTCTAGTATGATCATATTTACATTTAAAATATAGAGATTTGGTTATTCTGTATTTAATATTATATTTTCCCTTTAATTTGATTGTCCGGATTATATTTTTAGTAAACCAAATTGGATACTTTTTATTGCTGGATAGTGACTTTGGTACACTTTGATCAAAAATACTATTTATAATTTCATAAAATATGGTTACAGCGAGATTTACATCCGTAATATTTTTTAATGAATTCCAGCGTTGGTCTTTAAAAAGATTTTACATTTTAGTGAAATCAGCTTTTCTAAAATTATAATTACACATAAGTGCTCTATTACATTCTCGATGACGGGGGTATATTTTAGGAATTGACACAAGCAGCCCAGGATGATGCAGATCTTCAGGAACCAATGGATCGTCGTCATCGTCCACAACACTGTCGGAGTTACATATAATTGAATCCAAAATTACTTCATTTTTATTACGGATTGTATTAAGTTGTTGCAGATTATTGAAAGCTAAGAAACCTTTTAGATTTACCAAAATCTCTCCGGAAAACATAACATCCACATAATGTGAAGTTATCAATCTATTACTAATAAAAAAATACACAGTACGTAATTTTGTTTTCCAGGAATCAAACGCCTGAGTAGAAGAGATCATTGCAAAGATCCGAGACATCCTGCTGTCGTTCAGCGAACAGTATAGAGCGAGCGCCCTCAACGGTAATTTACCGAATCCCGATCCCGTACGTTATCGTAATGTCAACCAAAGCTTTGACTTCTTTTTCGATCATGTGAGCGAATCTTACGCTTAGGGCGAGTTGCTTGTAAATCAGTTAAGCTAACTAACCGTTAGTTAGCCTAACTGTACTGCAACGTTGCTTCTGGAACATATAGGGTCAATTACGGTATCCGAAAATGGCAAGCTTTAGCTGTATTTAATTGTACATTTTTATGGAGTTAAGATACGAAAAATATGAATGTTTGTAGGAATGTTGGTGTCGTTGACTTTATGATAGAAACATTAGTTGCTTTTGGGCCATATTACAAGTTTATTTTAAATAGAGGTTGTGATAAATGTTAAACTATTAGATATTTTAAAATTTTGAGACTTGAAAGTATAGTGGAACTGTTAAAACATAATAATGGTTGTAAATCCTTAATCCCAAAAAAAACTAGTTCTTCCAATTAATTTTAATACATACTAACTTATTTGCTTATATAACATACTTTGTAATATGGCTCCATGCTGTGTAGACCATTAGTGGCATTATTTTTAATTTTCGTGTCTTAGACTTTCACAAATAAAAAATGTACATATTCATCATGTATACCCATTAAGAAAAACTCATTTATGGTACAGCAATACGCAAGACTGAATGTATTATCTGCTAATAACTAACATTTTTATCATTTACTCTCATACCGTTATAATGACGTTATTTTTTTTAAGAATAGGGAAATTTTAGGAAAAATAAACGACAGAATAAGAGGAAATAAGTAATCAAAGGAATATTCATAACATTGCTGGTATGATGTTGGACAAATGCAAGAAAAAGGTTTTGTGGAATAATGTTCCTAGAAAATGGTAGATACATGTTTTTCAGTCGATTATTTTTCCCGAAAACTGTCTAATTTTTATCTTATATAATCTATATTATTGTATAGACGTAGAAAAATATTTATTATATTAATTAAAATAATATATGTACTCTTACAAAGAAAAAGTTCAGTAAACCGGGTATACTAGCTGATGTATCTAAAGGCCATCTATAATCAGGATTTTTGCAGTGATCAATAAATTAACTGAAGTAAAAAAATTGTCTAGTCAAGATATAACTATAAGCTTTATTTAAATTTAAATAAACGTGCATTTTTATTGCTGTGTGTAATTATATAAATGTAACTCTAGAGCCATAATAATTTTTAAGGAAAAAAGAAACAGTATATATTAGTTAGTCCGGTGATAAAATCTGTAAATTAACATCTGGAAGGAGTAGAGCTGTTAAGGAATGGTCATACTCTATCTACGTGTTAAGAAAAATGGATACAGCGTTTTGTGTATAAATTTGAAAAGAAAATAATTTGCACAAGTGATTACACAACTTATATAAAAAATATAAAAATTTATGATTTAGAGATTATGCCACTACACAATTTTTGTTTCTCTATTTTGTGAGAATTATTGTTTTTCTTCACAAGTAAGAAAGTCTTCGGTCAGTACGTTGATATCTATAGCTTCAAGCCGAATTGAAAGAGAAGCGACTTTAAAACAAATCTTAAACCTATCTGTTTATTTGGACGACTTGAATATGAGTCGAGAATCAATTTCAAGCCACTTTCAGATCCTTTATTTCGCATGCTCAATAAATATTATTTGTGGAATATTTTAAAGAAGTTGTCTTACATACTGTACATAAGTTTAAAGTAAGAACAGCTTTCGTAATTTTCATAATAAACAAAAATAAATAATTTGTCCTTAACCAACACCGTTCTAGCATCCAGAATTAAAATCCGGCTTGAACCTTTTATATCGCATTTTGAAGTCGCTTTTAGTAAAGTCAACCCAATTTCATTTAAAGTGTGACTTGATCGAGTTAATTCGAATGGCTTTCAACCGCGTTTATTTAACTTTTTTCAAGTGGCTTTTCAAAGCGGCTTAAACACAAACTGACTTCAAGTCATCAATGTATGTGTAAACGTACTCATATCAATGATTTGAAGTCGGTTTTTAAAAGTCCTTTGAAAAAAGACAAATAAATGCGCTTGAAAACGACATTACTAACTTAAAAATGAAATGGAGTTAACTCTACCAAAGTCACTTCAAAATGCGATATAAACGGTTTAAGCTGGATTATTTATGGTATCTTTAAATCGGTGATTGTCGGGAAATATGTATTTGACATTTCATAGTTTTTTGTTGTTAAGGTTACAAACCAAATATTTACTTAATTTTGTATACGACGTTTGTCCCAAAAGTATCGAGCCTACGTTCATATCTCCACATTGGTGTTATTCTTTATCATCCGGTGAGTCACATCCTTCAAAGTAGTCCTTATTTAATTGAATAACACGTTCCTAGCAGTGTTTCCACTTCCTGAAGCAGTCCTGGAAGTCATTTTTTGGAATTGCCTTCACTGCATTCATCGCATTAGTTTCAATCGTATCTTTGTCATCGAACCGGTGTCCTTTCAGCGGCATTTTTAATCTGGGGTACCTATTGGCTACATTTTCATCATTAGAAGCCATTTCCAAGTGGTCCTGAGCGATTTCAAAGCGAAGGTTCTTCTACTCTGCCGTTAGCAATTTTAAGATGAATTTCGCACACACGCGAGCCATTGCGGTTAAAATTCTCCAAACAGTAGTTTTTGGTATTCCAAGATCACTTTCTAGTTCGCGTACAGTCAACCGACGATCTCCTTCAATTGCAAGTCGCACACGCTCGACATTTACTGGTGTTATTGCGCTCGAAGGTCGGCCAGAGCGAGAATCACTGTCAACTGACGTGCGGCCATCTTTAAACCGCTTGTACCACTCTTTTATTCTTGCTTTACTCATACACTCCTCTCTAAATGACTTATTCATCATATTAATTGTTTCCGAGCAAGTTTTTCCAAGATTAAAGCAAATTCATTGATCTAATTTTTTTACAGTAACAAAATGCGACGAACGAAAAAAAGACACTGTAAACAAACGCACAACCATTCACGACCTAACACGTCCAGTTGGTAACTGCGCACACCAACGAATCCGTGAAGACTTACTGGTGACGCCCATGCCCCATAGAGGTCGCTCGGAAGTTTTGACGCGGAAATATGAATGCAGGCCCGATACTTTTGGGACAAACCTCGTGTTATAAAAATTAAGGAAGCTGTTACATTAAATTCATAAATATAAAAGTAAGTATATAGACTGCCGATCCTATAAAAGAATGTTGACTTATGGTTTGAAAGAGATAGAACGTTTTTGATAAGTATTACTTCTCTTTCTAATGGCGATGAAAAATACCCAATGACTCCTGGAATATCGTGCTTAGCTCCGCCCATAGAAAGAAAGGTATTACTCATCGAAAACACTTCATCTCATTCTAAGGGCGAGTCATCGTTCTTCTATAGGATCCGCAGTCTATATACTTACTTTTATGTATATGATTAAGTTCAATTTATTTACAGTATGAGTTACAAATGCATCAATATATTTCAGAAGTGGTATTTATTGAGGTTAGTTCAGGTTAGTCAATATATTTCAGAAGAGGTATTTACTGAGGTTAGGTCCACACGCATGCGAAATAACAGATTTGAAAGTATCTGGAAATTGATTTCAACCCAGATAATAAATGGACATATTAAAGATTTGTTTTAAAGCCGCTTCACTTTCAGTTCGGCTTGAAGCCATCGATACAAACATACTGGATGACACTTCCTCATAAGTATGGTCTTTTAAAAAAACTAATGTAATTTAAATTTAGCCCAGAAAATTAGATTTTCTGGATGTTTTCTTTATTGGCGTATTTTCCACATAGACAGGGCCGGATTTACGTAAGGTCACTCAGGGCGCTGGCATATTTGTTGTTCAATAAATTATCTTTTGATAATTTGAGATTCTTTTAAAGTTTATTTGAAGAGTTTTGATGTGTGTTCCATAATCACGTAGAGGAGGTGTCCTAATTTTGTTTTCCAGTTTCATCTCGCGTGTATTTTTGGGTTAAATGAAAACACGTATTTAAAAATTGATCAAAATGCAAATTATTTTTTTTTTATATACGGTGTTTGTGGAAAAGCCTGAACCGTGTGAAAAATTTGTTTATTCCTTTTTTAAAAAATTATTTTAGTAGTTTATTTTTGCAGCAATATACACCAAAAAATAACCTAAAATATCACATTTGCTTCAATCTGTAAATGTCATTTAAAAATTTTCAATCGTCCGGAAATAGCATTATTTGTCCAAATATATACAAACCTCATAAGAAAAAATTATTTATGATTCTATAGATGTTCTAAATCCAAAGTTTGGTTCAAAAATTTTAACTTTTATTTTTTTCCCATATTTTGCCAAAAAAAGTGTTTTTTTCAGTATATATTTCCCTAAATTTCAAATACGAGAACAAATAACGGATTATGTCAGTTTGTGTAATTTGTAAATAATGCAATTGTTTTCTAAGTCTATGATGACTTTATTGAAGTTTGGAAATAAGCTTAATTAAGGAACATTTTGTTAAAAAAGTGAATTTTACGTACATAACTTGAACTAAACTTCAAATGAGTGGTATTTTCTAGCGTATTTCCTCATTATAACCGAGAAATAAACTTTTTTGCGCTTTTAATCTGAAATTCTAGAGAAATGTACAGGGTATCCCAAATTCGATACTTTCATAGGATTTCTCGTTAACTAGAAAAGTTAGTATAAAAGTAATGTATCGTTCAAGAGCTGTTTTTTAGGAAAACTAAAATGCCCCAAACGGAACTTAAAAATTTTCTTTTGTTTTGAAGATACAGGTTAAAATTCAAAAGTGAACAATTTTTATAATGGCCTGTAACGTTCTTATTTGAAAATATATTACAACATGTTAAACGACTTATTTTTATAATATTTTAAGCATAATCTATCGATATAATCACAACTTAATTACGAGGTGTGGTTAAACAGTTATTCATCCCAATATGGTACACCTTATAAATTTTTAAATTATAAGCCAGAGTTTTTAATTATATCTATAACAATATACCACACTCTATGTCAAAATGAAAAGCCAAACCTTTTTCATTAAAAATCGTAATAAGATATGAATAAAACACAAAAGAAGGTTGACTAAAATATGGTATTATGATACTTATATTTAAATATAAGAAATACAGTTACTATTTATTTAATGACAAGACGATGACAAAACAATATTTAAAACACAAGAACATCTTTTTCCTTTTTCAAGACAAATTCAAATTATCTGAAAATATATTGTTAAGTTTAAATATAACACTTTATTTTGTTTTTTATTCATGACTAACAACGAGTTTTATGGCGAAATCACAAAATCCAGCTTGTCTTTTCATTTTGACATAGAGCATGGTATATTGTTATACATAATTAAAAAATCTACCTTATTATCTAAAAATATATAGGGTGTCCCATTTGAAAGAGCCAAATTGGGATGGATAACTTTTTAACCACACAGTGTTTTTTCAAAATATGGAAAAAAATAATAGTTAAAATTTGTGTACCAAACTTTGGGTTTGAAATATCCATAGAAATCAAATAACTTTTTCTTTTGACGTTTGTTTATATTTGTACACATAATGACATTATCGGAAGTCTGAAATTTTAAATGACATTTGCGGTTTAAAACAAATGCGATATGACAAATATTTTAGGTTATTTTTTGGTTTCCTATTATAGGCGTGGGTTCATTTCAGTGTCCAGGCAGTTTCACGTCTGATCATTGAAGTAAACCGGCACCAGGCTTGGTTAGTACTTGGATGAACCCACGTTAAACTGTAGGTTGTTCAGTCACCAAATAATCCAAACAAAAACAAGATTTATAATTAATTATGCAAAAACTACAAAAATCATTTTTTAAGATCTAGAAGAATGAAAAAACTTCCACATGATGCAGACTTTGTCGCTGACATTGTATATGTAGTACACACAATATATGGTTCCTCATTCAAGTAAAATGTTTTCTTTTTCAATATGTGTAGATTTTACTAACAATGTACTTGTTTTCCTTGTGTTCCGTACACTTTGCAGAAGATAAAATATCTTGAAGATTGGTAGTTTTTATTAACAATCGAACGGAAAATGCAATATTTTATCTCTTGTGAAAATTTTTGTATAAATTTATCATTTTGTAAATTTTTGTAAATTTATTATGTACATAGTATAGAAACCTACGTGTATTTTGCCTGACTGATACTACCTTATGTTTTCTAGATTTTTTTTTGTGAATATGAATGTTATATTAGTATTTTATTAGCTTACACGCACTCGTATATTTTGTTTAGTGTTAACTAAAGTCCTAGTTTTAATATAAGAATGTTTATTTTTAACTTTCTTAGTAACTAAGAACGTTGTAAATACAAATATAGACTGCTTGAGTTAAAATATAAATCATTACAAGTACATATTATATTTAAGTAAATATGTACTTAGTACATATTAAGCTTAAAAATATGATTAAAAAATATCTTATAAGGTCATCCCTTCTAGTCTCCATTTAGCTTAAGAAAGATGTGTTTTTCAAAATAAGGAATGTGACACTAAATGTTTAGAGCTTTAAGAAGATAACTTTCAATTATACACGCTCCAATGTCTTACGGGTCTTTACTAACACTTAATCTTTAAATTTATATTAACCAGTATTGCCCTTTATAGAGTACTCTTTTAGAAAAAGTAAGAATTTATAGTATTTTTTGGCAGGGGAGCATAATTATGTCAATTATAAGTATTACAGGCAAAACGTTAACTTTGTTGTTATATTTAATAAATTGCCAAGAAATGTATAAGTTATATTTCCAAAAACTTTAGGAAATTTATTGCTCTCTGCTCTCCTCTGTTTGACAGTATCGCGTTTTGAAAATATTAAAATAATAACAACTTATAAAATGTTTTTAAAAGTTATATTATGAAATTAATAAGAATTTCTGTCAAATTTCTAACCTTTCTACGTGACATATGTCCACTCTTTGCTTAACAGTATTATGTCGACAGTTTGAAAATTGAAAATTTCTGAAAAAAAAAAATGTTTGGAAAATAAATAAGATATAAAATTGAAAACAATAAGGTCTAATAATCCCATAGATATAAAAGTTAATTATATAGATTGCTGATATTATAGAAGCAAGTTGGCTCACGCTTAGAAAGAGACAGAGCGTTTGCGATAAGTAGTAACTCTTGCTAATGGCGGTCAGGTGACAGTGGTATCAAATGACGTTTGGCGTTTCGTGTTTAGCTCCGCCATTAGAGAGGTACTATTCATCGAAAACGCTCTCTCTTTTTAAGTGTTAGGCACTTTGTTTCTATGAATGTCTATGAATAATCCGTGTTGGCCGAAAATTGAAGAGAAAGGGAAAGAGAAATTTTGTTTTGGCGTCTTTTATAAGGCGGTGTTGCCCAATTCCTCATCCTTCATAACAGAGTTTAAAAAAGTATCAAGATCTTTACAAAACTTCCCAAAGAAATAATCGTTCGCAATTTTAAACATTTTATTATATTTTGCTTAGTTTTATGATTCCCCAAAAGGCCAAAAGGTATTATGATTTTCTCTCGTATCTTTTTCGTTATATCACAGATTTATTTTGTACTAAAATACTCTTAAGCCCCCTATACATGTTAACCGAGTTTGGCAAATGTCAACATCCATAAGTTGGCCGTGTTCTATATACCGTGAGCCATGTATGATGGGCGTCGTTGTGGCTTATTTATGATTTGAACGTTTTTAATACACCAGACACTCTGAGTAAGCTAACGTGTGGACAAGATTGACCCAACGCACGCAAGTACCTTTGATTTCGACATTAACACAGCGCCGAGTTATTACCAATAACAGTGAGTTACGGTCAGACTAACTGACCTGGCCCAATATGTATAGGGGACTTTACAATAAACCTGATATTGCAAAAGTATCTTTTATAAAACAAGCTTGTAAATGTATATAAAAATGTTATTTGTTAATATATTTAGAAAAAACTCTCTACCAAACAGATATTATGCTTGAAAAGATACTTGAAGGTGCATATATTCTTTCACTCAGTTGAAATACACTACAAGTTTCTGACTGAAAGTCAATGTAAGCATTCTTAAAATATAGTTATACTCATGCTCGTTACAACTTCTTCCTGCGGCTGAAAATATACTAGTCAAGATATATTTTGTCGAAAAAAAAATCACTTAGATCAAATCTTCAAAGCTTTTTCTATGTATAAATATTTCTATTTAACATGATTAACATTCCTTCTGTCTTATAGTTATTAGTTTTTTTATGTGCACTCCTGTTTTTGTTAATAAACAATGTGGTGTGAGGACATATCAAAGAAAAATAATTACGAAACGGTGTGACAGAACAAGGAAACATCCAGAGATATTTTTTAAATTTAATTTATGCCGGATGACTTTCCAATTACACATTCCACTGTGTTGCAACTTGTAATTTTTTATAATTTTGGAATTAAACGTTTCTTCTAGTTTGAATACCGAATCTTTAGCAATCTTCACTAACATATTAGAGATATGTTACTCAGAGATAAATGTAACTTGTGACAGGTACATCATCGAAAAGGTACTATTTCAGTTTAAAAATTAATTGATCCGATATTTTGAAAACAAATGTTTTCTGTATAAAGGATTAAGTACATAAATGTCTGGCAAAACTAGAAGTCATGTTGATAAAATTATATATATGTGCAGTTTGCAACAAAGTGGTGGAATACTCATCTGTAATTTTAGTTAATTTTGCTTTTATTTTATAAAGCGTTGTTGTAAAAGTAGAACTTTTTGTTGCCTCTAAAATTGTAACGATTCCTTAAATAAGTCGGTGTAACACTGAGTAAACTGATATAAATGTACAAGTACAATATTATAAGTTACCACATGAAATCAGTAAAATAAAGTAATATTTGTAATTGGACCAGTTGTTTTATTTTTTCGAAATCTATTCGATTCTCCATGGTTCCTTTTTATTAGTAGATTTAGAAGAATTTCATACAATTGTTGTTTCTAATGTAATTATTTGGATTACTGGAATCACCGAATATTTTGACGGTCGCAAATGGTTTTCCCAAAAAAAAATATTTTTCATTTTCACTCGTCACTTTTCAAGTATTTTTCCACCAACATCAGGGCTATTCTTTTGAATCATTGGCTATATTCTTTTGAGTAATTATCAATTGATCAAAGAGAACAAAGTGAAACTGATAACTTCATGTTCTTTTGAATATGCATTTACTTGTCATTGGGCTGAAGTGATCATGATTACTTCAAGTGATAGAAGTGAAACTGATAATGACTCAAAAGAATAGCCTTATCAGTTACACTTTTTTCACTTTGATAATTCTTCTAAAGAATACAGCCAATATTTCTTCTTGCTTGATATGGCGTTGCTGGTAGGCAATTGCCAGTACGATTTGGAGGCGACCCCAGGGTTTGTTTGGCTCTTGACCACACCAGTTCCCCTGACTTGTGCTAAAAAAACGGTTTAAAATTATACAAAGTACGGTGAATGATGACTAATATGAAGAAGCTATTTGGGTATCTGGGCTGCGATTCTATAAAAGTAAAGAGAATGTCATAATAAGGATCTTCCATCTTTATTCGATCTGCAGTAACACATAAGTGTGTCATTGTCCTAAAAGAGATAAAGAAAGGGAATGTCGAAAAATATGCTTACAAAATCAGGGCAAAGTTCTTTGATAGTTTTTAGACATTCACAAACATAGGTAGTGTGAATAAGAATCTATAACACAAAAACACAGTTATTATATACATGAATCGATCAAATTGAGTATTTCATAGATTTATTTTATTTATATTAAGAAAAGTTATAATTAATTTAATAATTTTCTTCTTAGGATTCGACAAAAATGTAAAAATCGTAATAGGTGTTTCAAAATTGAGATTTTTTAGCTTTTGCTCACAATATTTTGATCAAATGTAGCGAAAAATAGGCGAAAAAGAAATTTAACTTACATTGTTGCCAGATATTTTACGATCATTATCTTGCACTTGTTCTAAAATCATATTTCAAATAAAGGACAAAATGATTTTTGAAACGGGATCAACAGAAACAAAATTATCGGTAATGTCACAAGGGTTAGTTCAAGTTTGCCATGTACTACAATTTGCAGGTTTGAATTTTATTCACCGATTTCAAAAAATAAAACGACAAGCACACTACAGGCATTTTTTGTCTGATAGCTCAAGGCAATCTGTCTGTCATCCATTGTACTTTTTGAAATCCGTGTAGTTCCAATGGATTCCTTTCCTTTCGTTCTGTCTGTTCTACTCACCTAACTTTCTTGTTCAGAGGTTCACTACACACAAGCGAAGGATTTTCTGTGACCTCTTGCTTGTCAGCATCCAGCCAAGACACGAACTTGACATATAAACCTGGACTGATCATGCATAATACCTCACTTATAGGCTGTATCTGTTTTATGCATTTTATTACATTTTATGTAACGTTTTACTGAAAATTTCAAACAGGAACGTGAACGTTAAGGTGTTTTTTGGTATTTTAAAAAATGTCATTCTTCATCGTAAGACATGCAAATACCTCATCTGGTAAATTGGAGTTTATTTAATTGGTAAGTTAGAATCAAATTGTAAATCTAAGGGTAACAAGTTTAATCGTATGGATATGATGTATAATTTTTAAATACTATCAATATTTTAGTTTTCTATGAGAAAAGAAACTTCAAATTCAAGGGCTGAAGCAAATTGGTCATGATCATAATTCTACCTATAGTATTTTTATCTATGATCGTAATTCTTTTATACACCAAATGAGTAACTCTATTCAGAGCATTTCTTTGGAAAAAGTTTTATACAAGAAGATGAGCAAAAAGTTTGTGCTGTGCTTCTTACAAATAAACTGCCTGAAAAAAGCTATGAAGCACTGTTTGATGTAAACATCTTGAAGAAACTGAACTTGGACTTAACAACATACACTGGCTCTACAAAAAAAAAGTCCTGAATTAGGTGTGCATTAACCAACAACAATATCGTTTTACCATAAAGTTAATGTTCCACTGTCATATAAAGCTGAACATCGAAACTGGTATGGTGTTAAAATTTAAAATGATTATACATTTAAAAACCAATATGCCATATTAAAATAGAAATAAATGATTGCATAAATATGAAATTTTTTAATATTATTAAGCATGTTTGGAAATTACATAAATTTTGCTTTTATGTATTTGTTTTGTCTAAAAATAAAATAATAACCTTTTGTTTGAGTATGTTATTAATTAATAAAACAAGAATTCTTGATTTTAGCTCAGATAGGAAATTTGTGTCATGAAAATCCTTTGTCAAAGTAGTGAGAAGCCCGGAATAAAAAAGGTTAGGTGAGAAGCTGCGATTGATTACCATTTCAAAAATTCAACTCTAAAAAAGATCAATTCCAGATCCTCAAACAGTTAAATAAATGGAAAGTTTGACCTAGTGTAAAAATTAAAAGTTGCTAGTAAATCTTTATGTATAGATTTAGATTAAAAATGATTGTATTAATATAAGAATTCTCTTGTATTTACAAGCTTTTTGATATTTAAAGTGTCTTAATAAATATTGTTTTGTTTACAATTTCAGTTCAGTTAATTTTTTTTTATAAAAATGGTATAGTACATAATGTTACTTTACTTCCTTTGAATTAAAGCTCCGTTATTATGAAGGAAATGTCAACATTATTATGAATGTTGTTAACCCTATATAAATACCTAACATATCAGTTCCCTAAAAGTATCGAGGAGAAAATAATTTTAACAAAGACCTAATCGAAGCTATTTTTAAATGATGAAACTCTCTTACTTTGCAATAGATTATGTGGACATTTCGATACCTTACATTAAACAATATTACTATATTAATTCATGATATAAAATTTTTAAAAATAAATGCCTTAATACTTTTTTTCGTTAACTTCTTATACTCTACATCCGAATAAGGATGTAGATTATACTAGTTATTTACAAAAATACCCACTGATTTCCACAATCTTTTCTAAAACAAATATTTAAAAAAAATAGTCTCGATTTGTTTTTGGCGCATATTTCACATTTTAGCTATTTTGCTAAATAACAGTTTTATTGTAAAAAATAAAATATGTAAACAGTCATGGAAAAAGCATTTTCATTTATTTATAAGAACTGACATTTCATACTTGTTATCTAAAAATAATAAAATTGTTACATATTTACGCTGTTCCAAAGAAGTTAAAAAAAAATAGCTTTATTGGAGTTGCTTTAAACAGAAAAATTATAATTTTGAGGAAACTAAAAGTAGAAATTCAAGTTAAATATTGTTTTACAGAAACAATTATCCTGAGCCCCAATTCTGTAAGCATATTTTTTTACATTCTCTTTCCTTATCTCTTTTTGGACAGTGACATACTTATGTGTTACTACAGACTGAACAAAGATAGAAGATCCTTATTATGATATTCTCTTTCCCTTTACTCTTATAGAATCGCAGCCTGTGGTCTTTTTTATTGAATATACTCAATTAACCTATCAAGTAAAACAAGAAAGAGCGATTTATTGTTTTAGATATAGTATAGAAAGAGATAGTTATTGTCTGTTAGCTGGAATAATAGAATTGACATTCATACACGACACATTCACGCCAATCTAAGAAACTAGCAGGGAATTCAATGTTGCCATACAAATCATTGCACCTAATGGCGACCAATAAGGGTGGGTCCAAAATTATTTTCATGAGCAGTCCAGTTTTATATGTCACGGCCATGTACTCACCTAACTTTCTTGTTCAGGGGTTTACTTCGTGGTTCTGTTCAAAGAATTGAAATATAAGGAAGCGAGGATTCTTGGTGACCTGTTGCTTGTCAGCATCCAGCCAAGATGAGAATGGATTATTACTAGAGGAATGTGTTGCAGGTCCATAGGTTTGTGGCCCTGAGCAAGAAGAAAACAGAACATAACCTAGCTTTTATGTTCTGAGAACATAACCATTTTTTTATATATTTCTTAGAAAGGATAGTTGTTCTGAAATAAATAATAATAAAAAAAATATATCCTAATAATGGCATGGTGGAATCAAAAAAACTTACTTGCACCTCCAACCAACACGTTTAAATCGAAAACAAAAGATTTAGGTAAGTTTATGATATCAACACAGATTATTACAAAATAATCTATAATAATAGTTTTCCCAATCTCGTTAAAAAACAAAACATTTAACTATGTACCTACTTGTAGATCTTACAAAACTAAGAAATGCTCTTCAGGATTGCATAAAACACTTTAAGAATGAGGACTTCATGGTCAGAGAAAGTGCATTACTGTCCCGAATACTTTACAGAATGAAAATGAAATTTCGAAGCTCTAAAGAGTTTAAGTCTTTAGAAAAAATAAATCATTCACTCAATATCTACCTCAATACAAATATAGGTCGTGACTTAAAGAACATTTTTGATGTAGTACCATCAAAATATCATGTAGACACCTATTTGCCTACGAGAAATATGTTAAGCTATATTTTAGTTAGAATACAAGGTAAGCAAACTAAATTTTTAGACCAGTTTATAGTAGCACTAGCGAGTTGTGAAATAAAGAAGGAAAATAGACAATTGAATGTTTCGTAACATAAAGGAAATTTTTCGATTCAGTGAAATCTAAGGAAATAACGGTTCTTTAAAGAATTTTTCGAAGTTGTAGAACATGACTTCAAAATAAGAAGTGTTGAATTTTTTTCCAAAAAATGTTTTTTTAGACTTCGCTTAATTCTTGATAGCTGATAAAAATATAATATGATAAGGTAATTTTATCAAGGATTTTTTTTATAAATAATAAATCATGAAGAGTAGTGAAACTTGGCGAACTATATATATATAGGAAAGCTAGTATGATTTATCATTCTTTTATTAGGTCTTGCCAAACTTATGGAAAGAATTTATGATACATGTCAAGTAGCAGCCTATGAAATTAATGACAGACTTGCTATTGGCCATTTCTGGAAAATTTATGTAGTATTATTTGCAATAGTATCAAGAATATATGCGTTAGTAAAGTATAATACTAAACTTCTTTGTGAGCTTTATGGGAAGTTACTGCCCCATTCCAATAAGTTGGAAAATACTGGTAGAAATTGGTTACCAGAAGGGTATAATTTACCCACTGACTTGAGAGAGTGGCTAGGAGTAAAATGGGTGAGTAAAAATGGTTCTTGCTAAACATATTGTTGAGTTTTTTAACTCGTCTAGGAATGCTATTTAGAAATATTTTTGTAACGATAAGAATTATTAGTTTTAATATATTCTCTACTTATTTTTTATATTATTTCTATTGTATTAGGTATATGAGGAAGAATTTATAGACTTAACATTTGAACCCTCAATGAAATTACGCAACTTTTTCGATTTGGATGATGAAGACGATGATGATGTACAATTTTGTGATGAATACGTTTTGATTGATGAAGAAGATAGAAGTATAGTAAAAGATTTTGAAATGTTAAAGCCTCTTGAAGAAACTATCACCAGAAATAGAATGAGAGGATTCAGTATTAATGAAGATGATATAGGTAAGAAGTTAAAAGTTTTTAAGGAAGTTATATGGAAAATGTTATTTATTGAGAAACTTCAGTAATTTAAATTATATACTACTGCGACCAAACAGAATACATAAAATATGATTTAAAATTTAGAAAAAAAGGCTTAATATGTGCCTGTTTTTAACTGACTTCTAAATGAAGGACATTCAAAATTCGTACACTATGTATGTTTTTTATCTAGAGATGTTAAATTTTTAGTTTGTCATATTGAATTTTTTAAAAATAATTTTAAATTCGTAAAATACACCCTCGAAAACCCTCCTATAGCAATTTTGAACAAAATCGAGAGATGTAATATTTTTCATCTGCCATATTGAATTTTTTAAAAATAAATTTAGATTCGTTACGTAAGGTCTCAAAAACTCCCCCATACCAATTATGGAAAAATTTGGACGAATTTAATTTTTTTGTTCACCATGTTACCAGCGCCATCTTGGATTTTACCGAACCAATTTCAACCAATATACTATGGAACCACCGTAGCAACTTCCTGAACATAATGCAAAGAACTTCATTCAAATTGGTGAAAAAATACATAGCGGTTGAATATGGAACCTCTTTCTTTTAGAAGTCGGTTAAAAAGGAAAATAATGATGTACCCAGGCGCAGATCCAAAGGCGGCGAGGGGATTGATCCCACCCAAAAGCTGTGAATTCAGAAAAATAGACTCGCTAGCCTGTAGCATTGGGAACATAAATATCGCTGACGCCTCCCCTCTTCCCGTCGACAACTCGCTTTGGCTTGTACTGTCTTCGATGTATTCTTTACTTTTGTAATAATGCCCCCCCCCCCCGCCCCCCCGAAAGGCTGGATGTATAAGCTTTTATAACTAATACAATTTTTTTTTAGGAGAAGAGATAGCTGAAATCATTAAATTAAATGATACAGTTGTTGAAGACATAACTTCAGGAGCTGTTAAAAATAATCAAGAAGTGGAATTTTATTCTAGAGGCACAAATAAAATTCTAGAAATTGAAGATATTGGAGAAGAAATCTCTGGTTCAGAAGATAACGGCAACAATGGGTTAAAGATTATAAACTTGGATGAAACTAAACGCTCTCTAGATGTATCTGTCAATAAAAAGCAGGAATATTCTCAAGAGTCAAAACAGTTGTCTAAGAAAAACAATTCCAAAAAGAAAAAGAATAGAATAAAACAGAACATAAATGATTCAGTCATTAATTTATCCGATGATAGTATCATAGTCATCCCAGAAACGCCTATTACAAAAACTCAGAATAAACAGGAAAACTCTAATACAATCATTCTAAATGATACAAATGCAAATACTTCAGTAGCTTCTAACACAATAAATGATTCAATTCTCAATTCAAGTAAAAATATAAAAAAGAAAAAAAATAAATCTAAAAAAGTTAAGAAAGCTCTGGAGATTGTATCTCCTATAAATCAAAATTCTATTGTTAATATTATCAGTAAAAAGTTGTCTTTAAGTAAGGCAAACATTTATTCATGTTTAAACGATTCCACTATCCAAACACCAAGCAGCTCTCCAAAAAAGAAGAATAAAGAAAAATCACTGAAAAATATAAATGACAGTGAAAAAAAAGATGAAAGTAATGCTGATAAAAATAAATCTGCAAAAAAGAGAAAACGAGAAAATGAACAACAAACAACCCCAACGAAAGAAGATATTACAAAATCTAGGGAACAAGATAAAAATAATTTATCTGCAGTAAATAAAACACCACAAAATAAAAAGATTAAAAAACGAAAGAGAGGAAAATCAAGTAACAAAAATGATTATGTTAAATCCAAAGACTACAACAGATTTTGTAGAACAGTAAATTCTGTGGAACAGTTTTTAAAGAACCCTGAACAAGAAATTACAAAAAAAAATAAATATAAAATAAATAGAAATCTTAATGAAGAGAAGTTCAAGTCTCCAAAATATGAAAATATAGTACGTTTAAGATTAGTAAATGAAAAACCAAAGAAGGGAGATAATAATTCAAATAAAGATGGTACTAGTCCAAGAAAAGGTGAGGTGTATAGTTATAGAAAAAAAAAATTTAAGGCTGTGTAGGGCTTAGTCCCATTTCTATCTTTTTTTATTTACTTTCCTCGGAGCTAGAGCAGCTGCATATGTAAAGGAGAGCTCGACTTACTACTGTTTCAATTTCTTTTTAACAATCTAGGTTTGAAATACTTTTTTTTTATTTAAATTATATATGGCCCATACTTTTGTACAGAAAAAATTAATAATTTGAGTTGAGGAGCAATTTTTTGTTTGTTTTTACTTTTACATTAGCAACAGCCTCACTTTTCTGTTAGTTACTCTAGTTTATTGTATGTATTTCTCCCTCCAAGCGTTGCGGCTACGCGGAAAGGGCAAAAAATTTTCTTTTTATTTAATAAACTTGGTACCTCAATTAAAACTGTATTCAGTTTTTGAACAGTACTACTCTGCAAATTTTAGGACTTGAAAGCGGGCTTAGAGTCTCACTACCCTGGCGTAGTGAAGTTCTTAAATTTATACTCAGTTTGTGCCATAAGGCATACATTTAATATGCGTTAGATAACGAGTTGGTTAAATTTATGTTAATTTTTTAATCTAAGTGAGTAGAAGTATGCGATTTTAAAATAGGTTTGGATCCTATCGACTTAGGCCGGGCTTCCACTGGATCCAAATTCATGCAAACATGCGAAATTTGACAAAAGGCCACAAACAATCCCAATTCCTGACAACTGTGCTGAAAGTCGTACACTGGAAGTTCAGATGAGGTGTGTAAATTAAGTAATTAGGCTAGCAATGTAGCGTTCGATCTGGCAAGTTTTGGGACGCGGGATTGGGAGGGGGTGACAGATGAACATATGATACGCCTAGCGTTGCCAAACCTACCGATTTAAGTTAAAAGACCCAAAACTCTTCTTGCACTTTCTGGGATTGCTACTACCATTTTTTACTAGAATGAAATACAGTCCAAAATAAGTTAAAATACAAGTTCTATATAACATTATCTCCTATTTTTTAAAAATAATATTTAACTGTTTTATGAATAAGAATTATTTATTAAGTACATCACTAAAAGATACTATATATAAAAATCCAAAGTATTATTTAGCAATTGGATATGTCTACTTTGGATCAAACCTTACCGATTCAATAATGAAAGTTAAGTTCAGGACGAATAATTTTTTTATTTCTATAGCAAAGCATGTGAAAAAACAATATTTCCATTTTCATTAAAAATAACATATAAAATAAATACTAAGAATGTTGAACAGTCTTTAATCTCAAATAAAAGGACAAATATATATAAATCTATCTCCTCGTTCTCAAAATCCAATAAAAAATCGAACTTTATGTCATTTTAAGTTGTTTTAGCGGCAAGAATTTTCTACACAAAATGTTAGGTTACAGTTATGTTTATTATCTTTAAATCATACTTTAATTTTAATTTCGATTTATTCAATCAGTACCATGTTTTCCAACACTTATATTAGTCAGTAAAGAAAATAAAAAACAGTACAAATACATTTATATTTAAAATCTTAATTAAATACATTACACATGGAGCTTAGGCTTGGTTTAGTTTAAAATTGTGATTAAAATTTGTTTTATTCTATATTTAAAAAGATTATCCAAAAGCTCTCTTAATGACAGAGGCAAAACAATAAAGAATTTTATTGCTAGACAAACAGGCCCATTTCGACACCTTTCCAAACGAAAATATGCGGGACACCACTGTGCGTTCTGAAATTGTCTTTGTATTTTTGACATACAGTAAATTACCTGCTCTATATGAGCTTCCCAAGTAAGGCGAGGATTAATCTGTACTCTTAAGAACTTAGCAAACCCCCATTTATATCTCCCAAGTCACGTAGAGAAAATACCACTTGTTTGGTTTTGTTTTCATTCATCAAACCACTCTCTGGCACCAAACCGTACCGCTCCCAATGTGCCCAAGGCCCCTTCTAGAGATATATCTGAAACCGAGAGAATGTGAAATCTGCAGCATCTCTGCCCATAGGTAGGTCATTTATATAGATTACAAAAAGAATAGATCCCAATACCGAACCTTGGGACACCCCAATTGATATCCCACCCCTGGCCGAAGACTCCCCTCCAAACCTCGCAATCTGAACTCTATTTTACATGTAAGATTTTATAAGCTTGCAGCTGCTCTCATTAAAGTTATTAATTTATATTTAATATGCAGACGGCCTTTTATTCAAATTTTATTATTTATCGTACCTTAGGAAAACGTAAAATTTTGTAAGAATTTGAAGGTAATCCATTTTTGGGGCAAAAACATGTAAATATAATCATGCGATTCAACGTAACCAATAAAATTAAAGCATTTAGCGTTTACGTATAGGGAACTTTTGGAAAGAGATGAACTTATGTAATTTTAATATTGCTATTTCACATTGTTTGTCTTTTATATATAAATCGCAATAACTCTTTAAAGTATGTTAATTTTATGGGTTTTTTCCATTGTAAAAAGGTCCAATAAGCATATCATATATCATTGTCTGATCAAAACCGCAGTGAGTTATTCTTAATCTACACCTCCGACGCCCCGCCCCCTCTGTATCAATACTGGATAAAATCGAGAAATGTAAAATGTTTATTCCCCCATATTGGATTTTTACAAATGATTTTAGATTCCTTATCTGCGACTCAAAAAAACTCCCATATTAATTTTTGAGGAAATCGGAAAATATGGTATAGGATTACCGCAGCAACTTCCTGAACTTAATAAATTGAGGACCTCCTTTTTTTAGATGACGGTTAAAAAAGACATACTTATGGTATCTTCCTATGCAATACATACTGATGTTGAGACACAATGTTCCAACATTTGAAACTTTTTTTTTTAATTAATTTATTAAGAAATTTGTGTTTCTCTCTCTGTACCTTATAAGTCTAGTCATTTGGACATACGTATATTTAAAGTTCTCAACTTACTTTTTTCTAAGGACTAGTATGATATTTTTTGAAACACTCCGTATAAAAACTAGCCAATCAAAAACATTTTTGGGTTTTGCTGATTTTTCTGTTGAATAAATGCGTCAGAATTCGCACGTGCGCACGAATTCGGATCCAATGGACGACTAGCCTACGAAAATTTTACATCTATGAGGTAAAAAAAATGTAATTCGGTTTTTCATAGTTTAAATTTAATTAGTCACAAAATTCTCCATAGACTAATATTTACTTTTTTTACGTTTTATGTGGACCCAGCCATAATAAATATTTTTTGAGTAAATATCGGCAATCCCAGGTTGCATTCAAAATTTAAAGAATAGAATTCCTTCATCTCAATATTTGAAATAAAACAATGAAGCAATGAAAAATTATATAAAAAAAAGGTCTCCACAGACTAACAGTTGTAAATATAACTTGATAATTTTTAACTGTTATTTGTGTAATTACCATTTATTTCAAATTGATTACAAGCCAAACGGCTTCGCTCTTCCTGCAGGGGTTATTGACTCATACCAGGTATACAAAGATACCAAAACTATGAAGCTCTGTGGGAACCCTTTCCATGTTATCGCGTCCTAGGTGACGTGGTCTGAAGTATTTCCTACAAACTTTCGGACCGTTCGCGCGGTTGCAAGGAGAACTGCTTTCTGCATCGGTTTTTATAGATGCTCACTAAGGCCCAGTCCTTTGATGTTCTACAGAAGGTTATTTGGTATCACTCCAGTTGTTGATAAAATTGTGGGAATCGTTTGAACGCTGTTCATTGCCCATTGTCTTCGGATCTACACTTCCAGATCTCTGTATTTGGCGATCTTCTCTTTGTATTTTGAAATTAGGTTGTTGTTGTTAGGTACAATAATGTTGATTAATGTAGTTCGTCTAGAAATTTTATCTGTTAATATAATGTCTGGTCTATTATGAGCAACTGTCTGATCCGTCAGAACCGTTCGGTCCCAATATAACTTGAACTGGTTGTTCTCAAGAATAAGCTCCAGATTGTATTTGTAGTAAGGCGTTTTTCCTACCTGCAATACGTTTAACTTATCTGTTAACTCTTCGTGGAGTATCTTAGCGACTGAGTCGTGTCTTTCCTTATACTCGGTTGCGGCAAACGCTTGGCATCCTCCAGTTATGTGCTGGATTGTCTCTGATGTTCGACAGCGATACCTACATTGGTCTTTATCTCTAATGATGAACTTCCGATAGTTCTTCGTCGGAATAACTTGGTCTTGGATAGTTAACAAGAAGCCCTGCGTTTCCGGAAACATCTGTCCTGAAATCAACCAGTAGTTCGACGCTGAGTTGTCGACATTGTCCTGGATGACCTCATTTGGATGCCGTCCATGAAGTGGTTTCTGTAGCCAGACTTGTAACTTCTCTTGGTTTGTTCGGTGATGAGAAGCAATATCCCGTTCTCTCAGCTGTAGCGGCATTGAATCGTCTGCCTCGCATATTGCTCAATGTAGTGTGGAAGAGTCCGCTAATCTGTGGAAATAAGAACGTAAATTTATTATTTGTTGATTGAGCTGCTTACCAATATCGACCAATCCTCTTCCTCCTTCGTGTCTTGGAAGCATTGTACGTTCAATAGCACTCCGAGGGTGATGTTTGTGTGCTTTTGTTAAAAGTGTTCTTATTTTCCTTTGCAGGTTTTCGATGTCCGAGCATTTATTTTATTAATGGCATTTATTCTTTTGGACATGCTTCATACAAGTTTTCTCGTTATTTCCTCTGGAATATTCTCACATTCTTCAGTTATTTGATCTTATGTTTATTTTTGTGTGTCACATAATGGTATTGAACCTCTTCCTATAAATATTTGGTGGAGTTGACATCTAGTGAAACAATCATTCGCGTATAATCCTAGCGGTATGTTTGGAGTCGTTATCCTATTGGAATATGTACCCCCTTTTCAAGTCCAAATTTCTGTATACTTTGGTTGTAAGTGGTTTTTTAAGATATTTATATAAGCCTGTTGATAACGCCATCAATAAATACTAAATTGCTTACCTCATAGACTAAGATAAACACCTACAATAAAACATGTCCGCTGAATCTAATTAATAGACATTATTCTGTAATTTTTTTCCTCTAAAATTTGTCCCTACAATTCGACCGTCGCTAAAAATTACAGTTTCCCATAATTCAGATGTTTACAATTTTTTTTCGGAAACTAAAAGGTTTTATTCTTGCCACACGTTCTTTCTAACCAGCCCTAAGCAAGCAATTTCTGATGGTTTGTGGGCTATTTTTTATGAACTCTTCATTGATTTATTTCGTTAGTACGCTTACTTTGGTATTTATTTTGATACAATTATATAAGAGAAACTTAGCTCTCAGCCAACTGAAAAAAACCTTATACTATAAGGACAAACGTACTCTGTTCTAACACAGTTAGAGACAAAACATTATCTCAGATTGCAAGAATACCAGGAAAGGGTGGAAGCCTTCCCTATGGTAGTGCACCGCCTTCTGTAAACCGCTTTCGAACTTGTTAGTTCTCGTCAGTACAGAATAGGCTAGCGCACTTGAGCATCGGAAAGGTAAATCCTTTAAGCAGCTTATATTAGACAAAATATGAAATCTAATACAAGTGGCACCATCTCCCAGCATTCCACGCAATCTGAACATATAATCTCGTAGAGATCTGTAAATATAAACCAAAAGTGGATACTATACTTGCAGTTGGGTGTATAAAATACAATTATATTAGAAAAACTGTGCTCTCAACCAAATGAAAAAACCTTATACTATAAGGACAAACGTACTCTGTTCTAACACAGTTAGAGGCAAAGCACTATCTCAGATTACAAGAATATCAGGAAAGGGTGGAAGCCTTTTCCATGGTAGTGCACCGCCATCTGTAGACCGGTTTCGAACTTGTTACAAGGATATTATCCACTTTTGGTTTATATATACAGATCTCTGCGAGATTATATGTTCAGATTGCGTTGAATGCTGGGAGATGGCGCCACTTATATTAAATTTCATATTTTATCTAATATAAGCTGCTTAAAGGATTTACCTTTCCGATGCTCAAGTGCGCTAGCCTATTCTGTACTGACGAGAACTAACAAGTTCGAAACCGGTCTACAGATGGCGGTGCACTACCATAGGAAAGGCTTCCATCTTTTCCTGGTATTATTGCAATCTGAGATAATGCTTTGTCTCCAACTGTGTTAGGACAGAGTACGTTTGTTCCTATAGTATAAGGTTTTTTTCAGTTGGTTAAGAGCCAAGATTCTCTTATATAATTGTATTTTATACACCCAACTGCAAGTATATTAACCACTTTTGATTTATTTTGATCTTTTTTACTATATCATGTTCTTATCGTGTATTTAACTTTCTAGGATAATTAGAGCGAGACCATACTCTATAGGAGCCAGTACAATCGTACTGGTTCACGAACTAGTCAATAATAGCGTTCGTTTTACCTGTAATTTTTTCAGCTGAAACGGGAATATTCTTTTCAACCATTTATGCGACGTTAGTTGCACTTGTATTAAGGCAATCTAACAATATTGTTTTATTTCTGTTAGTTCAATCAAATTGTTTTAAATGCCTTTTTTTATTATTTCTTGGTAGGTTTCCGACATTTATTCAAAAAATATGAATTTTTCTAATAAACAGATAAAAAAAGTAATAAAAAACAAATTATAATTTATGGGGACTTCTCACTTTGTATTTCTTTAAATTTAATCAAGAATACTTGTACTCTATTTACAATTTACAGGTTGGTTTCTTGCTTAAATTTGGTTTCTTTTAATGAAAATATTTATTTTATTTGATATTATTTTTCTTTTAAATTTAATAATGTGTTTTAAAAAATGGTATTACTCCTAGACACCACGGCTGTAGAAAATAAAAAAATGCATTTGGTGCCTCGTCTAGAAACTCCATTAAAAGGAAAATTAAATATTGCAAGAACTCCAGTGAATGAAGTAAGTTCTAGTGAGGTTACACTTGAAAAGAATTTTCAAAATAACCCCCAAGAACCACCAAAAATCGCATTAATGATTGACAGAAAAATCATAAACGAAGGTGATCCAAGTTCCAGTAAAGTATCTTTTGAAAAAAATGTTTGGAATAATTTACTAAAAATGTCCGAAAATAAAGAGGAGAAAGAAATTAAGAATGAGATTGAACTTGAGGAAAGATTATCACCAAAAAATACATTTATTTCCAGTAGAGTATTTTATGAAAGAAATATTTGGAATAATTTACTAGAAATTACAGATAATAAAGAGAAAGAAATTAACAATGAGGTTGAACCTGAGGAAAGAATATCATCAAAAAATACATTTATGATTAATAGGAGAAAGGTAAATGAATATATGCCAACTTCCAGTAGAGTATCTTCTGACGAAGATATTTGGAATAATTCAATAAAAATGCCAAAAAATACAGAGGAGAAAAAAATTAACAGCGACACTGAATCTGAAGAAACAGTATCAGTAGAAAATATCGAAAAACAATTTACCAGACGCCGAAAAAGGAAAAGACATTATGAAGAGCCAATATCAAAGTTTTTTAGAAACGACGAAGAGCTCGTCAGAAATGCGCAGTTTAAGAGAAAAAGCGACTCGCAAATAAAACGAGCTCAAATAAGACGTTTAAAGAAAAAACATGCTTATAATACTTGAAATATTATTTGTAATTTTTTGTTAAGAAAATTATATATGGCTGAATATTTAAAAAAAAAAAACTGTGCTTTACATTTATTAATTTTTTAAAGAAAAAATATGTTTGTCATTGTTTACATGTTATTTGTAAATTTTTGATTTATTTTTTGTTAAAAAAATCACATAGGTGAAAATTTGTTTGAGAAGTCACAATTACAGCTAAGTTATTGTTAATATAAGGTTAATATATTTGTTAATTATTTATAAAGAAAATTCGACGAATTTTTTGAATTTTGTGAAAAATCTATTTTGTTACTGTAATAAAATTATTAAAAAAAATTGTTTTTTTGAGGCATTGTCCAAATTGTGACCAGCGGAAACGTTTGTAGCTAACTTTAGGTATATTCTTTTGAGTATTTATCACTTTCAGTTTTGTCACTTGAAGTAATCATGATCACTTCGACCCAATGATAAGTAAATGCATATTCAAAAGAATACAGCCTTTATTGTTCTGGGTACCTATTCTCGTTCTTGAGAGAACGATCATCTTGATAGAAAGTGGGCGTGGTTCTCACCAAAAAGTACGAAAACGTATTCAGAATACGGTTTCTTACTTTTTCGTGAGAACCACGGCCACTTTCCATCAAGATGATCGTTGTCTCGAGAACGAGAAACGCTACCCAGAATACGGTTTCATACTTTTTCGTGAGACCACGCCCACTTTCCATCAAGTGATCGTTCTCTCAAGAACGAGGATACCCTGGGAGTGTATAGGTACATTCCATAGTTTGGATAAATGGTAGATTCCAAGTACTAAATAAGCTTAGAAACGACGTATGCTATTAGTGATCGGCCTGCCAGAGTGGTTGTGGTTTATATAAATTCAGCTGGTATAAAATCAAAACTGAACTTCTTCCAGAAATTTCCCTTGCAATTTTATATACATTATTCAAATTAGACACTAAATACATGGTATAAAAGAAAGTATATGAATAATCAACTTTTTTTGTACTCATTGTGCCCAATAAAATAAAAATTATCATTTTGGACTAGACACACAACAATAATTATTCTGATCCAGGGAAATTTCGAACTCCCTATATCACATCATTGAAGTCATTTGTTTGTCAAATCGACGCATTGTCTCGGTACTTTGAATATGCCATTAGAGGAACTGAATGTATATTTTAGCACTCGCTTATTTTTTTCTTCTTAAATGTCGAAAAAAATGTAACTACATCTTCAAAACATTCTTTAATAACTTTCTTTTAAATGGAAGTAAAGTTCTCAGCTGCGTTCCTTTTCTGAACTGAAAAATTCGTAATGATGAGCAAACATAATAAGCCGCCAATTTTAAGCGAACTGTATACATTCATTTAAACGATAAAAAAAATAGGTGTGGTTGCCTTAACTATTGTTACATATTTAACGCTCTATTGAAAAATAAGCAGAGGCGGACAGCAAATCGTAAACATAACCTAACTTTCTTGGGCCCTAACCTCTAAAATGTCCTATTGGCACGGGATGTTGATAACAATTTAAAATCCTGAAAAAATCGATAATTACATAGGGACGCTAAAAAATGGTTTTATCATGTAGTTGCCTGCATCAAATTCAAAGAAATTCAATTTTAAGGGTAAGTTACTTTGTTATGTAATCAAAGTTACTATAAGATTACAATATGTTAAACGAATCAATACTTGAGAATAGAAATTTAGAATTTGGTTTAACTACTAACAAATTGTCTTTTATATCAATAAAAACAGTTAGTTATATTAAGAATCCTTCTAGTTATCAAAAAGAATTGCTTCCACCAGAGCGCCTCAAGCAGTATTAATAGAAAAGACTTTGGAGGAGCCAGTTATAGTTTTACGAGAAGAAGATAATGTAGATATAATTGGACCTCCAGATCCTGTATCTAACTTAAGGCCAATCATACGTAAAATATTGAAGAACGAAACTATTTTACAAAGGAGGTATAGGGATATTGCAGATGCAACACAACAATGGAACCAAGAATTTTGGGCCACCCACAATACTAATTTTATAAAGGTGAGGTCGTTTTTAAGAGATATTATGGTAATAATTCGGACTAGAGTAAATCTAGGAACGTGACTTTTTTTTTAATTTTTACATACTCCCCATTTCGTAGAACACAATTCTAGCCTTGGTTTTCTACAATTTTCCTTCAGTTTTCCAGAAAACAGAAAAACCACCACACTGAACATCACAAGGTCACTTTTATGACTCAAAAAAAAAAAACTCTGAACTTCCGTATTTATTTTCAAAGGAATAAGTTGAAATACGTTGTTTGAAATATATTTCAACTACTGAAAAATTAGTATATTTAATGAAAAAGCAAAAATAAGTTTCGTATGTGTCATTGAATTTTTATTACTGAAAACGCCCAATATATTCACTGTGACATTGTAAGATATAAAAATTTTTGTGATTTAAACTTTTATTTTAAAAAACTATAAAATTTTGTCCATCTCAGTCAACTGAAATTTTTGGTTAGCTCTGTTTGGTTCAAGTTTAGCTTGGTTTTAGTTAGTTTAGAACATGGACATAATAAAAAGATACTTGACCGAGGATCCTATAAAAGCAAGTTGGCTCATGCCTAAAAAGAGACAGAGGGTTTTCTAATAGCGGAGCTAAGATCAATACTACAAACGTCATTGGATATCCCTGTCACCTGACCAAAATTAAAAAGAGAGGTACTCTTGTTGAAAACGTTCTGTCTCTTTCTCAGTGTGAGCTAACTTTCTTCTATAGGAGTCGCAGTTTATATTAAATCACTTATGACTATGATTTAGAAAACTTGTAGTAACTTGAACAATCTGAAGTAACCTAAAATGACAATATATTAGAAGTGTTTTACATTTTTTACTATATCTTAGGGTATTTAGAGGTGAAGAGAAACAATGTGTCTCCTTTTTTTTTTAGGAAAAAGAAGCCTATATTAAACTACATACAACAGAAGAAAAACAGCAACTTAATGCAGATGAAATGAGTGAATTTTACAAAGACTTTCTGAATAAGTATTGGAAAAACCATCTAAAATACAATTTTGAATGGTATGGCAAGAATTTCACACTTTTGTTCCTGGCCTTTAGAGTTAGTATAGAGAAACTGCAGCAGAAAGTTTTATAGCAGGATTTTTTGTTTATAAATAGTAGTTAATTTATTGTTCCACCCAGTTATTTTTAGGTACTGTTGTACTTATTTTCTTCCCAGTTAATATTTTTATTTTGACTGGTGCTTGATTTTTGTTTTGTCGATGGAAGTGTACAAATAATATATTAAGAATGAGAAAACTTGTTACCAAACATAGAATAAAAATTGTTTAAAAGAGATGTTTTCCTTTTATTAAAAATGTTTGGGAAATACCATAATGAAGAGTTTTTATATAACAAACACTGGTTGATATTTACTACAATAAATTAGAGGTCACTCAAAGTCAAAGATATATAAACTCAAAATTTAGGAAAAATTGTCATTTTTTAGCACTATATCTAAGCGAGAAATGAATTATAATGTCCAAATTTCTCGTTTTATATATATAAAAATTATTAAAGTTAAATAGCTGTGATTCCTGGTTTAATGTTGGTATTTCTCAATCTCAAATTTCTTTCTTATAGAATAGTGTAGTTTCACTACATTTCAATTCATTAGGACAAATGCCTTTGTTTATACTGATAGACAGTATGGGTTAAAAGGGAGGAAAGGTGCAGTTCAGGGAGATTTAAACCTTATAACTGGCGTGTATGATTTATACCAGAAACAAAAATAAATTTGCGCCTTGTTCTGTGATCTGAGCAAGGCTTTTGACTATCTCTCATGTCATTTTACAGCAGAAATTTATATTTTATGGGTTCTGTGAAGACAGTATCGAGGTGATTTCATTCTACCTACAGGATTATTGACCAATAATAATGGTAAGTAACATGAAATCAGCAGAGAGCGTATATAATACAGGAGTGCCCAGAGCTTTTTACATCAATAATCTGCCTGCTTGGGAACGAAGGGCAAGATATACTCTCTTCGTTGATAACATGACAGTCTCTTTTGCTGGCAATGTACTTCAGGATGTATTTAGGGTGGTGGGAGAGGCATGGCCAAGGGCTCAGCTATGGTATAATGCAAATAAGCTTCAACTTAATGCTGATAAAACCACAACAGCTGGTATTTTCAATGAGAATAGTCTAGTGGTATTGGTGACTGCCCAGACAGTGTCAAGTTTCTAGGTGTATACCTGGATCCAAGGTTCAAGTGGGATGTCTATATTGAGAATATCTGCTCAACATTAAGAACAACTTTTCTCCTCATGTAGGCACTGAAACAATAAAATCTGCCTAGTTTGCTTTATTTCATTCTGTTATATTGTATGTTATTATTAACTGGGAGATGGAGATAGAATTTCTAGCTTACAGCATAAGGCTATTAGAGTGCTTTGGGGCTTAGGAGTGATTGCAGGCATGCATTTGTTGACCTGAATATACTGCCCTATTTGCATCAGTTTTTATCCTAGAAATTATACTCTCCATTATGAACACACATACAGAATTCATAACATTGTGATATCCTTTTGCAGACTGAGGTGTCAGAATTGAGTTTTTACCTGTCAAGCTATATAATAAAGTACCTCTACATATCACAGTTACATGTTGAAAATTTCAAAGAAAAACAATGAAACAGTTTTTACTTAAGAATGCCTTTTATAGTATAGATGAGTATCTAAACTTTAGCCAATATTTTAACGCGTAATTGCTCTGAATGACTGTGAACGAGAGGGGAGAAATGCTGGCAACCTCAACTAGCGGCAATTATTTTACCAACACCATGTCTTAATAGTGTAGAGGAAAAAATAAACTTTTACTTGATATATAATTTATTTGAAAAACACGTTAAGTGTTAATAATTAACAATAAGATATCTGATTACACCTGGCAACCCATAGAGTGCGGCTGACTGGGAGCTGGCAACCATTTTTTTTTTATATTTCATTCATTCACTTGAAAAACATATCTGGGATTTATTAACAAAAATTAATTACAATATATCTAATTAAAGGTAATTGCGGCAAAATATTGCCAGGCAATCCTGCAGTAATCTATTCTATGATCATGAAAATTAAGTTTTATCAAATAGATACCTGCAGATTCCTGCAGTCGGATCTTAGACTATAGAGAGTGTAAGTTTCCCCTTAGTCTATTTTCTATTTATTAATGATATAGTTATTTGAATTTGAATAATCTTAGAGTCCACAACTGTGCTATATCCAGATGACACTGTCGAGTTACAACGTGCAAATCAAACTGTTGAAACACTCAAAAATTGGTACTCTCAGAATGACTTGACTATAAATAAATGCAAATCTAAAAATGGGGAGTATTTTGCTGAAGGGGCATTTAAAACAAATTATTTTCGACCCTACAGCATGTAAAAACTAAATAAAATAAAACAATTGAAACAAATGCAGATCTTTAATCAAAAAAAATTGCAGAAAAAAGTTACAATAGTAAAAGATAATATAACAACAACACAGCTACCATTAAAAGGTTATCTCCATTAAATTCTTCATTTTTTGTAGTTTTGGAAGACTTCTCTTCCATTTCTAACTAATATAATATTTTAAACAAGGTGCAGGTACAATTTTAGTTGTTTACTTTCTGAAAATGAATATAAAAACAAATACATTAGGAGAGAATCATCATACGGCAGTATATTCATATTTTTAGGTTTCTATTAGGCCTTAAATGGACTGAGTTTGTTAGTGTTACTTTAAATAAAGTTCAGGTTACGAATTTATTAATCCGTTTAACCCACAGTTAATAGGTTTAGTTTTCGACAACTAAATTTGTCTAAAATTGTTAAAGACTAAGGTAAAATTTCTCGAATAGTAGAACACAAATATGAAGTTTTTTTCACTGTTTTTTTTTACAGACACAATATTTAATCATTTTTTAACAAAATTTACTTAAAAAATCGTGGAAAAATGCAAATTTTTCATAAAAAGTTAGAAAACCGTTAGTTTGCCTTTTGACCTTTTTTTGGGACATGTCACTATTTACTAGAGGTGGGTCGAACTTGAAAAACCCGTTCTTTTTACCCGGATCAGTTTACAGTCCGAAAGATCCGGATCACTAAAATTTAAAATATCGGACTCGGACAGTACGAAAGTTCGCCCTCCGACTGGTCATACGTTACATCGGACTTATAATGAGCCGAGATCCGTTGAACCGTTTTAATCGGACGGTGTTCGTTGTGTCTTTTACGGGTCTTTGTATCTTTCGAACATTCGGTTCGGTATAGTACGATGGGTCACTGATGTTTCGGGTCCGCTGGCGAACCTCATTTCGATTGATGAATAATTGCAGGAACAATAAATACGTTAAAGGTAATGGCCGTGTAGTACAAGGATTGCTCTAGTTTAGATTATGTTTCTTTAGGACATTTGTACACTATATACTTACGAATCTAGTATTTCGGTAGTTAAAATATGAATTAGGAACGTGATTAAAATTGTTTAGCCCTATATACCCATTCTCGCTTGTTTTAAATTTAATTGGGTATGACAGGGATATTTAATTGCAATTTTGGGGAAAGTGGATGTAATTCAAAATGTAATAATAATAAGAAATGTTTTGTTTCACAATCGAATTATATTGTTACGATTGGTAAAGTAGGTACATATATTATTTTGCTGAAAATAATAATTTATTAGCATGATGTAGGCACATAGAGAAGCCTGTTTTTCCGTATATTTGTTGTTCTGGCTCGTAAAGCAGTGACAGAAAGTGTAAAATCATAAAAAGGTTGGTTTTTAATTAAAAAGTATTAACAAAAAATAAAGAAAATGTAGTAAAACCGATTTTTTTAAACATAAATTAAGTTTCTTGGAAAAGTGACAATAATAAAAACCTAATTTTAATTTTTGTAATTAAACAAAAAATTAAAGTTATGACTGCTTTACAATTTTGCAATACTTGTCAACGATTGTTCTGATCGACCCATATTAGTATCGGGCAAACTGATTTCTAAATTTAATTGATTTTCTGGTGCTGCATTGCGGTACGTTATTTCTTGTGACTCAAGTAGAGTGACTAATGGATGCCTACTTTTAAGATGTCTAGCCAAATTTTCGGTAGTCACCTATATTGCTTAAAACATAATTCACACTTGACCCAATTTTTTCCAATGGCCGTAAAATTACGCCAAACACCGTTTTTTTTCGATAATTCATATGAGATGGTAAACGAGCAAATATTAATATATGCAGTTAAATGAAAGAGCCGCATTATTACTATTTGTTTAAAATACAGCTTAAATGTCCTGTTCGCCTTTTTATTTTGTCTCCTAAATAGTAATAGAAGTTAAATTTAAGCTTAAAAATTTTATTTTCTGAAAAAAAAATAATGAGGCTTGTAATTGGATTTAATAAAAAAAAAGGATCGAAATGTAATTATCTGTGGTGTACTATTTCCTAAAATTATATATTAAAAATATGAAATGGGAAAGTCGTTCGAACTTTGGAATTCTTGACGGGAAACGGACAATTGAACCGGTTCTTTGACCCGGATCTTTAAAATTAGTGACCCGGACGGTCCGAATCACCAAAAAGTCATTCATTGGTTGGGAATTTGTTGTGTTATTTACTATGCAATTGATTGTGGTCATTCCAGTATAGTTGTACAAAATGTTGGTAAATGGGCAGAATCAGAATGCCAATCATAAACAAATCGTTCGGCAAGCTACGTTGGATTAAAAGCCAAGGTCAAACCTGAACTGACTTGAGCTAACCTGTGAAATCTAGTTTAATTTACCTCAGGTTAGTTTTGATCTTGATTTTTAGACCAAAGTAGCTTGCTGAACGATGTGTTTATATTTGGCATTCGGATTCTGCAGGTTTACACACATTTTATGCTACAATACTGGAATGAGCACAATTAATTGCATTAGAACTATCAAGTTTTCCATCCCAATGAAGTTTAAAATCCACGTCAACGTGGCAATATCGCGTAGAAAATCACACGACGAATTCCGGGTCTCTGAATTCACATGTGAACATGACCCAAAAAAAAAAACAAGCCAAATAGTATTTTTATGGAAAATTAGCATTTTTCCGTCGTTGTTTATGTAAATATAGTTAAAAAAAATTAAATATTGTGTTGTGTTTGTAAATTTTACTAAAAGTGGTCAAAGTTTAACGGTAGTAATCGGAAAACACAAGTTATATGAGTAAAAGTGATTTTTTTTTAAACCACGTAAGATAGCGAAAAAAACTTCATCTTCATGTTCTACTGCCCGAAAATTGGGGGAATGTAAAAAATCATCGAAAATTTCGGCATTTCTTACGATTTCGAATAATTACCGATATTAACGCACTGCGAAATATTTCAAGTTTTACTTTTTTAAAAAATCAAAATTTCCGTAAGAAAAAAAAAAAGAAATCTATGTGCCGTATTTAAATAGTTGTTGTATATGCATTGTTCTTTCGGGCAGAGAAAAAATAAAGAATATATACAGTTTATTTCCTGCAAATACAACTCTGATCCTGTATGCTGTGTCGGGCGGAAAGCAACATTAGCAGGAAATAACTGATGATGTGTCGGTACGGACCTCAATGTCGAGATTGAAAAATATCGCCAGTCGAACGATATCTATAAATCATCGGAGTAGGGAGAAATTTAAAAAAAATACAAAATCTCAGTAAGAAATAAAGAAATCTATCTGCCGTATTTTAATAGTTGTTATATATGTATTCTTTCAGGTAGAGAAAAGAAAAGAATATATACAAACAGTTTATTTCCTGCAAATACCACTCTAGTCCTCTCTCCAGACGCGTTTCGAGCACCTCATGGTTTCGTCAGTGGAGCTGTATCGAACCGAAAGCAACATTCGCAGGAAATAACTAATATATAAACTGAATTGTGTCAAACTATCACGTGAAGGTCAAAGCTTTACTCGCTGACACTAATGTTATATATGTCATTCCTAAATTTATTCAGTACAAGACTGGACTTTAAATTATTTAGCCATTTTATAGAAAATTATGCAACTTTAAACAGATGGCATAAAAAATTAAAGTATTGAAAAATACAACTTTTTTGGGTATTTATTTACACACAAAAACGTAGTTTGTGTCTAAAAGTAATACACATTATAATTAAGACCTTCGATCATACTCTAGATATAAACAACAATAGATTTGTCTGAAGGCTATTTATGGTCGGTGGGGGAGACGCTTTTTTGATGTTTGACAGACATAAACATATTTACATATCTTGTCTTTCAGTTTAATTGCTTGTCGTGAGTTTTTTCGGTGTTTTTAAGTGTTAGAAATTACTATAAATACGAAGTTTACAATTAATATTAACAAAAAGAGGATTTAAAAACTTATTTTTATCGGTAAATATTGTTAGATTGTTTACATATTGAAAATAACAATAATAAAAATTTAGGCAACCATATATTCATACCGTGTTTTCAGAATTGACGTACCCAGGGGTATGTTCGAAGGACGTACCGATGATACTCGTTTAAATAATGCAATTAGAAAAGGATAGCATAAAATCGGCATGTCTGTACCAAGAAATTAAATATCTACTGTTTATCAACACTTTTTGAAATATAAATAAAAATATTATTACGTTATTCAGCGTTCAAACAACCGGGCCCTAGTTCTGACGTTATGCTACTTCTACAGGGGTATGTTCGAAGATTAAGACAAACAAGTGCACAGTGTCATCAGCAAAGCCTGCATTAGGTGGAAAATAAATTTTAAATGCGTTTAGTTTTTATATTATGAATTTCAGTCTTTTCAATTAAACTATTTTCTTAATATTAGTATGTATTACTTTTAGACACAAAGTACGTTTCCGAAAATAGTTATTTTACGAAGTTACCTTATACAAATAAAATTTGCATCACATGTAACCAAATTTATAATAGCTATTTGGATTTTGTAGAGAAACACACATTTAATATGGCGCTATTTTAAACAAAATATGTCTGGGATGAAGCATTGTCAAAACTAAGAAGTTTTATGTAGGTTGCGTTGAGTCTGTGCAACAGTGGTGCAATTTAAAAAAAAATTGGCAAAAAATCTAAATTACCTTATAGCTAATTTTGCAAGTGGACTAAAAATTGCATTTAGAAAAACTTTTTCGAATAACTTTTTCCGATATTTTGAGATATAACGCCATTTTTGAATATTTTTTTTTGGAAAAAATTAAATTTGACAGATAATGCTAATCACGTGATTACTATTTTTTGGGAAAAATTCGTAGAGTGAAATGATAAGAAAATGACGTTTTTTAAAAAAAAAATTGATACATACCCCCTATTTCGAGGTCGTAGAACACGATTTTGACTTCGGTTTTCCATAATTTTTCCTCAATTGTGCGAAAAACAGGGAAAATAACTTTTCATTTTAGGTTCAATTTTTTTCAATAAATCGTTAAACTTTTGTTATAACAACGAATTCCACAGTTATAGAAGCTTCTGCATTATATAAAAATTCAAAAATATGCCCTTTTTTTATCGAAAAAATATAGTTTGCATAGTTCGCTAAAGATGGCGTACTGTTGAAGTCGGCGATGTTGCCAGATTGTAAAAATGATTTCTTTAAATATTCTTCTCTTTCTGTTTGAATTGGAAAAAAGTCCAAAAAGAATGTTTTCCTTTCCTTTGATTATTGAAGTACAGTCTTATGTCTATGCCTTCGATGTGCGATTTGATTCTAAATAATAAAGTTTTAAGGATTATAGTTGCTTTTGTTTGTCTCCCTCCAAATACCACTAGTTTTAAACGGATAATATGAATTCATCATATTGCTTATGTCCGTTAGCAGAAAGTGTCGAGTGGCAGAGCTTGTCCCGCCTCCACGTGGTTTCTGCTGGACAATGACATTTTTTAATTAATAAATCTAGGTCAGTTTAGGTTAGTTCAGGTTAGTCAAGGTTAGTTTAGGTTAGTTCAGGTTAATTTCAGTTTTTTAAAGTAACCAAGACTAATGTTACTTACCAGAACTAACCAAAATTTTTGGAAGGTTAAGATTCATTGTACCCCTTTTTATACGTTACAAACATTAAACTATGTTGTTAACTGTAATGAATAAATTTTAAAGTTTATACCGGAAACTTTAAATCTAGGCTAATTTAGATTAGTTCAGGTTAGTTTCTGTTTTCCAAATTAACCAAAATCAAGCTAAACCTGAACCAACCTATCTTAACCAAAACCAACCAATAATTTGGAAGGGTTAAGATTATTTTTACTTAGAAACTGTTCTGAATATTAAAAAAAATTAAACTATATTGTTAACTGTGAAGGACAAATCTTATAGTTTATATTATGAAGAAATTTTTCATCTGGCAACGTTGCACCTTTTTACGTGATTCGGTGGCCAGTTTAGATAGTCTGACCGTTGATAACGTTTCCGTTTTTGATTTTTCACTGAAAATATAAGTTTTTTTAAATTGGTTTGTTAAAATTTGTGCAAAAATAATTGAAATATATTACGTACAATATTTTTTAACTAGTTCCATTGAAAATAGATACGTAAATTCGGTTTTTAACTGAAAAGAAAGTGCTTTCCTTTTTTGAGTTTTCCGGGAAAGTGAGGAAAAATCAAGGTCAGAATCGTGTTCTACGACCTTGAAATTGGGGGTGAGCATCGAAATTTTTTCAAAAAAAAAACATAATTTCCATGCTTTTGACGCTTTACAAATTTTTACCTTGGTTAATTTTCATCTCGATTGAAGCAGAAATTGTTGCCAAAGTCAAATTTCGAATAAAGCTATTAATAAAAAGAATCCCATCTGATGCGGATTTTACTGGTCACACACACACACACACACACACACACACACACACACACACACACACACACACACATATATATATATATATATATATATATATTTGTTTATGGTTATAAAATATAAACTAATTACACTTAATAACGATTCGAAATAAATCTAATCGAAACGTCATATACTGAAAGTACTAAGAAAATGCAATGACAGACAAATGAGAAGTGACATTGTCAGATTTAGAGCCTCTTATTTAAAGTCTGTTTATAAAAAAACCTTACTGTGGTACTATCCTTGCATCCATCGCAGAACCACTTGACATTGTCCTTGTTGGTCTCCAGAAATTGCAACTCGCTCGTATTGTAAGAACTGCAGGTGTAATGTATTCCTTTGTTGCAAGCGTCAGCGTTACATTTTAGCGTTTTTTGGCTAGAAACATTACCCAACTGTTCGTCGCATTTTACACAAAAATTTCTATCTTCACTCATTTTATTGATTTTCGATGAATTTTTGTTCGACAAATTCTAACAAATGATTTATATTGTTTACATAGCAATGGAATAATTTATGAGACAAGGCACACTAGAGTAAAAATTTTTTTCGGCCTAAAATACTGTGCAACAACAAATGGAGAATGTGCCATCTCATAAGCATCACAAAATGCATTGAGCTTTTGATGGTAAAAAATTATAGGTTTATAACTTTTTGTTTGGCTTTTTCTAAAATATTTTGGTTTTTCGATATAATAAATACATTTTTCATAGAGAAAATGTAACTAATGAAAAAAAAATATGTTTCAGAATACAAGCATCAACTTAGCAAAGAGACAGAGAAAAAGAATAAGGGGTTGTGCTGTCTCTCTTGCTCTGAAACGCGATAGGCCGATGTGAGCTTTAATGAGGATAGAGAACAAAACTAAACGTTCAGAGCGAGAGAGATAGCCTGTTCTTTATTGATCCTCTCTCTCTGTCTTTGCAGTGTAGCTCGTAAAGCAGTGCAACCTACCTCCAGTAATGTATGCTCGAAGATCCAAGCATACTAGCATAAACTTATTCAAAAAAATAAATTAAAAGCCTTCTTAATACACAAATATTTTTACTCCCTATGAGAGGTCGTAATTTGAACATATTATATATAATTTTAGATAACTGAATGTCTCACAACTATATTTTATATTTTGATATATAAATGTTTAGTTAGTTTTAACCTATCTGCGGCAATCCTACTGCTTTTATCGCATCTCCCATTTCGATTTCCACACTTTTCTGTCTTCTCATTTTTGCTACACTATGGCTTTGTTTCTCAAGATTTCCCTAAGTCCACCTATTCGTGTTCTAGACGGTCTACCCCTCTTTCTCTGTTGGTTGGTCATAGTCAATCATCCTTCTTAGCCACCTGCTATCATCCATCCACCTTACGTATCTTTTGTTTTGTTTCTATCGTTTCTGGAGTTGTGTGTATTTTCTTTGTACTTCTTCTATTTCTTGTTCTAATTTAGATATTCGGCATGTTTTTCTGAAACAATCCATTTCGACAATATCCATTTTTCTTATGTCTTTTACAATCATTTTCCAACATTCTGACCTATAGCTCAATATAGATTTCATAATGACTCTATACACTGTCTATTTTGTGTTCATTATGATTTGACTTGTTCGACGTAGTGAGTTAAGAGTCCCTATGTATTTTTGATCTAATTGTATTTTATATCTTATATTGCTTCCTGATGATCTTTTATGAAATATCCCAAATATTTATACTTCACGCATTTTTTGAAAGGTCTTAACTGTAATTCTGGGTTCTCCTGTCCTTCCCTTATTCTAAAATCTTCGGACTTTTTAAAATAAATATTTATACCCTATTATTATTAAGTTTTCTCAACGCATGTTCCTCACTGTTGGTAGTTATTATCTGGTCATCTGCGAAAAAGGAATTAAACATCTATCATTAGTTTGTATTTGCATTCCTGCGCACGTTGTAAAGTCTCTTATATGTAAATTTTATGTGTAAGGGATAAATAATATCCTGTTTTAGATTCTTTGTCGCCACAAATGGTTCAGAAATCTTATTATCGATTCTTAATGCATTTTGAGGGTTTTATACATATTATAAATTGCTCAGATGTATGCTATACTGAGGTTTGTCGTCTAAATATCAAAAACCTTTTTTAAGGGTATTTTATCGTAGGTTTTTTCAATGTCTATAGGTAGATTGCGAGCTTTACTTTTTTTCTGTTGGAAGGGCTATAGTGTCTCAGAGGGTTAAAATAAAGGAGGGCGTCCCTTGGGATGCAATACTTGGACCTCTTTTGTATATTCTCTATACAAATGATTTACCCGAAATCTCTGGAGAGCAGACTGTACTGTATGTTGATGATACATCGCTTATATTCAGTGAAAGCAGGGCGGAGTTGCTATCGATGAAGGTTCAATCTGTGATGGACATTCTCGATGGGTACTTTCAGTCCAACAGCCTGTTGCTAAATGTTTCCAAGACACAGTGCATTATGTTTGGCAACAGATTAAATGATTAATTGACATTAACATTTGAGGATATAACAATAACATCAGTTGAGAGAACTATTGTTTTGGGACTAAACATCGATAGAAGGGGGCGCACATCGAGAGAGTTGCCACTAAAATATCTCAATATTGTTTTGCATTAAGAATTGGAGAGAGTTGGAATCGATGCAGCTCTGTCAGCTTATCATGCATTTGTACAGTCCAGACTCAGATATGGTTTGATATTTTGGGGTAATTCCTATGATATTAATAGACTTTTGATTCTGCAAAAAAGATGTTTATGGTGTATTTTTGCAATGAAACAACAAGACAGTTGTAGAAATATCTTTATTAGTAACAATATTTTGATGGTTATAGGTATGTACATTTTGGATTCGGTGGTGTTTATTACTGATAACAGGGATCTTTTTAAGGGTGGATCTATTAAACCTAACTACATGACTAGAAAGAAAACAAATCTGCTTCCTGATAAATATAACTTTAGTTATTTGCAGAAAAATATCGAATATTCTATAATAAAAGTTTTTAATTCTTTACTTGAAAATGTACATTTACCACCGAGAAATACATTAAAGTGTGTTCTAAAAATGTTTGTATGTAAAAAAGCCTTCCATACATTGGAAGAGTTTTATGAGTGTGATAAAGGCCACATGTAGAATTTTTGTTGTTGCCTGTATCATTAAATTTTAAATGTATGTTAGCTTCTTTGTTATTTACATTTTTTCATTTTAATATTGCCCTTTGTCTTAGGTTTTAATTGTATTGTTTTTACTACATTAATTTGATAGAATTATTCAATAAAGGTATTTTAAACTGTGTAATTATTGTTGTGGATTTTTTCTTTTTCATTTTTTTCTTTTTTTATCTACAGCTGAGAATGAACTATAATTTTCATTATGATGTTTATTACAGTAATGATATTTTTTTGACATTGTTCCATGCTTTTATGGGTTTTTTTGTAAGTAATACTTAATGGAATAAATAAAGAGTTATCTATTTATTAGCTGTTCTCCCTACCCGAAAGCCGATTTGTTCCTCTATTTCTCGTTATTCTTATCACACTCTCTCTAAGTTCCCTGATGTTACCAGACAATTCTAACAGATAAAGCTCTGTGAGACTAGTTTTATTTAAATGTTTTGTCAGACGTAGCGTCAAATTATCACTCTGGTGATTGATAACAAGTCTTTAGTCCACCGTATACAATCCACACCTTGGCAATTTACATGTACCTGATATAACATTGACGCATAACAAATTGTCAAAAATGACAAATCATAAACCTTGATTAGAATTTTATGATTTTAAAATATTTGGAAATGTAATTTTTGTAATGTGTAATTTGTTTTTATTCGAAATTTAAAGTGTAGTTTATTGTACTAAAAACGATGCAGGTAATTTTTTGATTTTGACAAATATTTAAATAATTAACCATTATGTCAAGGAAGGTGTGATACTTTATTGCTTAGACTTGTTTTTTAATTCACATTTTACTGCAAAAAATAATTGACACGCATGTATTTAGCTAACCGATTTGTTTTCCATTTAACATATTTATTCTGTAGAAGGCCTGTATCAAAAAAGATCTTAAAAACCTCGAAAATGAAATTGATGATTTGATAATGCTAGAAGATTCCGCTCGTGGAACGTTATGCGCTATCCACAAGACCATCCATTCCTCTGATAATTTTCCATGTTCCAAGCACAAAATGCTGCGCCTATGTCCTGTTCCTAGACCGTACAATCTACCAGCAACAAGGATTCCAATAAGGTAGAAAATATACCGTAAACGTAAATGAAGGATATCAGAGTTACTATATAAATTTTAAATAAAGAGAATAGTTGATTGAAGAGACACTATAAAACTATGTGGCTTTTAATCCCACTTCCATAAATGTACATATCATGTACGTCGGTGGTTTCCATCCGGTGGGTCGCGACATAAAATGGGTTACCTTGGCTTTTTTAGGGGGTCGCCGGTTATCAATATTAAAAACCAAAAATAAATTTAAAATTTAATGGTAGGTGATAACATGTTAATAATTTATTTAAGCTTGAGAATTTGTGTGATATGCGACGTAATCAGTGAACGGTTAGCTCATGTACTTCACCTTCATCATCAATCAGCCCAATCTTGTCCACTGTTGAACATAGGCCACTCGTAAGTTTTGCCACTTATTTCTGTCCCGTGCCGCTTGTATTCTATGCGCCTTATATCGTCAGTCCATCTGGTAGGCGGGCGGCCTCTTCCTCGGTAAGCCTCCTGTCTTGGTCTCCATTCCAAGATTTTTCTCGTCCATCGATTGTCCGTGTTCCTAGCAATATATCCAGCCCAGTTCCACTTTAATGTTGGAATTCTCCTGACTGCATCTGCAACACCCGTTCTTCGTCGTATTTCTGTATTCGGTATTCTATCTCTGATACTAACTCCCACCATAGATCTTTTCATGGCTAATTGTGTCAGTCTCAACTTATTTACGCTTTTCTTTGTTAGTGTTAGCGTCTCTGCTCCATATGTCAAAACGGGGAGGATACACTGGTCAAACACTTTTCTCTTCAAGCAAACAGGGATGTTCGATTTAAGTATATTTTTCAGTTTTCCAAAAGCTGTCCACGTCAGCCCTATTCTTCTTAGTATATCGCATGTTTGGTTATCTCGGCCTTAACGGATTTCATGTCCTAGGTATTTGTAGGTGGTGACTTGTTCGATCTTGTGGTCTCCTACTGAGATATTGTCGTTTAGTACAAGGTTGGTCATAAATTTAGTTTTCTCACAATTTATTTTTAGACCATCACTTGACAGTCTGAAGAGCTGTTCCAACATTCTTGCTGCGTTATCCGTGCTATCCGATATGAGGACAATGTCATCGGCGAATCTTAGGTGATTAAGGTCCTTCCCGTTTATGTTTACTCCCATATTTCCTTCAAAAGAAATCTGCTTGTACATATATTCCATGACGGTGATAAACAGTTTCGGTGAGATTGTATCTCCTTGCCGAACTCCACGTTCTATTCCGAAAGTATTTGTGTCTTTGTGGAGTCTGACATAGACTGTGGCTGTATCGCATATGTTTTTGATTAACGAAATGTAGCGGTGGTCGATTCGACTGTCTACAAGCGCCCTCAGCATTTTATATTGGTCTATGGTATCAAATGCTTTTTCATAATCAATAAATATAAGAATAAGTGGCTTATTGTATTCTATGCACTTTTCTATCAGGGACTTAAGAACTTATAGGTGGTCATTCGTTCCATAACCAGAGCGAAATCCAGCCTGTTCGCAAGATTGATAACTATCTAATTTATTTGTGACTCGATTTGTTATTATCTTTAGGAATAACTTATACATGTGTGAGAGAAAACTGATTGGGCGATAGTTTTTCAGATCTGAAATGTCCCCTTTCTTATGCATTATTACAATAAGTGGAGGGAGTTATGCCCTTTGTCAGACACACGTTAAATAACTTCTGTAAAATGCGGGTTAATGTTGGTCCCCCTTCTTTTATGGCTTCAATTACCACTTCATCTTCCCCAGGCGCCTTGTTTTTCTTCATGCCAGCAATAGCATTTGCCATTTCATCTTCTGTGATGTCTGGTATATCTTCGGATCCGACATTTCAGATTTCTGGTATTGGTGGGCGATCTTTGCTGTCCACGTTGCTTCTATGCAGTTCGGAGTAAAAATCTTCTGCTATCTTCAGCAGTTCTTCTCTATTTGTTTCGATGGCACCCCTTTTATTTCTTAGCTTACAGACATTATTTATACCTTCTGCTAGTTTTCTGCGTAGGACTTTTAGGCTCTTATTATTCTCTATAATCTAGGAAATATGTTCTGTATTGTATTTCCTGACATCCTTTCTAATTTCTTTAGACCTGACGAAATTCGACTGAGACCACAAAAGATCGTTCTGATTTTAGCCTCACGGATAAGAGTTTTATATAGAGTTTTTAGAAACACCCTGTATAAAATCTAGTGCTCTAAATACTCATCTGTTTAAGGAATTATGCAAAACCATGAACTCTGATCACGAAGTTCTTTTTTTCTATACTATTGTTCCTTGATCATTGAAGTCATTGAATTGAAACACGAAATAAAACAGTTTTTAGCACACTTTAATGAGATCTAGATCCAAAGAGTAGCTTATTTATCTGATATCTTAGATCAACTAAACAAGCTATATTTGAAACTGCGGGATAAAAAAACGCTCGTTTCGGAGATAATATTCAAGCGTTTGAAGTAAAGTTGTAAAACTGCCACCGTAAAGTAAATCTTGGAATCTTTGTCTTGTTCGAGCACTGAGTTAGAGCCCTTGTATTAATACGTTTGGATTTTCTCTTAATAAAACTGAGCTTTTCAGACCCTTAATTATAATACGGTCCATATGTGTATTGGATTGTAAACAGCTTTGGAAAATCACTCCCAAGTCATTAATTGATTCAACGGTCTTGATGAGCTGACTTTGTATTTTGTGTGAGTGCTGACTGTTTGACCTTAGATACGTCGATTTCAAAAGATTAGAAGAATACCAGTCAACGAAATTATCTAGATTAGCTTGTAATAATGATCGTTGCAAATTTTGCTGTAAAATTTTAAATCATCGGGGTATGATAGGAAGAGAAAGGAGACTAAACAGATTGTAACGTTGTCAGATCATCGGGGTATCATAGGAAGAGAGAGGAGACTAAACAGATTGTAACGTTATTGAGGAACAAAAGAGACGTTGATTGCTGAGATAAAATTTGATCCAGTTTAGATAATTGCCAGAAATTCCAATTTCAGACATCTTTTTGAGTAGCGATAGATGATAGACCTGTCAAAGGCCCGAGACAAATCAACGTAAATTGAGTCAACCTCATGTCCTTGTTCAACGGATGTAACTATAAAATTCTGATAAAGTGAATGGTTATTTTCAGTGGAATGTCCCTGGTAAAATTCGTGCTGTTCAGGATTAATGTATCGCTTGTAGGTATTGTTAGAAAGGCCTAAGAGAATATTGATTCGCTCTCGTAGAAGAATAATGTACCGATGCGAAGAGTCATCTTTATTGTAATGTGCTGAAAGAAATATTATATCGATGAGTCATTATATTTCTAGAAGGTTCTCATCTTGTTTGCTTATGTATTTCTTGAAGTTTCTATAGGTATATAAAAAGGGACAGGATATGAGTTTTAAGAGAGTTTTATAGTGAAGGTATTCAGAAGCAGTTAATATAGTTTTGGAAGTAAATTAGTAAGAAGTATTGTGGTTTATTCTGCGGACCCAGAGATGATTTTTTAAGAGATAAAATCATAAGAGTATTAAAAATTTCATCGGTCACAATTAAGTCTAGAAGTTTAGGGATTGCAGATAAGATTGAAATTACAGGATGGTTTGCTATACTGCATTTATCCCCGAACTTAAAAAATTCCATATTTTTGGGAAATAGCAAGAGTCTAAGCAGCGCATGTGAAGTTGAGCAATTTTTCAGCGTTATAGGACATGCTAAGTAGATGGAAACTCAATCGCCACATTAATCATTAATACTTTCGTTAAATCCTAAAATATATTTTTTCAAACTCTCTGAATCAGGGAGATCGTGAACATTTAATTCAGGTTGGGAACCACTGATGTACGTACAGAGTGGGCAAATTTCGATGTTTTTATAGGCTAATTTAAAAACAGCAAACTGTACAAAAAATTTGACCCTCCCATTCTTGAGCTCTTTTTTGGAGAAACATAGGAATGCGAAAACAGATCATGGCTATCTTGATTCGTTTACGATCTATAGGACGATTTTTAAATTTAACCAAATTCTAATATAGTGTATAGTTTGGGTATTACTTAAGATATCAAAAAACAAAAAAAAAGTTTCTATAGGCAGTTTTTTTAGTGTTTGTTTGAAGGTCATAGACAACGATTTTTCTTGCGAAGTAGTAGATATCTGTTGGACTTCCATTGTCTTTATTTTTGTTGAATATCACGACGTTTCGGCTAGTAGTTATCTCTAGCCGTTTTCAAGTGAAACTAAATAAGTCCCTTAGCTACATGACTATTTATACTAAAAGTAAATGCAGTAGAGTGTGACTGAGATGGGTGCAGTCATGCCTGCTATGGCAAGATCCCATTTTTTATGCTGCATTTAGTTTTAGTTTACAATTATTAAGAAGTGATTTCCACACTTCTCTTATATCTGAAGATAGTTTACTAATCTACCCACGAACCCACTTCACAACATCCCCCATTCCGCTGTCCTCGCGTATTTTTACGTTTCTTATTCTATCTCTTAAACTTGTTCCCGTGATCATTCTCAGTGTTTTCATTTCTGTGGTTCTCATAATTTGTTTTGTCTTTGTTGTTTCATTTCTTGTTTCTGCGCCGTAGGTCAGTATCGGTCTTACACAGACCTTGTAAATTCTTGCTTTGCTCTCAACCGTCATATGTTTATTGTTCCAGATTATGTCTCTTAGTTGGCCTGATATCATGGCCGCTTTGTTGGCTTGTGTGCCGTTACCGCCCTGTTACTTGTTATATGTGCTCCCAGGTATTTAAACTTCTCAATCTGTTCGATATGTTTGTCATCAACCATTAGTTTGCATCTTACCGGTTCTTTTGCTATTACCATTTCTTTGGTTTTCTCCACAGATATCTTCATATTATACTGTTTGGCTGTTCGATTGAGATGGAAAAGCATTCTTTGTAAGTTGTCCTCGCTATCTGCTGTCAAGGCAACATCGTCTGCAAAGCATATAATCTGAACGGTGTTGTGTCCCATTGGGTACCCAAGATTTGTGCTTTTTACCTCATCAATGATTTCGTCCATGATTACATTGAAAAGTGTTGGACTTAGGCTATCACCCTGTCTTATTCCTATGGATAGAGGGATTTCCTCTGTTAGAGTGTTATTTGTTTTAATTACCATGGTGTTTTTGGAATTCAGTTCGTATATTGTGCGTATGATTGCTTCGTCTACTTGTTTTCTTCGCAGTAGTTCTGTTATGTGATCCAGTTTGACTCGGTCGAACGCTTGTGTAAAGTCCACAAAACAAATGAACAGCGGTTTATTGTATTCGATAGATTTTTCAACCAGCTGTCTGATAATAAATATACCGTCGATAGTAGAGCGGTTATTCCGGAAGCCCTGCTGTTCTTCGCACGCCCCTAACTTGTCTACGATCAGTTGTGCCAGTATTTTGGTTAACAATTTGGCTGAACTGTTCAGTAGGCTGATTCCCCCCGTAGTTTCGGGTGGTGGTTTAAAGTTCGCGGCAAATCAAAATCATTGATTATTTGTTGTTATTGTAACTTACTCGTTAGTCAGCGATTCCAGCTCTATCTAGCAGTCCTTCAGCCTCCTCGTGCATTTAATTAGTGTGATTTATAAGAATTTGGAAGGGATACACAATTGGAGAACCGCCCATAGCGCCAAAGAGAAAGTAGCCAAGGATGCTCGGCAGGTGTGCTCGACCGGCTGGGGAACGCCGCACTGCCTATAACTAACTATAACCCGAGAACTAATACGAATATCGGTTTAAAACTTTTTTGACGTATTCTGCAGAGCATTTAAAATATTTTAAAGTAATAAAAAAAAATCGATTTTTTTGAGCAGTTACATGTATTGCCTCCCTTAAGCTAAAAATATATATAGGGTGTTCCATTAAAAAAAATATAACTTTAAGTCGTATCTCATTTCTGGTAATGGGAAATAAAAAATAAGAGCGTCAATGCATTCTATGTAAAAAAGCGCCCATAGAAAGTTATTTTCGTTTTTTGATATCTTAAGATAAGATAAGATAAGATAATTTATTAGTAATAATATACAAATAGTACTTTTACAAGTCAAATAAATAAAATATTAAAATTTTGTCAATTAATTATTATCATTAATACAAATAAAACATTACACAATATTGATTCTTCCTTAAGAAGAAAGTCTTGGTAAAAAAAAAGCTAAGAGAAGCTGACAACAGACAATGGCAATACTACAGATTAAAATTAGATTCGAAATACTCCTCGAACGAAAAAAACGCGTTCAGCACAAGGTAGCTCTTGATTTGTTTTTTGTACTGATAGAAGTTAAGAGCTTTAATTCTAGCTGGCACGCAGTTGTAGAACTTTATTGCCAAATATCTTGAACCATTTCTGGATCCCTCAAGCCGGCCAAAGTCTGGTACAAGATTGTTGTTGTTTCTTGTTGGATAGTTGTGAATATCTTCGTGTGATCTGTATAGATCAAGATTTTGTTTAACGTACAACAAACACTGCATAATGTACACACAACGTAAAGTTAAAATTTTTAAATTCTTAAACGAATTTCGACAGTCTTCTCTATAACCAAGCCCAGAGATAATACGAATGCATTTTCTTTGTTGTCCAAACGCCTTATCAGTATGACAAGAATGACCCCAGGAAAGAATAGCATAAGACAAAAGAGAATGAAAGTTACTGTGATATGCTGTCAGAAGAGTTTCTTTGGAAGTTACCCGTACAAGACTCCTGAACAGGAACAGTTGTTGGGATAGTTTTTTTGAGAGATTAACAAGGTGTTGTTCCCAGGTTAATCCTGCATCTAGGTGTACTCCCAGAAATTTGACCTCCATTGCACATTGAGGTAGAAAAGACTGTACAATTTCATTGTTATTCCTTAGAATAAAGTTAATACTTTGTGATTTGGAGTTGTTCAAGGATAGGCGATTGGCTCGAAACCATTGAAATAGTTCTCTTTCTGAAGTTTTGTAATCAAGACTGTCAATCTCTGAAGGGTGATAACTTATATAAAACGTTGTGTCGTCAGCAAACAAAACAGTATTGACTCTCTTGCCCTTACAGTATGCCAGGTCATTTATATAGATGAGGAATAAGATGGGACCTAATACCGACCCTTGAGGTACACCATACCTTAAGGATTGTTTTTTAGAATTACACTGCCCAAAGTGAACATACTGATCACGATCCGATAGATATGAATTAAGTAGTTGAATGGCATCAGCCTGAAAATTGTAGAATGGTAGTTTTTTTAGAAGAATGCTATGTGTAACGCAATCGAATGCCTTTGTGAGGTCTAAAAAGGATGCAAGAGTGTCAAGATACTTTTCAAAACCCTGTAAAACATTACTAGTGAAGTGATCAATAGCCAAAGTTGTGGTCCTGTTCTTTCGGAATCCAAACTGGTTCAAGGCAAACAATTTGTTTGACTCAAAGTGATCATTAGCCTGATTTTTCAAAATTGGTAATAAAGATATGGGGCGATAATTATTGCAGTCAGCAATGGAGCCCTTATTCTTGAAGAGAGGTACCACCTTTGCAGTTTTGAAAACTTTAGGAAATGTTCTGCAAGCTATAGATTGATTTATCAATATTGTTAGGGGCTGAACTATTATATCCTTAATTTTTTTAATAATTTTTGTGTTAATTCCGTCAATATCTTTGCTGTAACTATTTTTTATTGCTGAAATGGCCTTGTCGACATCACTAAAACTAACTGATTGAAATTTAAAGGATGTTTTTCAGTGGCATAGATTTTAGGTAATCTTCAATCTTAAGTAATAACCAAACTATACACCATAGCAGAATTTGGACAAATTTGAAAATCACCCTATTGATCGTAAACGAATCAAGGTAGCCATGATCTGTTTTTGTATTCCTATGTTTCTTCAAAAAAGAGCTCGAAAATGGGGGGGTCAGATTTTTTGTACATGTACAGCCTATAAAAAATTGAAATTTGAGTTTATATCAACGAATTCATTTTTTAAATTGCATATTACCATTTTAGTAGATTCAGACGAAACGCTCTCAGCATTAGTCCAAGTCGTGATCGTCCAAAAATATGTAGAACTTTGAGTGCCAACCAACCTTGCACCAGACCTTGTTGTGCCGGCTGTTATACTCACACGCATAATTCTTGTCGAAGCCAAGGTAAAAACTAAAGACATTTCTTTGAAACTAATGCGTTTTTAGGCGGCCCCAGACGTTCAGAACATTTACTCTGGCGGTCTGCGTAACCCATTTAATCTTCGATCATACCCTAGATTTAAACAACAATATATTTGTTTGAAGGCTGTTTATGGTCGGTGGGGGAGACGCTTTTTTGATGTTTGACAGACATAAACATATTTACTTATCTTGTCTTTCAGTTTAATTGTTTGTCGTGACTTTTTTCGGTGTTTTTAAGTGTTAGAAATTACTATAAATGCGAAGTTTACAATTAATATTAACAAAAAGAGGATTTAAAAACTTATTTTTATCGGTAAATATTGTTAGATATTGTTTACATATTAAAAATAACAATAATAAAAATTTAGGCAACCATATATTCATACTTTGTTTTCAGAATTGACGTACCCAGGGGTATGTTCGAAGGACGTACCGATGATACTCATTTAAATAATGCATAGAATCGGTATGTCTGTACCAAGAAATTAAATATCTACTGTTTATCAACACTTTTTCAAATATAAATATTATTACGTTATTCAGCGTTCAAACAACTGGGCCCTAGTTCTGACGTTATGCTACTTCTACAGGGGTATGTTAGAAGCATTTAATACAATCACCCAGAGATGCAATGGAATGTGCTAACTGTATTACTTTGCTTGTCCAAGACACCTGCATTAAAATTCTATGTTTCTGTCAGGAACTGCCTCTGGTGCTAGCCAACTGCAATGAGATCATGAGTAATACCTATTTTGTAGAATCATTTAAAAAAGATCTTCCAATACGGTTTTTTAACATTATATAATCTTTTAGGAGTGAGCGAAATCATAAGTCCCAGCTATCATACATCTGAATATATAAAAGATGTTGAAAAAACTATAAGTTGCCCTGAAAAAATGTGCTGTCATAAGTCATTATCGAACAAAACATCTACTGTCGCATCCAGAAGTTCTTTTCAAATAGATAAGGTAAAAAGGATTTGATTTTGTTAGACGTTATTTGGTAGAAATCCGGTTTTAGATTGGTAACCACGTTTTTAAATAAATTTCCACTGAATTTTTTGACTATGCGACATATTTTACTGCAAGGCAGCTCCCTCAGGTTCTTTTACTCAAGAAAAACAATAACAATATGAAAAACATATGTTTAAATTGTTTAAACAAAACAGTACTAAAATCGCCCTTTTTCCATTTTTTAATAAAATATAACTTTCCCGAAGATAAATTTAAAAAAATCGAAAATAAAAACCTTCTTAATTAAATTGGTAATACGCGTAAAACTTAACTTTCTCTAACAGATTTCAAAACGTACCGCCTCTAACGAACTTCAAATCATAACTGGTGATAATGACTTTTTAAAGACACCACCAAACTTTACAACCCTCGGAACTTCTGCTTATTCGGGTTAGTACCATCCCGCGTCCATTTCCATTGATCGTACGTTATTCCATTCCAAAAGTTAATCGAACTATTCTACATCTTCCAATAATAAAATTTCTTGTCTACGAGCATATAAAAATCCTACTCACTTTTTTAGCAATTTCTCACATTTTACTAAAAAAAATTCTCAACAGACGAGAGCTTTGTACAGGGTGAGTCAACGATTGGATGAAGTAAGTTTGTGCCTTTTCGGTGAAATTTACAAAGAAACTATATTTATTGTTTGATACAGTTTATTTTTACGCAGATTTTAAAAATATTTAGGACTCTACAGGGTGAGCCAAAAAACTAGGACAGCATAAAGTTGTATTTTTTAAAATAGAACACCCTATATACGAATCGTATTTTCGATTTAGCTTATAATTTTAAATCTTTTTTATTAAGGGTTTACTATAACAAAACTTTATAGTTTCTGAGATAAGTAAGTTTAAAGAAAAAAAGTCACATTTTCAAGCATCAATTCAATCCTAAATAACGTTTTCAATTTTGTGACAAATATATTCAAATTTAGAATTTAGCAAGGCCAAGGACAAGTTAACATAATTTTTACCTAATATTTGCAATAAAAGCTACAGGGTGTTGAACACATCGGTTCAAATTTGAACAAGTTTAAATGAATAAATATCTTTTTTTTAAAATGGAACACCCTGTATATTTTCATGTTATTTAATAGAGTAATAAAAACCCTTGTTCAATATATCCTATACCTATTTATAATAGTTTTTGAGATATTTCAGTTTTTCTTATTTTCCATACTTTTTTACAGAAATAGTCTTCATTATCATAGTAGCCATGGCAAAAACAATGTAAAAGAACATTTTTCTGTGTGTCAAATTTATAACCGCAATCGCTTCTTTTGGTTTTTATGTAGTGTAGTTTGTTTTTTTTTTGCATTCATCTTATATTGTAAAATGAATTTTCCAAAGAATGAGTTAATAAATATGATTTATACAATAGGAGAGGCTCAAAAAAATTGTCTTCTTGCTCAAAGAATTTACAAAATGAAGTATCCTGATCGACGCCAGCCTAATACCCATACTTTTCAAAACTTAATGCAAAGATTTGATTCTTCTGGTACTGTTGATTATCCGAAACGTAAAGTGGTCAACAAACCAGTAACTAATGAAGAAAAAGAACTACAAGTATTGTTAAATGTTCAGGAAAATCCTTATATTGGTAGCCGTCAGTTAGCAGCATTATGTGAAACATCACAATCCACCGCTAATCGTACTACCAAGAAATATAGGTATCATCCATATCACATGGAATTACACCAAGAATTGCATGGACAGGATTTTGAAAGTCGTGTAAACTTTTGTCGTACAATAAATGTGGAGATTCAATTAAATCCAAATTTATTATGCAAGGTAATGTATAGTGATGAAGCTACTTTTAGAAGTAACGGTGCCGTAAATAGACGCAACATGCATTATTATGCCACAGAAAACCCATTTTGGATTAGAGAGGTGCAACATCAAAACCACTGGTCATTAAATGTTTGGTGTGGTATTCATCATAATCGAGTTATTGGACCCCACTTTTTTAATGAACCACTAAATGGCCATAGTTACCTGAACTTTCTACAAGAAGAACTACCCCAACTGCTTCAAGGTCTCGATAGGGATGAGCTCGACAGTATGTGGTTCCAGCACGATGGTGCGCCTCCGCATTACCATCGTGAAGTTCGTGCGTTTTTGGACCAACGATATCCGCAAAAATGGATTGGACGTGGGGGTTTCATTGAGTGGCCACCAAGGTCTTGCGACATCACCCCATTAGATTTCTTCCTATGGGGTTATATTAAAAATAAGGTGTATGTTAATCCACCAACAACAGTGGAAGATATGCGAAACAGGATTAGGGATACCTGTAGAACAATAACGCCACTAATTTTGTCCAGGGTCCGAGAAAATCTGCAAAAAAGACTAAATTTGTGCATTGCACAAGAGGGTCGTTTATTCGAACACTTATTAAAAAGAAATAATTAATCTCAGTATTTAATAGGTATTTTTTTTGTTTCAATTTAGTATAAAAGTAAATAGGTATTTGCCTTGTCGTTATTGTTGTGTTAATTTTTTCACATTATGTTTAATTAAACTATTGCCGTTGTAATATAACGAATAATGTATTTCATCATATTTAACCACATTCTGTTTGTTTCTGTAGTTTCTTTTTATTATTTTACATGGCTATTATGATAATGAAGACTATTTCTGTAAAAAAGTATGGAAAATAAGAAAAATTGAAATATCTCAAAAACTATTATAAATAGGTATAGGATATATTGAACAAAACTTTTAGGGTTTTTATTACTCTATTAAATAACATGAAAATATACAGGGTGTACCATTTTAAAAAAAAAGATATTTATTCATTTGAACTTGTTCAAATTTGAGCCGATGTGTTCAACACCCTGTAGCTTTTATTGCAAATATTAGGTAAAAATTATGTTAACTTGTCCTTGACCTTGCTAAATTCCAAATTTGAATATATTTGTCACAAAATTGAAAACGTTATTTAGGATTGAATTGATGCTTGAAAATGTGACTTTTTTTCTTTAAACTTAATTATCTCAGAAACTATAAAGTTTTGTTATAGTAAACCCTTAATAAAAAAGATTTAAAATTATAAGCTAAATCGAAAATACGATTCGTATATAGGGTGTTCTATTTAAAAAAATACAACTTTATGCTGTCCTAGTTTTTTGGCTCACCCTGTAGAGTCCTAAATATTTTTAAAATCTGCGTAAAAATAAACTGTATCAAACAATAAATATAGTTTCTTTGTTAATTTCACCGAAAAGGCACAAACCTACTTCTACCAATCGTTGACTCATCCTGTACATATAAACAAATAATTTGTCGCAATTAGCAATGCCCCTGGTGGTAAGGACATGTAACTAGCGATCTATTTTCGACCACCGTAGTAAATGTACGGATGTTTCGTCCCGATACCGGTGGTGGACTCATCAGTGGGATCCACCGGTATCTTTCCCAGACATCCTTCTTGTACTTTCCACAAACTTGGACCTCTATTTAAGTCCAGTTTTGCCGGAAAGCGATGGTGAGATGTTATGTTCCACAACAAATTATATTGCATTGTAGCGATTTTATTTGCATATTCTCTTGTTTCCTTAGGATGGGAAAATGTGCTCAGTTTACAAAGAACGCTCCCTCGGGATCCCGATCACATGTTAAAAATATCTTTAGCCCTTAATTCTAGCCGGTTTACCAGTTGACTATGAACAAATATAGAGTTTCTTTGACATATTTATTTTGCATTATTAACGAGGGTACGTACGTTTTGGAATTATGTCTCATAAATTGTCTGGGCTATATTTTTTTTTATGAACAACCAAAAAATAATAAAATTGATTTTAGACTTAAGATTAAAAACTGATTATATATATATATATATATATATATATATATATATATATATATATATATATATATATATATATATGGTTTTGGGTACATTTCATCATTTAGTGGAATATACTTTAAGTTAATCAACATAAAATAAATAAAAATCGTAATGAATTTTTGTTTCCTTACAAGCTATTAAAATGGCACTTGATTCTTTTTGAAAAACTTTTATCTGATTAACCTATGTAAGTTCTTGCAGAGTCCCTCCAAATTAGCTTCTAAATACTTCAGTTTTTAGTAATATTTTGACAAGAAGAAAACTTATTTACGTGTAATATTGAAAACCATAAAAAATTAAAATCCCTTTAAATTGGAGTAACTGCAACGTATCCAAATAATAGTCCTAAATACGAAGCATTAAAGAATTTAAAAATCGTCGTTTAAAAGAATCTCATCCGAACAAGAAACCAAAATCATGATATCTGTTAGAGAAACATCAAATTAAATAGTTTCTATTAAAAATTAAAAATGGACTTAACAATTGTAAAAGTTTGTTTATGATGATTTAAGAAGACTAACGATAATGTACCTTCAATCTCCAAGCATATCTTATCAGACCAGTAGTATGGTTTTTTTTATCATGTCATTGTATAATAAGATTTCTAATAAACTATATTATTAAAGGATGCACCGAATTTACGGCTAAATTTGCAATAAAAATTCAGTTGACCTAGTCAGGAAAATAGACAATATTATTTTGCTCACTAATGCTAAACTAATTTCCTTTGATATCACCAACTTATATCCCAGTATTCCAATAAAAAACAGTTTGAGTCTTGTCGAAAAACTTCCAAAATCAAGCCAACTAAATGAAATTAAAAAACTATCAATAATAAAAACATTTTAGGTCTAGAACGAAATTACTTTGAATTTAATAACTACATTTATACAAGTAAAAAAGATTAATTATGGGAAATTTTCTTAGCCGAAATATTTATGGATTTTCTAGAAACTTCCTGTTTAAAAATTTCCTCTCGTGATAAAAATCTGTTCATGATTTGTTAATTCGCTTTATCGATACCGAAAGGCAACTAAGCGAATACCTAGAATTCAATTCACCCAAACATTAAAATTAGTACAACAGACAAAGAAGCAGACAATTCCATTAACTTTTTAGATCGAACAATAAAAAAAGAAAATAACAAACATGATTTTGCAATTTATAACAAACCTTTATACACCGACAATATATAACAAATCATTCTAGCTTACTTGTGGGGACTGTCCAAAAACCTATGTTATGTCGAGCAAGTAGAAGTTTTTCAAAAAGAATCAAGAAACACTTGAAGAGCTTTATAAACAGCAAACATTATTCCAATTATACCAACCATCTAATAGAATCAAATTATAGTTTTAATCAAGATAATAGTAATATCAAAACTAAAAACACTAAATTAAATATGCTAATAACAAACTTAAAAATAAAAATATTGTTAGATAACCAAATAAATTTAAGGATCTAATGTTTATATATAACATCGCGTTCTTTTGCTAGATTGATAGTTTAAATAGAATAACTCCATATCTGAAGAAGCTACCGTGCATTGAAACGTCGTGCAGTCAAAACAATAAGGTGGAAATTTTAAGAATGTATTTTATTTATCGCAATCTAAAAAAAAAGGAAAAATAATGATAAATATTAGAATATTTTTGCTTCTTTTCGTTTCAGTTTGCTCAAAATCTGATGAATACCGACGAAGTGGTAACCGAATTGAAAGGTGAAATTGAGAGAGTAAAACAGCAAATTAACCATATTTCTCAACAGAAGGTTATTGATGCAACAAAACATAAAACTCCCCCTGGATCTAAATTATTATCTCCCAAAGCAGACGAGGATAATAATTCATCTGTCTACAAACTAAAAAATGATAACAAAAGGTGAGCTATTTAATTTAGCGAAAATTCTGTAGGTACATTCTTTTATAACTAAGGATGTAACGGATGTGCTATAACGGGTACAAAGACTGAAACAGATATCCGAAATTTTATATAACGGAAACAGAACTGTTTTACTAGAAATGTAAAAAAATATAGCCAGTAATGCAAAATCACCGTTTTCAAAAGCGGAAACAGAAATGGAAGTTTAATACCCTATGAAGCATCCGCATTTGCGGAAGCAGATGTAGGGGTCCTAAAATTCCTAGAAGTTTGAATAATTAATTATTTCTTGGTTTTAATTATGCTATGGTTGTAAAGATTTCAATGCTAATAATAGTAAATTATATAAATTATATTATTCTAGACTAAGACGGGAAATAGAAGCAAAAAAGAAATTATTAGAAAAAGCTAAAGGAGAAGTTGAGAAAGCGAAAGAAATTTTGACAGATTATGAACAAAAAGTTAGCCTTTTACATGTTCAAGCATTAAAATCTTCCAAAGCTATGAAGATAAGTAAAGACAAATTTTGTAGCTGCTTGAAGGATCGCGAGGAAAGAATTAAATCTTTAAAAGAAACTAATCAAAATCTGGAAACGGTCATTCAAGAAAAGGACAGTTTGATCGAAGAAAAAAATAACGAAATTAATAACCTCATGGAAGATCTTGAAAAATTGAAAAAAACTTTTGAGGAAACTTGTGAAAAATGTTCCGTTTTAACGGAAAGTAATCAAAATTTTTACGAGTCTATTGAATTATTAAGAAATCAGCTTTTTAATTCGTCTGCTGAGATAGAAAGTCATAAGGAAACGATAAAATTACTGGAGCAGGTAAATCAATTTAGAGCTTAGTGATAGAAACATGTGAATATGTTGATTGATTTGATTTTTTGGGGAAAGGGGCATCTTCTAAACTTTCTGCAGGAAACTGAATCAACGAACCGAGGTGCGCCGGGTTAATAGCCTTTTCGAAAGCAGCTAGTAGCTTAAACATCGTATTGGTACAATGGTTCCGCTTGAGGAGAGCTTTACAAGTGGCAGGAATATTAACTGCTTCATTTTTCTTGTTCAGATGCCGTTCTTTTAACTTTAATGTATTCGCGAATCGTTTTGCCAGTTAATGTTCTACATTGGCATTTTCTGGAAGTTACTAAAATTAATTTTTGATCCTGTCTCGAGTTTATGTTGAGAAAGCATAGTTTCAGTTCAGGATTTTCTTGGACGTCTTTTTTTTTGTGCTAAAGGTGTCCTTTGTGATTTAATCTTATTTCTTCAAATTGATACACTTGAAGATCGACAGTAGTTGGATGAATAATATTAATTCACAGATTAATATAAGCTGAACTTAATTGTCCACAGGGAGGATTATTACATCTTCGCTGTGAAGCTTTGTAATGGATGTTTGCTGAATGAACTAAATGAGGCTGGGTAATTTTGTGCCTTGGCTAGGACGTCCGGGATCTGAGGGAACCATGATCGATTTTGCTTTGGATTTCAGAACTAGAGTACCATAAGAAAGGGCTCGGAATAAACCCGAACAAGATCAAAGTGATATTTTTTACTAAAACGTCTTCAACTGGACAATGTTTAAAGAATGACTTGTGTGCAAATAATGAGTACGATGAGGACTGCTTCCACTAGGATACTGGGGATCCTAATGAACCTACCTCCACTTAAACAAGGCCATGAAGGCTGTTAATTGTCTCATGGGAATCGTGATAGAGAGATGTCCGTTACTCCTCATGCAAACAGACTACATGGCGCTAGTTTTAAGACTCAGCCACTCTTTTGAGATACTTTTATCAAATAGAGAGGACTGGGAGGAGGAACAAACTCTTTCGAGAAATGGCTGCGCAATCAGCCTATTCTACTTTAGTAAATTTTCATTAATTTTACTAATTTTCTAACTACATTGATATTGTTACGGTTTGATCTCTTTAAGATCATTCACTGGGTAGTCAGAATAAAACAACACTATTCACTAAGACTTAACTACTTCTTAACACAGCTAAAACACAACTATCTTATTACTACTTCTTAATGTCATCACTATTCAAATACCACTATACAACTCTATAACTTAAACTCATATTCTACCTATATTTATATATCTATGAAAATTCCTATATAAATCTAGAACATAAAAATTGAGATCTCTCTAGAAATATGACTGATCGATATAATATTTCTTTCGACACATTATAATAAAGATGACTTATCACATTGAAAGGGGGCGTACCAATAAGTTTCTCATAGTCGTTCGTAACACTGCCCCCCTCCTAATTCGGATCGTCCTGATCAGCTTAGATATTTCCGTGGTATGGCTTCAACCTGTTGAGATGTACTTTTGGCTTTGGGATTTCGTTGAATTCTATAAATATCGTCATTGATTCTTTTCAGAATAGTACAGGGTGTCTCAAAAGAAAGTTCACATTTAAAAAATCGATTTAAAAAAAAGTCAGGACTTTATTGAAAAAATGTTTATTACATATTAAAATACATTGTTTGGGAATTTATTTTTTAAAAATGATATCGTCCAAATGTAATCCGTTGCGCTCACGGCATTCATTTAATCGAGCACTAAAATTGCCCATGACGGCTCGGCAGGTATTCTCCGTGATGTCTGCCATTTCGTTGGGGATATTTTCTTTTAATTGTGCCAGGGAAGTCGGTTTGTTGGCGTAAACTTTTGATTTGACATAACCCCATAGGAAAAAGTCCATAGGTAATAAATCAGGACTGCGTGGAGGCTAACTTATGTCACCTTTCTTTGAGATCAATTTGCCAGGAAAAATTTCACGCACTCGTGGCAGAGATATGTTGGACGTGTGTGAAGTTGCTCCGTCTTGCTGGAACCATGTTCTTTGGTTATAGCCAGGAAAATTTTGCAATTCAGGCGCGAAGAAGTCGTCTAACATCTCCACATACCGCTCTGAAGTCACTGTTACTGTGCGTTCCCTTTCATCTTCAAAAAAGTACGGGCCGATAATTCCTCGCGCCGACATCGCAGCCCATACAGTCACTTTCGGCGAATGTAGAGGTTTCTGATGTTTTTGTTTTGGATTGTTTGCACTCCAATAGCGGCAATTTTGCTTGTTTACATGACCATTTAGATGAAAATGGGCTTCATCCGAAAAGAAGATGTTGGTAAACGTTGAAAAGCGTTCAGTCATCTGGTTTACGAAGTCAAGCCTCTGACCAGCATCCTGAGGCTTCAATTCTTGCACCAACTAAATTTTATAGGGGTTCAGCTTTAAATCTTTGTGTAAAATGCGGAATAATGATGACCTATGCACATTTAAAGCAACAACACGCTTACGAATCGAAACGTTTGGGTCGTCACGAACAGACTGAGTAACACTCTTTACGTTTTCGACCGTTCTCGAAGACCTCGGATGCCCAGATTTTGGTTCATCTAGTGTTGAACCGGTCTCTTCAAACTTCTGGACCCATTTTCCAATAAGCCGAACGCTTGGCGCATCATTTAAGTGACGAATATGTCGAAAATTGCAGAATTTTCTACGCATTACAGTCGCCGAATTACCGTTTTTGTAAAACTCACGTTTGCACAAAGCACGGTCCGCTCCCGAGAAACGCTCCATAGCGACTAAATTCCCAAGAGCCAGGCTACCGATTGACACACCCCCCGCGCCGCTCGGAATAGTTGCGTTCACGCAATAAGCAAAACAAATGTGTACTTTCTTTTGAGACACCCTTTATATGGTCCTTCCCATGATGGCATCAACTTAGGCAATTTGCCCTTCTTTCTCTATGGATTCCATAACTAAACTCCATTTCTTTGCTGGAACCCTGCCGAGTTTGCCTGGATGTTATATAAATTGACTAATGCCTTCGGTACCAGGTATTTACAGGGTTCGTTAGAATGTTGAGCTAACCCGACGTTGCTTCCAAAACTCTCGTCCATAAATGATTCTCTCTTATTCTGGTTGTTTGTTCGACAATGCTTTTGATTGGTTCGCTATCACGGTTTTAGAACAGAATAAATACTTTGGTGCCAAACTTTATAATGTTAAGCTTATTTCTAGTATACAGTCATCTCCTATGTCAGCAATTAACACCAAGTGGTTTAATTTTAGCCTTCCAAGTTGAATCTCAACTTGCATTTCTTCAATCATATCAGATCCCCAGGTACAGTTCTCAACATTATTTTGCTGAACAATGGCAGAGTTCTAAATTTATCAACAAGGCTTGACTTTATCAGAGATACTGCAGCACCAGTATCAACAGTTATGGTAATGGGTGTAGCATTGACTTTTCCTTTAAGTTTAAGTTGGTTTTTACTCATCTGAGCTGTACTCCAGTCTGGATCAATGTTAAAAGTGATTCTTTGTATAGAAAACTTTCTCTCCATTTTGTATTATTTCTTAGATGGTGTTCTTAATAAGGTATCTGCGTTGTTATACAGTCTTTCAGGTCTATATCTGATATTAAAATTGTACGGTTGCAGTTCTTTCTGGTTCTCTGGATAGTGAACTAGACCTTAATTGCACCTGACAGTTCCATCTCATGTGTCCAGTTCTTCTACATCTGAAGCACTTTATGGGCCTTCTTAATGCCACCCGACAGTCCTTTCTCATGTGCCCAGTTCATCCACATCTGTAGCATTTTATCTGGTCTCTTATTGCACCCGACAGTTCCATCTCATGTGTCCAGTTCTTCTACATCTGAAGCACTTTATGGGCCTTCTTAATGCCACCCGACAGTCCCTTCTCATGTGCCCAGTTCATCCACGTCTGTAGCATTTTACCTGGTCTCTTAATTGCACCCGGCAGTCTCTTCTCATGTGTCCATATCGTCCACATCTGTAGCAGACGATCTGGTTTCTGCTGTAACGTGAAGTATCACTTATTCTACCTTTGACTTTAGAATTAAAATGTTGCAATTTTTCCTGATTTTCGTTTCGTTATTTTTCTTCTTGTTTTTCTTTTTGACGTTGCTCTTCTTCTTGTTTCTCTTTAAGGCGACGTTGTTCAATACTTTCCATAAAATCAGCCATAACTGTCTGGTATTCATCATAAAAACTTCTGGAGTTTTCTCGAAAATTCGTTTCTAAACTTCTTTCTTGATACAAAATTCGATGGTAAAATCCGTTTTTCGCTATCTCTTCTAGTTTCTAAATAGAATGTTCTGGAATATTTTTGAAAATTTGGTTCTAAGCTCCTTTATTGTTTGTCGTTATCTCTTTTAGTTTTCAAATAGAATTTTCTAGAACTTTGCTGAAAATTCTTCCAATATAATTTTCTGGAAACCTGGTGATAATACTCACTTCTGACACCAATCGTTACACTTTGGTCTCTTTAAAATCGTTCTCTGCGTTCGCAGAATAAAACACAACACCTTTCACTAATACTTCCCATAGTTATATTAACTACTTCTTAACACAGTTACAATACAACTATCCTTCTATTCTTTTTCAAATACTTTGTTGAGGTGTCTCTTCGTTGCAAGTTGCATGGCTGTTAAATTGTGTTAATATGGTTTGTTCAAAGATCATAACGATATTTCTTGCTAAGTAGTAAATACATGTTGAATTTTCATTGTCTAGTAGTGTCCTCCAGCCGTTTTAAAGTGAAACTGAACAAATTCTTAAGTTACACAACTATTTATACTAAAAGTAAATGAAGTGGAGTGAAAATGTGTAATCCAATCACTCAACAACACCAAACGAGGAATTGTAAGAAAACTACAAAAGTAAGTCTTTGCAACTGCAACGAGAATTGAATGAAAAAGATTAAAACAAAAAGAAGTGTTGAACATCTCTTATGTTAAAGGCATTTCGAAATAAATCAGGAAAATAGGAAAAGGATGTAACATCAATGTTGTTTCCAATTCAAATAACTCTTTCAGAAGCCAGCTTACTAGGGTCAAACCAACAACTCAAAAGGACATGGAGAGCTCCGATATCAGATACCATGTTAATGTGGGAACTCTTACGTTGCCGAAATATAGGCATTCCTTGAAGTAAGCATCAAAGGACGCCAGAGGAATACAACACGTGGAGAAAGAGAAATATCTGATACCGCCAACCGTACCTCGACTCATAGACATCACATAAAATGATCTCAAGCTAGAATTCCAAACCGAGAACAACACTGAAGAAACGGAAATTCAATGAAACAGCGGTTTTACATTAGAACCTGAATTGCTTTAGTCAACCATCTTTAGATATAAAAAAGTGTGGAAATCACTTCTTACAAGGAAGGTACCTGAAGTGTCTGGCTTCTATTTAGTGAAACTTCAATATGTTGTAGAGGATACAAAAATAAAAGACACGTATTTTTTTATCTGCGGAGATTTATTATAACGGGGTGAAAACCGCCCCTAAAGTTTACTCTTTAAAACAGTATTTTTGAAATATATATCTCAGGTTGTAAGTGAGATATTTTTACAAAACAAGATAAAAATTATTTACTGTTCGAAATGGTGTTGAAATATGGTATTTTTACCCCCAAAGATATTATCCCTTATTTTTCATTAGGGTAAACCATATATCTACGGATGTAACTTAATTCAAAAAGTTACGAAATTTAACGGAATTGTTTAAAGATATTTTTTCCCGAATATCCTAAGTAACTTTAGTTGACGGGTTTCGGGGTTTCTAAAAATAAACTAGTAAAAGAGGGTGAGCCACTCCCAAATACGTTTTATTATATTTCAAGTTCTAATTAAGATATCTTAACAAAACAAAATGGAAATTACATGTTATTTGAAATGATGTTAAATTATGGTTTTTTCACCCCCAAAGATATCATCCCTTGTTCGTATAACAGTAAACCATCTATTAGAGTACGTAATTTAATTCTAAAAATTATGAAATTTAATAAATTTATTTCAAAGTATTTTTTTCACGAATCCAGTAGTAAAAGAGGGTGACTCATCCCCAGATATATTTTTTTCAAATCTCGAATTCTAATTGAGATATATTTACACAACAAAGTGGAAATTACTTGTTAGTTGAAGTGAGATTGTACCATGTTGTTTTAACCCCTTATATATCATCCCTTAATTTTTATGAAGGTTAATTTTGAAATTCATTTACATAATTTAATTCTAGTCATTACGAAATTAAACTAAATTTGTTGATAATGTTTTTTTTTACGAATACAATAAGTAACTTAAGTTGACGTGTTTCGGGGTTTCCGAAAATAAACTAGTAAAAGAGGGTGAGCGATCCCCAAATACATTTTTTTAATATCTCCAGTTCTAATTAAGATATATCCATAAAACAAAATTAAAATTACTTGTTATTCGAAATTATTTTAAACTATGGTATTTTCATTTCCAATGATATTATTCCTTATTTTTCATGAAAGTAAATTGTCATTTCATACATATATTATTATCCTCAAAATTGCCAAATTTTAATCTAACTGAACGTTACAGAATTAGAAATCAATATTTATCATGACTTATAATAATTTACAGACATGAATGCTTAACCAATGAAATAAGTTTATATTTTCTTATTAATTAAAAGAAAAAATTTCAGAAAGCTCTGTAACGTTCATATCAACTGAAATTTCGCAATAATTATACAGGGTGAGTCAACGATTGGATGAAGTAAGTTTGTGCCTTTTCGGTGAAATTTACAAAGAAACTATATTTATTGTTTGATACAGTTTATTTTTACGCAGATTTTAAAAATATTTAGGACTCTACAGGGTGAGCCAAAAAGGTAGGACAGCATAAAGTTGTATTTTTTTAAATAGAACATCCTATATACGAATCGTATTTTCGATTTAGCTTATAATTTTAAATCTTTTTTATTAAGGGTTTACTATAACAAAACTTTATAGTTTCTGAGATAATTAAGTTTAAAGAAAAAAAGTCACATTTTCAAGCATCAATTCAATCCTAAATAACGTTTTCAATTTTGTGACAAATATATTCAAATTTGGAATTTAGCAAGGCCAAGGACAAGTTAACATAATTTTTACCTAATATTTGCAATAAAAGCTACAGGGTGTTGAACACATCGGCTCAAATTTGAACAAGTTTAAATGAATAAATATCTTTTTTTTTTAAATGGTACACCCTGTATATTTTCATGTTATTTAATAGAGTAATAAAAACCCTAAAAGTTTTGTTCAATATATCCTATACCTATTTATAATAGTTTTTGAGATATTTCAGTTTTTCTTATTTTCCATACTTTTTTATAGAAATAGTCTTCATTATCATAGTAGCCATGTAAAATAATAAAAAGAAACTACAGAAACAAACAGAATGTGGTTAAATATGATGAAATACATTATTCGTTATATTACAACGGCAATAGTTTAATTAAACATAATGTGAAAAAATTAACATAACAATAACGACAAGGCAAATACATATTTACTTTTATACTAAATTGAAACAAAAAAATTACCTATTAAATACTGATATTAATTATTTCTTTTTAATAAGTGTTCGAATAAACGACCCTCTTGTGCAATGCACAAATTTAGTCTTTTTTGCAGATTTTCTCGGACCCTGGACAAAATTAGTGGCGTTATTGTTCTACAGGTATCCCTAATCCTGTTTCGCATATCTTCCACTGTTGTTGGTGGATTAACATACACCTTATTTTTAATATAACCCCATAGGAAGAAATCTAATGAGGTGATGTCGCAAGACCTTGGTGGCCACTCAATGAAACCCCCACGTCCAATCCATTTTTGCGGATATCGTTGGTCCAAAAACGCACGAACTTCACGATGGTAATGCGGAGGCGCACCATCGTGCTGGAACCACATATTGTCGAGCTCATTCCTATCGAGACCTTGAAGCAGTTGGGGTAATTCTTCTTGTAGAAAGTTCAGATAACTATGGCCATTTAGTGGTTCATTAAAAAAGTGGGATCCAATAATTCGATTATGATGAATACCACACCAAACGTTTAATGACCAGTGGTTTTGATGTTGCACCTCTCTAATCCAAAATGGGTTTTCTGTGGCATAATAATGCATGTTGCATCTATTTACGGCACCGTTACTTCTAAAAGTAGCTTCATCACTAAACATTACCTTGCATAATAAATTTGGATTTAATTGAATCTCCGCATTTATTGTACGACAAAAGTTTACACGACTTTCAAAATCCTGTCCATGCAATTCTTGGTGTAATTCCATGTGATATGGATGATACCTATATTTCTTGGTAGTACGATTAGCGGTGGATTGTGATGTTTCACATAATGCTGCTAACTGACGGCTACCAATATAAGGATTTTCCTGAACATTTAACAATACTTGTAGTTCTTTTTCTTTATTAGTTACTGGTTTGTTGACCACTTTACGTTTTGGATAATCAACAGTACCAGAAGAATCAAATCTTTGCATTAAGTTTTGAAAAGTATGGGTATTAGGCTGGCGCCGATCAGGATACTTCATTTTGTAAATTCTTTGAGCAAGAAGGCAATTTTTTTGAGCCTCTCCTATTGTATAAATCATATCTATTAACTCATTCTTTGGAAAATTCATTTTACAATATAAGATGAATGCAAAAAAAACCAAACTACACTACATAAAAACCAAAAGAAGCGATTGCGGTTATAAATTTGACACACAGAAAAATGTTCTTTTACATTGTTTCGCCATGGCTACTATGATAATGAAGACTATTTCTGTAAAAAAGTATGGAAAATAAGAAAAACTGAAATATCTCAAAAACTATTATAAATAGGTATAGGATATATTGAACAAAACTTTTAGGGTTTTTATTACTCTATTAAATAACATGAAAATATACAGGGTGTACCATTTAAAAAAAAAGATATTTATTCATTTAAACTTGTTCAAATTTGAGCCGACGTGTTCAACACCCTGTAGCTTTTATTGCAAATATTAGGTAAAAATTATGTTAACTTGTCCTTGGCCTTGCTAAATTCCAAATTTGAATATATTTGTCACAAAATTGGAAACGTTATTTAGGATTGAATTGATGCTTGAAAATGTGACTTTTTTTCTTTAAACTTAATTATCTCAGAAACTATAAAGTTTTGTTATAGTAAACCTTTAATAAAAAAGATTTAAAATTATAAGCTAAATCGAAAATACGATTCGTATATAAGGTGTTCTATTTAAAAAAATACAACTTTATGCTGTCCTTGTTTTTTGGCTCACCCTGTAGAGTCCTAAATATTTTTAAAATCTGCGTAAAAATAAACTGTATCAAACAATAAATATAGTTTCTTTGTTAATTTTACCGAAAAGGCACAAACTTACTTCATCCAATCGTTGACTCACCCTGTACATGTATGAATTGACATCTTTCGAATGATATCCTCAAGGAAGTTAAACTATAGTATTTTCACCCTCAAGAGTGAAAATACTTATGTTTTAACTTCATTTCATATAACAAGTAATTCCCTGTATGTTTCGTAAAGTTATCTTAGAATCTAAAATTAAAAAAAAAAGTGTTTGGGGGTGCCTCACCCTTTCTTACTATTTTTATTTTTAGAAACTCCGAAACACGACAACTTAAGTGACTTATGGTATTCGTAAAAAAATATTTTCATACAATTTCATTAAATTTCGTAATTTTTACAATTAAATTACGTCCGCAAATATATGGTTACCCTAATAAAAAAATAAGAGATGATATCCTTGGGGGTGAAAATACTGTTTAATTAATATAATTTTAAATAAAAAATAATTATCATTTTGTTTTGTAGAGTTATCTAAATTAGAACTTGAGATATTAAAAAAAAAGTATTTTGGGGGTGACTCGCCCTCTTTTACTAGCTTATCTTTGGAAACCCCGAATGATGCTACCTTGAGTTAGTTATGGTATTCGCGCAAAAAAAATTTTCAACCAATTTTATTAAATTTCGTAATTTTTAGAATTAAATTACATTCGCGAATAGATGCTTTACCTTTATAAAACATAAGGGAAGATATTCTTTGGGATTAAAATTACTTTAGTTCAACATCAGTTCAAATAACAAGTAATTTCCATTTTGTCTTGTAAATATATCTCAATTAGAACCTGAGATTTAAGAAAAAAAGTATTTGGAGGTGGCTCACCCTCTTTTACTAGTTATTTTGCGAAATTTCAAAACCAGTCGACTTAAATTACTTATGATATTCACGAAAAAAATATTTTCAAATAATTATATTAAATTTCGAAATTTTTAGAATTAAATTACCTACCCGAATAGAAAGTTTGCCTTTATAAAAAATAAGGGATGATATCCTTGGGGACAACAAAACCATAGTTTAATATCATTTCGAACAACAAGTAATTTTCATTTTGCTTTGTAAAGATATTTCCCGTAGAACTTGAAATATTTCAAAAATATTGTTTTTAGGGATGAACTTTAGGGTCGGTTATCACTCCGTTATAATAAATCTCCGCAGATCAAGAAAAACACGTGTCTCTTATTTTTGTACCCTCTACAACATATTGAAGTTTCATTAAAATCGGAGCTAGACACTTTAGGTACTTTTCTTGTTAATAAAGTAGTATGCATGCTGGTACTCATCTCATTCACACTCCACTGTATTTTCTTTTAGTATAAATAGTTGTATCGGTTAAGAATTTCTTCAGTTTCACCTGTAAAAAGGCTGGAGATAACTACCAATCGAAACGTTGTAATAGTCAACAAAAAACAAACAAACAAATAAACACAAAAAAAGTCAAACATATGTCTTCTGCTTCGTGTTTTTTTTAAATTATATTCCCGGGTCCGTCATAAAGCCGAATGCACTGCGACCAGAGTAGGCCTATTGTGCTCACCCTAGACATTACAGCCACTCTGTCAACTTAGCCCCCTGGCTCAATCTGTACAGTCCTGCTAAGGAGTGAGTGAGTATTTCTCCCGGTTCCAATCTTACTGACCCGAAAGTTTGTTGTCTAAATCTCACCAGTGACTCACAGTCACATTTGATATGCTTCACCGTTTCCTCGGCTTGTCCACATAGTCTGCAGCCGAGGTTTCCGTTATATAGATTCATTCTATTCTGATGTACTTTGACGGCCATGTGTGTCGTCATTATACCCGTAATAGTTCTTAATTGGTTTGTAGTAATTTCCTTGCCAGTTTCGGGTCAGGATTCCCAATAAATAGCTTGCTGTGGTTTAAACCCTGTCTGGTCATCCAGTGGTTTTTATGTTCTCTTTTGATCCATTTTATGACTGCTTCCCGGGCCGCGCACCGCGGCACCCCAAAGGCCGCTTCTGGACCCATATATTGAGATGCCGACCCTGCTCTAGCCAGCTCGTCAGCTTTTTCATTTCCATGTATGCCTCCATGTCCTGGTACCCACTTTAACATAACTCTGTTGTCTTTTGCCAGAATTTCCAGCTCACTCTGACATTCCCAAACCAGCTTCAATGATACCTTTTGGCCCTTGAGGGCTTTTAGGGTTGCCTGGCTGTCAGAGTAAATGAGGATTTGCTTCCCTTTGTAAGCTCTCCTGTTTATCTCGTCTGCGCACCGTAAGATTGCGTATATTTCTGCCTGGAATACTGTTGGGTATTTCCCAAGGGGAAGGGTTAATTCCTTCCCCAGTTGTAGCCCATATATTCCAGCTCCAGTACTCTCACTTTTGAACCGTCAGTGTACCAGATACTTGCACCCGAGAATGTTTCCGGTTTTTCTCTTTTACTTGCCATTCGATCCTCTATTGTGACTTCAAACGGTATATTATAACGGTAGCTCGAGTTCATATAGTCTGCGTCCACTTCCAATTCAGGGCTCCTGATTTTTTTACACATGTTTTTGTGTCCTGACAACGTCCTTTGCGATTTTACTGTTGAGTGATTTAGTCGGTGGAGTCCCATTCTTGCCTCTGCCTGAATCACTATGTGGAGCGGAGGCAGATCCAGAATACACTCCATTGCCGAAGTGGGGGTTGATTTCATGGCCCCAGTAATACACAAACAGGTGACCCTGTGTATTCCACTCAGCTTTGTCATGGTTGTTCTCTGCATTACCTTGGGCCACCAGACCAAGGCTGCGTAAGTGATGGCAGGTCTCACAACACTGGTGTATAACCAATGTACCATTTTCGTGTTAATATGAATATTAAAATTTCACATCTCATTTTTTAGAAATTATCTGATTTAAACAACGCTTGTAAAAAAGTTATGTCAAACACGAAAAAGCAGAAAGAATTCTTTGAAAATCAAGTTAAGACCTATAACGAAGAAAAAACTAAAATGTCTGAAACAATTTCTGAACTATCCACCAAGCTAGAAGAAATGGAACAACACAAAAACTGTGCAATAAAACTTGAAAGCAAATGTGAAGATTTCCTTAAGAAAATTAATGAATACGAAAAGTATTCTGAAAAGTAAAATTTTTTATTTCTTTTCGACAGTAAAAATACTAAAAACGAAGATATTTTTAGATGCAAATCTCTCGAAGAAGAATGTAAAGGACTTTTCAAAAAATTGGTAGATTCGGAAGGTTCGTTTCAGAAGGATAAAGAAGAAATGACTAAGCTTGTAGACGAGCTAACAACAGTTGTTAAAAGAAATAAAGTAACAATTACGCAAATGACTGAAATTAATACACAACAAGAGAAAATAATTAAAACACAGAATACGGCGCTACTGACTAAGGTAAAGAAAATAATAATGGAAGGTTTTCTTGAATATTTATTTATGAATTTTAATGTTATACTCTTCTTTAAAATAAGTTGTTTTGTACTGATGTACTTGGAATGCAGCGATAATGATAATAAGTCATGTAAAACATCTTTTTTTGCGAAGTTACACTTACATGTTTTATTTCCATATATCAACTTCAAGTCAGGTAATAAACGGTTAATATTAGAGTTTCTACCGAATGCAGCATTTCTTTTCTCAGTTGAAACGTTGTATCTGAAGAAACTTCAATTAAAACTGTTTATTTTGTAAATTTCAAGTGGATAAAAACTGGATCGGATCTGGACGCCGCGTTAGAAAAAAGCAGTGATCTTTATTTTTTGTTGAGCATTATCTCCAGTAGTTTTCAGGTGAAAGAACAAATTTTTAAGCTTGATAACTATTTATACCAAGACGAAATGCAGTGGAATGTGACCGAGATACACACAGTTCTTCATATCCCTTTGAGTTGTTGATGTGACCCTAGTAAGCTGGCTTCTCAGAGAATTATTTGAACTGAAAATAACGTTGATATTATATCGTTTCCCTATTCTTCAAACTTTTTCCGAAATGCCTCCAACATTGACGATGTTCAACAATGGTTTTTGGTTGTCATTTGTTTTTGATCCCTTTTCTTCATTTACTGCCTTTTATTAATTTTGATGTTGATAGATTTTTCCGATGATTTTTTAAAAGTCGATTAAAAACTTAATCATTAAAAATGTTATTTCAATAAGATATTAATTCTCAAGTTTGTCAAATATTTTAAATTGGTTACATTTTCTAAATATACAAGCAGTAAATCTATTTTTCAAAGTAAAAAAGCATTAGTTTTCAAACTGTATTTTTTATCGAGTGAAAAATATACTGAAAAAGATAATTCGTACTTTTCTACTCTTTATGATTTGTTATGATTATCTTGCCATTTATATTTATCAATGAAAAAATGAGTAGTGGTAATTTCACCTCTTTCTTCTTTCTGATCGTTGATTTTTAAGACTTTGTGATTCGATAGTCATTCTTCTTCAAGTGCCTTCTCCATTGTGGAGGTTGGCAATCATATTTTAATTTTTGAGGCAGTTGCTCTAAATAGTTTTGAACTGCATCCAAACCATTCCCTTAGGTTTTTTAGCCATGAAATTCATCGTCGTCCCACGCCTCTTCTGCCACTTATTTTGCCTTGGATTATGAGCCGTAAGATGCTGCACTTTTCTCCTCGCATAATGTGTCCGAAATATTGCAGTTTTCTCTGTTTTACTGTTATCTCGACTTCCCTTTCTTTCCCCATTCTTCTCAACACTTCGGCGTTCGTAACTCGATCCACCCACGAAATCCTCTGAATTCTTCTATAGGTCCACATTTCAAAAGAGTTAAGTCTTCTCATTGCCTCTCAATTCAATGTCCATGCTTCCACTCCATAATATAGAACACTATATACGTAACATTTAGTCAGTCGTATTTTCAGGGCTAACGTTAGATCTTTGCTGCAGATAACCTTTTTCATTCTAATAAAGTTGGCACGTGCTTTCTCGATTCTGGTTTTTATTTCGACGATATAGTCATTATTTTCTGTTATTAGGGTTCCCAAGTAAGTGTACTTCTTAACTCTTTCTATGTGCTGGCCTCCTACCATTAGGGCTTCATTATTATTGGTGTTGTTTTTACTAATTATCATGAACTTGGTCTTTTTTGTGTTAAGAGAGAGTCCATATTCTCCACTAACTTTTAATATTTTATTCATTATCTTTTCTAGGTCTTTCAGACTATCAGCTATTATCACGGTGTCATCTGCATAGCTAATATTGTTGATTAAAACTCCGTTTACTTTTATCCCTGCTGTTTCAGATTCAAGACTTTCCAATATGACCTCTTCAGAATAAGCGTTAAGTAGTGAAGGTGACAATATACACCCTTGTCTGATTCCCCTTTGTATTTCCTCATCTTCGGATATTTCCTATCCAAATCTTACTGCCGCTCGCTCGATAGTGATTAGACAAAACTTATTCTATCACTTAATATTGAAATTTTTATATGAATAAAATATAATAAAATAAAATAATTTTTTATCCTGCATTATTGACATATGAATAATATGTCACAGTTCCTTTTAAGTTTGCGATGGGTAATTCAGTTAATTTTACCTTATTTTTGCGAATACTCATGTTATAGATAACACAATATCATTTTCCTTAAGTATCTCTCATAAATTTTTTAAATAAAGGCATTCCATAGAGTAGATTTTAAGTTATTTTATTTTTTTGACCTGTATGTCGATATTTTATTGCACTGTGCGTAGTTGTTTTCTTATCGATGTTGAATTTACTGTTCCTTTTTTTTTTCAGATGGATCTCGGTTTTTCTGCCAACTAATAGTTGTGGAAATATTTTTGGGTTGCCTAAATTTCTGTGGCTTGAAATATATGTCTTTAATCTGAAAATAATTATTGGGATGCTTATTTAATTTTTAAGTGGAAAATGCTAATGATTAATGAATTGATTTATTTAATAAATTCATTGCAGCCGACTGTTGTTGCCCAGGGCCATTTCTGAGCTGTCATTTATTTCTAACGTTAATTGAAATCGCCTAAAAAAGTACTGTTGTGCACAAGCAAGGATCTGGGTTATAAATGGAGGCTATTTTGTCTTGACTTTCACTTTTTCCTCTTTCATTAGGCTGAAGAAAACTGAAGAATTCTATTCCGATTTATTTGAATCATCCTCTAGAATTTGAGGCTGGAAAGTATTTTAAGTTATCACGGTAGTTGTGTTGAGTTATTGAATTATAGTATCTTTCTGCCTGTTTGGCGTTTTGTGCTATTTTTACAAGAATAAACCTGGAAACAGAGAATTTATATTCTGCCTATATTCGTTGATGCTACGCTAGTGCCTGCATCGTTACTGGCCTGTCACACTATTTGACAGCCAAATTTTCTTGATTTCTTTTTTTTTAGGTTTTAACGACTTATTAGTTTATTCTATTCTATGATCATAGAATAAACAGATTTGTTTTATGCTTTTGTTTTAAGGCCAGTAGGTTATAGTGTGCATTGGTTAAGTTTTTTTTTTTTAATTGATTTATTTTACCCTTTTGTGAATTTACCGGAGTTCGATTTTTTTTTATAAGAATACATCCAGCTTACGCTATAGCTCTACCTTTATTTTTTAATTAAAGATTTTAATTATTACTATCTATACCGAGTCTTATTTGTCCCACATGCTCATTTGCGCTTGTATTTTCTTATGTATTTGTTAATCTATAGGGGTAAAGTTGAAAGCTAGTTCCTAACGACATCGAGAAAGGTTTCTACCTTCGGCCTAGCTACGGATGCAGTGGCGCCCTGGATAACTCGGCATGGATTTTAGCTCGGCAACTTTGCTCGTTGGTGTTACTACTAGCCTTCAACTATACTCTGGTGACTTACTTACTTAATTTTTTACAGTTTAATGTCTTTTACTTAAGCACGGCAGGGTGACCTTCAAACAAACATTATTTCTTGTTCAGAATAATAAAAAAATTCAAAAGTGCAAATTAAATGAATTTAATTTCTATCAACGCTAGATTTTGTTTGTTTTTAACTCCTACTTAAAAGAACTTAAAATTTAAGACCCATACAAGTATGTCTATTGCAAACAGACATTAATTGAAAATCATGGTTCTTAGGTTTAGACCGTGTCAAATTGGAATTATTATCCGACGTTTCGCCTACGATTGCACGAGACATCTTCAGGGATCTTTACTCTACGAGATTAGTTATTGATATATTTGATTTTTAGGAAGAACAATTAAAACTTATTGAAAAAGAATCAGAAGATTTTAAAATCATAAATCTTGAATTGAAAAAAGAAGTGGAAGAATTGAAAAGAAGTTTCTCTGAGCCTTGTAATAGAGAAGCTTGCCTGTGTGTTTCTAAAGAACTGGAAGAAATTCGGTATACTCAGTTAATTCATTAAGAATGTAGTAATTTTTCACTTATTGAAAAAATTATCGAATTTTAATCTTCGTCTCATTGCACATCAGAAACCATTCGAAGTGAAATTTTACAAGCAGTATTTATTGTATGTCAAGAGGAAAATTCTAAAGAAATAAAAGAAGTTGATTATTTGTCAATAACAGCTGACGAAACTAGTGACGTATGAAATATCTTTCAAATGGCAATTGTCTTTAGATAGAGTGGACGGGCAAGCCGGTTGAACGATTTTGGGATTTTTTAGTGCCTTTAGAACATGCCGTGAAAAATTTGTCTTCTGCTATACGTTGAGCCATCTCCATCTACTTCAGAACAGCGTAAGCTCGATGATTCCGCGAAGTTTTCTCGGGAAGCAAAACAAGTTTAAATTAGATATAATTGTTTATCCAGCAAAAGAACGATTTAGCTTTACAGGTCCCTTGGTAGCAGCCAGTCTTTTTTTTTCGGAACAGTATGTCGAATGTAGTACATTTTTTACCGGATAAGATTAAAATTTATCTCTTTTTAACCGACTTCTAAAAGGAGGAGGTTTTCAATTCGTCGATTATGTATTTTTTTTATGTATGTACACCGACTACTCTGGAACGATGACACCGATTTCAATGAAATTTTTTACGTTATGTTCAGAATGTTGCTGCGGTGGTCCCATATTTTTTTAGATGAAATTGATACAGTAAAATCGAAGATGGCGCTGACAATATGGCGTCCAAAAAAATTAATTTTGTCCAATTTTCTCCAAAATTGGTACGGGGGAATTTTCGGGGTCGTACTCAACGAATCTGAAATTATTTAAAAAAAATTCAATATGGCGAACAAAAATATTTAATTTTGTCTGATTTTCTCCAAAATTGGCATGGGGGAGTTGTTGGAGTCGCACATAACAAATCTGAAATTATTTTTAAAAAAATTCAATATGGCGTATCCTATATGGCGGATAAAAAACTAATTTTGTCGGATTTTTTTCAAAATTGATATGGGGGAGTTTTTGGAATCGCACATTACGAATCTAAAATTATTTAAAAAAAAAATAAATATGGCGGATCCAAGATGGCGGATTAAAGACTTAACATCTCTTGATTTTGTCTAAAATCAGTATTGGGGGATTTTTATTAGTGTTAATTACGAATTTGAAATATCTCTTGAAAAATTCAATCTGGCGGATTTAATATGGCGTTCTAAAAATTTTACATTTTTCAATTTTCTCCCAAATCGATATAGGCGGTTCTTAAGGGTGTAAATTATGAATTTAAAAGTATTCTTTCAGGGTTCAATATGGCAAATCCAATATAGCACACTAAAAATTTTACATTTTTCGTTTTTATGCAAAGGTGTGACTGAATCGTTTTTGAGGATATAAATAGCGAATATAAAATTATTTTAAGATCGACTATGAAGAGTTTAGATTTAAATTAGATTAAATTGTTAAAATTATTTTTTACTTTTGTCTAAAATTGATACTGCGGGTTTCTTGGGACGTATACAAACTCAATAGACAGTACGAAATATATCGGGCTAAGAAATTTACGTCTCAAGTTCTTTAAATATCGATATTGGAAGGTTTTGAGGCTTATATTACTTACTTACTTACTCCATGGCTTACAACCCTGGGTGGGTCTTTGCCGACTTCACAATACTCCTCCATTGCTGCCTGTCTGCGATGGCATCTAGCGGATTATCAATATTCATTGCCTTTAGATCTTTGGCAATATTGCCTTTCCATCGGAGGCGAGGGCGTCCCAGTGGTCTTTTCCCTACCGGTGCTTCCTCCCACGCGACTTTAACTGTGCGACTATCTGGTGTCCCGCCCACTGCAGTCGCTTAGATTTTATTTTTCGTACAATATTAGTGTCTCCATATAGATCCTCCAGTTCTTTATTGATACGGATTCTGTATCGTCCTGTTGTTGCATCTACTGTTGGGCCTATATTGCTAGTCTAAAATTAATTTGACGATAGTTGGTTTACTATGACAAACGAAATATTTGTTTGACACAATTTTATTGGTATTTAGAGAACTCTAAGAATCAAAGAAATTTTAGTGGTTCATTTTAGGGTGATTTACAACTTTGGATAAAATCGGTACTTTTTTGCAACCTTGGGGTCATTGCGAGGTACACTAATGTCGATTAGTACTTAGTTCAAATAATTTATGGATATCATAATGAATTCAAAACTAAAAACCGAAAAATAAAAATTTTATAGAAAAAATTGAATCGACTTCTAAAAGTGCGCTAGAAGTGAATAATAACTGTAAATATTTATACGAAATTGAAATTTTTGAATTCGGCGCTAAAATATTTCTAAATGAAATAAATAACTACTAATATATACAAATTATGTTAAGAAAACAATTACAAATAAAGTATTTTTAATCTGTTTATGCGAATCACATTTTGTCAAGTATTAGTTTGGCTCCGACTTCAAAAATTTCAATTTCATAGAAAAATTTATAGTTATTTTTCACTTTTTAGCGTACTTTTAGAAGTCGGTTCAATTTTTTTTTATAAAATTTTTATTGATCGAACAAAAACTCCGTATAGAACTGACCGTCATATGTGAAACCATAGAAGAAATATACCAAGAATTCCTATCCTGTGCTATAATATTGACACTCCCAAATGGTACGCCAAACTGGTACGCCGTCTCATTCATAAAACGCAATTTACAATATTGTCAATGATTAGATATCAGTTTTTTAATGTCATATACATGCTTTTGTTAGAAACAAGTATAAAAGATTTAAATTTTGGGATTTATGTTGAAAACGTGGCAATTCTGCATATCCCTTCCTACCGCGTAAGAGGGGTAAGCTCCACCTTTTTATCGATTTAAATGTAAGGGTGCCGCAGCCTTGTGAAGTTTTACTGAAAGGTTTGATTATTACAACGTTCCCTTTGTAAACTTAAACTAATATAATAAATCGAGGGATAAAAAAACTTATACCCGTAGTTTAGATCAACTATCCAATACGGCAACACGGCATATACATCATTCCTTGCCGTTTTACTATTTATAGTAAAAACTACCTTTTATCAATGACCGAGTTTTAATACTTCGCGCTTCCAATCCTGCCATTAGTATAATTCGTCAATGGTGAAACTGAAACATTTAGATCAGTTTCGGGACTTTTTCTACATTATGACTATCTTTCGGAAAACATCGAGCTAAGTGAGACATTTAGTGAAGATCTGAAACTTGTAAAAATTTTAATTGCTATTCCGATGACATCGGCTGAAGCAGAACTGTGCTTTTTTTTATCCACAAACGGATAACATTTTTATGGATTCTATGAGCCAAGAAAGAGTTTGTGCTTTGGCAATACTTTCTAAAGAAAGGGATCTTATCGAAAGCATATTTGATTTTAATTAGCGGGTTATTGATAAATTTACTAGTGCCAAAGATCGGCGTATGGATTTTCTTTATAAATATAATTCACACAATAAGTTATACGTACAGGGTGAGTCAACGATTGGATGAAGTAGGTTTGTGCCTTTTCGGTGAAATTAACAAAGGAACTATATTTATTGTTTGATACAGTTTATTTTTACGCAGATTTTAAAAATATTTAGGACTCTACAGGGTGAGCCAAAAAACTAGGACAGCATAAAGTTGTATTTTTTTAAATAGAACATCCTATATACGAATCGTATTTTCGATTTAGCTTATAATTTTAAATCTTTTTTATTAAGAGTTTACTATAACAAAACTTTATAGTTTCTGAGATAATTAAGTTTAAAGAAAAAAAGTCATATTTTCAAGCATCAATTCAATCCTAAATAACATTTTCAATTTTGTGACAAATATATTCAAATTTGGAATTTAGCAAGGACAAGGACAAGTTAACATAATTTTTACCTAATATTTGCAATAAAGGCTACAGGGTGTTGAACACATCGGCTCAAATTTGAACAAGTTTAAATGAATAAATATCTTTTTTTTAAATGGTACACCCTGTATATTTTCATGTTATTTAATAGAGTAATAAAAACCCTAAAAGTTTTGTTCAATATATCCTATACCTATTTATAATAGTTTTTGAGATATTTCCGTTTTTCTTATTTTCCATACTTTTTTACAGAAATAGTCTTCATTATCATAGTAGCCATGGCAAAAACAATATAAAAGAACATTTTTCTGTGTGTCAAATTTATAACCGCAATCGCTTCTTTTGGTTTTTATGTAGTGTAGTTTGGTTTTTTTTGCATTCATCTTATATTGTAAAATGAATTTTCCAAAGAATGAGTTGATAGATATGATTTATACAATAGGGGAGGCTCAAAAAAATTGCCTTCTTGCTCAAAGAATTTACAAAATGAAGTATCCTGATCGACGCCAGCCTAATACCCATACTTTTCAAAACTTAATGCAAAGATTTGATTCTTCTGGTACTGTTGATTATCCAAAACGTAAAGTGGTCAACAAACCAGTAACTAATGAAGAAAAAGAACTACAAGTATTGTTAAATGTTCAGGAAAATCCTTATATTGGTAGCCGTCAATTAGCAGCATTATATGAAACATCACAATCCACCGCTAATCGTACTACCAAGAAATATAGGTATCATCCATATCACATGGAATTACACCAAGAATTTCATGGACAGGATTTTGAAAGTCGTGTAAACTTTTGTCGTACAATAAATGCGGAGATTCAATTAAATCCAAATTTATTATGCAAGGTAATGTTTAGTGATGAAGCTACTTTTAGAAGTAACGGTGCCGTAAATAGACGCAACATGCATTATTATGCCACAGAAAACCCATTTTGGATTCGAGAAGTGCAACATCAAAACCACTGGTCATTAAATGTTTGGTGTGGTATTCATCATAATCGAATTATTGGACCCCACTTTTTTAATTAACCACTAAATGGCCATAGTTACCTGAACTTTCTACAAGAAGAACTACCCCAACTGCTTCAAGGTCTCGATAGGGATGAGCTCGACAGTATGTGGTTCCAGCACGATGGTGCGCCTCCGCATGACCATCGTGAAGTTCGTGCATTTTTCTACCAACGATATCCGCAAAAATGGATTGGACGTGGGGGTTTCATTGAGTGACCACCAAGGTCTTGCGACATCACCCCATTAAATTTCTTCCTATGGGGTTATATTAAAAATAAGGTGTATGTTAATCCACCAACAACGGTGGAAGATACGCGAAACAGGATTAGTGATACCTGTAGAACAATAACGCCACTAATTTTGTCCAGGGTCCGAGAAAATCTGCAAAAAAGACTAAATTTGTGCATTGCACAAGAGGGTCGTTTCTTCGAACACTTATTAAAAAGAAATAATTAATCTCAGTATTTAATAGGTAATTTTTTTGTTTCAATTTAGTATAAAAGTAAATATGTATTTGCCTTGTCGTTATTGTTGTTAATTTTTTCACATTATGTTTAATTAAACTATTGCCGTTATAATATAACGAATAATGTATTTCATCATATTTAACCACATTCTGTTTGTTTCTGTAGTTTCTTTTTATTATTTTACATGGCTACTATGATAATGAAGACATTTTTTGTAAAAAAGTATGGAAAATAAGAAAAACTGAAATATCTCAAAAACTATTATAAATAGGTATAGGATATATTGAACAAAACTTTTAGGGTTTTTATTACTCTATTAAATAACATGAAAATATACAGGGTGTACCATTTAAAAAAAAAGATATTTATTCATTTAAACTTGTTCAAATTTGAGCCGATGTGTTCAACACCCTGTAGCTTTTATTGCAAATATTAGGTAAAAATTATGTTAACTTGTCCTTGTCCTTGCTAAATTCCAAATTTGAATATATTTGTCACAAAATTGAAAACGTTATTTAGGATTGAATTGATGCTTGAAAATGTGACTTTTTTTCTTTAAACTTAATTATCTCAGAAACTATAAAGTTTTGTTATTGTAAACCCTTAATAAAAAAGATTTAAAATTATAAGGTAAATCGAAAATACGATTCGTATATAGGGTGTTCTATTTAAAAAAATACAACTTTATGCTGTCCTAGTTTTTTGGCTCACCCTGTAGAGTCCTAAATATTTTTAAAATCTGCGTAAAAATAAACTGTATCAAACAATAAATATAGTTTCTTTGTTAATTTCACCGAAAAGGCACAAACCTACTTCATCCAATCGTTGACTCACCCTGTACATTTTGTTTTGATTGCTATATTTTTAAAATTCACTACCTTCTTTATGTTTAGTTGTTTAAAATATACTGCTTCATACAAACTCAATTTTTAAAGACTTCTATTTTTTCATCCACCGGTACCTATGGCTGGTTTTATACATATCTATGTTTCTAATGTATCATTGGATTTACAACCTCTACTTTTTTAATACACCAGTTGCCACTGCTAAGTCTTTGACAAAACAACTCAGCCCAATTTAACGGTCTTTTTAACCGTTTCGAGATTTCTCCAACTTTCAGCACCGTATATTACTATTTGTTCAATAAAAATGTTGTTTTAATATGTTCTTTGCAAATACTAAACATTTTACGACGTGTCCTGTTTATTTTGTGTCACCTAAAATTTTAGAAGGTTCCTAAAAAAATTGTAAATGCGGATAGGTGAGAAAACGATAAAATATAAAATTTAACATGCATTACCACAAAAAAAGCTTAATATATCATTCGTTAAGTATTTATTTTTTATTTCTATTGTTGTGTTTATCATCAATTGTTAAATTGCTGTAATGACATCATGTAATTTTTTATGCATTATCAGTATAGTACTTCCTACATTAGACACAAATTTAAACAATAAATAGGTATGTAGTTATTACAAAAGAAAAATTATTTTAATCTTTTTGGCTATAAAATTTACGTTAAGATGTTTGTGTTTGTTATTTATCAATGTTATTCTCAGTCATTAATTGCTAGTTTTATGGATGATTTGACAAAAATTGCTTTATTTTCATTTAGTAAAGTTTTATGTATGTATCATATATTTATTATGATATTTTGTTCTACACAAAAACGTACAATGTTAATATGTTTTTTATTAGTACTCCTTCGGTTAAAAATTCATTTAATTATAAAGTAATAAGAAATGAAGATAAACCAGACTATCTAAATCTATTTGTCTAATATATATATATATATATATATATATATATATATATATATATATATATATATGTATATATATATATACATATATATATATATACATATATATATATATATATATATATATATATATATATATATATATATATATATATATATATACGTTTTTGTGTAGAACAAAATATCATAATAAATATATGATACATACATAAAACTTTACTAAATGAAAATAATATATATATATGTATATATATATATATATATATGTATATATATATATATATATATATTTGTTTGAAGTGTGTCACGGATGGATAAATGTGCTTTATTGTTTATCCGGGAGTTCATCCGTTCGTAATTGTTTCCTGTTGCAAGATCCCTCAACAGAAAACAATGACGAACGGATGAACTCCCGGATAAACAATAAATCATATATATATATATATATATATATATATATATATATATATATAAGGGTTTTCAAATAATTTGAATTTTGACAAAATCTAACCTAATTTTCGTGTTTCAAATACATAAGAAATATTTCATTCGAAATTTACAATGAAGTGTAACAATAAATCATATTTTATATCCCTGTTATAATAAACTTACTATATTATACAGGGTGTCCAAAAATTAAAAGTAATGAAATAAGAAGTTTACGTGGCTATAACTTGATTAATTTAAGTAAAACGCTGTACTTCTTAACTCACCAGAAAATGTACGTTTTAAATACTTATCGAATGGTATATTCTTAGTTTTAATTTTTGGACACCCTGTATAGTATAGTAAGTTTATTATAACTGGGATATAAAATATGATTTATTGTTACACTTCATTGTAAATTTCGGATACATAACTGAAATATTACTTAAGTATTTGAAACATGTATATATATATATTTAGTTGGTAATTTTCTTGGGAATATGGTTCATTTTTATATTGAAACTACATATATAAAGTAGTCATACTTATTGTATATATATATATATATATATATATATATATATATATATATATATATATATATATATATATATATATATATATATATATACAGGGTGATTCAAAAATCGATCACGAAACTTAAGGGGGTGATTCTACTTGACAAAATAAGGGTAGAGCTTCATATAATTTTTTTTCAAAATGTCATTCGTTTTCGAGTTACAAGCCGTCCAAGTTCAAGTTTTTATTTTTTGTTTTTTGAATTACTCGCTTACAGGAAAACCGATTTGACTAATATTTGAAAGATAGGCTAAGTCTTCTGCGCTTCATCATTTTAGTAACAATTCACATTGATTGTTTGCCGCTAGAGGGCACTTTACCTACATTGAAAATTGTTTTTTTGTCATAATTTTTTAGTGTTGACAGCTACAGTAGTTTTAGGCATAATTTCTGAAAGCCTGATGCCAGGCCTTTAAAAAAGGTGCTCTTTATTTACATCGCTAAACCCAACGGTTTAGACGTAAATCACCCTTAAAAATTAAGTGGTAAATTTACTTTTCTCATTTCATTACCACCAGCTACCAGGTAAATAGCTATCAAAGTATACTAGAGGTGTCAGTTTAACATCAAATAAATTCGCTTTTTAAACTATTTAATTTATAATCTTAAAATAACTAATATTGGCTAATCAGTAAATATTCATATTATGGATTATTACGATATACATTTAATTGATAAAAATTAATGAAACAGTACTAAACAAACTAAAAAAGATTCTCAAAATGTCCCCCATTTTCTTCCATACATTTCCTAACACTCTTCAAAAAATAATTTGGCACTTTTCGATTATCCTGAAGCGAAGATCCTCGACGTTGATTACTGGAATATCGTACACCAATTGTTTCAAATGACCCCAAAAGAAAAAATCCATAGGATTAAGGTCTGGTGACCTCGCTGCCCATGCCAATGGTCCACTTCGTCCTATCCATCGCTCAGGATACGTTGCATTCAAATACTGTCGGGCACGTATACTAAAGTGGGGCGGAGCTCCGTCTTGGAGGATACACATGTTGGCCCTTACTTCCAATGGCACATCTTCCAGATACAATGGGAGACGATTTTGGATAAAATCTAAGTATACGTCACCAGTTAATGGGCCATCAAAGAAATGAGGACCAATAAGGTAATCTCCTATTATCCCTGCCCACACATTTAGTGAAAATCTACGCTGATGTTTCGTTTCTACCACATTGTTTGGGTTCTCGTAAGCATATGTGTGGATGTTGTGTAGATTTGTTATGCCATCACGAGTGAAACCAGCTTCGTCAGTGAATAATATGACGCCAATTAATCGATTATCGTGTTCATACTTAGCTAGGATCTGATTGCACATTTCCAACCGTCTCGGCCGATCATCGTCATAAAGAGCCTGCACCTTTTTTGAATGAAACGGGTAGAGTTGTTCTTCTCTTAGTATCCTCCATGAACTAGCCTGACAGAGCCGCACTTCATTCCCAATTTTTCTAGTACTAATACCTGGATTATCTTCAATAATTTCAAGCACTCTTTCTTCTTGTTGCACGTTTCTAGCAGTTCTAGGTCTTCCCCTATTTCCATTATAACTTTTAAAGGAACCACATTCCGCAAGCCTCCTGTGCACACTGGAAAATGTTTGAGCATGAGGGATATTTCTTTCCGGATAACTCTCCATATAATATCTTCTTGCCAACTCTGCATTACCATTTGCTTTTCCATAACAAAAATGGATATCACAATATTCGATATTTGAATATTGGTGATTAGCCATTATTAGTTATTTTAAGATTATAAATTAAATAGTTTAAAAAGCGAATTTATTTGATGTTAAACTGACAGCTCTAGTATACTTTGATAGCTATTTACCTGGTAGCTGGTGGTAATGAAATGAGAAAAGTAAATTTACCACTTAATTTTTAAGGGTGATTTACGTCTAAACCGTTGGGTTTAGCGATGTAAATAAAGAGCACCTTTTTTAAAGGCCTGGCATTAGTCTTTCAGAAATTATGCCAAAAACTACTGTAGCTGTCAACACTAAAAAATTATGACAAAAAAACAATTTTCAATGTAGGTAAAGTGCCCTCTAGCGGCAAACAATCAATGTGAATTGTTACTAAAATGATGAAGCGCAGAAGACTTAGCCTATCTTTCAAATATTAGTCAAATCGGTTTTCCTGTAAGCGAGTAATTCAAAAAACAAAAAATAAAAACTTGAATTTGGACGGCTTGTAACTCGAAAACGAATGACATTTTGAAAAAAAATTATATGAAGCTCTACCCTTATTTTGTCAAGTAGAATCACCCCCTTAAGTTTCGTGATCGATTTTTGAATCACCCTGTATATATATATATATATATATATATATATATATATATATATATATATATATATATATATATATATATATATATATATATATATATTTATTTTTCAGGACGTTTCGATTCTTTCTAATCTTTTTCAACTGAGGGTTTCGGCGGATTCTACAAAAATGTACATTTTTAATATTATTCTATATGGAATAAAAGGTTAGAAACTTATCATTAAGAACAGAGATTTTTGTTTTAAACAAAACTTAATTTCATCACAAACCAATTATAATCACACACTCTTTTGTATATTAACTTTTCAAAAGTATTTTTAAAAGCCCAGCTAGAAGAATGGACACTACATTTTTAACCCTATAACTGCCTTGACTTGACTGAATGTGGAACCCAGATGGTGTATGTTTTAGGTACTTTATGTGGCGTAAAAAGTTTGGATCTTTTAATTGAAATGCTATTTTTCTGAAAAAATATCGTGATTTAATTTAGAGGAATTGAAAGCGGAGAATTATTCTTATTTATTGTTTTATTTATTTTAGAAATTCCCTTATATTGGTTTATTTTAATATGTTGAAATAAATTTGATTTAGATTATTAATGTCTGTTTTATCGTTTACGGCATTCACATTTTTTTTTATTGCAATCATTTCGTAAAATTCTCGTTTTCCTTTGTTGGTTTCAGTTTACAAGATTTTTGTATTTTCATAATCAAAAGTGTGCTTGTGTTTCATTTCGTGTTTTTTTAGGGCTGTAATATTTTTTTTGTCATATTTATGTCCATTTAGACGATTTTGCAGATAATTTGGCCAATATAATTCGATGGACAATCCTTGCAGGGTATTTGGTAGACAACATTTGATTTTTTGTTTTTTGGAATGTCACTTTTTAATTTGCTGAAATTACTTTTTAGTAAATTATAGCCCTTATGACTAGTGGTTATATTATATTTTTTAAAAAAAGTTTGAAAGTTTTCGGAAAGTTTTGGTATGTATGGCAATGAAAGGTTGGTTTTATTGTCTTCTAAATTTTCTGTTTTAGTGTTTCCATGTTTGTATTTTTCTAGCCTTTCTTTAAAAATTTTATTAATTAGTTTATTTGGGTAAGAGTTTGACATAAGGACCTCTTTTGCTTCTTTGATGCAGTTGTTTCTAAATTCGGGATGATGGCTCTATCGGATATTCCAATTATTACTGATTTTATTGCGCCATGTAGTGTTGGGAATTGTAGTTGAGATAGCGACCAGACCATGTAGATTTTGTGTACCACCCAGTTAGTATTGTATTATTTTTGTGATGCTACGTCATATCTAGGAAGTTTATGTGGTCATTATTTTCAACTTCTATGGTAAATTGTAATTTTTCATGATAGCTGTTAAATTTGTTTAAGATATATGAATCTTGATTTTTTGATATAGCTGTTATGCTCAGTTGAAAAAGATTCGAAAGAATCGAAACGTCCTGAAAAATAAAAATATATATACAATAAGTATGACTACTTTATATATGTAGTTTCAATATAAAAATGAACCATGTTCCCAAGAAAATAACCAACTAAAAATATATTTAATGCTTCAAGAAAAATTAATTCCTATATTATATATATATATATATATATATATATATATATATATATATATATATATATATATATATATATAAATTTATTTTTGTATCTTAAACTTTTTGTTAATATTTTTTTGTAATATTTTTTTGGGTATAGGTTTTTCCATTAAATAATCAAAAGACAACAATTTTTCTGACGTTTCGGTCTACATAGTGAGCTTCTTCAAAGTAGCTTTGTGCGTATGCATTTACGCACAAAGCTACTTTCAAGATTCGAAATAAATATATCATATCTTTGAAGAAGTTCACTATGTAGAGCAAAACGTCGGAAAAATTGTTGTCCTTTGATTCTCTAATGGAAAAAACTATACCCGAGAAAATATTACAGTATATATATATATATATATATATATATATATATATATATATATATATATATATAAATATATATATATATATATATATATATATATATATATATATATATATATATATATATATATATATATATATATATATATATATATATATATATATGTATATATATATATATATATATATATATATATATATATATATATATAAATATAAACTTTTTATTTTATTAGAAATGCACTAAATGTCGAAAAAGATACCCAACTTATGAAAGAAAAAATAATCGAAGATCAGTCACAAACGATATTGAACCTCCAAAACCAAGTTAAAGAAAAAATGTTTGAACTAAACAAAGCCCAGAGCGATACAATGTATTTGGAGGACGAAATAAGTAAAATAAATGATAAACTGATTAAAAAACACAAAGAATTGGATAGAGAGGTTGATGAAAAAGAAAATTTAATAGAAAAATTAAGGGTAAAATTATTTATGGGTAGATTTAGTATAAATTTGTATATATTTTTGTTGATAATGTTTCTCTATCTTTCATTTAATCTATTACTTTCTGAGATTTTTCCGAGTTTCTCTAGAATGAAGTCTATGTATCCGATTGTTCTTACTATACTGTCTTATCATCTTTTTTTAGTCTTCTCACACTTCTTTTAGAATTTTTGGGGTACCATTGTAGCACATGTGGTGGTTAATCTTTCAAGAGATTCCGTCAAAAGTTCCCTACTTCATGAGTATTTGATGGTTTTCTGGACAACATATGTGACTACCCTTTGATTTTTTGTCTTCTAATATTTGTCTCTCCATGTTGTTTTATTGCCGTTTATTCTCAAGCCTACATTTAAAGCGGCATCATTTACTGTATTATCGTTTCTTACAATTATATGGTTAATAAGTTTGTTGCCTTTACTCATTTGTGTCCCCGTTGAAATTTTTTGAAGATATTCGTAACTACGGGATGGGGTGGTTATGGGGTTAATATATCCCCTGAACATCCCTCTTTGAACTGATATTTTAATCTGTTGCTCTGTCATCAGCTACTTTTTTTAGTATTGTGACTTCTTGATATATGTTTAAATTAGTATTGCATGTCTGGAGTTTTTTTAACATTATTTAAACTTTCTATCGCTTTTCTATTGATTTTTTTATTATCTATTTATCTATCTATTTTTTGATTGTCGTATGATTTTCTGAAGTCAAGGAATCAGAGAAATAAGTACTTTATGTCGTTTAATGTTTAATAACATTCTTAAAATAATGATAAAGCTAGTGTCATAAAAAAGAAATAATGTTCAATTACTCTCCAGCAATGCAGTGTCACCCACCTCCACTAGTCCGCAGTCTAACATTCAGTTAAAAATAACCTTTGTTCAAATATTATTCCTCGAAAAACAAGTAATAGTAGGTTCGCATTAATTTAACCACCTTCTTGATTCAAGGGATTCCTAACGTGAAAGGCCAAAGGTCAAGAAGTGTTATAAATAAATTTATTCTCAATAATTCCTGCTGAACTACAATAAGTGATTAAGATAATAATATGGTTTGTTAACGATCTCGTTTGAATAAGAAACAATACAAAGAAGTGTCGAAAACACGCGAAACATTTTCACTCATTTCACAGATTATAAGTAAAAAATTCCAAGCTATATATTAGTTTAGTTGATGGTAATTGAAGCTCGAGCTGCGTTGCTGGGCGAGTTCACCTATAATTGGAAAATAATCGTCATATTTTAGATTCTGGAATGCCAGAAAAATCAACTAACCGAAGAAATTAACGACTTTGAAGACATGCTTCAAGGATTCAAGAAATCTTGCGGGGACAACGAAAGACAGCAAAGAATACTTAGACATTTGGAAAATCAAATTAAGGAACAGAAAGAAGAATGGGAGGTTCAAAAAGAAGCAATGGGTAAAAATAATGAAAAATTGATCGATTATAAGTCTGTTTTGAGTAATAATCCAAAAGCTGGTGAGGAAGGGGGGGAGGTTGAGTATACATTGAGAGTTCCCTTTGATAACTTTATATTTTTCATTTTTTGTGGTTACCAAGCCCTCCAATTTTGAGTTATTGATTGTTGTGGTCAAAAATGATGGTTTTCCGATTTTTCCGGGAAAATAAAAAAATACGATAGGTTACCTAATTCTATTTTATTTAATTATAAACATTTTTTGTTTTTTTGTAAATTTTACATTGAACTAATACTTTAAACGTAATTTGATAGAATAGATTAAAATCCCTCATACACGGTCTTAAATGGGATTAGTATAGGTTTTCGTATTGCTATTTAATATTGCATGTTTCGCTAATCTTACAAGATAATAACACTCCTTTTCTTAAAAAATTAAAAGTTACGTATTTGAATTTTAAACAACCTTGTTTAACAATAATTTTTATGTTTATGTATTATTGTTGTAAAAAACGTCCTAACTCAACCTTTATAATCTATTATTCGACCACTAAAAAGTTTGATATTTTGTCCTGACACTGGCGGTGGATTCAGCAGTGGGGTCCATCATTCCCTTTCCCAGACTCCTTTGATATACTTTACTATTCTGCATATCGGTATTTGAACCACTAAAGCAGCGGAATATAACGGTCGGATATTCCTTGGGTCGCCGTTTCCTACGATATCACCCCGCCAAGGCTACACTCTTTATATGCAGTTGCAACTAATAGAAAAAGCTGGATACCAGAAAGAACTGTACGATCGAATACTCTTAGTGGTCTTTTTGTGGGTCTGTGCTTGCGCCCTGCACTTTTATGCAGAAGCCTGCGTTTTCCCCACAACGGGGATGCCAGGTTATAAATTTGACTGTCGCAAACTCAGCTTTTACAATCTATTATTCGACCACTCAAAGTTTAGTGTTTCTTCCTGACACTGGCGGTGAATTCGTCAGTGGATCTACCAGTCCCTCTCCCAGACACCTTTCACATACTTTACTATTCTGCATATCGGTATTTGAACCATTAAAGCGGCGGAATATAGCGGTCAGATTCTCCTTGAGTGGCCCTTTCCAACTATAGTATATTTATACAGATAGAAAATGGATACTCATTGTTACAAATGACCGAGGTTAGAATAAAAATAAAATTAGTTTATGCTACCAACTAGTCAAAATAATATAATGTGCTATTGCTTTTTTTGCTTAAATTTAATAAAACTAATATAAGTTATTAAAATAATTACTTATTATCGATTTACATGGATTGTTACAATTATCATTCAAGTGACAAATACATAAAGATGTAGAAGATACTCCCGATGATCTAGAAATACAAAATTTCGTTGAGCATTTTTTGCAAATATGGGAAGACACTAAATTCGTCTCTTGCTGGAAATAATGAAAATACTTTTTCTGACAAACATACAATTGCTATCTTTTACATAACCAAACTGTCATGGATTTAACTTGTTTGGGTGTTTCGTTCTCAGTCACCGGCCGTGGACTTATCAGTGGATCTGCCATCATTCATTCATTTTCAAAGTCCTTTATTATCATAGATATAACATTACAGGGCGCCTTTTCCACACGTCCATCGTAGTACTGTACCATTTTTGGAACTTGTATTTGAACTCACTTGGCGGCGTATATTACGACAACAATTAGATTGTAAAACATTTATTTTTTGATACGTTGCATATTGAGTGAGTTGTGTCTCTGTAGATGCACACTTTACTCAATAGAGCGTGACGTACAGACCTTCGATTTTGGTAACCGTGACAATGAGTTTAAGAAATTAAACACTCTTTTAGTTCATGTTTCTTTTAGAATTTAGCGAATTCGTATAGCGTTCGAAGCAGATCAGGTCCTGAAGAACGATCTTATTACGCGTGGTGCTAATCTAATTAGGGAACTTACTATGACTTACGAGAAAGGCTCTTTATCCAGAGAGTATTTTCAAACTCCAGTAAATATTTCAGTAGCACAAGATGCACCAGAACCCCAAATTCATCAGAAACCGTAGATTTGAGTGATAATAATAATTTTAAATTACCTAGCGTATACGTATACTTTCGGTTTACAAGGTAGTTTAACTTAAATTAAATATAAAGTGTCCTGTGATCGCACGCAGAAAGTCTTATTAGTTCCCAATCACAGGGGAAAAATGAAAGCATACGATAAATTAGGTAATACCACAGTTTATTATATATAATTCTAATACCTAAAGTGTGGTTTTATCACTGAGTCTAAGTCCTTTTAGCAAGCACTAACCTGTAACTTCTTTGGGAGCAATGGAGTGTTTCATGCCAGACTTGGAATTCCAGTTGTTAAATAGAAAAGGGAGATCCCGGTTAAATAAAATCTGATTGTGGCATGTACCATGATGTACCTGTTTATCTTTATGGGTGTAACAAGTATCAAAAGTCACAAATATGGTGTTGACCTCTTAGAGGTGATAACTTTCACTACACTTGACTTAAGGGTAAACGAATACAGTTTTAACTTTTTTTTTATCCCCCAAAATCTGGCAAATGTTGCCCTAAAACACTAAATATGGTTTTAGCTGTTTACTCGGATAAACGTAGTGATGTATGATTAGAAAAATCAGCCAAAATATTGCTTTCTGAGCTTATACCAGTTTTCCCAATCAAGGCTTGGCCCAGAATCTCTCGACTGACGCTTTTAGAAATCTCAAGAGCGCCAAGAATAAAAAACAAAAGATTAACTAACTACACCCTTGATGAAAGTGACAAAAGTGCAGTGTTTGATACATTTCTAGGCGCACTTGATTTTTTTTTACAAAACCGGTTTTTGATGTGACAGTGACAAAAACTTTTAGTTTTTATTTTATACGTATTAAAGAGACTACTTGATGAAAATAAGAGTTTAATTTATGGTGAGTATTGGCTTGATTGTTGATATTTTGGTAATGTTATTTATAGTTTTGTTCAGAAAGTAACAAAACTGTAACATTACTTGTAGGTGGCAAATCGGCTAATAAAACAATATTTCCATAGTGATAAATTTGATAGCGAAGTTGATCAAATTATTAATGCATTATTATTTTTTTAAAACACCTAATCACAATTAGAAGTAGGTCATTGTATTGTAATACCCAAAAAATATATTATACATGTTTAAAAAAAAGTTATAATGTATTATCATTTCAAGAACTTTGGTATCAAATTTATCACTATACAAATATTGTTTCAATCGCCAATTTGCCACCTACAAGTAATTCAATGAGCTTATACGCTTTCAGAGCTTTTTACGCAACGCATCAAAAAATAAAGTTATTACAATCTGATTGTGAAAAGTTAAATCCATTACAGTTTGAAAGATGACATTCGTTCATTTCTAGAAAAAATATATTCATTATTTTTGCCAAAAGAGGAAGAAGTGTCTTATTGTAACTGCAAAAAAAGTGCAACGTAATTTCGTATTTGCAAATTATCGGACATATCTATCATAAAATAACGCAATGTTACCGAGGGGAACTCTCAATACATTCTCAACTACCCCCTCCTTCTTTTCCAAATATGAACATGAACTAGGTATGATAAGAAGCAGTCTGCCGCAGCCTTAGCGTGATATAGGATGCGTACTGGATGAAGCTTAACTCGACTCTCAAATAGTGTCAACTTTAATTTCAGCTCAAGAAAAAAAGAAAGCTGTGTGTGTAGCAAAATTCGCTACTCAAAAATTGTTAGACACAGTGGCAGATTTCCAACGTCAAGTTGAAGCTCAAAAGAAAGTTCAGGTTTTGTTAACTAAGATGTTGTACGACAAAGACGAGCAACTTCGGATCGTTACTTCAAAGGTAAGCAGAAATAAAGTTAAAGTCATCCATGATCACGATATTTTAGAGAAAATGAGTCATTATTAAGATGGAGACAAAAAATATCGTTATTTATATATTGTGTTTAAAAAATTATTCGTTGTTGGAATATTTTCACGCCATTAACTATTATAATATTTTTAATTTTGGTTGAAATCTAAGTCAAAAAATGATGATTTTTTTTTCATTAGCGATTAGTTTGGGAAGTAAAATTATTCAAGAAGTGTAAGGCCGCAGCAAAAAAATTGTTTTATTTCTTATAAAACAATGTTTCTTTAAATCGTTTATCGAAGGGGGAAGACAAACCTCATAATCACAATAACGTTCACAAAAAAAAATGAAGATCTGTTAAAATTTCAACAGCAGAGAAGACAAGTATGATATAAATGATACATATAAAAAATATTGTGAAAGTGTGGAAAATAAATAATAAAGAATTACCTGAAAATGTGATTTGTGGGGAAAATACTTATAGAAACCATGCAGATATTGCAAATACATTTGCTGACTTATTTAAATTTTCGTATATTTCATCCAACAATGCTTTTAATAAAGATATTCAAAGTTCTGTCACTCAAACTTTTTTAAATTTGTAAGGTTAGTGAAAATGAAGTACTATCTTGCTTAAAAGAAAGGAAACCAAAGGGAACAGTAGGTCCGGATAAAATTCCATCCTTTTTCCTGCGTAACTGTGCATGGGTATTAGTAAAATCTTTTTCCATGATCTTTAATCTCTGCTTATATAATTCACAGTTTCCTGATAAATGGAAAATTTCCAGAGTTTCTCCAGTGTTTAAAAAAGGAGACAAACAAAATATAGAAAACTACAGACCAGTTTGTATATCAAATAAATTTTTTTAAATGTTTTGAAATATTTCTGCACAAACATCTATTTTTCAAGCTGAAACACCTATTTAGTAGTTCCCAACATGGTTTTATAAAGGGTAGGTCCACAGCGTCTAATCTTTTCTGTTTTATTCAGTTTGTGGCTGATGTTTTGGACAAGGGAGATCAAGTCGACACAATATATACAGACTTTTCAAAGGCGTTTGATAGGCTTGATCACGGCATTTTGCTTGATAAACTGAATTGTTTTGGATTTTCGCAAAAATTAATTCTATTTTATAAATCATATCTCTGTGATAGGCAGCAAATAGTAGAATGCTGTGGTCAGTCCTCGGAACTACTGTGTGTGACTTCGGAAGTTCCTCAAGGGTCAATACTTGATCCTTTATTATTTAATATATTTATTAATGGAATTGTGGGTGACTGTACAATGCTACTCTATGCGGATGGTGCTAAAATTTTTACTTGTGTAAAAAACAATGCTGGTTGTCAGAGACTACAAATACCAATAAATACCGTCACCGATTGGTGTAGCGAAAACAGACTGCCTCTAAACGTTGATAAATGTAAAGTCATGACTTTCACATTAAAGAAAAATGTGCTAGTGTATGATTATAAAATTGATGGAACATCAGTTCCACGAGTGAAATGCTTTAGGGATCTGGGTGTGACATTTGATAGCAGACTTTCATTTGTTTCCCATATAAATGATCTTATCAGGTGTGGTTTAAATCATTAGGCTTTATTATCAGAAACTCAAAAACATTTGCTAATCAAACTACGCTCATTTTACTTTATTACGCTTTTGTAAGATCTAAATTGGAATATGTTTCCATAATATGGTCTCTTTATTATCAAAACCATATTAATGACCTTGAGAGAGTTCAATGGCGTTTCTTGCAGCACCTAAGTTTTCGGATTAATGGACATTATCCTGAAAAAGGGTTTCCGCATGAAATCTTACTTCAGCGGCATATTTTTGGTTCTCTAGAACACAGACGTATCGTCAAAGATCTCAAATTTCTTAATAAAGGTTTGCGTAACAGAGTGGAATGTAGTAACATACTGGAAAAAATAAGTTTTCTTTTACCTAGGACTTCAGCTCGCCAATCTGCTACATTCTATTGTCCTACACTTAGTACAAATGTGTGTAACTACTCTCCTTTATATAGGATGTGCAGAATCTACAACGAAAATTAAAATAAATTCGACATATTTAGCTGCGGATTGGCCCAGATAAAAAATAATTAAGTATGTAATATTTCGTAGTTTTTTTTCTGGTAATTTGTGTATGCTTATTTTTTCTCTTTTTTTTTGTTTGTTTTGTCATTGTAAATATTTATGTTTTTTTTTTCTGTTGTACCCATTTGTTAATTGGTTTTTTGTACCTGTGAAATGGGTTTAAATAAATAAATAAATAAGTAAGCAATATAGTATCAGTGCTGTCAAGCAGAGGGCACAACTTAAACCTGGTAATTTCGTTGGTTATTTGAAGATTCTAGAAATAATTCTAATAGAACACATCACCAAAGCAACAGATTACAGATGACTGCAAGATAGAAGAAGGGGTTGAAATGGGAGCCGAGTTTCAGGCTTACTCTACACATACACTTAACCGTTTTCTAAGTAAAAACGTGGCTTTTTATATTATATATATATATATATATATATATATATATATATATATATATATATATATATATATATATATATACTTTCAGATAACCAAGCAGCACTAACAACTCTTCAGTCAAATCTCTATAGGTCTTTGAGATTCCAAGTAATCTCTAAAGTAATTGGCAAGAAACAACAAGGTAATCTTGTTGGTTTCCAGAGTATAAGGGAATTGATGTAAATCAGCGGATTATCTTGATAAATAAATAAATTCATCATTAAAAAAAAAGGGAAAAAGCTTCAGCTCTCGTAAAGAGATTTTTGCCTGGTAACAAGTCTTCACGGGTCCTTGGGAAACTATCTCACAAAAAATGGGCACAGCCGACAGCGATATTTGCCCTTTCTGCAATAACGCATCAGAAACGTCTGCCCTGTAGATGTAATGACTCTCTTTGGCAGAAGTATTAAGTTTCTTGAAGGTGTCACTTCAACTTACTTCCCAGAAAACAATCTTGATATTCCTAGCTGTTTTAAACGGGCTGCTTAGAACCCTGCTTCTAACACGGGGGAGGACATAACCAGGTTTTTCCATAGGTTATTGTAATAGTTTTTCTTTAGTTATGATTTCCGAAGGACCGTCAAAGTTTATAAATAAAACCGCATCACAGCTGATTTCTTTAGTATTTATTAATAACAGTAAAAAGAAGAAAAATAAGGCTATTTACAGTATTTCTCTTGAAATCTTTTGATGAGTCACTGCACTAATTTTTTACTTTATATTTCTATTATTTCACTTTATTTTTATTCCATCAAATCTACGAGAGAGAGAGAGAGAGAGAGAGAGAGATTTTACTAATGCAGGATTGCACACACCTTGCGTCTCTTTCCAGAGATTTACAACGAGCGTTTTCTTTTTTAACTTGAGAAAGCGATATATTTCTTTCTTTTTAGACCCACTGAGAGAGTTCTTCTTATTACAAGAGCTGAGCGCTTCCTGTCTATTTCCAGATGTGGAGAAGATATCTCCTTTTAATTCGTATTCACGTCCTTTTCTGCTGCCACTGCTGTTAAACTGCCAATCGCAATTTATTCTGACGATGCCGAAATTAACGGATTTGTCGGTCGGCTTAATTCCACCGGTCTTCCACCTTTACTGCGACACCGATCCAACGGATACAGTAAATCTTGTATTGTAATCTAGGAGAAAGTCTAGTTTTAATACTGATCGACTTGTCCCTGTATACCCTATATTACAAACACGTTCGGTTTTCTTTCTCTATGTCTCTCATATTGATTGTCTATATAGGTCTCTTTTCTCGGGTTATTTTGTCGTCATCGGGTAATTTGGCAAGGAAAACCTGGAAAAGACTTGCCGTGTCTAAATCGGGTTTCATATATATCGAATTTCTCTAAAAATGTGGGTGTTTCGTCCCGGTACCAACTATAGGACTCGTCAGTGGGATTCTAGTTGGTATCTTCCCAGACACCCGTCGTCATACTTATTCATGTTCGGACCTTGTATTTGAAGTTAAATCTGGTGGAGGATGGCGGTGAGATGTTGAATAATACGATACTTGGAAGCAATAAAAAGTTAAAATATCTTGACATTTCAACTTATTGAGAGGAAAACAGCAACTTTTAAAAACGTTTTAGAATAACATTTTCTTGTGTATTTTATAGCGAGTTTTAGCATTACCAGATTTATTTATCAGATTTAATTAATGGAACTATCTATGTGCCATGTTGTGAATGTTTTCACAACACTAGATATTATTAGATTAAGGACTTTTAAAAAAAAGGTTATAGGTCAAAGTGCTTTGAGAGAGACTAAGCTGGTCGAACGACTCACAATCCACAATCTTCTTTTTCCATAGAATGTTATTTACATTAGTCCAAATATATTAGGATTAATTCCTAACTCAAATATTGGAAAATATTAAAAAATTATTTATTTTTGTTTTTAGATTTCAGATATAAATCACATGACAAAAGATATAGCCAGCCCGGGTGATAATATTTCAATGAAAGAGTTATTCTTCAGGAAGACATTGGAGAAGTTAGCAACATCGGAGATGAACGTAAACACAAATACATCTATGTATTCTTCATGTTCGAGCTGTTGTAGAAGATCAGACTGTATTAAGCATGAAAAACATACGAAAACTGAAAAATCCTGCGGCTGTAAATGCAATAAGTCAAATGTAGCGCCGTATGTTGCACCGTGCGCTTTACAGTGTCTTAAACCACGTTCTGTATCATGTGCAACATCGCATGATACAAACCAAATAGTACAATTTTTGAAGAACAGTACTGAAAATGTTCAAGAAGAGCCTATTCGCGATTTGAGTTAAAATACATTTTTTTCTTCATAAAAAATCGTGTTTGTTTCGTTTTTTCTAATTGGTGATCGTTGTAACAAATAAAAGTGTTGTGAATTATTATTTTTAATATTGTTTTGCTTCATAATAAAATTAAAAAAAATAACCTCCTGCAAAAAAAGGGCCAAAAAGCGGAAAATAATTCAATAAACATTTTACATGTAATCGGTGCCGAAGAAAGCTACTGATAACTTGCCAACCCTACAATACACAAACATATATATATATATATATATATATATATATATATATATATAAGCTTCAGTAATGGTCTTATATCTCCCTTTATTTGTAATTGCATCTTAATTGTAATTAATGTATACCTAGTGTTAATAGTTATTTGATGTACCAAAACAATTGATACGAAGGTTGCAGTTTATATTTCCGGAATAACTAACAAAAACAAATATCTATCATTAAAAATGGCTATACTGTTTTTCAAAATATTGTGCTGACGGTTCTCGAAATATAAACGTTGACTTGCATATGCTGTTTGCTCTAATAATCCAGCCAGTGTTGCCAGGTTTGCCAGGTTTTTAACCGACTTCTAAAAGAAGGAGGTTCTCAATTCGTCCCGTATATATATATATATATATATATATATATATATATATATATATATATATATATATATATATATATATATATATATATATATATATATATATATATATATATTATGTATGTACACCGATTTCTCCGGAACGGCGGCACCGATTTGAATGAAATTTTTTACGTCATGTTCAGGAAGTTGCTGCGGTGGTCCCATATTTTTTGGACGAAATTGATACAGTAAAATCCAAGGTGGCGCTGACAATATGGCGGCCAAAAAAATTAGTTTTGTCCGATTTTCTCGAAAATTGGTATGGGGGAATTTTCGGGGTCGTACACAACGAATTTGAAATTATTAAAAAAAAATTCAATATGGTGGACCCAATATGGCGGACAACAAAATCAATTTTTTCCAAAATTGATACGGGGGAGTTTTCGGGGTCGCACATGACGATTCTAAAATCATTTTTAAGAAATTCAATATAGCGGACGAAACAATCAATTTTCTCGAAAAATTGGTATCAGAAACTATTCGGGATCGCACATAACGAATCTGTAATTATTTAAAAAAAAATCCAATATAGCGTATCCAATATGGCGGATACAAAATTAATTTTATCCGATTTGTTTCAAAATTAATATGGGGGAGTTTTTGGGATCGCACATTATGAATTTAATTATTTAAAAAAAATAAATAAATATGGGGGATCCAAGATGGCGGATTAAAGATTCTGTATCTCTCGATTTTGTCTGAAATCAGTATTGGGGTATTTTTGGTAATGTTAATTACGAATTTAAAATATTTTTTGAAAAATTCAATTTGGATTCAATATGGCGTCCTAAAAATTTTACGTTTTCCGATTTTCTCAAAAACTGATATAGGGGGTTCTTGAGGGTGTAAATATGAATTTAATAGTATTTTTTTCATGTTCAATATGGAGAATTCAATGCATAGGACTAAAAATTTTACATTTTTCGATTTTGTTCAAGTGTGGGACTGAATCGTTTTTGAGGATATAAATAGCGAATGTAAAATTATTTTAAGAAAATCTAATATGTCTGATGTAATATGACGGTCTAGAAATTTCAAATTTCTGAATATCATCCAAAATTGGTACCAGAGGGTCTTGAAGGGTTTAGATTTAGATTAGATTAAGACGTCAAAATTATTTTTTTGAAATTTAGTATGGCAGATCCAATATGGTGGTCTGAAAACTTTACCTTATTCGGATTTTTACAAATTTGATATTAAGGGGTTTTGGGAGACATGTATTACGAATATGAAGTTAATTTTTTATAACTATTAGGTTGATAAGATACAATATGAGGGACTGAAAGTTTCACATTTTTTGATTTTGTCTAAAATTGATATTGCGGTGTTCTTGGGGCGTATACAATCTCAATACGCAGTATAAAATATATCGGGCCAAGAAATTTACGTCTCAAGTTCTTAAAATATCGATATTGGAAGGTTTTCGGGCCTATATTACTCACATTTTTTTTCAAGTGAAGTTAGGTATAGGTATTGCCTCATGAAAAAGAAAGCTGGCGTTATGCTCGTTAAAATGTGCTTCTGCACTACGATGAGAAGTAGCCGAAATATTGCGTCTCAAACTTTACTACTTTTCTCGATATTAGCAAACTTTTACTTCTTCTTTTTTCATCCTACAACTTTTTTGTAAGTAAATTTAAATATAGAAATAACCCCCCTTCAAAAAAAAGCTGACATCACACCTGAAGTCTGAACGAGGAATAATAACATTAATATGGTTTATGGAATGAAAAATAAAATTAATTATCACATAATTTTATACCTTTTTTAATTTATTCAAATGCTGGATTCAGTTAAATTATTTGAAATTTTATTACCTACAACTTTTCTGAAGATACGTACTTACAAATAATGCATAGTTTTTAAGTAAAACTCAAAAAACTTAAAAGGGGACAAATCTACCTTAATCTCAAAAACGCACCCCTTAATTTGGAAGCACTTTGTAGTTTGTCATATACGGAGGCTGGCGCGGATCCAAGGGGGCGATTCTCCTCCCCCAGAGCTTTAAGTTCAGGAAAATAGACCCAATTCCTGCCTCTTATACTAGAAATGTGTATGCTGTTGGCATCCCCCCCCCCGTCGACATCTTATTTTTTCTTGCGATAAACCCCCCTCCCCAGAGCTACGAATTCAAAAAAATAAACTCAACCCTGTCTTTTACACTAAAAATGGGAATGTTGCTGGCGTCTCCCTCTCCGTCGACAACTTGCTTTTGCTTGCCATACTGAATTTGTAATATCACCCTCCACCCCCCCAGAAAGAGAGGCTGGATCTGTCCCTGTATGGAGGGTCAGTTGAACGTATGAAACAATGAAAACACTTTAACGTTGCAAATTGCGTAATGCATTCGTTATTTTATCAAAACTTTTTTTTACTTATTTAATATTTTGATAAATACTCTTGACATTTTTGGAAAAATACCATTTTTTGAGCAGGAATATTTTCAGAGGGCATTTTGAGACTTGCTAAAGAATAAAAGTGTAAATTTTTATTTTGTTCTTTTTATTTATTTGAACGGCCTTAACCAAAATGCATATAAACCTAAGAAAATAAATTCAATTTCACAAATTTATTAAAATATAAATATATATATATTTCTTCAAAAGAAAAATGAATAATTTGCAAGGAGGAAAACTCAATACAATAACATAGTTTTAAAACATAATTTTAACAAACATATACATTTATAAAATATAATGCACAGCATATTTGAATAGAACGTAAAAAAAAAATCCAAGAAAAAAACATTTAATTAATTTTTATCCAACGCGTATTGTTGTTTTATTTATTCAAAAAACTATATACCGGGTGTCAACGAATTTATTAGACAAGTCATAATTTCTAGAGTATTATGTGTATCAAAATGAGAATTGGTACAGGTAAATGGTATGTGAAGGGGAGAGTTTTCGCATATTTTCCACTTTCCGGCCACTTCCGCTTTCACCGGAAATGGCCCCGGTTTTGAATTTTTAAATGGAACACCCTGTATATTTTAACATTTTTGGATTTCTGAGACAATTCTAGATCAGAATGTGACATTTTAAAAACTTTTTACGTCTACTTCATTTTTTTAGAGCCACTTTTAAGATTGCATCTAGGTGGCCATGATCGGACGCAAACTAATCTAAGGGCCTTAGGTGATGTCAAAAAAATACAATCGCAAAGTTTTAGTTACTAGTATGAAAGACAGGAATAAGACAAGTTGACAAAATTACGTTTTCATTTCTAACTATTAATTTTCAAATGGCGGCCCCTTTTTGACAACTACTTTTCGAAAAAAGCATTCTTTGACGAATCTAACGGTACTAATATATTTGCGATTGGATTAGACATAAGAACAGAAATTAAATATTATTAAGCAAAATACTGGATAATTTATTTACTTATGACAAGTGCGCCATGGATAGCCATGATGCATAATAATTTGCAATTGTTTTTATCAAGTCTTCTTTGGAAAACAAAATGTTGCCGATTCGGATATCTATGAGCATACAACTAGGCAGCATTCCTAGAATTTCTATGACAATCTCCAAATATTAATAACATATCCACTTTTTCACTTTGAGTATACATTATTTTAACGAAAATTTAAACTAAACTTAACGAAAATTAAGAAACTTTTACATCTGTTCTTAGAGCGTACGTCACTGTCATTATCTACTTAAGTGAGTGCTTTGTTTTCCAAAGAAGACTTGATAAAAACAGTTGCAAATTATTATGCATCATGGCTGTCCATGGCGCACTTGTCATAGGTAAATAAATTATCCAGTATTTTGCTTAATAATATTTAATTTCTGTTCTTATGTCTAATCCAATCGCAAATATATTAGTACCGTTAGATTCGTCAAAGAATGCTTTTTTCAAAAAGTAGTTGTCAAAAAGGGGCCGCCATTTGAAAATTAATAGTTAGAAATGAAAACGTAATTTTGTCAACTTGTCTTATTCCTGTCTTTCATACTAGTAACTTAAACTTTGCGATTGTATTTTTTTGACATCACCTAAGGCCCTTAGATTAGTTTGCGTCCGATCATGGCCACCTAGATGCAATTTTAAAAGTGGCTCTAAAAAAATGAAGTAGACGTAAAAAGTTTTTAAAATGTCACATTCTGATCTAGAATTATCTCAGAAATCCAAAAATGTTAAAATATACAGGGTGTTCCATTTAAAAATTCAAAACCGAGGCCATTTCCGATGAAACCGGAAGTGGCCGGAAAGTGGAAAATATGCGAAAACTCTCCCCTTCACATACCATTTACCTGTACCAATTCTCATTTTGATAAACATAATACTCTAGAAATTATGACTTGTCTAATAGATTCGTTGACACCCGGTATAGCTTTATCCCAGACCAGAATTGGTATGGAATATAATTTCTCCGTTTGGTTTTTTAAAACTTTCTCTCTAATTTTTATCTAAGCAACAAAAAATTTATCAACTATTTCTTAGAATATTAATCAATAAAATTTTTAAGGTTTATAAAAGGTACTGAAAAAATATGTTTTGTACTCAATTGTACTGAAAATTGGCAATCTATTTTTAGATATCCTATGATCAATTTTTATTTTACAAATGTAAATAAAAACAACGGTAAAACAGTAATAAGATATTACGAGAAGTATTCCTTGAAAAAGGAAAAAAAAACATTTTACATTAATTACAAATAATCAATATTTTTAATTATTGTTTACCTTACTAGTTAAAATTTAAAAATCATGTCTAATTATGAGTAAATTATCTAATATTTAAATAGTAATAGCAATCTAACACTATATTTAAAAATACCAGAGAAGTGTATGTTCAAGGCCTCGAAAATAAAAAAGGTACCAAATAACAAATAGGGTTTCCACCTCCCGGAACTAAATTGATCAAATTTTAATATTAGATGTTAGTACCTGGACTCGTCCTGATTACGACATACTCACTTTTTCAGTTCTAAATTACTTTCTAACTGAAATTTTGTAAATCTAGTACTTCCAAATGCTGCGAAAAATATGCATATACTGATAGTATATCATCTGTATATACAGGGTGTGTCACGATTGATCGATTTCTCGGAAAATAGACTTTGGAAAATCTTTACAATTTGACAGTTTATTAAAGTCAATGAGGGCAATTCGGCTAAAATATTTTGAAGATAATGGCGCTTCCGGTTATACCGAAAGTTGCTGCCTTCTCCTTTATTTTAAATGGAACACCCTATATGTTATTCTATTTTTAGATTCTACGTGAAATTATAGACGTATTTCATGTATAATATTTTATACCTAAATATAACTGTTTTTGACATATTTTAAATTTTATGTCAAAAATGGCTTTTGCAGGCCTGAACATAACTATCAACTTGTCCTTTATGAAAGTCTTTAATTTTTAATAGGGGTTAGTTTCCTTCTTAAAGGGGATCTACTTTAGTAGACTCTGTTGATATTTTAATAATAAATAAATACAGGGAGATCAAAAACTAACATTAAATATTCACTTGAAAGAATCGTTCTTCTTCTTCAAGTGCCTTCTCAATTGCAGAGATTGGCAATCATAATAGCTATTTTAATTTTTGATGCAGTTGCTCTAAATAGTTGTTTTGAACTGCATCCAAACCATGCCCTTAGGTTTTTTAGCCATAAAATTCGTCGTCGTCCCACGCCTCTTCTGCCACTTATTTTGCCTTGGATTATGACTCGTAAGATGCTGTACTTTTCTCCCCGCATAATGTGTCCGAAATATTGCAGTTTTCTCTGTTTTACTGTTATTTCGACTTCCTTTTCTTTCCCCATTCTTCTCAACACTTCGGCGTTCGTAACTCGATCCACCCACGAAATCCTCTGAATTCTTCTATAGGTCCACATTTCAAAAGAGTTAAGTCTTCTCATTGCCTCTCGATTCAGTGTCCATGCTTCCATTCCATAATATAGAACACTGTATACGTAACATTTAGTCAATCGTATTTTCAGGGCTAACGTTAGATCTTTGCTGCAGATAACCTTTTTCATTCTAATAAAGTTGGCACGTGCTTTCTCGATTCTGGTTTTTATTTCCACGGTATAGTCATTATTTTCTGTTATTAGGGTTCCCAAGTAAGTGTACTTCTTAACTCTTTCTACGTGCTGGCCTCCTACCATTAGGGTTTCATTATTATTGGTGTTGTTTTTACTAATTATCATGAACTTGGTCTTTTTTGTGTTAAGAGAGAGTCCATATTCTCCACTAACTCTTAATATTTTATTCATTATTTTTTCTAAGTCTTTCAAACTATCAGCTATTATTACGGTGTCATCTGCATATCTAATATTGTTGATTAAAACTCCGTTTACTTTTATCCCTGCTGTTTCAGATTCAAGACTCTCCAATATGATATCTTCAGAATAAGCGTTAAATAGTAAAGGTGACAATATACACCCTTGTCTGACTCCCCTTTGTATTTCCACATCTCCGGACATTTCCTGTCGGCAGTAAAAAAGAAGAATCGTTAAAAGTAATTTTTTTTAAATATATACCCCCTAGTCTTATAATGTTATCTTATTTAGCAATAAAAATAAGGGTGATTTTATATAAGATTGTCTATTCCAAAAATTTGCAATTTTTGAAATATTGGCAATTTAACATTTTTGTGTCATAAAAATATTCAACGGTTTATTTTAATAAATGTTTAAAATTTCTACCCTGAACTTCCAAACATTTTTCGCATCTCCGAATAAGTTCTTCATGGGTGGCCGCTCTAATTGAATCTGGAGATGGGAGAACTTGCCAATGCGTCCCTTACTCTTGCCATACAGTCCTCCATCGTTGTAACTGGTTTATTATAAATAAACGATCATTGCTGGAAGGATTCTGTGTGGTGGGGTGCTATCGTGTAGGTAAAAAATTTGCCTGTGTTCCGCAAAATTGCACTATCAAATCAGTATCTCTTAGATGTTGAACAAAAAATATTAAATAAGGGTGGAAGTTGTATTTCAACAGATTTCTGTGTATTGAGCTCTTCGAGATTCCTGTTTGTAGAACCGCTTTTCTTGATGATGTCATAGAATATGCCGCAAAATATTTTTGAATTGCAGTTTCGACATTTTCATCATTCAGAATAGGTTCATTTTTATGAATTTTTACCTTAACGGGCCAAAATTTGTGAAATTTTCCAGTATTCGTTTAATACTGTTCCGTGTCGGTTTCTGGATATCTACCATCAAATGTCTGGCAAGTTCTTCAGAAAACTTTGTTACATTCCCATAGATAATAAACAATTTTATATAATCTTTGTGCATATAATTTAATCGCCCCATTTTTCGTCACGTTTCTCCTTCATGGTCAATTAATAATAAAACTTAAAAACCGTATAGCATTTTTACAGAACAAAAATATTAAAATGTCAATATTTCAAGAACTACAATTTTTCGAGTAGACAGCCTTATTCCAAATCACCCTTGTTTTTAATGCTAAATAAGATAAAATGGACAGCCAAATTCACTAAGAAGATTTAAGAGTTAAACCCGATCTAGGTCCCATGAAATTTGAATCTAGCCGGCCAGTTTTGTTTTGCTAATGATATTGTCATAATTTATATTAGATATGTTAACAAATAAATGCTTATATAGGAATATTAAGGATAAGAACCTTGAGATAAAGCCATGAAATATTTGTGGGAACTAAGTGTATCTTTAAAACCAATAAAGTTCTCCATTTTTGCTGGTTCAGTAATAAAACTGGATGATTTTTTAAGCTTTTATTTTTAGGGTTTAAAATTTGGTTGACTTACTGTTGCTTTTGTCATTTTAAGACCTTAACTATCAATTTAGGGCGGTTTTAAATATAAACCATGTTAGTGAATCCGGCTGGGGTGGGGTGGGGGTTTACATTTAAAAAATGATTTTTTACGATTTTTTGAAGTTAATATTTAATGTTAGTTTTCATCACCTTGTATTTATTTATTATCAAAATATCAACACAGTACACTAAAGTAGATCCCTTTCTAGAAAGAAACCGACCGTAATTAAATAATAAAGACTTTCACATAGGAGAATTTGACAGTTATTTTTAGGTCTGCAAATGACATTTTTGACATAAAATTTAAAATATATTAAAAACAGTTACACTTAGGTATAGGACATTAAACATGAAATATATCATTTTTTCATGGGACACACTATACAATGAGAACATAAATGGTAGAGATTCATTATTAAAAAAACACTAGGTTTTTTAAAAAATCATTAGGCAACCTCGATATTTTTCTTAGTACACATTTTTTCAAAAATATTAAATCATTCAGGGTAACTCGGAAAAAGCTGAGATATAAACAACTTTAATTTGTAGTAATTAACCGTATGTCTTGAATATTCCGATTCTTGAAATTGTCTGTTTAGACTGGAAAACTTTTACTTCAAAGTAAAGAAGTCAAAAGGGGTTTAAGTCGAGAGATCTCGGCAGTCAATAGGTACCCTTCTTCCAATCCACTTGTTTGCGAGAACACCTGCTTCTTAATGTGGCGGGGCTCCATCTTGTTAAAACCAGAAATTTTAATAGGGTAAATTTGGATTATCTTATTCAGAAAATAGCGTCGAAAGAGCAGGAACAAGATCGTGCAGCCAAAAGTTACTTTTTTCAGAAACGCCTCACTAGTAATTTACCTCAATCCCATAAATCATACAAAACATTTCCATTGTTTAGCAATTTGCAAACAATTTTCTAATTACCGTTATTTCTTTAAACGCCTTGGTCTCTTTAAAGTAGCATTTATGTTTGTTATTACCTTACCTATTAATTATTTTTATATTAATTAATTACGCTGTCAATATTTACTTTCATTTATTTCTCAAGAAATAATCATCTTTAAACAATTAAGTTGTGACCGTGTTCTTAGTTTACGACCCTTACACCATTATTAAACATGTATTTAATAATTTACACAATTATTTATAAAATAGGATAGAATGAATCATTGATGTCATCGATGAAACGTTTAACTATAAATTATACTATTAGTTATAACTTCCACATTATAATGCGGTGGAAAAATTGCTGAAAAAAAATAGTATGTACAGGATGTCCATAATAACATCAGAAAATTGGAAGTAGTGATGTTATATTATAAAATAATATATATATATATATATATATATATATATATATATATATATATATATATAAGTTATTGTCCGTGTAATATAAAAAGAAAAATAAAAAATCTTGGCTTAGCGGACATGAAATTTGTCAATCCACATCATTTTCGTGTTAAAAGTATGGAAAGACTCCGGTTCTGACAGATGGCGACAACGCTGTTTCGTCCTAATATGGGACTCGTCAGGTCACCGCAGTCGGCACAAACCATCATCTCGCCTTTGCATCCTATAAAGCTGAATTTAAAATTAAAAACAGCAAACATGACGACAAAGGCGACATCTCGATGGTTCGCTTGATAACACAAGAACCACACAAATTAACAAAATTGGTAAAAACCGCCATGTGGTGCCGCGACGGTGAATTAAAACAGAAATCTATACAATCGAGTACACGAAACGCGCTGCCTAAATGATAGGGGTCGCATTATTCGGTACTAGGCAACCAGGCTTGCTGCTAATTTTGGTAACAAAAGCCACGTGTCGCGCCAAACGATCCCCCTATGAGATCACTGCTGGGAAAAATCCAAGGAAGGAGATCAATAGGAAGGAGAATACACTCATGGCTGGAGAATCTTGGGGAGTGGTTTGGTTGCAGTAACAATAAAATATTTAGGGCTACAGTCGTAAAAGTGAGGATCGCCCTGATGATTGCCAACCTTCGAAACAGAGTTGGAACTTAGAGAAGAAGAAGAAGAGGTTATGTAATTCTCCAAGCATCAACTCCATATCAAATGCGCCTTGTATTAATATTATCTGTTTATTAATAAAATTTAATGTAAACAGAGTATAGTTTCCTACTGGAATAACTATTTCATGATAACTTCTTCGCCACTCTTTTAACAAACACCCCTCTCAGATAAATAATAGACATAACAGACCCAAGACTAAATTCTGTTTTTTGTTCTTGATTGTGACAATTGTTTTTCCTGTTTTATTATTTATATATAGTTCCCCAATTGCATCTATTAGTGACTTCTTAATTTGGTACTTTTGAGAATATTCTAGAGTTGTATTTTCCTAAATCAATGAAGCTTATATATGTTGCTAAGTCCTTAACCATTCGTTTTTCTAATAATTGTTGCATAACAATAAATTATCTTTGCAACGTTCTACTTTCAGTCTGCTTTGTCCTTCTCATGTACATTTTCCTTCAGTTTTGATGTTAAAAGTCAGTGTATTAACTCTTAACAATTATTTGGATTTTGTCTATTTTCTTTTGTGCATATCGCTCCTATAAATGACACTTTTTCTATGGCGTAACTATGAAATAAATAGTTATTTATTAGGCCTTTTGGGTGTTCACAAATTGTTTCTCCGTCACACGTACAAGTTCAGTAGGATTCCTCCTGGGTCTTGTGATCTTCCATACTTTGTATTGTTAATTGCAATGTTAATATTTTTTCCTGTTACTTCCAGTTTTATTCGGTTCTGATCTCTTCTTATCCCACCTGCACTCTACCTTCTCGTGTTAGACTTGTTCTTCTAACCTGATGAGACTATCTTTGTTAATGTAATAGTTTGACTTCAAATTTCTCAAAAATCTCCAAACTTCAGTTAATTGCGATCCCTTGCTGATACTTTAATTTCCAAGTCCTGTTTTCCCCTTTGTTTATTTTATTTGTTACACGTGATTTGTTTATATTATAGCAGATATCGATTTAGAAATAAAAAATTTAGACCTAAAATTTTTTAGTATTACATATATTTCCGAATCTTTTAGAAAATAACACATGAAAATAACATTGTATGTGTCATTAATTGAAAGTAGTAAAAAATATTTCCTTTTCCAAAAATAGAAAATTATCTGATGAATGACTAACCCTTTTTTTTATAAAAGAGAAAACCCATTTTAAAAAAGTTTCAATGACTACAATAAATTACAACAAACAATAAGTTATATCATCAATACAAAGAAATAAATAAGTGGTCCTAAACTAAATTACAAAATAAATTAAAAACATAATTATATAATTATTTCAGAACTTAATGCAAGAGTCTGAAGCTCTAATTTTTTTTTCCAAAATGTTGATTATAAAAGCAAAAAATTGAAATACTATTAATAAATTAAACTGGTTTCTACAATAATAAATATGTATTATATCTATTCAACAGCTGCATTACCTCACACAAGGCAAAAGTTGTATGTAATCAAACAAAGAAAAATAAACACCTGAACATTCAATACAATACAGAGTGATTTTAAAATATTATTTTTTTGGTTCCTTATTTAGCATGTACATAACTCTTCACCCATGCTTCAGTAGATTTCACCAAAAAGAAGTTTTTTGATGGTTGTCCATGGTCAGTAGGAAGCGCCTTTTTTGATGTATGACATATAAACATTTTTTTCTATTTTTCCCTTCAATTTTTTCCCTTGTAACTCGTCTTAATATTTTTGAGGGTTCAAAATTACTACAAAGCGAAGTTTATAACCAACAATTAGATTATACAGGTCGAGGGTACCGTGATGCAGCAAACAAAACAGTATAGAAACGGGACTTAAAGTAATCAAAAACCATCAGTACGACACAGGGCTACTGACAGGACATTTTAGAGGTATTAGACTAAGATAAGACCAGAGACGATAGAAGAAATTTTAGAATGGGTCAAATACCTTTCGTAAAGTGAGTAATGAATGACACTCCCCAACAGTTCCTTGACACTTTGGAACAAAAAATCTTCATGACTGTAAGATACAAAGCCAGCAGCAACTGAAAATGTAATAATGCCCTTTTCGAGCAATCAGGGAACCTGAACTATTCGCCAAACATAGCAGATATTAGATACCCCAATAAAGAAATTTATAATTAACTAGCTGCATCCACCAATTCCAAAACTAATTATTAGAGGGATCAATGAAGAGCACCAGATCTGCCAGAATTACACTTAGATGCAATTCGAACTGTTCACCAGCGAGGAAATATCTTGCGTTGTCATAGGATTCCACAATTGGAATTGCTTGAACTAGCTGTACTTAGAGCATGATCAGTTTTGTTATCTAAAGGAACTGACATCATTATATTATCAAAAATATCGATCAAAATTTGAATTTCATCCACACTTCTAGCAGTATATGGAGTCTTTGTTTTTGATATGGAAACACTAAGATATTGGCCGTATAAAAATGATTCTAATTTTAAATTTTTATCAATTACAATTGCCCATGGTATAGAAGGGCTAGGGGTATTCTATCTTGTATGTGTACTGAAAACCAGCCTTTTTTTAACTTTAAAAGTGGTGAATAAATTTAAAAACTCTTCAAAATTTTTAAAATATACTGCTTTTTTTTTGACTGTCATATTCCTGCTTGTTTTCTTCAATTGCTTTAAAAAAAACGCACTTCATCGAGTTCTTTTAATTTTTTCTCTTTTCTTTTACGAATTTGGGTATTTATAGAAAAATATTTAGGACAATTTAGAAAATAAGACTGAACGGAGCCTTCCTTCAATTCAGGATTTTGGAAACTACATGAAACAATTTTACCTGTTTGTGAGTCCTGCTCTGAAATTGTTAGAATTATGTTACCTTCAGAAAAGTGTAATTCAAAAACTTTTGATTTGGTTAAAGCTAGTAATTTTCTCAAGGGACAGCTTTCAGCCATTTGTTTCGCAAAACACTATCGATTAGAAAGCGAAAAACATGCACTTTCGCACCGTTCTTATAACTTTCGTGACACCCCGCATGACAACACTTATTGGGCATTATTATAAATTGTCAGTAATAATCAATTTTTACATTCACAATTTATGCATAAATTTAGCATGGGCGTTCCAGATTTCAAGCAACATTAAACTAACTCCACCAATTTAAGTAGCTGAAAGCAGCAAGTGAATTTCTTAATAAATTGCTCTGTTCGATTCATTACAGGCATCGCTTACTCTTTCTGCCTACTTTCTTTATAAGAAAGAAAAAGATAGCTAGAATCGATCGACTAACAAACCACTATTCACAAGTCCTATCAACCAAATATCTTATGCAGTCGGTCAGCTGAGTTTTGGTTAAGTTCAATGTGGCTGACTATACGTAACATGTTACCTACTTAATAAGAGATACTAGCAATTATAGGTGAAAAAGTCGGCCCAAATTGTCTGACGTCACCGCCGATTTGAAGTTAAGCACTGTGGTTTTGTACTCTGGAGAGTATTGCTATAACAGTTGATTTAACGAAAAATAGAAAGACAGATCCTTGACATCACATTATGAGATCGTAAAAATAACTAGTGAGAGAGAGAGAGAGAGAGAGAGAGAACATTAATACAATTTCCAAATAGACATGAGAATGGGCTGCAGGGAAATGGATGAATGGAGTAATAAGGTAATTAGATGCAGATCATGGGGAATGTAGAAGCATAGGAAGAGATGTGCAGATGATACTAAAAAAACAATAGCATTTAATTGGTATAACATCGCCCAGAATAGAGAACGATGGAAAGTATATAAAGAGGCATGTATCTTACAGATAAATGAGTGTTGAGAAAAACAAAATGAACAACATGATACTGTCTGAAACACATTATCTGAGACCTCACAATACAGATAAATCGATGCCGATGCAGATGTCGAACTTCAGAGATACAACACATAACTGGAGGATGACGAGCTTTTACAAGATCGTAGTAGAAGAAGAGACACGGTATCAAGATATTTCCCCAAAGGTCAGCAGACAAGTTAAAAGTTTTTCAGACAGAAAAATACCATACTACAAATGGGGCCTAAGATCAATGTTGAAAAATAGATCAAATCTTATTTAAGTAGAAAAAAAAATTATAAAGCTATGCCATATGGACGGATGAACGGACCGATATAACGAAAATCCAAGAACTGCCGACATACCTTGAAATTTATGGTTCATATATCAGTTATTTCCTGCTAATGTTGCTCTCGGTCCGATACAACTCCACTGACGAGATCATGAGGTGATCGAAACGCGTATGGAGAGCGATATTTGCAGGAAATAAACTGTTGTATATATATTTTTCATATTCTCTGCCTGAAAAGAGAATTACATATATAATAAACTATTTAAATACGGCAGAAAGATTTCTTTATTTCTTACTGAAATTTTGATTGTTTAAAAATTTCACGTTACTCCGTTGGTTCATAGATGTCGTTCGACTAGCGATATTTTTTTAGGCTGACATCGAAGTTGGTAGACGGCAGGTGTAATATCCTGCTGATATACCTTGAAATTTATGGTTCATATATCAGTTATTTCCTGCTAATGTTGCTCTCGGTCCGATACAGCTCCACTGACGAGATCATGAGGTGATCGAAACGCGTATGAAGAGAGGAGCAGAGCGATATTTACAGGAAATAAACTGTTTGTACATATATTTTTCATATTCTCGGCCTGAAAGGAGAATTACATATACAGGGTGATTCAAAAATCGATCACGAAACTTAAGGGGGTGATTCTACTTGACAAAATAAGGGTAGAGCTTCATATAATTTTTTTTCAAAATGTCATTCGTTTTCGAGTCACAAGCCGTCCAAGTTCAAGTTTTTATTTTTTGTTTTTTGAATTACTCGCTTACAGGAAAACCGATTTGACTAATATTTGAAAGATAGACTAAGTCTTCTGCGCTTCATCATTTTAGTAACAATTCACATTGATTGTTTGCCGCTAGAGGGCACTTTACCTACATTGAAAATTGTTTTTTTGTCATAATTTTTTAGTGTTGACAGCTACAGTAGTTTTTGGCATAATTTCTGAAAGACTGATGCCAGGCCTTTAAAAAAGGTGCTCTTTATTTACATCGCTAAACCCAACGGTTTAGACGTAAATCACCCTTAAAAATTAAGTGGTAAATTTACTTTTCTCATTTCATTACCACCAGCTACCAGGTAAATAGCTATCAAAGTATACTAGAGCTGTCAGTTTAACATCAAATAAATTCGCTTTTTAAACTATTTAATTTATAATCTTAAAATAACTAATAATGGCTAATCACCAATATTCAAATATCGAATATTGTGATATCCATTTTTGTTATGGAAAAGCAAATGGTAATGCAGAGTTGGCAAGAAGATATTATATGGAGAGTTATCCAGAAAGAAATATCCCTCATGCTCAAACATTTTCCAGTGTGCACAGGAGGCTTGCGGAATGTGGTTCCTTTAAAAGTTATAATGGAAATAGGGGAAGACCTAGAACTGCTAGAAACGTGCAACAAGAAGAAAGAGTGCTTGAAATTATTGAAGATAATCCAGGTATTAGTACTAGAAAAATTGGGAATGAAGTGCGGCTCTGTCAGGCTAGTTCATGGAGGATACTAAGAGAAGAACAACTCTACCCGTTTCATTCAAAAAAGGTGCAGGCTCTTTATGACGATGATCGTCCGAGACGGTTGGAAATGTGCAATCAGATCCTAGCTAAGTATGAACACGATAATCGATTAATTGGCGTCATATTATTCACTGACGAAGCTGGTTTCACTCGTGATGGCATAACAAATCTACACAACATCCACACATATGCTTACGAGAACCCAAACAATGTGGTAGAAACGAAACATCAGCGTAGATTTTCACTAAATGTGTGGGCAGGGATAATAGGAGATTACCTTATTGGTCCTCATTTCTTTGATGGCCCATTAACTGGTGACGTATACTTAGATTTTATCCAAAATCGTCTCCCATTGTATCTGGAAGATGTGCCATTGGAAGTAAGGGCCAACATGTGGATCCTCCAAGACGGAGCTCCGCCCCACTTTAGTATACGTGTCCGACAGTATTTGAATGCAACGTATCCTGAGCGATGGATAGGACGAAGTGGACCATTGGCATGGGCAGCGAGGTCACCAGACCTTAATCCTATGGATTTTTTCTTTTGGGGTCATTTGAAACAATTGGTGTACGATATTCCAGTAATCAACGTCGAGGATCTTCGCTTCAGGATAATCGAAAAGTGCCAAATTATTAAAGAAACACCAGGAATTTTTCATCGAGTTAGGCGACATTTTTTGAAGAGTGTTAGGAAATGTATGGAAGAAAATGGGGGACATTTTGAGAATCTTTTTTAGTTTGTTTAGTACTGTTTCATTAATTTTTATCAATTAAATGTATATCGCAATAATCCATAATATGAATATTTACTGATTAGCCATTATTAGTTATTTTAAGATTATAAATTAAATAGTTTAAAAAGCGAATTTATTTGATGTTAAACTGACAGCTCTAGTATACTTTGATAGCTATTTACCTGGTAGCTGGTGGTAATGAAATGAGAAAAGTAAATTTACCACTTAATTTTTAAGGGTGATTTACGTCTAAACCGTTGGGTTTAGCGATGTAAATAAAGAGCACCTTTTTTCAAGGCCTGACATCAGTCTTTCAGAAATTATGCCAAAAACTACTGTAGCTGTCAACACTAAAAAATTATGACAAAAAAACAATTTTCAATGTAGGTAAAGTGCCCTCTAGCGGCAAACAATCAATGTGAATTGTTACTAAAATGATGAAGCGCAGAAGACTTAGCCTATCTTTCAAATATTAGTCAAATCGGTTTTCCTGTAAGCGAGTAATTCAAAAAACAAAAAATAAAAACTTGAACTTGTAACTCGAAAACGAATGACATTTTGAAAAAAAATTATATGAAGCTCTACCCTTATTTTGTCAAGTAGAATCACCCCCTTAAGTTTCGTGATCGATTTTTGAATCACCCTGTATAACAAACTATTTAAATACGGCAGAAAGATTTCTTTATTTCTTACTGAAATTTTGATTGTTTAGAAATTCCAAGAACTTATTGTGGGTACAGTACCTTAATGATACAAAACTGCATTCGATGTCACTTATTTTCTTTAATTAACCCCAATTTTAAATCAGTAATGTAGAAAAAAACCTCCAACCGGTATATTTCTCAATTACCATTCTGTCAATAAAAGACACTGATTTTATAGGATTACAATAATTATCATCAAACAGACAAGATGTTTAATGACTACATACAACAACCATGCTTCATGTATCATGCCGATTTTTGCATCCTTTGTAAATACTATTTATACGTCGCTTACTCAATACTTCTTTTATTTCGTAGAAGTACTTAACATTGAAAACAATTAATAAATTACCAAGAATTGCGTAAAAAAGTTCAACAGTCTTTAATAACTACTTAGGTTTATGTTATTAGGAATTTGTTTTTAAGTCGTTGCAGTTATATTTTAAAATTATTGCGGTAAAGTGCAAGCTGTATCGAAAGCCTTTCGAAAGTCCAAAAAGCTGTAATACAGTGCAAGAATGGGTATAGTGCGGGGTTGCGAAAAAATTTTTAGACTTTCGCTATTAATATATTTCGTTCTTTTGCAAACAAAACTTACTTTTGGTGCTGCGTTTCAAGAAATATCTGAAAAAAATACACTTTATGGAATTCCTGGAGATGGAAGACCGCTGATTATTAAAGCTTATCCAGCCATTGAGAACTACCAAAGCAACCTTTATGAAGTGTATGGAGAGCCGTATACTTTTGTAAGTATTAAAGCTAATTTTGATTTATTGTTTTTCTAAAGCAATACAATTATTAAGTACAATAAATATTAGTTTATATGATCAGGGCTTTTCAGGTATAAGTACCCACCTAAAATTGCACATAAAATATGTATTTTTATTTTTTTTTTAAATCGATGAGATATATTAATAATATTTTCCAGGGTGGCATTTGTTAATGTCAACTTGATACTTGTATTGTCAGTGCTATTAATGCAGGAATCAGTGCTATACCAGATTTTATATTAAACGAATATTTGAACAAAGAAATATACATGTTTACAAATTTTAAATTTTAGAAGGAATTTTTGGGCCTTTTACCCGAAAGAATAATAATTTTGCTATAAAAACACAGTTAAATATGAAAAAGTCTTTTTTGATATCAAAAAGAAGGTCTTAGTCATAGGAGAATGAGTAGAAATTGTAAGAAATTATACAAATATGACAAAATAACAAAACAGCACAAGCAACTGCTCGTGGATTTAATAAGAGACATCACAGATATCATTATGAAATGGAGGTGTTGAAACTGCAGTATTGGAGCATGTTGCAATAAAACCTGCCACTTCGGCGCTTAAATTTGAAAAGACACCAGGAGTTAACAAGAGCAGCGCTGAAAGAACAGTACGACGAATTGTAATTTTTATATTAATGGCCATATGAATATGCAAGACTCAGGATTTTGGAATGATATTAATCCACACTTAGTAAGAAAAGCTCATATTCAGCATTCTGCAATAAAGACATGTGTGGGCAGGAATAGTTGGGATCACACTTTTTATATGGCAAAATGTATTTGGACAAACTCCAAGACAACTTCTTGAGAGAGACGAAAAAAAAATGGAAAACGAAATGGTTTTTCAGCGGGATGGTGCACCTTCCCATTTTGGAGCACTTGTAAGGCAATTTTTGGAATGCAGGTTTCCTCAAAGTTGGATTGGAAAATAAGGTGCTGCCACGTAACCAGCTAGATCTCCCGATGGTTATTCATATTTTTTTCGAAAAAGCAGCCTGTGGCTATTGAAGATTTCAAAATTGCAACGAACTGTCGAAAATTAAGACCCCAATATTTTTGAAACATTGTGAATAAATTTTGTATTATCGCATGGTGATGGTGGTTCTCATTTTCAACAACTCTCTAATTAGTTTTATTTTCAGATGTTTTCTTTACTCGTTACTCAGTTTTAGTACTTATATTTTAGAAAACTTCTTGAAAAAATTATTTTCATTTTGATTTACAGGTACTAAATACGGCTGTGTTACTTTTTCAACAATGTTAAAGTAGTTTCAGGTAGGGGTAATGACAGTGACAACAAAAGCGTCGAACTAACTCCAATAGATGTCTTCTTGGCAGTAGTTGTTAACATGTTTCAGCGATTTTTAAAAATTATATTAAAAAAGTATTTATTTATATACTGTTAGCTGGGATGCCCGGTGGTACAAAAAGTTAAGGATTTAGTTTAGTTCAACCCTTGGAAACGAGACTAGACTAAATTGAATGATTTATTAATAGTCCAGTCATCTTAGGATTTCAGCTCGGAATCTAACGGAACAAGCTGAATTTTTCCATAAACCTTTATTTTAGTATTATAAACAATGTCCCAAAAGTCACAATTGATCACGTGTAAGGGCGCTTAGATATCCAAGGTCAAAAATCGCAAAAATCAGTTTTTCGGGAATATCTCGTTTTCTCTGCCTCCAATCGTATTTGTGTTTATTATAAAAATTGTAAAGGACTAAATTCTCTACAAATTTTCTCTTAAACGTTTTTTCGTACCATGAGCCATTCTTGAGATAGAGGGCGCTGAAGATGGAGCGCTTAATCATACGTACCTTAGTGCACGGTCAACCGTGAATCTCAATAGATTATGAGGTTCTTTTACTTAATTATTCATTAAATATTACTTAACTAACTATTTAATATTTTATATTTATAAACATTTCTTATAAATCAAGTTGACATTTAATATTACTTACCTTTTCCATAGATATAGTGACATATTACAGTAATATATTTAAAGCTTATTATAAATCTTATATATCGTATAATTTAATCTTATTCTAATTAAGGATAATTGGATTTGTAGTAGGAAAAAAAGTATATTTGCTTTCAATGTTTTTTATTTATACACATTTTATTATTATTAATCTTCATCTTCTTCTTCGTCATTTTCTTGTGGAGTACTTTTTTTACTCTCATACCAAGCTTAGGATAATAAATTAGCCTGTGCATCGCGAAAAGATATTATTGTAAACGATCTTACCTACGTCGTAATTATTATATCAGTTAGATATTTTTGTTGGAGCTTTGTGATGTCTTATCATCGGGTACATACTCTGTAGGGACTTTTTTAAGTTCAGTCAACGTAAATTGCGAATCTTCATGTTCTTCTATATACCTGAAAATTTCTTTCATAGCTTCAGTAACGTAGTCGGCTTGGTAAGTCTTTCTAATTGGAGATGGTACTGGCTCTAAAAAATAACTGAAGCAAACCTTGTGATATTTTGCTTCGGCAGCAATCAAGTCATGCTCGTAAGAAACACGATCTTCCACTAATTGTCCTAAAATATCGCTTCGTTCCTCAGCTTTTTTAATGATTTTGTCTTTAAACTCGAGAGTACATACCTTACTAATAATGCGCCTGTACCTCGCAGATTTTCTGGCCTCTGCTGTTTCAGCTGCTGCTTCGCCACAAAATAAGCACAGTGTTTTGAAATTAAATACATCATTTCTTTTTTCCGCGGTACACTTGATGCCGTTGAAGGCTCAGTCTCTTCAAGGCGTCGTTTTCGACACTCACTATGAACGGTCAGACAACTTGATTTATAAGAAATGTTTATAAATATAAAATATTAAATAGTTAGTTAAGTAATATTTAATGAATAATTAAGTAAAAGAACCTCATAATCGATTGAGATTCACAGTTGACCGTGCACTAAGGTACGTATGACTAAGCGCTCCATCTTTAGCGCCATCTATCTCAAGAATGGTTCATGGTACGACAAAAAGGTTTGAGACAAAATTTGTAGATAATTGAGTCCTCTACAGGTTTTATAATAAACATAAATACGATTGGAGGTAGAGAAAACGAGATATTCCCGAAAAACTGATTTTTGTTACCTTTGACCTTGAATCTCTAAGCGCCCTTACACGTGATCAATTGTGACTTTTGGAACATTGTTTATAATACCAAAATAAAGGTTTGTGCAAAAATTCATCTTGTTCCGTTAGATTCCGATGCTGACCCCTTTTTTTGACTAAGATGACTGGACTATAAGTGCCTGAAGCACATTTTGTACAAATATTTGATACATATTTTCTCAATATATGTATTAAGAGAAATGTTAAAATAATCTGAAAATTTTAATATGTTAAATCTTCAGTTTAATTGGATGGACGTATGTCACTCTCTGTTAGTTTTGATCTGAATACTATTACAAACGTAAATAAAACCATTTGAAACTCAATAACCTCAAAGTTTAGATGCATTAAAGCTCACATTTCTTATACCTCGAAGTTTTTAAATGTTGAACTCTTAATCCCAGATTTTTTTCATTTTGGGTTCCATAAACTCTAGATTTAATTCAAGCATTTCTGTCAGTTAGTTCAGGTTAGTTCAGATAGTTTTCTAAACTTTTGTTTTCTTGGTATAGAATCTACTAAATTCAGGTGTTTTGGATTTACGGTCTTCTTTTCAAGTTTTTTCTATTAGAATAGATTTCCTAAGTCCCGGTTTTAAAGTATATTCAATTAACAACTAGTATTAAAATTTTAATTTATATTCATCGTCGATAGTTTATATACAGGGGGAACCATAAATCATTACGCGGTTTAAATTTTTACCCTTTTAGGATCTGCGACCACAAGCGGCTATAGCAGTTCTCACCAGTGAAGAAGAAGGGGACGTAAAAGGTGAAGTGATTTTTGTTCAAAAACATCCCCCTGCGGGTCCAATTTTCATCAGAGGAAATATAACAGGTACAACAAATAACTTTTATTCTTACCTGGACTTACACATTAAATCTTTTTTGCTGTTAATCATGCAATTTCCTAGTTGTGGAGAATAAAAAATTAAATAATTTTGCATAGATATAGATAAGTTAGATTAAAAATTCTGGTAATAATTTTTATACAATATTAATTTTATTATAATTGAAAATTTAGGATTGACTCCTGGAAAACATGGAATTCATATACATCAAGCTGGCGACTTAAGAGAAGGCTGTGAAAAATTAGGAGGACATTTTAATCCACATTCGGTGAGATTTTTGTTTATTATTTCTTAATCTCTTATTTTATTTAAGTAATTATATAATCCTATTATTATTATTATTATATGAATAATCAAAATGACCAGAATTTTTTTGGCCAGAAAACGGAACAAATGGACTGGGTAAGAAAATATTGCCAGAGTATTTGCCATTTTAATACAATTTAATACAACAAACTAATAATTGGTTATTTTTATTGCGTACAGCGTAAATAATACACAAATAAAAGACATATATTTTAATAAGATACAAACTTTATATAGGTCATGTTGTGAATACACGCTTATTTTACGACAAAATATTAAATTTTAGATTTAATATTGCCCCAAAACTCCCTAAATAAAATAATTTAAATAATACGGCATTCAGTGCTAAAACTATAATTCTTCGATTGCGGGGAAACCCAGACAATAAACGGCGCGGTCAGAATGCGACGTCACCACTACTATAAAAGCGAAAAGACAGCGGCGTAATTAAGGATATTACGGGTTGCTCTCTTAGAGTCAACTTATCCTTTTTCCGATTGAGTTTAGCTCTCGGGGGTCACGAGATTGTTCCCTTATTAGGACAAATCGTAGTTCTTAAAGTAGATTGTCTTGGACAACATAAATTCTTCTGACAATAAAAAACGTGCACGTGTCTTACATTACTAAAATAGAAATTAAAATGATCGTCGATAAAAAGACGAGATTAGTGGCGCGTACGAATTCTTTCATTCACGGGAGAGGTAAATAATTCGGGATTCGGAGACTAAATCTTGTTTAGTAAGAGTCTTGCCAATAAATCAAAGCGATCATACGTTTGGTTTAGGAAGATCTACGAGTCGAGTGTAATGCTCGGCAGAGCTAAACAACAAAAGATTTCTTGCCAGTCCTGACGGGTTTAGTAATCTCAAAAAACGCGTCCTGACTTAAACATAATTACCAGAACGTGACCAAGTGGAGATAACCTGATATTGATATTGCGAACGTGCGCCATACAGTGAGCTTTGAAAATGGTGAATTAGATTTCACCGAAACGTCAGCTGCCTTACAGTCCTGAGAGGGACTCGGCACATACACGAGATGCCCGAAAACCTTCGATTACACATCACACCCGTGAGAATATATATATATATATATATATATATATATATATATATATATATATATATATATATATATACATAACTGTTATTTTTACACATGGCGGTATAAACTTCTTTAACATGCAATAATGTCACAAGTTGTTTCCGAATTTCCAAATTACCTTTAATATCCGAAGTTAGAACGAAATATTTAATTAAAAGACGGCAATCGATTTTTCTATAAATAGTAAAAAGAACTAAAATAAAGATTAGGTCTAATTTGCATAACCAATTAACTCAGGGTCGTAACTCTATGCCATAATGAAATACTTGAACGTTCGGTCAAAAGTCGATCGAGTTTTAGAAATCGATAAAAGTAATGCGATTAGAAGAAAAAAATTCCAATCTTGTTTTCTTTTTCATCATGTAACTTTCAGGTTTTCTAACATGAATACCATGAGATTCATACTAGTCTACTAGTAAAGCATCGTTCAGTAGGCACCTGCCCATTGTGCATTGTGAATTTCCTAATAAATTTAGGATTTCTAAATTAATTGCTAGGTAAAACAGTAATTTTTTACTTTATAGCACAATTTTTTAAACTGATCTGACATTCTTAAAAATCGTAGGCGAAACATCGGATAATAACTCCAATTTAGTAGAGTGGCGATACACTAGCACAAGCTTTTCCAATGACCGAGTAAAAACTATTTCAGCTAAAAAGTTGAATATGTCAATAAAATAGAAGCATTTATTCAATCCGAAAATATTGCAGAAATTAAAAGCGATCCTACAAAAATTTTTCAAACAAATTTGAAACAAACTCTGTCAAACATAACAACCATCTTTTCAGAATTCGATAAAAAAAGAATAATTAATATGAACCCACAAGCACCAAAACTCTATGGCCTTATAAAAAATCACAAACCAGGAAAGCCCATTCGCCCAGTCGTTTCATACATAAATAGCCCGACGAGAGAACTCAGTATGAAACTAAATTCAAACAAATCAGCAACTATAAACCAAGTCACAGTTTAAATAATTCAGTAGATCTCGTCCAAAAACTAAAAAACATAAAAATCCCAGATAACTCCATACTAGTTTCTTTTGACATAAAAAGCATGTTTTCTAATATTCCAACAGATGAATGTTTTATACTTATCAAAGAAATGTTACAGGAAAAAAATATAAATCCAATAGTTACTACTGAAGTGTTGTCCTGTTTTGAACTTTGCCTATCACAAACCTATTTCTAGTTTAATAACAAATTTTATTTACAAAATTCAGGCCTACCAATGGGTTCTCCTCTTAGCCCTCTTCTAGCAGACATTTTCATGTCAAACATAAAAAACAAAATTTTTAACATGTTCAATTTTGGTACAGATATGTGGATGATGTTCTAGCATGTTTTAAAGGCACTACTAGACAGCTTCAAAAATTCTTACGATACATTAATTCCATCTAAAAATTCAATTTACTCTAGAAACTCAAAATAACCATAAAACAAATTTTCTAGATCTCACCATATCTCACCTCAATAATCACTGTAATTTTAAAATTTTTAGAAAACCAACGTTTACAGGTAATACTATATCTAATGATTCTTTTCACCCCTTACAACACAAAATGGCTGCATACAATTCAATGATACATAGAGTATTCTCTTTGCCTCTCTCTGAAGAAGATCTTCAAGAGGAACTAAATATCATTGAAAGGATTGCAGTATCATACAATTTCTCCCAACAAACCATAAAGAAATTAATAACTAAAAAACAAAAACAACTAGCTTTTAATTCAATATATCCAAAAATGAAAAATGATAAAGATAGTTCATCTTATATATCTTTGTCATACTGTGGTACCCTATCAGAAAATATAGCTAATACTCTTTCCAAACATAACATAAAAGTAGCCTTTAAATCTCAACACAATCTGTCCACTATCCTTTATAATACTAAAGATAAAATTAATAAATTTGATAAATCAGGAGTTTATAAGTTAAAATGTTCAGAGTGTGATAGCTTGTATATTGGACAAAGTGGTAGAAGCTTTAAAACTCGCTTTTCAGAACACCACCGATCATATAGACTACAAAAAACTCGAGCTTTGCCAACCATTGCTTAGAACACAGCCACAGTTTTCCTGATTTGGGCAACACTGACATATTACATTATTCAACAAAGGGTCAAAAGTTAAATATTCTTGAATTTTTAGAAATATATAAACATAGTAAAAATAAAAATGTAAATTTGCTTAATGACCAGACAGAACTTGGATTTTCCCCGTTATTTGTTGTCGCCAATTTTTTATTTATGGTTAAATTTTCTCATGTTTCTGTATTGAATACTTAGTCTACCTTTGTAATTCAGTTTGAAAATGACTCTGTGAGTTGAAACTGCAGTCACTGTTTTCTTAATAAATTTAGTGGTATAAAACATAGTAGTTCCTTTTAAACATTTCCCGAACTATTTCAGCTTTTTATTTTATTATTTTAGTTACGTCATGGTGGACCACGATCACCAGAACGTCATGTCGGAGATCTCGGCAACGTAGAAGCAAGAGATAACGGAGTAGCGGAAATAGTAACCATAAATCAAGTAATATCACTGTCTGCTGGTCCAAGAGGAATTGTAGGCCGAGCGTTAGTCGTTACAGAAGATGAAGATGACTTGGGATTAGGTGGTAATGCTAATAGTCTTGTTGATGGAAATTCCGGAAAACCAGTAGCCTGTGGTATTATTGCATATATTAGATAAATATTCGAAAAGCATATATATAAAGAACGTGTTAAAAGACTGTAAACAAATTAAGGTTGTATGTATTAAAGAGAAATTACGTGCAAAGAATATAACTATTTTATATAAAAATATTAAGTCGGTCAATGTAAAGAGTTCTGATAAACATCACAAGGCGATTCCGAATTTTTAAATCATTATTTTTGTTTGTAGTTTTTGTCACATTTAATGTACAATATTAAAAAAAAAACATTTTTGCCTCCCCTTCTTCCCGTAAAATATTTTATAGGGCTTAAAAAATTATTGTTAAGTACTGTAACTATTCGACAGGTTATGGAGTGTGACGTTCTAGATGGCTCTTTAAGCATATCCAATTGTTATACATTTGTTTATGAAAACCTATGAAATTTCGTGATAGGATTGTTGAATTTGTTCAATATTTTTTATCGAGAGTTTTAGCCCAGGAAACGGAGTGTTAAAAAAACTCAAATACTGCCTGAGATCTGATTGCAGAAATGGATAGGGGAAGGTAGTAGAAATGACGTCTCATCTCGTGTCTCAACAAATTTTGGTTGGAACATTGCCTTTTTTTTTAACAAATAGATCGAAAAATTATTTTTCCCTGGTTTTTGGACTTTACGGAAAATCTAAGGGATTTAGAGAAAAATGTTCCAGAGATGAATTGTACGTCTTGAAAATATCTTCAAAATGAGTTTTTGTTTGTCCAAATCAGTCTGTAAACAAAAAAGTTATTGCAAATTAAACATTTGAAATGGTTTAATTTTCAATTTTTAATAACTTTCTTAATATTTATTGAATTGTTTTCAACTTTTACCAGAATGTGAGTTTTAAAGTGCTTAAAAAGTGTATGGAAGTTGGGCGCTGTCGGTCCAATAGTTTTTGTAAAATTGCAATTATTTATTAGAAAAACCAAAAAAGTGACTATTTTTGATTGGCTGTACCGTCGTCTAAGAAACTGCTACAGAGTTCTGTCAGTGTCCATTCTCTTTGTAAAAACTTAAGCTATCATATAGTAAAAAAAGCGGATAATTATGATTTAATAGATTATTGTATAACTTTTAATACAATCTTATTTTATAACACTAATTTTGAAAAGAAAAGTCTCTACAACCAATAGGAGCCGAGTTAGCATTTTTTTTTCAACTAAAGTTAGGTAAAACGAAAAATTGTTTCTGTGATTATGCGTATGTCGATCATTTCATTCACAAATAATTTGGATGTAGAAGAAATACTATAAATTTTCTACACTCAGAGTTCTCCTACGTTCATTTAATTCTTCCATTTCGTTCTTCACAGAATGCTTTATTTTAATGCATACTGTAAACCCAAATAAAAATATTGCAGCTCACTTGTCTAATATATAAAAATGTTACATCCAAAAATATAAATTCAATAGAGTTATAGTAAATCTCAAAATTTATTCTCGATTATTAGGTTTTACTATCCTGTTTGAGAATTGAAAATCACCCTGATTATTACGTGACTGATAGGAAGACTTTAATTTTATCAGTTTTCAAGATATTAACACAAAATAATACAAATTAGAATAAACTGAACTGCCGTTTCATATCATACATTTTGATTCTGATAATTTCGGATTAATCAACATTTTAGAATAGAAAATCAAAAAACTATGATAAAAACCTTACTATAAGCTCTAATGCAATAGATATAGGATATAAAATGTGTCGAAATTCAGCGGAAAAATCGAAAATATTAAAAATATGCAGGATTTTAATTTAAGGACATGTTTGGTTTGCTGCAAGTTTAGTCATTCTTGAATCAGTATTAAACAAACTGGGAAGTTATGATAAGAAGAAAAAAGTATCCCAGCAACTTTTTTTATTTATATTTAAAAAATCTTATATATGAATGGGAAATAATAAACAATGAGGGAACCTAAATTTTTTCTGTCATTGTTACATATGTGAGGGGACTATTATATAAATTAAAAATATATTTTAATTCGATTATTAAATCTTTATTTATCATTTTAACTCATTGAGGCTTTATACTTATGTGGTTAAATACTAAACAAAAGAATCTTTATCCTATTTCTAGATAAAAAAAATTCACGTAGGTAGTTAAATTTATTTAATTATAACTACAAATATTAGTGCAAATCACATAAATAGGAGTTACTTTCATTACATTATATAATTAGTCCCAAAAACTTTCCTACTCTTCTACGAAACACCTACATGCCTACACAGTTTTCTAACAAACAATAAACCTATGAAAATATTGTAAAGAGTATCATTAAATAAAACTTATGACTGTTCAAATAAATTCACAGGTGAATCAAATATTAGAAGACTCTATTCCCTTTCAACATTATATTTGGATTAGGTAATTTCTCTACTACTTGATTCATTGTCACTTCTGCTACATCATCTACATCAAATCTAAACATCTCTCACTTGTTATCATAGAGCTTCAGGAATGTCAAGCGAATTTTGCTACCGTTTTCACCAATAGAGTTAATAACGCTAACATTTCTATATTCCGTATCTTTGACAGAATGCAGCAAGAAGACCATTGTCAGGGGTCTGTTTAATTTGACTTAATGCGAAAGTCTTCACAAATATAGAAGTATAACATTAATTTGCTGTACAAAATTACTTTATTAATATGCTACTCGAAACAATACACCCAATAAATAAATAAAACACTTTATATTAAAAAAAGCTCTTACCGGGGAACTGTTAACCCTTACGTACCAACGCGAACTCCTCGGCTTAAACCTTGTTTAGCACTAAAAAAAAAAGACAGTCGGCGTGCTCTCGGTGGTAGTCTTCCAAATTTCAGATTATTTACGTTTAGTTATCTTTGCTGTCGACGATGTAATGCGTATTTACAAAATCAAATAGGGGGCTATTTACAACTTTTTGGAACAACCTTTATACTATTTTTGTAATATTTAAATCATATTTAACTGGTACTGGTAGATCATTTTCTAATATTAATCAAATTGTGAAATAATGTAATCGATTTTTGATGCTGATGTTATAATTAATTCATCGAATAGCAGGAGTTTTGGTTTTGTGACACTCCAGAGGACTGTTGTTTATACATTGAAAGATGTCGTAATATATAATTTTATTTAAATGAGATATTTTACATTGTTTGTGGCAAATTACGGATTTACATTTCTAAATTAACTGTAATAATAATATTTTTCGATATGTTTCATATGGGATCTTGCTCGGGAACTGTGAATTTCCCACTTTGCTAGGAAACACCCACATTTGGATTGCATATATACTTAAAAAATGAAAAGAATTTTTTTTTAATTGTAAAAACTGTACTTTTCTAGCTTTGTTTCTAGAAAGTGCAATTAGAAGCATTTCAATATCTACAGGTCCTAAGAAAATGTCTTCTCTAGAAATAGCTGAAATTTTACAGTGACTGCTGATAATACAGGAGTATAACTTATACGTTGCTGTATAAGGTGTTAAAAATTCATCATAGGCATCGCATGTTTTTAGTTCCTATTTAAATTTTTCGTGTGTTCAAAATATATGTTTTCAAAACTTAATTTATTAGACACACAGAAGATATATTAATTTTAAAACGTATTAAAAATTAAATCTCTTTTTCAGTCAACATTTTCTTCTTTATTTTTCATTTCGTAACAGAATATTTTGTGCTAAATAACCTTTAGTCTAATGACCAAAGGGTTCAAAACGCACAAAATTAAATTGATTAATTAAGTATCATTGATTTGTTTATAGCTATAGATGTAGACATTGTAGATCAAGATCAGTGAAAAACAATTATAGCAAATTGATTAAAAGTAGGTTTTTAGGACAAGATCAATCACTGCCGCAACACCTGTTCTTAATTTTTATGTAATCCACTAATTTAGGTAGTCTTTTTTAATATATGGACGATTAATTATCTCAAAAACTGATTATATTAGTCGATCAGTAGTTTAAGTTATAAAATTTGTAAGATTTTGTAATACAATATTTTTATTATACGATGTTTTTTTATTTTTATTTTTAAAAATTAAATTCGCTTCGAAAAACTTTGAAATTTCGAATATTAAAAAACTATTTTGGAAAATTATTAATAATACTAGAAATGTGAAATTTTTGGCAGATTTTTTGCATATCCCCTATTTATGGGTTATAGAATATGGATAAATTTTTTTTTTTTGGTGGTTGGACATAATTTTTCCAAAAAAAAAGTTATCCTTGTTGTATATGTATAAAGTTGTATATTCCGATCTTCACCTTTCAATTTAGCAGCTCCTTATATAATACACAAACACGACACACAGCAGTTAAATATTTTTTTAACAATATTGACATTAAAAACTCCATATTTTGAGTATGAGCTCCAGTATGTGAATCCACAAATTATTGGTGTGATTTATCATTTCATGCTGAAAACCTGCATTTGCTTAGCAGTTATAAGCTTTCCAGCAATTGAAAATAATGGTAATACCCGGTACTACCCATTCCTTAATGACGTTAAGTGAGTGCTCGTTTGAACGTTCCTCAACTAAAATCAAAAATAACTTTTTTGAATTGCGTTCAATGCTTCCAAAAACCCATTACCCTTCAGTTACTGTACCCCTAATGTATTTTCGTTTACCCATTTTACACTTGTCTATTGCTATTGTTACTCGTCATCTACCATCTACTTTCTCAGAACTATCAATTAGGCAACCTAAGTACAGTGTTCTGGTGTTTTTCACTATATTTGCTCAAAATATTGTGTAAAATTTAAAGAAAAATGTGTTTTGATTTAGAATGTCAAATTTGTTTTTGTGACAGTGGCAAAATGTAAAAATATTAGTCGAAAAATACGGAAAAGTGGTAAGTGAAAATAAAAAATATTTTTTTGGGAAGTCCCAAAAACAGGGAGTATGCAAAAAGTCAGTGAAAAATGCGGTGTTTCCAGTATTCTTATTTTGTATTTTATGAAGTGTTTTGCAACAAATAATGAGTTTTGTAAAATTGTGTGGTATCACTAAATTTTTACCATAAAAAATGCAATTGTCTTAAAAATAAAATACTTTTTAATACATTCTCAACATATTATATTCGAAATTATTTGAAAATATGGAAAATTTGTTGTATTATTGTAGAAATATGAAAAAAGGGAATTGCATAACAATTTTCTTAAAAACAATAATAAATATTCGACTCACATATACAAAAGTTCATTTAACAGATCATTTTAAACATGTCTCCTAAACAGTATACCATTGTAATACTGATACTATTTTTATTTTCGTTTATGGCGTGCAATTCCAAACAGGATAAACCATCAAATGAAAAATTACATACGTATGTATGTACAATCGATACGATAAGTAATATTTATAGGTATCAGTAAGGCAGTAAGTCAGTGAGTTCGAGACCTGACCTCTCATTGGTTTTCGTTCGTGTAAATCAATGTTTTTGTGACTTATCCTAAGGGTTTACTATTTCGTTTTGGATTATTGTACGGCTTCACTATCAAACTAGCTTGAAAAAAAATTAATTCACCTGATTTAATAATAATAATACTTGCCTTATAAGAGAGTGAATGTCAAGTTCAGTTCCAATAGTAAATCTGAAAAATATTATGTGGAATAGAAAATATGTTTTACCTTTTTTTTTCTTTTTATTAAGTAAACTCTTTGAGCTAAAATTTGAACTATATTAATATTATATAAATTTTAATGATAAAATTACAGCATCGCAGCATGATCGTTATTATAAATTTATGCATCGGTACTAATACTGGAAACAGATAAATGTTAACAAATCAGTTAGAGTTGCTATTTAATTTTCTTCGAATCAGTAGTAGGTTGAGCAGGTTGTTCAATAAGTGTTGTCGTTCGATAAGAGATGTCGCTATTAGGTTCGTCGTTTTATTTTTCTAAAGATGTCACTACTGCTTGAAGTTTCATGTAGATCTGTCAACTTATTCGTTTATTTACAGCTGTTGAAAGTTGACGTGTCACAGTATTTTTTTTACAATAGAAATAGGTGAATATCGTGCAGTGATAACGTTTTTATTTTTGAAAGGTGTAGCACCAAAACAAATCATGAACGATTGTTAAAAGTGTATAAGGACTCTTAACCTTCAATTAGAACAGTAGAAAGATGAGTTGCTGAATTTAAACATGTTAGTACAAGTTTTGAAGACATTTCACTTGAAGGACGTCCAAAAAAGATTTAGTAGAAGCTCTGGAAATCTCATTAGGCAGTGTGAGTAATATTTTGGCTGAAGTTTTAGGTTTCAGAAAGCTGTGTACATAATGGGTGCCGCATTCGCAAACAATGGAGCAAAAACAGATTCGAATGCATTTCTCAGCAATATTTGGAGCGTTTCAGAATGGACAAAAGAGATTTTATGCATCATTTCATCACTATGGATGAGACTTGGGTCTACCACAATCAAAATCAAAAATAAGAGGCTAAAGAGTGGTGGGAATCCGATATTTTGGTTCCGAAGCGAGTTGGGGTTTAGAAATCGGCCAAGATTGTATTACTATCCATTTTTTGAGATGCAAAAGGAATTTTGTTCACCAAACAAGTAAAACATTAAGCTCAGATTATTATTTTAACATTTGGGACCAGTTGGGTGTAAAAATTCGTGAGAAAAGACCTGGTTTACCGAAGAGAAAAATCATTTTTCGTCAAAACAACGCACCCTCTCACACGGCTCAAAAAAATCATAACGAAAATCAGTGAATTGAAGTACAAATTGTCGTAACATCTACCCTATTCGTCAGATTTAGCTCCCTCTAACTTCTGGCTGTTCTTGCATCGCAAGACCTTCGTGCGTGGAAAACGATTTTCATCGAACGAAGAGGTAACAGCAGTCGTGGAAGAGTAATTCAATAGTCTTCCGGATTCTCACTTCAGGGATGGAATCCTTAAACTAGAAGATCACTGAAACAAGTAACTGAACTTCAGGGAAATTACAATGAATAGTAAAATGAATTTCAAACTGTAAAGTCGTGTTTCTCTTATCGAACGACAAAACTTATTGAACTACCAATACCTAAATAAATTTTATCACATTTTATGATTATCATTACTTTGCTTTTTAATTGTACAAATCTAATGATCTAAAAGGAAAACAATTCAGCAATAAAATCTAATTCAACGTTACCAAGTCAGTATGCTTTCGGAGAGATAAGGATAATTTTAATTATAAAAATACTGTGTTCAGTGAATTGTGTGAATTTTTATTTTGAAGAAATATTAGTTATTGTAAGTATAAATACGGGAATGAGCTACAAGATAATTAGCAAATCAGCAAATGGAAAGGATCTTTTTCTCTTTGAATCTTACTGTACAACTTAATGCAAGCAAGCAATATTAGATACTGTTCACTTTAAAAATGGGAATTTTTCGTTTTATTTTCCTTAATATTAAGTTATAATGTTTAAACTTTAATTTCAATATTTCTGTTATGACATTGTTTTGATTCTTGTTGTATTTCTTACGTTGCTTTTTGGAAATTACAAATTAAATTACAGTACTATGTGTTCCATGTAGAGTAAGTAACTAAGACAAAAAAAAAATAAAATGTTATTGACATTTTTGTTACGAACTATAACTTATGTTTTTCACATAAAACCAGATATATAACCATCTGTCAAAATAAATAGAATAACCAATAGTTCAACTCCACTCTGTGCAATTTGAGGGTGCTATTGCGCTGGCTGTCCGCAATGTGCCAAAATTATCCTAATCCGACTCTGATCCAGCAGAGAAATAAAGTGAGGAATTGCTCTCGGAGAAATATAATGAAAACAAAATTAAATTTTAATAAAAATCTCAAAAAATTCCCCAAACTCCACAAAACAGTACTAGAATATTATAAAGAAAAACCGTGGAAATATTATTAGCAAACATAACTTTGACAAACCAGCAAACGAAATAAATAATTTTTTTATTGATATCCATTCCTTCAACAAATAAAGCAACGTTTAGAAGAATTAGTAACATCCAACCAGTTTTTAAATTCGGAGCAGTAAACCCACAATGTATCAGGGTCGACTCCAGCCTCTCTCTTTGGGGGGTACAAAAGCAAATTGTTGACAGGGAGGAAGACATCAGCAACATTCCCATTTCTAATATAAAAGGCAGGGTCGGGTCTATTTTTCTGAATTCGAAGCTCTTTGGGGGGGGGGGGGAGCGATCGCAAGAAAAAACAAGTTGTCAACGGGGGCGACGCCAGCAGCATACACATTGCTAGTATAAGAGGCAGAATCGGGTCTATTTTCCTGAACTCAAAGCTCTTGGCGAGGTAGCGATCGCAAGAAAAAACGAGTTCTTAGTATAAGAGGCAGAATCGGCTCTATATTCCTGAACTCAAAGCCCTTGGGTGGGCAATCGCCCCCCTCCTCCCCTGGGTCCGCGTCTGTAATGTACGGAATGCTATTGATAATATTAACAACAAAAAATGGACAGACTACTATGATATAAATATATTAATTATAAGACACAAAAAATGTAAGAATATCTCCTCTTTCAAAATTATTTAACTTAAGTATTAGAGCCAGTATTTATCCAAATCCTTTGAAAATATCAAAAGTCATTTATAAGGGTGAGGATTGTAACTTTCGACCCGTGTCGATAACACCCATAATTTCCAAAATTTTTGAAAGAACATTTAAATCTCAACTGGTTGACAATTTTGAAAGTGTCAATCATTTTAATGTCGACACTCATGGTCCTCGGATAGAGACCGTATCAAATTGAAGTTATTATCCGACGTTTCGCCTGCGATTGCACGATACATCTTCAGAGATTCGAATACTATATATCATGTTCCTTAAATCAAAACATGACTAAGAACGAACTATTCATTTGCAAACGACAAAAAAGAACACACCTAAACATACACACACACGCAGTAAGCTTCATACAAGGTAAACAATTTTGTCGATCGCGACAATTTATTTGTACACATATACTCATATTCGAAAGTTTAAACTCGAGAAATATCTCCATTCCATTGAAACCCTTCTTATTTTCAACAAAAAACAAATTTATCTTGAGACATGCAATAGTTTTACGCTATGACAGAAATCACGAACAGCCCAACTTCAATGGGTTATATCTTTAAAACATGATTATATAGCACGCATTGAGATTTTTGATTTACTCATCGAAGACCACCAGAATTTTAAGTTTCAGAGAGTTAAACTGAGAGCTCTTTTCTATTAAGAAAGGGAGGTATTTTTGGTCATTAGAGGGTCTATTAAAAAGGAGCATAGCTTGAACTAAAGACGTTTTAACTGAAAAATTATTTACGGGAACGGATAAATAAAAAAAAGGGGGAAGATTTGATAGATCTTGAAGGAACAAGAAAATTTACCTCGTACAATTAATATGAGTAGTCGATGAAGGGTTCACAAAATTCATGCAGGATTTAAATTATCTCTTAATCGAGACATAATACGATAAACTAGTCCAAAGTCGTATATTTTTTTACGTCAATTCACAATCAATTAATGAACAATTGAAAATTTCTCTCTTCAAAACTTTAACAATTATTTTGCATGTTCATCATTGTGTTATCGCAACGTATTAATTTTTAGATAAAAGATTCTTTAATATAAAAATAAATAACAATTAAAACCTAATTAATAATAGTTTCAACGCATTTCTTGTAAATAGTTGAGTCGAAAAAGGTAAGAAATTTTTTTTTTATTTAATATCTTATTATATAAAACAAAATTTCTATACTGCGCCTGTATGTCCGAACTAACCTAGACAAGTAATAAATGCGAGAGGTTCTTTTTCATTTTGCTTCTCTTCTCGCAGCCTTCTTTCCGATGATTCTTGTAATATTTCCATATCTAGCTCATACGAGTATACCATTATATATTTTGACGTAAATTAGTTCATTCGTTTAGATTTCTTGTAAAAACTTGCAGTTCATCCAGTTGATCTTCAACTAGTAAGTACAAAACAGGTCAAATGAGATTTTGGCGAAACGTCTGCCAGTTACTACAACCTTCTTCTCTCTGTATACAATGTTTCAAGTCCTCGGGATCACATGCAGTTATGCGACTAAATTATGCTTTAAAGCTGGTTAAAGTTCCACGAAAACATTTGAAATAAGAAAATTGGCTTATGGTGGATCTGTTATATCTCGTACTTTTGTTTTTCGACCAAAAAAATTGCATTTTCAAAAATCAAGAATTGAGACAATGTTGGTTATTTTTTCTGACTCCAAAGGCATCGTCCACAAACAATTTGTTCCTCAAGATACCACTGTGAACGCTTCATTTTACCAACAAGTGCTAGATCGCCTTTGCAAAAGAATTGCTAGAATTGCGAAGAGATCGCTATTTTTTCCTCATGCACTATAAACTCATCAGCGTATACCTCAGCCACTAACTCTCAATTTTTGGCAAAAAAAATGATTCCTGCACTCAAACGTCCACCGTACTAGCCTCATTTGAGTCCCCCTGTTCCCCAAATTAAAAATGGACTTGAAAGGGAATCATTTTGCGTCGATAAACGAGATACAAGAAACCGTGACAACAAAGTTAAACATTATTTCAAAAGAGGAATGCTTGAAAGGCATAAAAAGGACAGGTCGTGCCAACATGTGTATTGCTTCTAATGGAGACTATTTTGAATAAAATATTTGTTGAAAAAATGTTTTACGTCTTTTATAGCTGTAGTTTTAAAACTTATGGGACTCATACATATATATATATATATATATATATATATATATATATATATATATATATATATATATATGTATATATAAATGTTGTATTATTAAAACTGTACCAGCAGCAAACCTTATATTATTAATTATTTCACCATTATTATCATTCCGCTAATGACTATCTAAATATAGGCTCAGAATATACATTACCCGAGTGAGAACACAACTAGGCGCCTTCTTTGATATCGATTTTCTCTAATAGGTTGTTCTCAATCAACATCTCTGCTGCTTGTGGCCAGTAAGGATTCTTAAGAAAAATTATGTGCTTCTTGTGTAGGCCTATGCTGTATAGCTATTCAAGAAAATGTATTATGTTTTACTCGGTCAAAGGATGTCTTCAAATCAACAAAGAACACAAACAGGCTTCTTCTCTTTTTAAGCATTTCTGCGCCATTATTTGTAAACAGAAAAGAAAAGAACTTGTCTAGTTGATTAATTTATTACATACAGAAAACTAAGCAATATCTTTTTGAGAATACTGATACTTATGCAAATATACAACATACATTTATCAGAAATTTTTGCTGCTGCACCACTATCATATGCTAAAAATTAATTTTCTGATCATTCTGCTGACTTATCAGAATATGTTAATTGTTACAAATTAACAAAGTGATTATTTGAGACAGCAAAAGCTGTTCTTTAGAAAAATATCTTAATGAATCCACTATAGGTTCATTAAAAAGTACTTACACTTCAAAAACGTTTATCTTAGATAAGAAGCTCTGTTTAAAGTAAATAAATTAAAAGAAAAATAATTATTAACAGCTAGATTCACTAAGCAAGCTTAGGGTTTAATTAGGCCCTAGTTGTCATGGAAGTCCAATTTTGTTATGTTTATAATATTGCAAAAATTTATATCATATATATTAGCAAATAAACCTTTATAAAGAAAAATTAAAGACAAAAAGCTAAAGATAAGGATCTAGACTCGGCAAGAGGAATAGTTATCTCTCGAAAATAAACAAGAATCTCTATTTTGGCTAGTTTAGTAGACAATTATTTTATTCTTGTTTTTTTAAGACTCAAAACTTTGCCAACTTATTGTTGTACTTGTCAATTTAAATCTTTTAGTGTTAACTTGGATCAGTTTTAAAGTTACACCATGCAAGTGAATCCATTATTAAATTAACGAATAAATTATACATGGAAATTTCCTAATTTTTATATTAAATGATCTCTGCTTTTGTAGGATGGCTTATTTTAATGATCAATAATAAGATGTAAATGTAAAGACTGCAAATTAAACATATTATTCAAAGGTGAAACTTATAAACAACAGACCACATGCAAACTAAATGACATGTAAAAACTGCAAAATAATGTTTATTAAGATTATTCCAGACTTAATGTTTTCCTAGGATAACCCACTACGTTGGGCGAGACGTCAAGCACAGAATAGTAGTATTAATTTTGAAACCTAATCCAAAGAAGTTCCCATACATTTATATATATATATATTATTTATTTCTTGGACCTTTATTAAAATATTTTTTATTTGTTTGTTTTTCTTGGGAATTATGGCCCGTTGATAAATTAAATCAAAATGTAATGGTGGTGTTGTATTTTCTGTATATTACATTTTTTTTAAAACATTAACGTTTACGTATTTTTTTTCCTTCGTCACAATGTACAGTTGTGGCTAAAAAACAAAGTATTTCGTTAATATAAGTAATAAAATGTTTACTTATTGTGTATTTACCTTGAACAATGATTCAGAAACAATACTGTACTCACGTTTATAAATGAATTTAAAATTATATTCTATTAAGAATTTAACTTTCGTAAATTCACAGCGGTTAAGATGACCACGTGTGTCATCTTGAAGTTAAAGTGGTACTGAAAGACATAGATGGTATTTTTTTGTAAGTAATGAGGGTTGTTTTGGCTATTGATGGTTTAAGGGGTCTAGTCCGAAAATGCAATGCATTTTTTGTTTTTGAATTATATATTTTTTTGATTGTTATTTTATAATATTGTTATATATTTTGCTTGGTATCTGCCTTGACATTCACTGCATGTTTTCTTTTTTGTATTGCTATCATTTCTAGAATTTCTCGTTTTTGTCTATGGTTTTTCGTTTTTAAGATTTTCACTTTTTCAAAATTAAAGAAGTGGTGATTTTCCATGTTATGTGTTGTTAATGCCGTTTTATTTTTTTTTTGTCGTATTTGTGCCCGTTATAGCACAATTTGTATTAGAGGACCTTGAAGAAACTGTAACAAAAAATCTTGAATTCAAATTTCCCTTCTTCTGTAGATACGTCGACGACTGCATCACAGCAGTACCCCAAAACCTATGTGCCTCAGTGTTAAAAAAATGTAACTCCTACCACCCTGAACTACAGTTCACAATAAAAACAGAAAAACAAAATAAAATCAATTTTCTCGACCTAACCTTACACCACATTAACAATACCTTAAAAACAGAATAGTACACTATTTATTTATTTATTTATTTATTTACAATAACTGCCCTACAGGTCTTGAGACCCAACTACAAGACAGTGATTACACAAATAATACGTAAACGAGCAATTTTAAATTAGCATCAAACGACAAAAATATATATCAATTTACATACAAATAAAAATTTAACTAAAATAATTAATTCTAACACTAAATGTATAATACAATGCTATGCTATCTACTTTCATATACAAAGGTGAACATACAATTCAATTAAGGATGAGAAAGAGAAAAAAGACAGAAATGCCAAGGTCAATGTGCCAAAATCTGGCAGACAGTTCCTAGAGATGAGCTGAATATGTCAAAGCTCTTACTCTTGTTATAAATATCGCACATGGAATATAGAGGCGAAAATTTGAGCACGTTAGTTCTAGGAGTTCTGAGATAAAATACGTTAAAATTTCAGCAATTTATACGAGGGATACTTAAGTTTATTCTAGCTAAAATATTAGGACAGTCAATAAAATTGTTAAGTACCTTATAAAGAATTGTTAGTAAGAAAAATTCCCGCCATACCTTTAAAGATGAAAAGTTGAATTTCTGAAGCAATAGTTCATGTGAAAAACCTTGCGTAGGATAAACCCCAAAGCTCTTAAGATTGAGGTATTTCAAAAACCTTCTTTAGACCCTCTCCAAAGTATTGACGTGGGTATTGTAGCCTGGGGACCACACAACTGATGCGTATTCTAGTTTAGACCGCACATATGAGAAATACAGTAATTTGATGACGTCAGTGTTATTAAAATCGCGAGTACAACGCAAGATAAAACCCTTGAGGTCTCAGAAACGATATTATTCATATGAAAAGAAAATGAAAGCTTGGGATCGTAAGTGACTCCGAGATCTTTAAAAAGATCTGCCCGCGAGAGTAGCACGGTATTCAACGAATGTTCATATCGAAATGAAGAAAATTTCGAAGTGAAAGTCATAACATTACACTTCTCCACGTTGAGCTGCAGATAATTTTCGGAACACCAATTGCTAACATGTTCCAGGTTCGATTGAAGCTCAATATAATCCTGTAAGCAATTTATTCTCTTATAATAGCTTAACATCATCGGCATATAATAAAATATCTGTGTCAACAACAGAAACAATGTCATTAATAAAAATATTAAAAAATAAAAAAACATGATCCTCCAGATATTTACATTTTAAATCCCAACACCTACTCTCTCTCACAAAAAAAAACAGTTGTTATAGGTCTCGCAGATCGCAGCATTAAGCTGTCGGATCCGAAGTACCGAAAACTGGCCATCCAAAAAGCAAAAAAAGCCTTAAAAATGACACGAACGATCTGCCTTTTGCACAGCTAGGTGCATGTCGGTACCCTGATGAGTCTAGTAGAGACGAAACATGTACCTCTGCCGTATCACTGTGGCGGGGAGGGTAAGTTTTTACTTTCTTCTCGGTATGGTGGTACAGGTAGGCCATCATCTCGATGGTGGTGGAATAGGATAAATTGCGTTTTATAACAATTTATTCTAACTGTGCCACCTCTAACACAGAAAGGATATGGTTGGAACGAAGTTTGCATTTACTGTTCGCATTTTGCTTCATATATATATATATATATATATATATATATATATATATATATATATATATATATATATATATATATATATATATATATATATGAAGTAAAATACGAACAGTAAATGCAAACTTCTCTCCATCATATCCTTTCTGTGTTAGAGGTGGCACAGTTAGAATAAATTGTTATAAAACGCAATTTATCCTATTCCACCACCATCGAGATGATGGCCTACCTGTACCACCATACCGAGAAGATAGTCAAAACTTACCCTCCCCGCCATAGTGATACGGCAGAAGTACATGTTTCATCTCTACTAGACTCATCAGGGTACCGACATGCACCTGGCTGTGCAAAGGACAGATCGGAAGGAAGCATGCACATACTGAACGCGGCTTCTCCGACCTCCCGCCGGATGGCGTATATATGTTAATGCGGATTTCACGGATTCCTCCGTGTGAGATGCAATAGCAGTGGATATATCCAAATTATGCCGTTGTAGTGCTGAAATCATAATGTGGATATATGCACTGCTATTGCATCTCACACGGAGGAATCCGTGAAATCCGCATTAACATATATACGCCATCCGGCGGGAGGTCGGAGAAGCCGCGTTCAGTATGTGCATGCTTCCTTCCGATCTGTCCTTTGCACAGCCAGATGCATGTCGGTACCCTGATGAGTCTAGTAGAGACGAAACATGTACTTCTGCCGTATCACTATGGCGGGGAGGGTAAGTTTTGACTATCTTCTCGGTATGGTGGTACAGGTAGGCCATCATCTCGATGGTGGTGGAATAGGATAAATTGCGTTTTATAACAATTTATTCTAACTGTGCCACCTCTAACACAGAAAGGATATGATGGAGAGAAGTTTGCATTTACTGTTCGTATTTTACTTCATATATATATATATATATATATATATATATATATATATATATATATACATATATATATATATACATATATATATATATATATATATATATATATATATATATATATATATATATATATATATATATATATATGATCTCCAATCCATACATACACACCGGTAATATGCATGTGTTGTATACTTTTCTTTTTAAATTTATGGGAATTGAATTATTTTTCAGGATGTATGCAAGTTTACCGAAAGCGGCCCATGTCAGCTGTGTTCTTCTTTTTGTTTCAGCATCCTGGTTTGATTTCCCTACTCTGATGTCATGACCCAAGTATACATAGTGTTCGACGTTTTCTATCCTCTGGTTCTGTATTGTTATGTTTGCCTGTTCGTGGCTCATTATTTTTGTTTTCTTGTAGTTCATTTTAAGGCCTACAGATGCGGATACGTCATTTAGCTGTTGTAGCATTTCGTTCAACTCTTGGAGATTACTTGCTATTAAGATTATGTCATCAGCAAATCTGAGATGGTTCAAGCATATTCCGTCGATGTTTATACGTTTGATGTCCTATTTAAGTTCCTTAAAAATGTCCTCTAGGACTGGGGTAAACAGTTTTGGCGAGATAGTGTCCCCTTGTCTCACTCCCCTTTGTAGTTTTATGGGGTTCGTTTTCGTCTTGTCGTCTATTTTTATTTGAATGGTTGCATTTTCGTATATGTTCTTTATGATGTTTATGTATCTTGAATCGATTCTTGCGTTTTCTAAGGATTGTAATACTGCCCATATTTCGACGGAGTCGAATGCCTTCTGGAAATCTACAAAAGGCATATGGAGCGGTACGTTATATTCGATGTACTTCTCAATTAGTATTCTTATGGTGTGTAGGTGATCTGTGGTGCTAAAGTGTTTTCTGAATCCAGCCGGTTCGACAGGTTGGTAAAAATCGAGTTTGTTTGTAATGCGGTTGGTTATGATTTTGGTTCACAACTTGTAGGTGTGTGATAGTAGGGATATTGGTCGGTAGTTTTCAATATTTGTATTGTCTCCCTTTTTGAATATTAAGATTACTTCGGAGTTATACCAATCCTGTGGAATTTTTCCCTCTTCAATTATTTTATTAAATAGAATCTTCAATATTTCTTCTATTTTTCAAATTAATGTTCTTTATTTAACCTTGTAAATGTTAAATAATTTTTGCTTCGTAAGCATTACAAAGCACCAAAAAATATAATTCAAAAAACAATCAGTGGTTTATCACAGCATATTAATTAAAAGATAATTGATGTTTTAATATAAAAAGAAGAACGAATTTAAATAAGCAGACACTCTTATTACGTCAGTTATTAGAAGTTTTATCGAGAACTGTAAGTATATATTTTATATATCGTTTTTAAATTTTATTATGTTCTATATTGCTAATTAAAACAACAAAATTTATACTTTTTAAAATGTTAGTGCCTTGTTAACATCACAACGCTTTCATTTGTAGAATTGTCAGGTAAAAAGTATTGAGTAAAGAAAGCAAATTAACCAGTTCGTTTTAATTTTAAAAAATGCAACGTTTAGAAATAAAGGTGTTCAAATCAGGGAATATTTTAAATAATAAGAGATATCTTATTATTCACTTCCTTCCAATTATTTTTTCACTAAATTCCTTAGCAGTACTACCCTCTCAAATATTCAGGTAATATTGACGTTAGGAAGTGACGTAGTCCAAATGGCACCATGATCACTATCTCTTAGAAAGACCAGGAACTTCAAAACCCATGCTTTCGCATTTAAGATCATAACATAATTTGTTCAGTTTTTTGGTATATTTATAGACTATTTGTTCTAGTATTTTCCTGGCGTGGCTCAGAAAAATTAAGACACAAGGCCCAAAATGTCGAGCATGTATGTCAGTGGCATGTAGTAAACCATAAGTTAATATGATTGTCTTTAAACGCAATAAGTGATTCATTTTATAATTTCGCTATAAGTGTGGTTAAATATTTATTGTTTTCATGAATTTCCATTGTGGTAGGTAATTTTCGTTTTAATTTGCATTTACATATATTTAATTGTTACAGCTAAACAGTTTTTTTCACGCAGTAGCGTACGTACATAAGTTTTTTGATGAGTACCTAATTGTTGATGTATTTCTTTGGTGGAAACCCCTTTTTTTCCCGGGTCCATTATAAAGCCGGATGCACTGCGGTCAGAGTAGGCCTATTGTGCTCACCGTAGACATTACAGCCACTCTGTCAACCTAGCTCCCTGGCTCAATCTGTACAGTCCTGCTAAGGAGTGAGTGACTATTTCTCCCGGTTTCAGACTTACTGACCCGAATGTTTGTTGTCTAAATCTTTCCAGTGACTCACAGTCACATATGATGTGTTTCACCGTTTCCTCGGCTTGTCCACATAGTCTGCAGCTGAGGTTTCCGTTATATAGATTCATTCTATTCAGATGTACTTTGACGGCCATGTGTCCCGTCATTATTCCCGTAATAGTCCTTAGTTAGTTCCTACTCATTTGGAGTAGTTTCCTTGCCAGTTTCGGGTCAGGATTCCCAATAAATAGCTTGCTGTGGTTTAAACCCTGTCTGGTCATCAAGTAGTTTTTATACTCTCTTTTGATCCATTTGACTGCTTCTCGGGCCGCGCACCGCGGCACCCCAAAGGCCGATTCTGGACCCATGTATTGAGATGCTGATCCTGCTCTAGCTAGCTCGTCAGCTTTCTCATTTCCATGTATACCTTCGTGTCCTGGTACCCACTTTAACATAACTCTGTTGTCTTTTGCCAGAATTTCCAGCTCACTCTGACATTCCCAAACCAGCCTCGATGATACCTTTTGGCCCTTGAGGGTTTTTAGGGCTGCTTGGCTGTCAGAGTAAATGTGGATTTGCTTCCCTTTGTATGCTCTCCTGTTTATCTCGTCTGCGCACCGATTGCGTATATTGCTGTCTGGAATACTGTTGGGTATTTTCCAAGGGGAAGGGTTAATTCTTTCCTCGGTTGTAGCCCATATATCCCAGCTCCAGTACCTTCACTAGTTTTTGAACCGTCAGTGTACCAGATACTTGCACCCGAGAATGTTTCCGGTTTTTCTCTTTTACTTGCCATTCGATCCTCTATTGTGACTTCAAACGGTATATTATAACGATAGCTCGAGTTCATATGGTCTGTATCTATTTTCAACTCGGGGCTCCTGATTTTTTTACATATGTTTTTGTGTCCTGACAACGTCCTTTGTGATTTTACTGTTGAGTGATTTCGTTGGTGGAGTCCCATTCTCGCCTCTGCCTGAATCACTATGTGTAGCGGAGGCAGATCCAGAATACACTCCATTGCCGAAGTGAGGATTGATTTCATGGCCCCAGTAATACACAAACAGGCATCCCTTTGTATTCCACTCAGCTTTGTCATAGTTGCTCTCTGCATTACCTTGGGCCACCAGACCAAGGCTGCGTAAGTGATGGCTGGTGTATAACCAATGTACCCCTTCTTTTATTGTAATTTTTCCAAGCACTAGCGTACCCAAATAATTTTTTTCATGAATATTTAATTATTGATGTCTTTTTTAATGAAAATCTCCTCTTTTATTGCATAAGTGGAAAGTAGGAAAAATAACGCTTTCAACCATATTTTTATTTTTACATTTCATTTAGAGGTAATTTGAAAATCAAATGTTTTAAATCCCATTCAAGTAAGCAGGCGTGATCACTAAAATTATCCAAATGAATGTTTATCTTCGATTTTTAAAGGTCATATTGATGTCCAGATTTTTTTTTTATGAATAGAAGCTCTAAATATACATCTAAAATAACAGAAGTTGGCAACAAAGAAGATTTTTAATCCTGGTGACCTTGATATTCATATTAGTTTTCCTTCTTTCATTAATTGTATTAATTTTTCGAGAGTTTTTGGTGCTAAGTTTTTGTTTATAATTCTCAGTTTGTAAATATTTACTTTTCAATACTTTTAGACTAACTAAACCCTTTGGAATAACTACTGACAAATCAATATTGCATGTAAACTCAGATACAACATTGTTCCGAATAAAATTTACTGAATCTTTACGTAGTTACCTTCTCTGGTTGAAATTAAAACGTCGATTACTCAAAAAATCATTTCCTTAATTTTAACTACGTACTAAGAATGCTATATTCTAAAAACTGTTTGTATTGCCTAATACTTTAACCTTTACAGCAAATATATTGTAAGGTTCATATACCTACCTAATCTTGATTTCCATAACAAAAAAACCTTAAAAAACTAGTATACATATTATGCGCATTAATAACATAAGCAATGAACTTATTTCCAGACCTCGGTTGACACACGAAACATTTTGCAAAGTCATATCTGAATTATAGACATTAATCTTAAAAAAAAAACAAAACGTTAAGATAAAGAATTAGTTAAAACCAACAGCTTATTTTTAATTTAACATAATTGGGACGAATTATACGAGGTGTAGTTAAAATTTATTTTGATTTTTGCTGTGAATCTATGATTGCGTTTTCCTCACATCGCGCTATCTCGTTGAAAAATTTTATTTTACTTACAAAAAATATTCCAAAATTTAGGCAAGATGTGAATTAAATAGGAAATATAGTTTTTTTTTAATCGTATTTTTCTTATTAAATTATTTCTTTTGTCGAAATTTTCTATTACCATTTTGGCATAAATGTGGCTGAATTTCGTTGATGCAGTTGAATCTCCTCCTTCAATGCAAGGGTGGTTATGCGCTTGTTAGCATAGACATTTAACTTAAAATAACTCCATAAAAAGAAATCCAGTAGTGTTAAATCACATGATCGAGGGGGTCAATTCGGATTACTGACACGAGAGTACACGACCTAGAAATGTCTTATGCAGTAATTGAATTCTTTTACGGGCTCGATGGCATGTAGTACCATCTTGTTGAAACCACATATCATCCACATCAATATAATTCAATTTAATAGAAAGAACTCAGTTATCATGTAACGATATCGAGCACCAGTAACAGTCACTACTTGACCAGCTTCATTTTCGAATAAGTATGGTTCAATAATACTTCCAGTCTAAAATCTGGTACTACTCTGAGAAAAAGGCTGAGCTTTTGAGGATAAAACGAATCTTAGGAAAAAGCGATATAAGGTCTCGAGGAAAATCACATAAAGTCTCACAGTCTATGGATCACAGTTAAATCCTGAATAAAATTGAATAAAACTAATCAATCAGTTTTAAATTTATTAAAGCTATACAAAGCTGATAAAGTCTTGAAGAAAAATGAATAAATTCGATGGAAGCTGGCTTCTAAAATAATCAAAAAAAAATCTTACAAATTTTGGAGGCTATGGAGTGCATAAAATAAGAGTAATTTAATTTATTAGGCTCCACGATTATAACGAAAACTATAAAAAAAAATAGGTACCTGATTTTAGTATAGACTGATCAAATCAAATAAAAAATCACATAGATGACCGATTTTGTTCTTTAATAACTCTACACAACCACTAGTTCGACCAGTTAGAAATAAAATGGCTAAATTCGCAAAATGTCTAAACTAGACTCGTCAAAAAGCTTTTTCCTAGAGATTTTTAAAATCAATATCCTAATTATTGGAATAATATTCGACACGACATATTCCCAAAATTCAATATTATCGAGCCAAAACTCCAACAGAAACAAATAACCAATTCACCAGCACCAAAAAACGATAAGGATAGTTATACAGAAACCTCAATAAAATTGCGACTCCAGTTAAGAACGAAGCCGATAGCTGGCGAGAAGCATACAATTTCTTGTGGAATTCTAAACTTAAATAAAACTGGCGGAACAGACTGTTACAAGGTTTTATTGGGTACATGGTGTGTATATGAACCACTATAGGGAATATTTGGACTCTTACTACAATGTATTAACTTTAGGAATGTATGTATTTCTTCATGAGCTTCTATATAACCAAATGAGATTAGTTATTCTGATGAAATATCGGATTCTTAGATTTAATTCGAAAGTTATTCTACTGTTCAAAAATAAAAACAAATGCTTCCTTGAATTCCTTTCTTTTTCCAATTTTATTGTTATATAACAAATTTTTTGCGAATTTAAATATTTTCTACTTTAATGAGGTTTAGGATACATACTGTATCTTTGGCAAGTGTAGGCTCTGTTCACTTTTAATTTATAAATTGATGTGTGTTACTTTATTTTAATTATTGTGCGTTTATATTTACATTGTGCATTGCATGCATAATTACAGTGTAAAATAGCGTTGCTGATCTGTAATATATATATATATATATATATATATATATATATATATATATATATATATATATATATATATATATATATATATATATATATATATATCAAAAACCCATGACAAAGCTATATTACTTTCCTACAGATAAATCAATGAAATACACGAAAACATCACTTGTAACAAATTTCAATGACAAATTTTACAATAAAATAAACTGGATGAAATGGTACCCCTCGTAACATAAACAATCAATTTTCCGAACAATAGGTGGTACTTAAAGTAGAACCTCATCAGTTGGTTAAGTTCTGCGGTGCGTGAAAACAACAACAAAACAAACCGGTTGCCTTGATCGCATATAAAAGGTAAAATTTAAATCTTGTTAAGTTCATTTGCAAGTCTAGCTGCATAATAAATCGTGCGATTACATAAGAAGTTTTTTAAAGATATTTAAATTAATTGTGCTAAAATTAACTATAGTTTGTTGTATAAAATAAGACGAGGCAACTGTGAGTAAAAAAAGTACATTATATTTCTTATTGAACTGTGTGAAAAATTAAATATCAACAGATTTCAAAATAAACGAAACGCAGTTGTTGTTGACATTACAATTATTTTTTATATTATTTTCTAATTTATATATAGAACTAGTAATAACAAATTTGTTCTAATAATTGCATGAATAACATACTACGCCCTTGAATAAATTATTACTACTTGCCTGTGATTTTTAGAGTAGCTTCTCTAAATTCAGAGCCTAAGAGCCGTTTTATACACATAAGAACTATTCCGAAAATTATAATAAAAATTTTCAGCAAATTTTTGCCGAAAATTCTTTGGAGATAATTTTTACAATAAAATTCCACTCTTTTTGATACGTACAAGAAATCTGAATATAATTTTGGTGGTAATTTTGTCGGTGCTCATGCGCATTTTCATAACATGTGACGTTCAAGCAGTTAAATAATCTGGGAATAACCTTAAAATGTCATAAATATGAAAGTTTCCAAACATATATAATCAAAAAACCACAAAATAAGGGATATTTTGTGCAAGAAACAATGAGTAAACATTGAGATTAAGTCGATTACCAAACGCGGGTTGTCAATTCACATATTTTATTCTGCGTCGACTTTCGCGCACTTTCTGCATTTTAGTCATAAAAATATAGAACACGTTCTATATTTTTATGCCGAAAATTTTCACTAAAATTTTGACCATAATTCTTTGATGTGTAAAACAGCAAATTAGTTTTATGAAAATTTTCAACATAATTATCAGATAAATTTTGGCCATAATTCTTGTGTGTGTAAAACGGCTCTAAGACCTAATCAATTTTTTCGATACATCATAAAAGTACAATAATAAAATTTTATAAAGCATTTTCTTAGAGTTGGCAATGTCGACAAGTTGAAAGTAGCATTTAGAGTATTAAATTTATTTTAAAATTATTGTTCATAATTCATACAACAAATTCAAATTAACATTTGGATATATATATATATATATATATATATATATATATATATATATATATATATATATATATATATATATATATATATATATATATATATATATATCGGGTCAAGTATACAAATGAAATAATCAAGAAGGGTCAAATCTGGTGATTTGGTTGGCCACTGAATTGTCCTTATGCCTATCCCACGATTCGGAAAAACCTTATAACCGTATTCAAATAAGCACGAACAGGGCCGGCTCTCTTGTGGGTCTAGATACAAAGTTATTAGTACAGGAGTGAGATTATTTTGAAGAAATATCTCACACCAGTGAGGGTATTGTCAAAGAAATAAGGACCTAGGACTCTTCCGTTAACAATCCTGTACCCTGCGTTTGCTTTTTGAGTGTTTTGGTTGTTAACCATTGTGAACTAATGAGGATTTTCAGCTTTCCAATAGCAACAATTTTGTCTATTGACATGGCCACTTAATGTTTCGTCAGAAAAAATAATTATTTTTTCAAAATTATCGTTACCATGGCATTATTATTGCATTTACTCGTAAAATTGATTTCAACGATTCAATTCATTTTCCGACAGCTTCTTAACTAAACATATCTTGTAGGGGTAATAATAATTCACCTTTTCAATATGCACACTGAAATGTGATACATTAAAAGTTGAAGCTGAGTTGTCATCAGAACATTATGCTCATCTTATGTTATTGAGGGTCGACCAGATTTCCAACTGATCTTTGGTTGATCTACAACCATTAAGCACATAGGGTATAGGTTTTTCATTAGAAAAACAAAGGACCACAATTTTTTTTCTGACGTTTCGCTCTACATAGTGAGCTTCTTCAAAAGAGCTGGTATTATTATTTTACATCTACAAAATTACAAAATTTTTTATAATAAACATATATCACAGTAATTACACTTTTATATTTTTAATTTAATTAAAATTAATAAAAATAAAACAGATTTTTAAACTTTAAGACTATTGTGGTCCTTTGTTTCTCTAATGAAAAACCTATACCCAAGAAAATATTAGAAAAAAATATTTAACAAAAGGTTTAAGATACAAAAATAAATTATATATATATATATATATATATATATATATATATATATATATATATATATATATATATATATATATACTTAAATTACTTTTTGGTTTTTATTTTTCTTGAACCGCTATTTAGATATATTCTTTTTTTCTTTTCTCTTGGATTTTTCGGTTCGGTCAGTGGAATAAAAATAAATTTATTTCCTCATAGATGTTTTCCTGTTTTTTCACATATGTTTCGACCATATTATTGGTCTTCATCAGTGTGTTTTCTATAACAATAGCAATTTACAGAATATAAATACTTAAATATTAGAAGTCTTTTAGAAAAGATCGTCACATTTTTAAAAGTTATTTACAAATAAAAATATTCAATATTAAGACCAGGTCTTATTATAGTAGTAATACATGTTAAACTGTTATACTTTGAGTATTTTTATTTGTAAATAACTTTTAAAAATGTGACGATCTTTTGTAAAAAACTTTTAATATTTATGTATTTATGTTTTCGAAATTGCTACTGTTATAGAAAATACTGATGAAGATCAATAATAAGGTCGAAACGTTTGTGGAAAAAACAATAAAACATCTATGAGGAAACAAATTAATTTTTATTCCACTGACCGAACCGAAAAAAACAAGAAAAAAGAAAACAGTATGTATATATATATATATATATATATATATATATATATATATATATATATATATATATACATGTTTATGAGGTTTTCACGGATTCCTCCGTGTGAGATGCAATAGCAGTGGATATATCCACATTATGCCGTTGTAGTGCTGAAATCTCATTCAGCAAACGTACAACTATATGCAACTCCGTGAATAGATGAAGTAAAATGCGAACAGTAATTGCAAACTTCGTTCCATCACATCCTTTGCTGAATGAGATTTCAGCACTACAACGGCATAATGTGGATATATCCACTGCTATTGCATCTCACACGGAGGAATCCGTGAAAACCTCATAAACATATATACGCCATCCGGCGGGAGGTCGGCGAAGCCGCGTTCAGTATTTGCATGCTTCCTTTCCGATCTGTCCTTTGCTCAGCCAGGTGCATGTCGGTACCCTGATGAGTCTAGTAGAGACGAAACATGTGCCTCTGCCATATCACTATGGCGGGGAGGGTAAGTTTTGACTTTCTTCTCGGTATGGTGATATAGGTGGGCCATCATCTCGATGGTGGTGGAAGGGGATGGATTGTGTTTTATCGCAATTTATTCAAACTGTGCAACCTCTCACACGGAAAGGATGTGATGGAACGAAGTTTGCAATTACTGTTCGCATTTTACTTCATATATATATATATATATATATATATATATATATATATATATATATATATATATATATATATATATATACATATTTCGCTCTTTTATTAGTCAAACTTAGGTCTAAGTGCACTTAGTCCTTTAAAACTCGAGATGCAGCGTGTTGATTCACATTTAAAAGTTTAGAAAAAAAGCACACTTATATAAGTATAAACTACCCAGATCATTTTGTATTCACAATACAATGTTGCAACTAATACAACTAATTTCAAAAAGTCAACGTGACAACACCGCAATGCACGACATATTCAATTTGAATAAAAAATCTACTTGTTTCTTTACATTGTTTTTCTAAAAGAAAGATAAGTATAAAACTGAGAGAAATCGTTTTGTTATTTTTATTTTAAAAATCAAGGATATCCACCTTTATTATATACATTTGATAAAATTTCAATGTGAAAATCGGAAAATGCGACTTACAGATGTGAAAGTGATTTTTGTTTTGGAAAAACTACACTCATGTACAAATTATCTAATAGTTTTTCACTATTACTTAAAAACAATTTGAAGTTTGCGTCATAAACTTGATATGCTGATGTTATTCATCTAATAGGCGGATATGTTCGCTTGTTTTAAAAGTGTGACGTTTAATTCTTATTAATAGTGCTTATTGTCTCTGGCTCATTTTATCTTACAACTTACATAATTTAAAAATTAACTTTAAATTATTTTCGATTAAATAAGTGAGTAATAGTGAACGGCGTTGCCTTTGTTCTCTATTCAGTACCACTGTTTGCCTCTAGCTAGACATTGTAATGAGGCTGCAGCGGCACAAAGTGAATTATACGAAGACTCGATCATTGGCTCAACAGGTTTATAACAATCATCGATGGTCATGTTTTGATACTTAATTCTACATGAAATCGCACATTGATATCTACGCATCTCAAAAAATGAGATACTATATCTAAGGTAAATCAGTTTTAGTTCGGAAACAATCAAATGAAGATTACAAGAAGTAGAATTAAAGCCAAGTGCGATGTCTTTACCAAAATCATAAAACTCGTCAACTAAAATATGCCATAACGCATGTTCTCTGGAATATTGAGAACATTTTACAAATATATCCTGTTTATGGATGAAAATATGGAAATCAGAATGACGAAACCATGTCTATAGAAGAGTTGACAAATAGTATATCAACTGCAATCTCACTCCAGATTGTATGAGAGGATCATCAAGGCTTTTCTAGCCCCTTTACAATATCTCTAACTAGCTTGTTAAGATCCAGATTATGAAATTAGATTTTATTAATATAATATAATATAATGATTTATAATTAAATAAATCTTCAAAGAGTCAAAGAGTTTTGTTTCGACCTTTGACTCAACCTGCTAGGATTGACAGAAATTGAGTTACTTAAATTCCGGAACAGAAAAATACTTAGATATTTAACTGAGTTCAATCAAACATCAGATTTGACTATATAGTCCATGGAAATTAGACTCAAAAAGAGCCGTTTGGGAAAAAAATGTATCTAGCGATTTTATTGCTGAAAAGGGTATGTTTTGACATCACTAAAAACATACTTCGACAGAAATTCATACAGTCCATGGCTTACAAAATGGCGGACAAAAAATGATCACTTTTTGCAGTTTTTCAAGTTTATCTAGAAAACTAAAGGTTGTATGAAAAAATGTTTCAAACAAAAGTTGTAGATAATGGAAAAACCTAAAGTTATAGGTGGCGCCACTAGTTAACGAAATAAATTTTTTTATTTATAATTAAATGATATTTATTATTTAACTAACGCTTCAGATTTCTAGGAAATGATAGATATTTTTGACCCAAAAAAGTGTGTTTAATCCGAAATTTGTGAGTTGAATTGTTTCCGAGAAAATCGAGCTCAAAGTTGAAAATTCGATGTTGATTATTATATTTCCCAATAAAGATACAGCAACCAGGTTGACAGCAATTTGTTTGAAATGACGTATATTTTCAAGATATATTTTCGAAAATTTTTTTTTTGATTTAGCGACGCGAAAATTGCGAAAAACAGTTGCTCTCGAAAAAGTGCATTCGAAAAATTGCATTAACTTTTCTGTCAGTATACTTACGATTATGCTAATACGTCTATTAGATTTAGATGTATCGTTTCCGACCCTTGGAAAAAAAAATATTTTACAATAAAATTTACCTTTTTTTAAAAAAAAATTCGCAACGGCGCGGTTTATGAATACTAATGTATATTTTTTATTTTTTATATTATATATGTACACTTTTTGTAATAAAATGATGTATTGCTAATAAAATAAGATGTAACTTTTGTATTCAATAGTCTTCTGTAAATTTCAGCCCTTAATATTTATAAACCGCGACATTGCGAATTTTTTTTTTTAAAAAGGTAAATTTTATCGTAAAACAATTTTCTTTTGCAGAGATCGGAAATTATATATCTAAATCTTATAGACGTATTAGAATAATCGTAAGTACACTGACAAAAAAGTTATTGCAATTTTTCTAGTGCAAAAAATTATTTTTCGCAATTTTCTCGACGGAAAATCAAAAAAAAATTTTTTTTTAATATATCTTAAAAATATATGTCATTTTAAACAAATTGCTGTCAACCTGGTTGCTGTATTTTTATTAGGAAGGATAATAATCGACATTGAATTTTCAACTTTGAGCTCGATTTTCTCGGAAACTATTCAACCCACAAATTTCAGATTAAATACACTTTTTTGGGTAAAAATACCTATCATTTCCTAGAATTCTGAAGTGATAGTTAATGAATAAATACTATTTAATTATAAATAGAAAAAAAATGGAATTTTCCTTGAGAAAAAATTATTTTTGGATAACTAGTGGCGCCACCTATAACTTTAACTATATCAATCGATAGGTTTTTTAATTATCTATAACTTTTGTTTGAAATATTTTTTCCTACAATCCTTATTTTTCAAGATAAACTGGAAAAACTGAAAAAAATTACCATTTTTTGGCCGCCATTTTGTAAGCCATGGACCGTATGAATTTCCATCGAAGTATGTTTTTAGTGATGCCAAAATATACCCTTTTCAGCAATAAAATCGCTAGTTACATTTTTTTCTCTACAAAAGTTTAATTTCCATGAACTAATAGTTAACCTTAAAAAGCAGACAACTTGAGATGCAGTACTGGAAAAATATTTTGAAAGACCGTTGACGTAAATGACTATTTTTTCAAGCTCATTTGTGCCGCTACTTACTTTTTCATGGAACCTCCTATACCTACACAATTCTTAAATTTTATACGATTATCGACATATCAGTATAAACATTATACATATATCTTAGGCTCACATTCGACTTTCAGTTTCCTTGGCATATTTGTCTTAATCAATACACGTTTCTGAAGTAATTAAGTAACTCTTTTATTTATTTAGTTGCATTTTTGCTTTTTCAGAAGTAGCAACATGTTGAAATATATCGTAGGACTGGCTTTTTTGGCTCTCGTATGTGCTGAGGTAAGTGGTCTTTATTTTCCTTTTTATAAATTAAGTTCGTTTAATTTTTCTTAATCTACTTGATTATATATATTTAAATTCTAAAATACTTAAAAGGAAACTTTAATTATTTTAATAGAATACATATGTTCGTAAAAAAAAATTTCGAATAAATTACAAACTTTACTTAGCATTAAAAAAATAAATTATAAACTCTTATATTGCAATTAAATCTATATTTATTTAGCACTTTTTGGAAATCACTTTGTTATTTTAAAATTAGTTTTAGGCGGATGGATATTTTTAACCCAATTCATATCGATATTATTACTATATTATTTACATAACTTTTAATCTATGTTCCATTTCTTTTTGCCATGTTTAAGATTAACTCGGTGTAGTTTGCCAATACTTTTTAACAGACTTCTAAAAGAAGGTCGACTATGTATTTTTTTAATGTATGTACACCGATTACTCCGGAACGGCGGCACCGATTTGAATGAAATTTTTTACGTTACGTTCAGGAAGTTGCTGCGGTGGTTCCATATTTTTTTGGACGAAGTTGGTGCAGTAATATCCAAGATGGCGCTGACAATATGGCGGTCAAAAAAAATAATTTTTTCTGATTTTCTCCTGAATTGGTATGGGGGAATTTTTGGGATCGTACACAATGAATCCGAAATTATTTTAAAAAAATTTAATATGGCGGATCCAATATAGCGGACAAGAAAATCAATTTTGTCCGATTTTCTCCAAAATTGGTACGAGGGAGCTTTCAGGGTCGTACATAACTAATCTAAAATTATTTAAAAAAAAATCAATATAGCGGATCCACTATCGCGGACGAAAAAATCAATTTTGTCCGATTTTCTTCAAAATTGGTACGGGGGAGTTTTCGGGGTCGCACGCACATAACGAATCTGAAATTATTTTTAAAAAATTCAATATGGTGGATCCAAGATGGCCAATTAAAGATTGTACATCTTCCGATTTTGTTTAAAATCAGTATTGGGGTATTTTTGTTAATGTTAATTATGATTTTAAAATATTTTTTGAAAAACTCAACCTGGCAGATTCAATATGATGTCATAAAAATTTTACATTTTTCGTTTTTCTCCCAAACTGATATAGGGGGTTCTTGAGGGTGTAAATTATGAATTTAAAAGTATTGTTTTAAGATTCAATATGACAAATCCAAGATAGCGGACTAAAAATTTTACATTTTTCGATTTTGTTCAAAGGTGGGACTGAATCGTTTTTGATGATGTAAATAGCGAATATAATTTTAGAAATTTTTATTTTCATTTCATCCAAAATTGGTACTAGGGGGCTTTGAAGGATTTAGATTTAGATTAGATTAAGACTTAAAATAATTTTTTTGAAAGTCAATATAGCGGATGCAATATGGTGGGTTCAAAATTTTACCTTATTCGCATTTTTTCAGGTTTGGGTTCAGGTGGGAGGATTTTCTGGGTCGTGTATTACGAATATGAAGTTAATTTTTTACAACTATTAGGTTGATAAGATACAATATGAGGGACAGAAAATTTTACATATTCAGATTATGTCTAAAATTGATATCGTGGGGTTCTTGAGGCGTATACAAACTCAGTATGCAGCATAAAATATATCGAACTAAGAAATTTACATCTTAGATTCTTTAAACATTGATATTGGAACATTTTGGGGCCTATATTACCAATCTAAAATTAATTTGAAATTTAATATAGTGGATTTACTATGACAGACTAAATATTTGTTTGACAAAATTTTACTGGTATTTGCGAAACTCTAAGAACCAAAGAATTTTTAGTGGTTCATTTTAGGATGATTTACAACTTTGGGTAAAATGGGTACTTTTTTGCCACCTTTGAGTCATTGCGAGGTACAGTAATCTCGATTAGTATTTAGTTCAAAAAATTTATGGATATTATAATGAATTCTAAAACTAAAAATAGAAAAGTAAAATTTTTATAAAAAAATTGAACCGACTTCCAAAAGTGCGGTAAAAAGTGAAAAATATCTATACATTTTTATATGAAATTGAACTTTTTGAAGTCGACTCCAAATTATTTGTAAATGAAATAAATAACTACTAATATGTACAAATTATGGTAAGAAAGCAATTACAAATAAAGTATTTTTAATCTGTTTATGCAAATCACATTTTGGCAGGTTTTTGTTTGGCGCCGACTTCAAAATGTTCAATTTTATATAAAAATTTATAGTTATTTTTCACTTTTCAGCGCACTTTTAGAAGTTGGTTCAATTTTTTTATAAAAATTTTATAATAAATTTTAAAATTACCGGCGACTTCAAAAGAAAGACAAGTGAATAAGGAAATCTACAAACATTACATTATATTATTAGAAATTAGACTCTTTCTTCTTAGAGTTATTCTATGAAACCCCTGGGATCTTAACACGTGCGTACTTTTACACTTTCGGGGCACTAATTTATTCAAATTTAAGTTTTCTTATAATTGTGCAGACTTCCCGTTCATCTAATTTTTTTTGGACGACATTTTATTAAATACATTTCCAATTTCAGTATAATTTATAATTATATAATTAAATTATTGCCTATGTTAAATTTTTCGTTGTCGCTATTTCTCCGTCAGATTTCTGTTGATTTCACAAACAAATAATTAAAAGTCAAATTCTTATTCTGGTAATGATGACGTTCGATATACAGTAATTTAACAGGAACGAAATTTAGAATTATACCAACAAGGAAGGTACCCGAAGTGTCCGACAGCGATGCTGAAATTATATCATATATATATATATATATATATATATATATATATATATATATATATATATCAATTTCTGCTTCGACCGAGATGAAAATTAACCAAAAAAGTAGTACTCAGTTGATTAGCAGTATCTGTCAAATTTTAATTACAAAAGTGGGGTTATGTCTCAAAATATCCAAAGAAAGTTATTAGAAAAAATTTTTCTAAATGCAATTTTTGCCCATATGCAAAATTTCAGCTGTATAAGATAATTTATATTTTTGACCCATTTTTTGTAAATTGCACCACTGTGTTCAAGGAACAGGAATATTTTGCTCTCTGCAAGAAAATCCTAGATCTTAAGAGATTTTTTTAAGCACTTCGTACTAGTAGAAAGCTATATTTATAATTAATAAGTATATTTATAAGAATCTCTAGAAGCAGTTACTACCTTTAATTTCCTGTTATATTCATAGTACTAATGTATGCAATGATTCAATGTTCAGTATTCTGCAAAAGAGATATTTTTGATAATTTTCTTTTAATTCACAGTTTTTAAGATTTTCTTATTTCTTCTTTTTAGAGATGCATTTCAGAAAAAAATCTAGGAAATGTCCATAGTATATTTCTTAAATTGATGAGTGCTATTATATCCCACGTTGTATATTTTTTTATAGACTATATTTATATATTTTGTCTTTCTTCTTAAGCAGATGTTGTTCAACATTAAATTAGATCTACTGGTAAAAATTACAGTTAACAAAGATTGCATTTCTTATAAAAATTACCCTTATGAAATAATAATAATAGCCATACCAAACACAAAAATCGTCCGTAGACAAACAAAATGGGTTAAAAAATTTGCTGTATCCGTAAAAAGAACCAAACCAAACCCCTGTAGAATTAGTATAACTTCAGAACTAGAGCCCGATTGTTTGAACGCTGAATAACGTAATAATATTTTTATTTATATTTTAAAAAGTGCTGATAAACAGTAGATATTTCATTTCTTGGTACACATACGTACCTAATTTATGCTATCCTTTTCTAATTTCATTATTTAAACGAGTATCATATGATAATCGGTATGTCAATTCTGAATACATAAAAGTATGAATATATAGTTGCCTAAATTATTATTATTGTTATTTTCGATATGTAAACAATATCTAACAATATTTACCAATAAAAACAAGTTTTTTGATCCTCTTTTTGTTAATATTAATTGTAAACTTCGCATTTATAGCAATTTCTAACACTTAAAAGAGTTACAACAAGTAATTAAACTGAAAGAAAATACAAGTAAACATGTTTATGTCTGAGAAACATCAAGGAAGCCTCCCTCTATCGGCCATAAATAGTCCTCAAACAAATTTATTGTTTTTTAAATCTATAGGGTATGATCGAAGAATCTGATAATTATATCAGTTGTCTTCAGGAGAAATTTACAATTTTAATTATTTCAAAATATTTTTAATCCAAGTAAAAATGTTTACATAAGTTACCGTTAAGATTTCATCACTAACAAAAAATATTAGTTGTAACTGAATCATTACAATAATTATAAAACTATGCATATTAAAGTTCACACAATATAGATATAAACACGCCATAATATACAAATTCCAATTTTAAATATCTATATGTATATTCTAGCCTTCACCGAGTTACAGATATTTACCGATTGAACCAGTAAGTATGTGACAATTTTTAATACGGGAAAGTGGTTGAGATTTTAAGAACTAACAACATAACATCGAAAACTGCATTTTGCGCATTAATTATAATTAATTAACTTTTTTTGTTGCTGCCAGTTTTCGAAATAAATAAAGCTTTCTGAGAGTCAAAGACCTAAGAATTATCATATTTAATATCCTCGAACTATGAAATATTTCCTTAAATATTTTTTACCTGAGGCATATTATTGCAAATTATTTGATGCTCTATTTTTTTAGGACAAATTCAAAATGTGAACCCATATACACCAGTATATAGAGAAATAAATGTGGTATTTTTTGAGAAAAATGTTACCCTAAACGGTTTGTGCCCTGATTTGTATAATTGCTCTACAGATGGCCCGATTTGAATTTTGAAAATATATTTGGAAATTGAATAAAATTTACTATCAATCGTTCATTCATACTATGGTGATCAAATTGTTAAAATAAGTGAAAAATGGATCTAAACGTAGCTATGAACCTCAGGACTTACATGCAAGTGCCGGAAAGAAACCAAGTGTAAGGGATACGATATCAGTAATAGGAAAGCTAGCTATATATTATGTAGTAATAGAAGCGCTCTGCGTACTTGTATCCCTCCATTTTGCTTCTTTTCTGATATAAATTGCGCATTCTCTCATAATATGACGACGGACTGACACGGACAAAAGAATATTCCGAGAGATTTAGCAAAGGAAAATAATAACGGTGGGTATTCATTCAAAATTAGTATCTTACCGATACGTTCCGCCGCAAAATAACTACAAATATTAGTTCCAACTACTGTATAGTCAGCACAGGGTGCCTGGGAAAGGTTCCGACGGACCCACAAGTGATTTCCAACCGTCGGGAAACACACCTGTAAATGTAGAATGATCCATGAGAATAAGTTTGTAAATTAGGAAAATACAAAGACATTTGTAAATAGTAGTTTTAAAGTCATTTATAATTAGTAGTTAAAGGTCTTAATTAATAATAATTATGGTCTTAATTTCACTCGATATTACAACAGTTCATACGTTATGTTCAGGTGTATTTTTCAGATATTTGATTATCATAGTAAAATTTACAACTTATAGTAAATTTTTTGTCGAGAATAATAATGAACATCTTCGCTTTGACCTTGAATGTAATTTTTATATTAAGAATCAAATGGTGCTTTTTCGCTTAAAGCATTTTTGAAATCACCTTCAAGGTGACCCTCAAGGTCAAAGAGAAAGTCACCAATGCGTGAAACGATTTGGGCTTTTTGTGTGTTTTGTAGTGGCGTTAAGCATACATATCCAGATGACTTCCTACTAAATACAAGAAATGATCGAGAAAGAGCAAGGGCAAGAAGCTGAGTGAAATAGTAATATTAAAGTGACAGGTTGGAAAATTTCTTTATGAACTGTAGAGGTAAAACAAGTGCAAAGTGCGATCGTAAACCCTCTTTCGCTGCAAACTAGTGCTGATGGAAATATTTCTCTTTATCTACCTATATGTATGTATGGATATATATATATATATAAACATATGGCATAAATACCTGCAAAAGTACTTATAGCATTAAAAAGTTCAAGGTTATTTGAGTTTACCCTAGAAGGCACAAAAAACCCAAATTCGCTTCATTGAATGGTGCATACGTTTTGCCCTTAAGGGTCACCCTTAAACTTCGGACCTACCCCTGTGGAATTAGCATATCGACAGAACTAGGGCCTGAATGTTTGAATGCTGAATAACGTAATAATATTTATATTTATATTTGGAAAAGTATCGATAAACACTAGATATTTTATGTCTTGGCACACACCTATCAATTCTATGCTATACTTTTCTAATTGCATTGTTTAAACGAGTATAATATGGTAATCGGAACATCAATTCTAGAATACATAAAAGTATGAATTTGTGGTTGCCTAAATTATGAGCATTGTTATTTTCAATGTGTAAAAAATGTCTAACAATATTTACCAGTAAAAATAAGTTTTTAAAACTTCTTTTGTGGATATTAATTGTAAATTTCACATTGATAGCAAATTGGAAGCAAAAAGTAAGTAAACATGTTTATATCTGTAAAACATCAGAAAACCCTCTTGTATTGTTGTTTAAATCTATTGGTATGATCGAAGCCCTTAAAGGTATTTTTCTATTTTCAAAAAAAAACTGGACCTCGAAGTAACCTTGTAGAAAACCACCAAGATCAAAACGAAGTGCATTATTGACTCTTTTCATATTTTTACCTTGACCCTGAAATGATCTTTAAGGTAACATACAGACTTAAAATAGCTCTACGCTACAGCAGAACGCATGAACAGCCTAACTTCAAACATCTATATCTTTAAACAAAGAAAATATATACCATATTTCGTCAACGCTTTAAAGTATGAGTGTTTAGGGCTTGAAGCCCATTGAAATTTTTGATCTAACTGTCAAGGACTACCAGAGACCTAAGTTTCAGAGAATTTGATCAAGAGCCATTTCCGATAAGGAAAATGTAGGGTCTTGTAGAGAAGTTAATAAATTTTCGGAAAAAGCTTTTTTTTTCGGGGTGTTATTGGTCTTTTCTATTTATCTCAAATAAAATGGGTTGATTTACTTATACAATAGATCAGTTTAAAGGTATTTTAATTATCTACAACTTTATTTTAATACTATAATTACTTCATTAGTTTTTATTTAAAAAAAATCACGTTTTGTTCTATTTTAGAAATCATTTTAATAATAACAAAAAAAGATCTTGATAATTGAAAATATGTACATTCTGGCTTGCAAACCCTCTGTTAAATCTCAGCATAATTTGTTTGCAAGTAGCATTTTTGACATGTCATTTCTTGGCATATTCTGAAATAATCCGTGAAGATTTTTTTTCAGATTTTACCGAATAATGTATATTATAAATGCAGAATTCATTGTATTGATTTTGTAATAGCACAAGAAATCTATTTTTGTTCCAGTTGAGCATGTTGTTTAAGCTAACAATATAGAAAAAAGAGATAAGTTATCGTCCGTATAATTTTAAAATAAAATAGAAAATTTTCTGCTGCGGAGGATTGTTGGTGAACATTACTATCGTATTAAATAGTGCGAAGAACTCCAAGACAATGGAGACGCTCCGGGTCCGGTAAATGACGACTGCGCTGTTTTGTCCTCATTTGGGACTCATCAGGCCATCGGACCTGGTATCGAATTTTGATATATTTCTATTTTTGTTTTACCGTCGCACCATCACATGGTGGTTTTATACAATATTATTGGTGTATGTTGCTCTTGTGTTATAGAGCGATCACAGGGAAAAATTATACCGGAGAGAAATTTGCAGATTATGAGTTCTGTTGCTGAATTCACTATGTGCTCGGGATAAGGATAATATTTAAATAATTAAGATAAAAGAGGTTCCATGCACCGGGGATGTCTGAGTGGTAAACAAGCATTAACTAAATGAATAAAAACTAAAAATATATTTTTCATAGTGACACTCAAGCTTAATTGTTTTTAATATTTAAATAGGTATTTTAAATAAATATTATCTTGCTTTGATACTAACAGTTAACAACAAAATTCTAATTCTCAAGTACTGTTGTTATATTTTACAGAGATAAATAGAAATCGAAAATGTTTCATTATCTAACAAATTTTAATTAATTTTAAATGGTTTGGGAATTTTATCAATGAACGCTTAAATAAATAGATATAATTACTTGGCTAAAACAAAATGGATAATATGATTTTAATCCTTTTTTAAAATATATTTTGCTTATTTGACACGAATATTGAGATAAAAATGGTTTATAACAATTTATTTTTTTATATAAATGGACAATAAATATGCAGTTCGAAATATCCGTTAGTAGTCAGCACGATAAAACTTATTGCATTCACAGTTTTATTTTTATTATTTTTAAAACATACTACCAAAGCATTTTACATTTTATGTTTAAAGACGAAAAATAATAATGATTGGCTGTCTAAATATATAACATTGTAAATAGAAGTAGTTAACCCCCTTTTACAATCAATCGATTACACTTGACAATTGACACTTGTTCCATTAATTTGGTATGAGGCTCTTAAATAGCAGCGACAACCACAAATTTATAAATTTTAAACTTGAGTTCTTACCTTGAAAATATGAAACCATTTAAATTCAAAAAACGCAATTAATTCGGGGTATTAGTAAATTTCAATATTTCATTTGTACACCAGAAGTCACCATGTCTAATAATGTATTTTTTTAGAGAAAAGCTGTCGTAACCATAACTGGAACTGCTACTGGAACTGTATATTTCACAGAATCTGATGACCGTATTCATATTACCGGATCGATATCTGGATTAAAAGCAGGTAAGAACTAATAAATTAAGTTATATTTTTTTAATAATAGGTCATATTGCACCTACTTGAAGGATTAGTTTCAGAATTACTATGATTAGCTATAAATGGATCCAAAATTTATTAAACCCTTACTTTTTAACGTTTTTATTAACGATGTCACATGTGGGTTGAGCAACAGCTGCTACACCACGAGAGAAAGAAAATTAAAATGAAAATGAATTCTTATTAAATGCTTCGGGTACAGGTGGTTTTTTTTTTGGTGTTGATCGCTCTTTCTTTTAGGGCAGTGCCTAGGCTAGCATGCCGGAGATTTGGGGGGTTATATAAATTCAAAGCGCCACCTATTTTAGGCCCGTCGGTAAGAAGAAGCGATGATGATAACGAAAACAGGAAACAACTAGATCCGAAAATAAAACACCCCGATTCCAAAAACAGTTTAAATCTATATTTAACAATAAAAAACAGGATTCCGTTTTACAATCTATGTGAATTGCAACTTAAATTAAAAAAATATGTGACTATTTGCTAAATGGATTAGAACAAAAAAAACAAAGAAACAATGAACAACACTACTGCAAGTATGACGTCATCTGCGCCATACGCCAAGTCGGTTTAGATGTAGGTCCAGCTTTGCGCTGAATAACCTTACTTTTTATGTACAGTTGTATTTTGCACTAATAAATTATTTAGTACGCCGATTTAGGAACTAAATTAAAAGAGCTGGACTTCTAATGGATGAAATAATGTTTTAAATTACATAGTGTATACGTATACCTTCGGTTTACAAGGTAGTTTAACTTAAATTAAATATAGTGTCCTGTGATCGCACGCAGAAAGTCTTATTAGTTCCCAATCACAGGGGAAAAATGAAGGCATACTATAGATTAGGTAATATCACAGTTTATTATATATAGTTAATACCTGAAGTGTGGTTTTATCACTGAGTCTAAGTACTTTCAGCAAACAGGATAATCTGTAACTTCTTTGGGAGCAATGGAGTGTTTTATGCCAGGCTCCGGCATGGAATTCCAGTTGTTAAATAGAAAAGGAAGATCCCGGTTTAATAAAATCTGTTTGTGGCATGTACCTGTTTGTCTTTACGAGTGTAACAAGTATCAAAAGTCACAAATGTGGTGTTAACCTCCTAGAGGTGATAACTTTCACTACACGTTACTTAAGGGTAAACGAATACAGTTTTAACTTTCTTTATCCCCCAAAATCTGGCAAATGTTGCCCTAAAACATTAAATATGGTTTTAGCTGTTTACTGGGATAAACGTAGTGCTCTATAATTAGAAAAATCAGCCAAAATATTGCTTTCTGAGCTTATGCTAGTTTTCCCAACCAAGGCTTGGCCCAGAATCTCTCTACTGACGCTTTTAGAAATCTCAAGAGCGCCAGAAAAAAGAAACAAAAGATTAACTACACCCTTGATGAAAGTGGCAAAAGTGGAGTGTTTGATGCATTTCTAGACACACTTGATTTTTTTACAAAACCGGTTTTTGTTGTGACAGTGACAAAAACTTTTAGCTTTTATTTTATATGTATTAAAGAGACTACTTGATGAAATTAAGAGATTAATTTATGGTGAGTATTGGCTTGATTGTTGGTATTTTGGTAAAATTATTTATAGTTTCGTTCATAAAATAACAAAACTGTAACACAGCTGCCTACTATATGCAGACGATTTAAGGATATTTCGGGATATACGGAATCCTGACGATTGCTTGAGCCTTAAACTGGATCTCATGAAATTAAATGCATGTGTGTGTCTAAAAAACAAACTGCCTTTGAACGTAGACAAGTGCAATGGTATGTCATTCTCAAGAAGTAAAATGCCTCTGCTGCATGATTATGGGATCAACGGTGCTTTTCTAAGGCGAGTTAACTGCATTAAGGACTTAGGTGTCACGTTTGATTGCAGACTCACATTTGTCAATCATATTAATGATACAGTATCGAGATCTTACCGAACGCCCGACTTTTTAATGAGATCTAGTCATGAATTTCAGTCGCTCCAGGTCATAAGCACGTTATATTATTCTCTTGTATGAAACAAATTGGAATATGCCTCAATTATCTGGCATCCGTATTATCATGTACACTCAGATAAATTAGAAAAAATTCAGTATCGTTTCTTAAGATTCTTAAGCTTTTTTTGTTGTATAAACTTCTTAATAACAAGATGTTGGCAACTGATTTGCTCGCGAGAGTTCATTCTCATGTTCTAGGGATAACTAGATCTCCATTATTTTTCTATTTGCCTAAACCATGAACTAATGTATTACAATTCTCCCCATTATACTCAATGTGTTCCGTTTATGATTGCCTGAAAGACAAATTTGATATATTTTACTGCAATTATACTGTTGTAAAATCGTTTATTTACAATTATCTGTGATAGATTTATAGACTATGTCATACTTAGTGTACTGTCTGTATTATGTATATAACTTTAGGATTTATGTAACTCTGTTTTTTTTCCTGCCTAATAATAGGGACTCTGGTTCTGTTGGGCAGTGTAAATAAATGAATAAAAAATTATAATAATGCATTCTCAAAAAAGTAAGGGGGCTTCAGTCTTTTAAAAGAGTTAAAGTAGGTGCGATTTTGTATATCGTCTCTTACTATGACATATAGTTTATTGGCCAGCTCTTAGTCTTTAACTTCTTCAGAATATCTGTCTTAGACTTTCTTATTACGCCAAAAACTTGAATATATTTTTAAGCAGCTTACACACACAATACATTCATAACTCTTTTAATAAAAAGCACAAATTAATCTAATCTACACGAATGTGGCAAAAGCATTTGACAGAGTAAAACATACCCTTATAATACAGTACCTTAGGCAACGGCATGTTACGGAGAATCTGATAAATATTATTGTTTCTTACCTGACTGATAAAAAGGAGTACGTTGAAATCAAAGGGGCCAAATGTGGCAAAAGCATTTGACAGAGTAAAACATACCCTTATAATACAGTACCTTAGGCAACGGCATGTTACGGAGAATCTGATAAATATTATTGTTTCTTACCTGACTGATAAAAAGGAGTACGTTGAAATCAAAGGGGCCAAATGTGGCAAAAGCATTTGACAGAGTAAAACATACCCTTATAATACAGTACCTTAGGCAACGGCATGTTACGGAGAATCTGATAAATATTATTGTTTCTTACCTGACTGATAAAAAGGAGTACGTTGAAATCAAAGGGGCCAAATGTGGCAAAAGCATTTGACAGAGTAAAACATACCCTTATAATACAGTACCTTAGGCAACGGCATGTTACGGAGAATCTGATAAATATTATTGTTTCTTACCTGACTGATAAAAAGGAGTACGTTGAAATCAAAGGGGCCAAATCCTATGTATATAGAAGTAGGTCTGGTGTTCCTCAGGGGTTTAATTTGGGACCACTTTTGTTCTTGGTTGTCTTTAATAATATATGTAATGTGAACAAACACTCAAAAGTATTACTGTTTGCGGATGACTTTAAACTTTTTAGGGAAATATTGACTGCTGATGATTGTGACTGTTTACAGCAGGATCTAAATAATGTTGTTGAATGGTGCGGAATAAATGGTTTTTGTCTTCATGATAACAAGTGCTCGTCAATGTCTTTTACTCTTAATAAAAATATATATATTATTTGGTTAAAGCGTCAAAAGGATTTGGCAGCATTGTACTTTTGAAGTTATATACAGGATACACAACGTTTTGGTCTTATTTTCTTGTGGATCATCTAATATCACTCTTACCCTACGAAATAAGCTCTTGAGTGGCCACCTAAGATTTTTTCTTGCAAAGTTACGGCCATTTTAAGTTCAGAAGTATATACCAATAACGTCATAAGCATTCACATTCCTTTTGAAGTACACATTTCTCTACTGTATACATTTCTTTCGAAAACTTGGGTTTTCGTAGTCGCTGATTACAAATATTATGTCACAAAATACAAATTTTTATTTTTAAGATTGTTGATTCAAAATGGCGGATCAAAATTTGCCAAAAACCGTATTGATTTTAAAAACCTACTTATCTGTACTTCAAATGCAAAAAAGGTGACCGTTTCTTTTGAAGGATAAGAGTAGTATTAAATGATGTAGCTAGAAAAAAATACGAAAAAACTTCGTGCATCCTGCACATAACCTCAGAAGTAGCTAAAAAACTGTGTTTCGAGTACATAACCTCAAATATTTCAAAATCCTAACGTGATAGATCTATTATTAAAGCTGAAAGTGTATTAATTTCTATTACATTGAATCTGTTTTTAAGGAAAACACGGCTTCCATGTCCACGCTGTTGGAGACCTCAGTGGAGGATGTGCAACTATGGGAGGTCATTTCAACCCTCATAACGTGAGTAATCCGGGTGGTCAAAAAAATTGCAAGAAATGAGAATATCGATTTTTTTAAGATTCCTTACAATCTGTAAAATTACAAAAATATATAAATGGATTTAATAACATACAAATTTTTTCAGAAATAAAATTTTTGCAGGGTATCAACAAAATGGATTCTCATTTGTTGCAAACTTCTTGACTACCCTGTATATTTCTAATTACTCTCCATATCATATTTTTTGAAACCAAATTAACTAAGCGATAATATTAAGTCGCCATTTTTTTGCTAGGAACTATTAAGTTGATGCCGTAAATATGTAAGTGAATAATTTTTGATTTGAGTAGTTTTCATAATTTGAAATGCACAAACACACGTGGTTGAAATTTTTGGGGACTCATTTTTAATTAAAACTCAAATTTGTAGTATAGATTGAAGAGCAAAAAGTCCCAATACGATTATGTTCCTAACTTTTTAGATATCTGCAGTATTATTTTAATAAACTTTACTGTATTTAGGCTTCCCATGCCGCCCCTGACGCTAGTGAAAGGCATGTTGGTGATTTAGGAAACATTGAAGCTAACTCCTCTGGCGTGGCACAAATTGATTTTTATGATTCTGTTATTACTTTGAGCGGAGAGCACAACATTATCGGCAGAGGAGTAGTTGTCCATGAAGATGAAGATGATTTAGGATTGGGTAAGAATACTTAGGACATCAAATTGAGGTTATTCACAATTTGACTTAAGGCAGCTATCGATCAGATTAATCCACCAAAATAATATTCGGGGTAGCACATCACATTTCCGTCGATTCAGGGGGGACCACAATTACTGTGAAGTATACAGAGTGACTTAAAAAAAGTTTCACGCCAAAATTGTGAAAATTTAAATGGAATGACAACACAAGCCATTCTTAAGATATTTAACTATTCTTAAAATTGTAGATCAAAATTTAAGAAGCGTGTCTGCCTTGCCTATTCAAGCTAGATGTTTTAAATTGAATTAGTTTCTTAGTAAAATCATTACAATTTATTGTAAAATAAAAATGATCTCAAAAGACTGTACAGGGTTGATAAAAATTTACATTTAATTTTTTTATCTGTAGAGCTAAATAATGCCCTATATTTAATATCGAATCTATATTCTAATTTCAATGGTCTTTAAAATTGTATTAAGGTTTTTTTTTACTTACTTTCATATTTTTTTAGTAACTTAGCGTTTTCAATTTTAGATATAAATTTTTTGCAATGTTTCTTTGAAAAGTAGGCGATGGCTGAGCTGACGTCATAATTCATCAAATTATTTGTCAATTTTTTTTGTATATGATGAATTATGACGTCGACTCAGCCAATGACTACTTTTCAAAAAAAAATGCAAAAAATTTACATCTAAAATTAAAAATAGGTAAAAAACCTTAATACAATTTTAAAGACCATTAAAATTAGACTATAAATTCGATGTTAAATACAGAGTGTTTCATTTAAAATAAGAAAGCTATTTGGCTTTATTAATAATAAAAATTAAATGTAAGTTTTTATCAACTCTGTATAATTTTTTTGAGATCATTTTTATTTTACAATAAAGAGTATTGATTTTATAAAAAAATTGCAATTTAAAACATCTAGCTTGAACATGCAAGGCAGTCATGCCCTTTGCATGTTGATCAATAATTTCAATAGTAGTTACATATCTCAGGAACGGCTTGTCTTAACAACCGTAACGTATAATATAAATAAGGTTTATTTGATCCGTGCTATCAAAGTATACAAAAATATACAGAACATCCCGTTTAAATTTTGACATCATTGGTGTGAAATTTCTTTTTGAGCCACTGTGTATATTTCAAAATAATTTTAAAACGTAGTCCCAATAGATCTACATAAACCTTATTAAAAAGTATTTTTAAAAATTTTTATCATTTTCTGTATATGAGGGACTTCTTTTGCATCTTCTTAACTTTTACTTAGCAAGATTCATAATAAAAACTTTTTAACCGACTTCTAAAAGAAGGAGGTTTTCAATTCGTCGATTATGTATTTTTTTTTATGTGTGTACATCGATTACGCCGGAACGGCGGCACTGATTTGAATGAAATTTTTATGTTATATTCAGGAAGTTGCTACGGTGGTCCCATATCTTTTTGGACGAAATTGGTGCAGTAAAATCCAAGATAGCGCTGACAATATGGCGGCCAAAAAAATTATTTGTCCGATTTTCTCCAAAATTGGTACGATGGAATTTTCGGGGTCTCACATAACGAATCTGAAATTATTTTTAAAAAATTCAATATAGCGGATCCAGTATGGCGATCAAAAAATTTAATTTTGTCCGATTTTCTCCAAAACTTGTGTGGGAGAGTTTTCGGGGTCACACACAACGAATCTAAAATTATTTATAAAAAATTCAATATAGCGGATCCAATATGGTGGACGAAAAAATCAATTTTATCCGATTTTCTCCAAAATTGGAATGGGAGAGTTTTCGGGGTAGCACACAACGAATCTGAAGTTATTTTTAAAATATTCAATATGGCGTATCCAATATGGCGGATAAAAAATTAATTTTGTCCAATTTTTTTCAAAATTTATATGAGGAAGTGTTTGGGATCGCACATTACGAATCTGAAATTATTTAAAAAAAAAATATATGGTGGATCCAAGATGGCGGATTAAATATTTTACATCTCTAGATTTTGTCTAAAATCATTATGGGGGATTTTTGTTAGTGTTAATTACAAAGTCAAAATATTTTTTGAAAAACAATCTGGTGAATTCAATATGGCGTCCTAAAAATTTTCTATTTTTCGATTTTCTCCCAAACTTATATAGGGGGTCTTAAGAGTGTAAATTATGAATTTAAAAGTATTTATTCTGGATTTAATATGGCGAATCGGATATAGCAGACTAAAAATTTTACATTTTTCGATTTTGTTCAAAGGTGGGACTGAATCGCTTTTGAGGATGTAAATAGCGAATATAAAATTATTCTAAGAAAATCTAATATGTCAGATGCAATATGACGGTCTAGAAATTTTAAATTTCCGGATTTCATTTAAAATTGGTACTATGGGGCTTTAAAGGGTCTAGATTTAGATTAGATTAAGACGTTAAAATTATTTTTTTGAAATTTAGTATGGCAGATCCAATATGGTGGATTGAAAATTTTACCTTTTTCGGATTTTTTCAGATTTGGTGTTAGAGGGTTTTCGAGATCGTGTATTACGAATATGAAGTTAATTTTTACAATTATTAGGTTGATAAGATACAATGTGAGGAATTAAAAATTTTACATTTTCCGATTTTGTCTAAAATTGATATTGCCGGGTTCTTGGGGGCATATACAAACTCAATATGTAGTATAAAATATATCAGGCTAAGAAATCAACGTCTCAAGTTCTTAAAATATTAATATTGGAAGGTTTTGAGACCTATATTACCAATCTAAAATTAATTTGAAATTTAAGATAGTGGATACATAACAGACTAAATATTTATTTGACACAATTTCACTGGTATTTGGAATCATTGCGAGGTACACTAATCTCGATTAGTGCTTATTTCAAATAATTTGTGGATATCATAATGAATTCTAAAAGTAAAAATCGAAAAATAAAATTTTTATAAGAAAAATTGAACCGACTTCTAAAAGTGCGTTAAAAAGTGAAAAATAACTATAAATTTTCATATGATATTGAAATTTTTGAAGTCGGTGCCAAAATATTTCTAAATGAAATAAATCATTTCGAATATATACAAATTATGGTAAAAAAGCAATTACAAATAAAGTATTTTGAATCTGTTTATGCGAATCACATTGTATTAGGTATTAGTTTGGCGCCGACTTCAAAAACTTCAATTTCATATACAAACTTATAGTTATTTTTCACTTTTTAGTGCACTTTTAGAAGTCGGTTCAATTTTTTTTATAAAAATTTTATTTAGTATAAGAATAACGATTCGAATCTCTTTCAACTCTTACTTAGCTAAATTATGTTAAAAACATCTTTAATAAACTATTATGATTTTTAAAATCAGGCACATTTAAAAAAATTAAGTTGACCTTCGCTGAATCGGCGACCAAGGTTAATATCAAGATCACCTGTCCCCTATTTCTTGAAAATGTTTTATTTCCACGACGTAAAAATAGTCATTTCTTGTAGATTTTGGATCGCTGAATTGGAATCCAGTCTCAGAATTCCATCATATCAGATTTTTAATATCCTAACGTAAAAGTGCAAAAAAACGCGATTTTCGCCTATATTTGAAGTTATGTATCATCGCGACATTTTTTTTCGAAAAACTATACATATACTATGTCATCTTAAAGTATAAGTCTTACTCTTTCAAATGCTGTTGAGTCTGTAAAAATAGCTTTCTTTTTCTTTGAGATATTCAGTTTTGAAAATTTCAAATGCATTGTTCAAGTTTTGGAAACCTTTACTTTTCATGACCGATAAAATTCACAAAACCATATTTTATAAAGTCTGCAAATGCATGTCGTTAAAGAATTTATATCTAAATTGCAAAATTTGTTATTTAATACTTTCATTATAACAAAATATGTCGTCATAACGATAACGACTCCTTGGAACGTATTTATTTTTTTTTTAAATGTAATGGAAGAATTTATTTAAAAAATAATGAATTATGTAATAATTTGTTTAAACAAATTGTTTAAACAAATTTGTTTTGATTTAATGATAAATCTGAATTGAGCGATACTTTGATAACCTTAAAACATCAGTAGCTTATCATAACTGTCGCTTTAAAAGTTTATCAGTCACCAAAGGCGAAGGTTTTCAAAATTAGAAAAATGTATGCAATTTGAAATTTTCAAAATTGAATATCTCCAAGAAAAAGAAAGACATATGAGTAAACTCAGCATCATTTAAAAGAGTAAGACATACTTAAAGATGCTATGGATAGTTTTTTTGAGAAAAAAAGATACATAACCTCAAATACAGGCCAAAATCGCGTTTTTTACACTTAGATAAGGATATTTAAAAAACCTGATGTTATGGAGTATTTCTGAGGTCAGATTTGAATTCAACGACCCAAGATCTACAAGAAATGATTGCTCCTATTCAATGTACAAATTTCACGTCGTGCTGTGTAATAAAAAATGATTTTGTTATAAAATTCACCTTAAGGAAACGCGACTTTTACGGCACCAATATGACATAGAATTAATTATTTTTTTTCTTTGTTAAAGGAGGCTACGATGATTCCAAAATCACCGGACACGCTGGAGCCAGAGTAGGCTGCGGAGTCATTGGAACACTGTAATTATTTTATATTAAGTTTTTTTTTACGTTTTTTATGTGTTGATGTTTGGTACGTGTCAATGCTTTGAATTGAGTAAAAGCCTACACTTGTGAATTTTTGTCTCACAATAAAATTTTAAGCTTGTGTGTTTTTGTTTTAATACACGTTGTTGTGTCTGTGTTGCCTTTTAGTGATTTACTTTCGATGTTCACCAATTCGCTTAAGATCATGTAAAGTAAATCACGTAAATATGCCATAAAAGTAAAGTTTTTCGAATTTGGTTACGATATTAACAAATTGTTATTTAAATTAACATTTACCATTACGTCACGTACCACTAAGTTGCTAAAACAATAATATTGACAATCTTACTAAAACAGCAAAAATCTGTACAAATTTTGTGTTCGTAAATAAAATACTACTGGCATAATTGTTTTACTGTGGGTGCTTCCTCAAACTCCGGAAGGTTAGAGACGATAGAGATTTCTGAAAAATGACAATTTTTACCTCTTGACAACACTCAAAAAACTTAATTTGAAGTAAAATACCTTGCAAATTTCTTCAATTTTTCATTCTCTTCTTTTATTGTCTATATTAATTCTTATACAAAAAATTTGGTTCTATTTTCTCTAATCTTCAAGAATATGACCTTCATCAACTCTTGTATTGCAGACACAGATTCTTATAAATTATGTGATTTGACTATACGAGGTTTGTCCCAAAAGTATCGAGCAAACCTCCATATCTCCGCATTGGTGTTATTCTTTATCATTCGGTGAGTGACATCCTTCAAAGTAGTCCCCATTTAATTGACTAACATGTTCCCAGCGGTCTTTCCACTTCTTGAAGTAGTCCTAGAAGTCAGTTTTCGGAATTGCCTTCAGTGCATTCTTCGCATTAGTTTCAATCGTCTCTTTCTCCTCGAACCGGCGTCCTTTGAGCGGCATTTTTAATCTGGGAAAGAGCCAAAAGTCTCAGGGAGCTACGTTGGGACTGTACGAAGGCTGGCGAAGCTATACGACTTGGTGCTTGGTTAAATATTGCTGCATAAGGATTTAATTTTTTCGTAATTTTTTACAATAACAAGGGAAAAAAGACACTGTAAACAAACGCACACTGTTCACGAACTAACACGTCCAGTCGGTAATTGTGCACATCAACGAGTTCGGGAACACTTACTGATGACGCCCATGCCCCACAGAGGTCGCTAGAAAGTTTTGATATATGAATGCTGGCTCGATACTTTTGGGACAAACCTCGTATAATTAAGTAATATTAATTGTGTTGTTATAAGATGATAAAATCCGCATTATGACCCTTTTTTTCAAAAGATTTTGAAACTTCAATTAAAAATTCATATTGTTTCGCCTCTTTAAAATCGCTCATTAGGTCGCAAATAAAACACACCTTTCACTAATATTCCACAACTCTCTTATTACTACTACTTAATCTTCACTATTCAAATACCACTATAAAACTTCTAACTATACAACTATACGACTAACGATACTACGCATATCCTATATATATATATATATATATATATATATATATATATATATATATATATATATATATATATATATATATACCTATGGAAATCCCTATTTAAATCTAGAAGATAAAAGTTGAGATCTATTTAGAAATATGGATCATCCTTTCTGCACATTACAATAGTGATGACTCATCGCGTTTGAATCACTACATAGTATAAAACAAAGTCGCTTTCTCTGTCCCTATGTCCCTTTGTATGCTTAAATCTTTAAAACTACGCACCGGATTTTGATGTGGTTTTTTTCAATAGATAGAGTGATTCAAGAGGAAGGTTTATATGTATAATAACATCCATTAAATAGTGGAGAAATACTGTTATTTTTGAGGTTTCTAATGTGATGTCGTTAATTATCATATTTTTTTCCGCTTACATTGCAAACGCAGGCTGAACCCTACGAGATTTATCAAAATAATGTACTAATTATTTGCACACATTGAAAAGGTCTACAGAAAACTCCGCGATGGTATATGTCTATCTCTCATGGATATCCCACAATAACATTTTTTTGTCATTTACTTTTTACGACAAATAATGGCAAATTTTGAAACGATTTTAACCAATACAGCATTAATCCTTATCCAATTAAATAGCTTAAATACATTGTTGATTTAATATAGATCTATATGGTCCTTTACAGCACAAGATTTAAATGAATATTTTCGAAGATATTACAGATTTAAAATTGCGGGAAGTAGCGCTTGCGGCGGTACTGGCCGACCGGGGCGGCGGCAGCGTGCCTATAAATAGCGCGTCGGAGGCCGATGTAATAATTGTTGTAAAAATAAAATAAATAGTCACAGTTTTTCTGTAGTGTATTTAGTATCAGCATTGCACCCGTGCGAAGCCGGGGCGGGTCGCTAGTATTTGTATATAGTGCCAAAATCTAAAAAGTTCTTGTTGAAATAATAATTATTCGTTGCGAATTTTAGCCTTGTTATTTTCATACTAATATTAAAATTTTCTATTGAAGATAATTCTTACTTTTGGTATGCGTGGTTTGTTTATCAAAGAGATTTTTTGTTGAAACAGTGACAGGCACCAATAAAAAAAACCTAGTCCAAAGTTCCCGACTTATGTAATTAGTTGTGGTGGAAGGTGAGCGAACGATGAAACATGCGCAAATGAAATGTCAGCCGCTAAATGACATATTTAACGCACGGATTTCAAAAAATAAAATAGAATTGAAAATTTTTATTTTATTTTTGGTTATTCAAAATAACTCGTATTAAAAAAAATAATATGGTGACGAACCGTTTCTTTAAGACGTTTTATTTTCTGAATAAACAATTGAAACGTGAATTAGATGGTACCCCGATAATTTCAATATTTTCAAATTTTTTAATAAAATATCCTTAGAAAGTTGAATATGTCTCGCAAATATTAAGCAAATTTTACAGACATATAAAATTATTACAGGAGATTCTGTTCATAACTCAATTGTATGACCGTGCTATTTAAAAATGTTTTTCTAGGGCCAGTTCTGCTTATGGATTTAATATAAATACTTGTGTCCATAACAGCCGAGTATCTTAGTTTTAAACAGTTAAGTCTAACATAATTCTTTTCACGACACAACTTATAATAAATTTGAGAAATCACAATTTGTAAGCTATCTGAAACTTTTATTTAAATAAGTAACAAATTTTATATTTAAATTATGTTAACTACAGCAGTTAACTTAATTAGACTGTGTTAAACACTATACGACACTACAATTAAATAAATATTATGATTATAATTTATCGAGACATATAAATATGAACCCTACAGACCAACGAATAAGGTCCTTCAGCATAAAAACCTTATTTATGGTACATAAAATAATATATATATATATATATATATATATATATATATATATATATATATATATATATATATATATATATATATATTTAAAGTTGAATATCAGATCCGCCAGTATCTTTAATGGACATCTTCTGTCTGGCCTTTGGTTTCGGTCCCTGATCATAAACAGTTTCACTATCATTGTTCAAGTTTCAGGTTTTCTTTTAAATTTTTTTGTAAGGACAGAACATCTTGCAGTAAGAGGCTGGATATTTTGTGAATTCATACAATAAATAACTGATTGGATAGTTTTCATAGTGGATGGAGATGATGGCTTTTAGTCATACTACGTAGAGTTGTAATTTCCACCGTTTCAAGGTTTATTAGTGCTGACTTTCTGCAATTACTGTCAGTATATTACTTTGTATATATGATTGCTGCTTTTCTTGATATCCCTTTTTCTTTATATAGTAGAATCATCAAGTACTTGGCTCTTTGTATGCATTTTTGTTTAACAGTTCTAGAGTGTCAATTTAAGATAAATTTAATCCAGGCAAAGTACAAATATGGTAATGGCAATCAGTAACTTCACAAAAATAACAACAACAGCAGTATTTTTTTTTTACTTTGGACGATTAATTTAACGTACCAAAACTACTTTTTGCCTAAAATGGCAACAAAATATATTAAGGATATTTTCGATCTGACAGGTCAATTCAAGCTGTCATCCATTTTATTTTTTGAAATTCTCGGGTTTTAGCACGTTCATATCTGGCAACATTGGCGTTTCAAGAATACGGTTTTACTGTCAAAAAGTTCACATCGCCATTCACATCACCTTTCACATCACACTTTCAAGGATAGGGGCTCTGGAGATGAGCTGTCTTGTTACTTAATTTGAAAGAAAATGTGAAGTTCTCAGGATTTAAAAAAATTTATTTATAAAAAACATTTTTTTAATTGTTTTAATATCATAAGATATTAAACAACATATTTATGAATTTCTCGACCTATAACCAATTACTTACCATTAATATTTGTGCTGCAATTGGTACCAATTTTTCTTTTTCTTTCATTCGATATTCATTTTAATTTTATGATATTTAGTTCTATTTTAAAGATATTAATTTGTCTTTGTTTTTATTCCGTAGCATCATATTCATTACTATACTAAGTAAGAGTAAGATTCTACTGTCCTTGACAAATCAGTCAAAGCGAGAACCCACAAGTTTAAACTTGTTTATTTACGATATCCATGCTACTTAGTTTTACACCGCAATGTAAATAAGAACATAATAATATCTTCTCGTTGATCGAATAAATTATTAGTCTTATAATTACTTACATTTTTATGGTTTTATTGTTTCAGAATACGTAATTTTTATTGTATAATATAACTTCAGTTTAAATTAGTTTTTTTAACATGAAGAAATTTTCACAGTTAATATTCGATAGAATAAAAGTTATATATATATATATATATATATATATATATATATATATATATATATATATATATATATATATATATCGCTGAGAACTGCGAGTAACGAGACGAACCGCACTTGAAAATGCCAAATGAGATTTTGGCGAAAGGTCGCGAAAACGATTTTTTGAACGAACGGATTGAAACCCGGAATAACCAAACTATTCATATTATATATATATATATATATATATATATATATATATATATATATATATATATATATATATATATGTATATATATATATATATATATATATATAATATTAAAGGAGGGTAATACCACACGTGAGATAGCATCAATGTAAAAAGAACTAGAAAAGAGTGTGGAAGTAGTTTAAAAAAACATGTTGGCGGTCCTAAAGACAAAAAAATATAATTAGATGCGTGGCTATTGGAGAAGCTTTATCAACTTCTCATGAAGCTAAAATTATTCAACATGGCACTAGTGGACGATATGAGAACTACATAGAAATAAATTTCCAGGAATTGTAAAGAAAAAGAAGCCATTACTAAGTAAGAGAAACATAAAAACAGGATTAAATTTTTTAAAAAGGTATGAATGCTAGACAGAAGAAGATTGGATGAAAGTTATTTCGTCAGATAAGGTAAAGATCAGTCAATATACTACTAATGATCGCCAATCGAGATTTCTAAGTAAAGGTGAAGGAAACAGATTTCATTGAGACTAAAAAGCACGGGCGAGATAATATTAACTTTTAGGGATGTATGACGGCTTATAAGCTGGGTCCTATTCACAGAAGAATCGGAAATATGAATAATGAATTGTATTTAGATATTTTAAAATAGAATTTGATAGGCACTGTGGATAATATGCTTCATCCAACAAATAAAGTGACCTGCCAGCAGGATAATAATTCCAAACACACAGCCAAAATTGTAAAGAACTGGCTTAGTTCTCAGGAATTTCAGGTATTACAGTGACCAGCAAAAAGTAAAGGTGAAGGAAACAGATTTCATTGACATTGAAAAGCACGGGCGAGATAATATTAACCTTTAGGGATGTATGACGGCTTATAAGCTGGGTCCTAGTCACAGAAGAATCGGAAATATGAATAATGAATTGTATTTAGATATTTTAAAATAGAATTTGATAGGCACTGTGGATAATATGCTTCATCCAACAAATAAAGTGACCTGCCAGCAGGATAATAATTCCAAACACACAGCCAAAATTGTAAAGAACTGGCTTACTTCTCAGGAATTTCAGGTATTACAGTGACCAGCAAAAAGTAAAGGTGAAGGAAACAGATTTCATTGACATTGAAAAGCACGGGCGAGATAATATTAACCTTTAGGGATGTATGACGGCTTATAAGCTGGGTCCTAGTCACAGAAGAATCGGAAATATGAATAATGAATTGTATTTAGATATTTTAAAATAGAATTTGATAGGCACTGTGGATAATATGCTTCATCCAACAAATAAAGTGACCTGCCAGCAGGATAATAATTCCAAACACACAGCCAAAATTGTAAAGAACTGGCTTACTTCTCAGGAATTTCAGGTATTACAGTGACCGGCAAAAAGTAAAGGTGAAGGAAACAGATTTCATTGAGACTGGAAAGCACGGGCGAGATAATATTAACCTTTAGGGATGTATGACGACTTATAAGCTGGATGTTTTTCACAGAAGAATCGGAAATATGAATAATGAATTGTATTTAGATATTTTAAAATAGAATTTGTCAGGAACTGTGGATAATATGCTTCATCCAACAAATAAAGTTACTTACCAGCAGGACAATAATCCAAAAGACACGGCCAAAATGGTGAAGAACTGGCTTACTTCTCAAGACTTTCAGGTATTACCGTGACCGGCAAAAAGTCCTGATCTAAACTCAATCGAAAATTTGTGGTCAGAAACTACAAGTTTTCACCTCCTGCACGTATTATGGGATCGAGTCCAAGAAGAACGGGAAAAATTTCACCAGACTACTGTGAGAATTCTGTAAAAAGTGTGATAAAACGATTATAAGGCGTTAAAAAAGTTAAAGGCTTATGGATGATTGCTAGAAAGTGTAACAATTTGGATATTTAGCCCTGTGTAAAAGTGATTCAAGAATTTTTTATATTTGTAATTAATAGTTTTTTGTGTCTAAATACTTAATAATAAATGATGTATGATGATTAATCTTTAATATTGTTTTCATTTTCCAATATATATATATATATATATATATATATATATATATATATATATATATATATATATATATATAAATATGGCGTCTATAAGCCGGCATCCCACATTAAATTTATTAAAAAGTTTAATGAAATTGCTGTAATCTTTAAAATATATTTTCTAATTACGTTTAAAAGAAGTGCGAGGATCACTGATGCTACTTCAACATTAGACCAAAAAAAAAATGGCGGATCCAATAAACTTATCTTACCGCTGATATATGAACGGGTTTTTGGTGAAATGCTCGGTATTGAGGTATAAAGTGTCTTTGACTTAAAACGTATTATATAAATGCCAAAATTCAAAATGGCGGATCTAGGGTGGCGGACGAAAAAATTAAAATCGCATGAATCTGAACAAAAATTTGTACTAAAGGTACTATTTGTACTAAAATTCGTAACTTCATAATATTTAGAATCCATCTAAGATTAACCACTTTGAATTTTTCAAATTCAACCTTAGATTTGAAATCAGCGACCTCAAAAACCCTTTGGTAAAAATTTTTGCTCAAATTAATGTGATTTCAATTTTTTCGTCCGCTATCTTGGATTCGCCATTTTGGATTTTGGCTTGTAAATAATATATTTTAAATCAGAGACACTTTAAACCCCCATATATATATATATATATATATATATATATATATATATATATATATATATATATATATATATATATATATTTCTGGAATTCTTTCTTGAGTATAGGTTTTTTATTTAAAAATCAAAAAACGACAATTTTTCTGACGTTTCGCTCTAACATAGTGAGCTTCTTCAAAGTTATTTTATATTCATGTCAATTCTACAAAATTACAAATTTTCTTTTCAATAAAACATGTATCACAGAAATTATCCTACAGAACTATTACATTTATATATTCAAGTTAATTAAAATTAATAAAACATATTTTACAACAGTTTAAAACTAAAATAAAACGATACAACAGGTTAAAATACTGAAAACTATAAAAGAGTACATACCTTGAAAGTAGCTTTGTTCGAATGTTAAAAATAAATTCAATTATTAGAACCTGGTCTGCAATTGCTGTGGATATATTACTTTTTATAACAGCAAAAAAATAGGAAAAAAAATTATAATTTTTTTAAAAAACGTTCTTTGATTTGCATGAGTTTATACCAAAACGCGCCAAGCATCATTACATTATTTCTAATATTTATTATGAAGTCGCTCGAAGTATGTCATATTAAAATATCAAATTATGGTATATTTGACTTAGGTTTTTGACATCTTGTTTGTCGTTTACAGCATTTTTATCTTTTTTTGTATGTATCATTTCTTTGATAACCAGTTTATGATAATTTCTGTCAGTATCTAAAATGTGGGTGTTTTTAAAATCGAATTCATGCTTAGTTGTTTGCTCATGTTTATGTAAGGATGTCGATGCGTTCTTAATATACTTGTGTCTATTAATTCTATTTTCAATATATTGGGTCGTCATGCCAATGTATTTCTTAGGACAGTTGAGGCATGGAATTGCATATATTACGCTAGATCTTTTTTTTGTAGGAACTTTGCTTTTTAATTTCGTATAAAGTGATCCCAGTAAATTGTTCGCCTTGTGGCATACCGTTATGTTATGCTTACCTAAAATATATTTTATTTTTTCTGATAATTGGTTTATATAATGCAATGAAGGTGTTTTGTGTTGTGGTATTGTTAATCTTATTTTTTATGGTTGTATTATAATGTAAAAAGGTTCTTTGTTTAATTATTAGTACTTCTGGGCGAAATTCGGGTGAAGATAATTTTATAGCTCCATTAACTAAACCGATTATGACACTATTTTTCTGTTTAACTCTCAACATCCAAATAAACATGAGCAAACATCTAAGCATGAATTCGATTTTAAAAACACCCACATTTTAGATACTGACAGAAATTATCATAAACTGGTTATCAAAGAAATGATACATATAAAAAAAGATAAAAATGTTGTAAATGACAAACAAGATGTCAAAAACCTAAGTCAAATATACCATAATTTGATATTTTAATATGACATACTTCGAGCGACTTCATAATAAATATTAGAAATAATGTAATGATGCTTGGCGCGTTTTGGTATAAACTCATGCAAATCAAAGAACGTTTTTTAAAAAAATAATAATCTCTTTTCCTATTTTTTTGCTGTTATAAAAAGTAACATATCCACATCAATTGCAGACCAGGTTCTAATAATTGAATTTATTTTTAACATTAGAACAAAGCTACTTTCAAGGTATGTACTATTTTATAGTTTTCACTATTTTAACCTGTTGTATCGTTTTATTTTAGTTTTAAACTGTTGTAAAATATGTTTTATTAATTTTAATTAACTTGGATATATAAATGTAATAGTTCTGTAGGATAATTTCTGTGATACATGTTTTATTGAAAAGAAATTTTGTAGATTCGACATGAATATAAAATAACTTTGAAGAAGCTCACTATGTTAGAGCGAAACGTCAGAAAAATTGTCGTTTTATGATTTTCAAATAAAAAACCTATACCCAAGAAAGAATTCCAGAAAAATATTAACAAAGGTTTAAGATACAAAAATAAATTATATATTTATATATATATATATATATATATATATATATATATATATATATATATATATATATATATATATATATTATAAAATTATTTTTTGTTTTTTGAATTACTCGCTTACAGGAAAACCGATTTGACTAATATTTGAAAGATAGGCTAAGTCTTCTGCGCTTCATCATTTTAGTAACAATTCACAATGATTGTTTGCCGCTAGAGGGCACTTTACCTACATTGAAAATTGTTTTTTTGTCATAATTTTTTAGTGTTGACAGCTACAGTAGTTTTTGGCATAATTTCTGAAAGACTGATGCCAGGCCTTTTAAAAAGGTGCTCTTTATTTACATCGCTAAACCCAACGGTTTAGACGTAAATCACCCTTAAAAATTAAGTGGTAAATTTACTTTTCTCATTTCATTACCACCAGCTACCAGGTAAATAGCTATCAAAGTATACTAGAGCTGTCAGTTTAACATCAAATAAATTCGCTTTTTAAACTATTTAATTTATAATCTTAAAATAACTAATAATAGCTAATCACCAATATTCAAATATCGAATATTGTGATATCCATTTTTGTTATGGAAAAGCAAATGGTAATGTAGAGTTGGCAAGAAGATATTATATGGAGAGTTATCCGGAAAGAAATATCCCTCATGCTCAAACATTTTCCAGTGTGCACAGGAGGCTTGCGGAATGTGGTTCCTTTAAAAGTTATAATGGAAATAGGGGAAGACCTAGAACTGCTAGAAACGTGCAACAAGAAGAAAGAGTGCTTGAAATTATTGAAGATAATCCAGGTATTAGTACTAGAAAAATTGGGAATGAAGTGCGGCTCTGTCAGGCTAGTTCATGGAGGATACTAAGAGAAGAACAACTCTACCCGTTTCATTCAAAAAAGGTGCAGGCTCTTTATGACGATGATCGGCCGAGACGGTTGGAAATGTGCAATCAGATCCTAGCTAAGTATGAACACGATAATCGATTAATTGGCGTCATATTATTCACTGACGAAGCTGGTTTCACTCGTGATGGCATAACAAATCTACACAACATCCACACATATGCTTACGAGAACCCAAACAATGTGGTAGAAACGAAACATCAGCGTAGATTTTCACTAAATGTGTGGGCAGGGATAATAGGAGATTACCTTATTGGTCCTCATTTCTTTGATGGCCCATTAACTGGTGACGTATACTTAGATTTTATCCAAAATCGTCTCCCATTGTATCTGGAAGATGTGCCATTGGAAGTAAGGGCCAACATGTGGATCCTCCAAGACGGAGCTCCGCCCCACTTTAGTATACGTGTCCGACAGTATTTGAATGCAACGTATCCTGAGCGATGGATTGGACGAAGTGGACCATTGGCATGGGCAGCGAGGTCACCAGACCTTAATCCTATGGATTTTTTCTTTTGGGGTCATTTGAAACAATTGGTGTACGATATTCCAGTAATCAACGTCGAGGATCTTCGCTTCAGGATAATCGAAAAGTGCCAAATTATTAAAGAAACACCAGAAATTTTTCATCGAGTTAGGCGACATTTTTTGAAGAGTGTTAGGAAATGTATAGAAGAAAATGGGGGACATTTTGAGAATCTTTTTTAGTTTGTTTAGTACTGTTTCATTATTTTTAACAATTAAATGTATATCGCAATAATCCATAATATGAATATTTACTGATTAGCCATTATTAGTTATTTTAAGATTATAAATTAAATAGTTTAAAAAGCGAATTTATTTGATGTTAAACTGACAGCTCTAGTATACTTTGATAGCTATTTACCTGGTAGCTGGTGGTAATGAAATGAGAAAAGTAAATTTACCACTTAATTTTTAAGGGTGATTTACGTCTAAACCGTTGGGTTTAGCGATGTAAATAAAGAGCTCCTTTTTTAAAGGCCTGGCATCAGTCTTTCAGAAATTATGCCAAAAACTACTGTAGCTGTCAACACTAAAAAATTATGACAAAAAAACAATTTTCAATGTAGGTAAAGTGCCCTCTAGCGGCAAACAATCAATGTGAATTGTTACTAAAATGATGAAGCGCAGAAGACTTAGCTTATCTTTCAAATATTAGTCAAATCGGTTTTCCTGTAAGCGAGTAATTCAAAAAACAAAAAATAAAAACTTGAACTTGGACGGCTTGTAACTCGAAAACGAATGACATTTTGAAAAAAAATTATATGAAGCTCTACCCTTATTTTGTCAAGTAGAATCACCCCCTTAAGTTTCGTGATCGATTTTTGAATCACCCTGTATATATATATATATATATATATATATATATATATATATATATATATATATATATATATATATATATATAATCGAACGTCTTTGGGTATCCTGTGTGTGTGCTGAGTCCTCAGGACTGTAGGTCAATTGACGTTTCGGTGAAATCCAATTCACCATTCTCAAAACTCACTGTACGGCGTCTAAATATAAATTTTTTGCTATAAGCTTGGTGGTGATGTCGTTTTCTAAGTAATCTACTTAAACACATTTAAAAAAACATATTGTTCAAATCTACATAACTCAAAGCCTTTTTAAAACATACGCTTCTTGGATTTACTTAGAGCTTGACTCAATAACAATCCTGCAAATCATTACTTTTACATGACAACCTATATAATAAACTAACGTCTAAGATAATTAATTCAATATTTTAACACGCCATATAACAAGTATCGATTTTTAATATGAAAGAATACGGTATCAAAATTTCCCAAGAGAATTATATTGGTAATCATAGTTAAAGGTTATTGGCTTGCCTGCAAAATTCTAGAATTAAAAGCCTAAATACTTCTCTTGCTAAGGTTCGATCTCAAACCACACGGAACAAGTTACCGCTTAACTGTGAGTACCAGTATGATCAGACTCTATTGGTGTAAAATTTATTGTGTTTGTACGCGATAATATGACCTGAATTTGAATTTAATAATTAAAAGTACTCAGTAAAACGGAGTTACGCCCTCATATAAAAAACTGGTGGATGCCTTTACGAGCAATGAGTCAAAATCATCTGGTCTACAACAAGGCGCTATAGTGACTTTTGGAAACTTTAAAACATATACTTTTAAAATAAATCTATCATCCATTTCAGTGAGCTTTTAAGCCCTTGTCCTGCACCGAATGGCCTTATCCATATGAACGGTGCACCCTTGCAGGAAATTTAATATATATTTTGTTTTTTAGGTCTGAAACAAATAGTGCAGTTCAATTGCTAACATCTACAATGCCCAGCGCTATGATGGTATTGCTGCTTCTACATCGTATTCTATAAAAATCAAAAATATATTTAAGAAAAAAAGAACTAAACATCCGTTTTATACTTTAATAAGATATAATTCAATTTTTAAACATACTATTTTGTATTTTTGTTAAAATAGCACCTAGAAACTAAATCTAGCAAAAGTATTCACATAATCAAATTTTAATTGTTAACTTTGTATTACTGGGTTGAAGTACTTAATTTTATAAGTGTCTATCAGATATATTAGTCATTTTAATTTATCCAAATAGTATTTGATTAGTATTAAAGACAAAAAATTCAAAACTATATTTTGTATTTTTTAGAATTATTGCAATATCACGCTTATTTGAAACACTCTGTATATGTTTATTAATATTTATAACATATAATTTAAGTATTATCTTAATGTTCATAACCAACAATTGTTATTTTGCTTAATGTATATAAAAGAAATGTAAATACTGTTTGTTTTAAAATATTTATTTTGTTTTCATAAAGTTATATAGTACAATTATGCATTTTTGTTAATATTATTCCCATTTTAAATTGCATATGAATTTTTGAAACGAAACCATATTAATATTAGCTTATATTTCCTCCTCTCTCATGGCCTCACGAACCAGCGTTATAGCCACGAAAATTTCTAATTATACTACGGTTAATATACATATAAAATAAACTCTGACAATAGCCTGTATAACCAATGAGTGGAATATGGTCCCAACAATATGAAACAGCAATATTAATGCCGCATAAGTTCAGGTTAGTTCAGCTATTTTGAACGATTTAGGGCTATGTTAGAGGGAACTCCTTTTCTTTTATCTGTCAAATCGTATATATATATATATATATATATATATATATATATTTATGTATATATATATATATATATATATATATATATATATATATATATATATATATATATATATATATACAGTGCCTTCATTTCAAAACGAACCATCCTTAATAACTTTGTTAAATAGAAAAATTTAAAAAAAAGAAAAAACACGTCAATTTAGATATACAGGGGGAAGTTTAATTTTGCATTTGTTAAAAGTCTGTCAATCACCTCCAGCTAACCTCACTTTGATATGTCAAATGGGAACCCCCACCTTGTGACACATCATTGTAAGCAGCATAAAATTGTCTATCCAACCGTATAAAAAAAATTAAATCGGTTGACGTACAAGCGAATAGTGTGCAAAAATGTCTTGTAATAATGCATAATATATCGGCCTCGAACTTTGGTATGTCAAATGATTACCCTATAGTGTGATACATCATTTTAAAGGACGTACGATCTGCTATCCAATGATGTCAAAAAAAATTAAGTTAATAGACGTTATAGGCAATTAGGATGCAAAAATGTGTGTTAAATATAAGCAGTTTATTCAGTTTTATTCAGTTGAAGAAAATTATTTTATTAAATGTTCAAAATGTGCGCCGTTATTAGCGAGACAATAAAAAAGCCTATTTTGAAATTCCCCACGAACATTGGCAAGGGTTTCTCTGCTAATTCCTCTACATTCCCGAACAATTCGATCTTTTAAATCGTCAATATTTTCAGGTGGGGTTTTATAAACCTTGCTTTTTAAATACCCCCAAAGAAAAAAGTCTAGAGGGGTTAAGTTTGGAGACCGTGCTGGCCATTCAATTGCACCACGTCTGCCAATCCACGTCCCTGGAAAATGTCCATCAAGCCACTCTCGAATTGCCAAAGCGTAGTGCGGGGGAGCTCCATCTTGCTGGAAATGCAAATTATTTTCATTTAGTACCATAACAGCATTTTCATCCACTTGATTTTCTAAAGATTGCACAATGGCAGGGTATATTGTGTTTTCTAAAAGGTTTAAATAAATTTGCCCAGTTAAATTATCTTCCAAAAAAAATGGCCCGATGATTTCATTGCCATAAATTCCTGCCCACACGTTAATTTTTTCGGGATATTGAGTATGCCCTTCTCGGAAAAGGTGCGGATTTTCATTATCCCAGTATCTGCAGTTATGTCTGTTAACCAGTCCATTTAGAAAAAAAGTTGATTCATCACTAAAGCAGATATTCTTAGGTAAATGGGGGTCCTCGTCAATTCGTTGGCACATTAATTCGCAAAATTGAATTCTCCTATCAAAATCGTCTTCTCCGAGTTCTTGAAGAATTTGAATTTTGTAGGGAAAAAACTTATTTTGTTTTAAAACTTTATGCACAGAGCCAGCAGAAATGTTGGTTAAATCTGCGACCTTTGAGATGGATAAAGTTGGATCTATTGCAAACTGTCCTAGTACCTCGATTTGGCATGCTTCATCTACAACCCTTTTCTCAATAGATTTTTTATTACAAACGGATCCCGTTTCTTCAAACTTTCGTACCAATTCGAGTACATATTTATGGCCCACGTTTTTGTCTTGATGCTTCTCGTTAAATGCTCTGGCGGTTCTACGAGCGCACCGATCTTCAGCTCCATAGAGAAAAATTATTTCTATTCTTTCGGCTAACGTATACACCATTTATATTCACGTTTCAACTAGGCGTCACAATGACAATTTTAACAATAATAAACAACTGGTGTTTAAAGATCTTAAAAATTTTATTTATTACAGTGATTTCTTGTACCTATCAGGTACCGCAAAAAATATCATTGAAATAAATACACTAGATTGATTAGACTGCAATGAATTTTGCGATGAATTTTAAAACAGGCTTAGTTTTTTTCTCGCAAATATTTTAACTGTTTATTATTTTAAAAAAATATTTATTTTAAATTTAAAATAATATTTTACTCTATGAAGTAGCCATTTGACATAATAAAGTTTAATGTGATAAGGTGTCTATTATTACCACACATCTTTTCTTACTATTCGCTTGTACATCAACAGATTTTGTTTTTTTTTATTGGCTAAATAGGAGATAGTATGCCCTTTAAAATGATGTATCACACTATAGGGTAATCATTTGACATACTAAAGTTCGAGGCCGATATATTATGCATTATTACAAGACATTTTTGCACACTGTTCGCTTGTACGTCAACCGATTTAATTTTTTTTATACGGTTGGATAGACAATTTTATGCTGCTTACAATGATGTGTCACAAGGTGGGGGTTCCTATTTGACATATCAAAGTGAGGTTAGCTGGAGGTGAGGAGGTGATTGACAGACTTTTAACAAATGCAAAATTAAACTTCCCCCTGTATATCTAAATTGACGTGTTTTTTCTTTTTTTTAAATTTTTCTATTTAACAAAGTTATTAAGGATGGTTCGTTTTGAAATGAAGGCACTGTATATATATATATATATATATATATATATATATATATATATATATATATATATATATATATATATATATGTATATATATATATATATATATATATATATATATATATATATATATATATGCATCCCATTGCATCGTGCATCCTTTCTGTTGAGTTGCAATGATTTTATTTTGCTCACAATGTGCATAGATGCGTTGGGTCAAGCAGGAGGTGATCACCTTATACAGTGTGGGTAGGCAGGTGATCGGCCTATACTTAGCTGGGTCATGTGTGTTATGTTGGTCCTTTGGTAGGAGGTACGTAATACCTTCGGTCAAGAACAATGGCATTTTTGCTGGGTTAAGGAAAACATCATTAATAAGATTAGCCAGCTGATGGTGCATACACCAGAACTTTTTGAGCCAGTAGTTCTGGATCCCGTCGAGACCTGGAGCTTTCCAGTTATGGGATTCCTTGATTATTCTTGAAATTTCCTCGGTGGTAAATTTCTCAAACTGCATCTGGCTGTAATTTTGGCAGATTTGGTGTTCTTCATTGATCCAGCCAGCTGCGATGTTACAATCGGCTGGTGTGGAAAGTTGGTTTCCCCAGAACTCTTCTACCTATTCTCTATTGGGATATCTATTATCTGCTATATTAGGTGGAGAGTTTAGCTTACAGTAGAAAGTCTTTTCTGATCGTTGGAAGAGCACATTGTCTCGTTTTCGGTTATGAAAAAAGACTTTTTGTTATTATTATTATTATTTAGTTTTTTAATAAAAATAATACATATTTACCGGTAATAAATTATAAAACAATAATTGGTAGCTTTTAAATAAAATAATCTTCTATTTTAAATTCACTTGAATGATTAAAATTTCTCAAAAACACAATGTAAATAAAACTCTTAACAATGACTGTCAATAAAATAATATTTCGGTTGAAGTCAAAAGAAAGTCAGTTTTTATAAAACGAAATGACACGTTTATCTCCGTTGTCTCTTTTTATTTTGCTCTACACATAAGGTAGGATTGGAAAACTATTGTTTTGTTTTCGGTCCTCTTATTATTTCTATACAAATTAAGATGAACAGGTCTCAAGACTGTTTGATAGGTTCGTAAATGCATGGGTATTCTCTTACTGGATCAACTGTATATTCTTTTTCAAACAGTTAAAGGAAAAATATACAAACAGTTCATTTCCTGCAAATACAAATCTGATCCTATCAGGAAATAAATGTCTGTATATTTATCCTTTAACTGCCTCAAGGAGAATATAGGCAACTTGTTAAATTAATTCTGCCGCAGTAAAGATTTCTTTATTTCTTACTAAAATTTTATTTTTTATGAAATAACCTGTGTTAGTATTGAAAGTTCTCAGACAAACATTAATTTTTTTATTAAGACACTTAAACATTCAAGGCATACCTCGGGAATCGAACCCAAATCACACCAGAGCAAAATCAAGCACTTGACCACTATACCACTTTAACAATGCATATTTAACTCCCCTATTTTAGCATTTAAAATAATAAGAAATGTTAGCCTACTTCTTACCTGCCCTCGAAAAATTCCCCTTTGCATGTAAGTCCTGTTAATATCACTCTATCCCATAAAAGAACGTAACAAACTTTACACAAGGGAGTTTATGAGTTACAGTCACGAAATGGGTGAAAAATTGGGTCAGAGTTTATTTGTTGACATACTTTCTAACAGATTACTGCATTAGACCTTAAGAAGGAAGGTCCAATAACCAAAAAATCTCTATTTTAAATGAAAATAATGTTCCAAGTACTATAAAAATGATTAAATACAAGTTATACTCGCAAGTGATAATTTTACGTAATAATTTTATAACACATACCTATGAATCATTTAGCTAAATAAAATTTTTATTCGATTATTACCAGAAAGCAATGCATTACTTTCTTAATTTCTGTAATTTTTCACTTTTAATATATTAATTGCAACTAACAAAAATGTACTTATTATAGTTTATTGATTATCTGAATAACTATTTTGGAAATAATTAAAAATGTACTGAGATTTTTGATCGAAATTATTAGGTGACATCATTTGATCTTAGACCCCTGCGAACAGTATATTTACTGCCGTCCATATTAATTAGTAGTTCTTCTAAAAACCTGTAAATAAATATCACAGTGACAAAGACAATCTGGAAATCTGCTCGTTCCTCTTGGCTCTTGCAGGTTTAGTACTAAACAACTACTGGTTATTTAGGGCTTACCATTATTAAAACTCAGGACTCTAATAAGACTGCTATCTAACTGGTCAGATCTTGTATTGAAGCGCAAGTTTATTCGCGTGAAGATTTTTATAAAATTAAACAAAACAAGTTTCTCAAAACACTTAAATCTATTAACAAAAATAAACAAGAAACGAAATGGTACACAATGAGAAACTTATAATTAATAATGATTAATATTCCAAGGTACTACAATTATTGCTACTGTTGGCCGTTCTATTATTAAGGAAAATGTAGTAAACCCAATATTGAAATTAACATGTATAAATAGCTCTCTAGAATATAAATTAGAGAGGAATGAGATCACGAAAAACAGCTCTTTAAATTGTTTGAACAAACGGTACTAGAGTCGTCCTTTTCTCACGTGAAATAAAACAGAATGTTACCTTAACTTCCCCATGGTGAATAAAAAACCAAACATTAACACTCCGGATTTACGTGTCACGTACCGTTTCTCCAGAAGATTTCAAAACGTACCGCCTCTAACGAATTTCAAATCATAAAGATTAGTACTTCTTAAAAGCCGAACTTGTATTCCTACGGAACCTCGCCGATTCCTGCTGGTACCTATCTCACTCCGTGTAACCCTATAACTGTTACATTCCCAAAAGTTCGAAAGTTTCAGTGCTCTCGTCCGTAGAGGGCGTCAGTCATTCTATGCCGGATACTTAATTCCCGAACTGGCCTAAGAGCATCTTAATCTAATAATTTGTATATAAAAAACAGTTAATCAAACTAATTTACGTCATCTTATACCTAAAAAAATCTATAACAACTGTAAAAAAACTTATTCACTCTTTTTAGTAGTTTTGGTAGTATTTGACTCATTCTTTCTTGTGAATAGAAAAAAAACATTCATTGTATGAATTTTTTGTATATATAATCAAATCCATATATTGTATTATAGTGATTTTATTTGAATATTCTTTTATTTTCTAACAATGGGAAAATCGTGCAATATTTTAAAACATTCTAGGCAGTTTAGGCCATATGGTGCTAAATCCATTCTTGACATAATTTTAACGATTTTTTCAATTTGACGAGGGTACAGTTTCTTCGACATATTTTTAAATATTTATATGTGCGACATGGCTCAAAAACTTCCATAAAATGCTTAAGTTTAAGGTGTTAGAAAAATAGATAAACAACCCAAAAGTAATAAACTGAGTTTAGGCTTAAGTACGTTAATTGAATTATTTTTCCTGTGGATTTTCTTGGGTGGTAACATAAGATGTATACCGTCTCAGTCCCCAGGGTTAAAATCTATCTACAAGGTGATCATTTATTTCCTCCTTTTAGTGGAATATCCTTCACGTTAATCAGCATAAAATACTTAAAATTCGACATGAAGCTTTGTTTTCATACAAGTTCTAGGCAATCAAGGATTAATCTTCTCAAAATATTCCCCTTCGTATTGGAATTGCATCTATCTCAATGTTGTTGGTGAAAGGTATTTCCATTTGGATCCTAATTTTTCAAGTTGACTTGAGGTGTTCTAAAAAGAACACATATTTATCTTGCAACCCTGCGTATAAATGAAGTTAATTACGATCAGTAAATGCAAACTTCGTTCCAATTATATCCTTTCCGTATTAGAGCTTGCACAGTTTGAATAAATTGTGATAAAACACAATTCATCCCATTCCACCACCATCGAGATTATGGCCCACCTGTACCACCATACCGAGAAGAAGGTCAAAACTTACCCTCCCCGCCACAGTGATACGGCAGAGGTACATGTTTCGTCTCTACTAAACTCATCAGGGTACCGACACGCACCTGTCTGTGCATTGTGTTTTATCACAATTTATTTAAACTGTGCAACCTCTAACACGGAAAGGATATGATTGGAACGAAGTTTGCATTTACTGATCGCAATTTACTTCATTTATACGCAGAGTTGCATATAGTTGTACATTTGCTGAATGTGATTTCAGCACTACAACGGCATAAACATATATACGCCATCCGGCGGGAAGTCGGCGAAGTCGCGTTCAGTGTTTCATGCTTCCTTCCGATCTATCCTTTGTTTGCATTTACTGATCGCAATTTACTTCATATGTATATATATATATATATATATATATATATATATATATATATATATATATATATATATATATATATATAAATTACATATTGGTGGAGTACGGAGGAAAAGTTTAGGAACATCAATGTATATTTATAATTGTACAAATAGATCTTAAGGAATTAATACATTCAACTGAGTTTCATAGCCACTAGAAACCTTTATAATTTCGTCATATTCGTCCGTCTGTATGTTACAAATTTCTAATTTCGTCATTTTTTCTGCTTTAATTAATCCAAAAACAGACGCGAAACGAAATTGTAGAAAGAGTTTAGGATGTGGAAAATTAAGGTGAATTTTTTTGGTTACCCCATTGCTGAATAGGTCTTCAAAAATGTCATTTAATTAATCATGTGACATTTTTCATATAATCGCCACATTCGCGAAATATTAGCATTCGATATTGCTGAGCTGACTTAATTTAAGCACTTAGTTTTTTTAATGGAAATTGGTTAGGTGAGATAATACAAACAGTAAAAATAAAAAAGAGAAAGAAAAACCACTTTTATTATTTTCGAGGAACAAAAGTTTTCAAACTTCCTTAATTATTTCCATATTTTAAACATTTTTTCTGTTTTGGGAAGTGTTCCCACATGCAAGGTTTTTTTTCTATAAGTTAAACAAAATCCAACGTAAAGCACAAAAACTGAAAGTTTTAGTTATTAATCTCCATTTGATGGGGTCAAAAAACTGTTCACACAGGGTTAAACAACTCTACTAATCTATCGTGATGCTAAAAATAAAACCTGGACAAACTGACTGTTTTATGTATATTAATGATTGTGAATATTTTATTTAAGTTTTTGTTTTCTACCTTCTTAATGCGACAAGTGACCACGGAATCAATAAAACATTGACCTTTATTAAATTATCTAATAAAATTAAATTTCATATGTATTCCGATGTGATATTTCGGATTTAAGCAGCTTGAAAGCTGACTACCTTTTATATAATTCTACACTATTGAGTACGTATACATCTAAACCACAGGTTCCCATAGTTTTCTGGACTACTGCCACCTTTGCAAGGGAAATTAAACCCAACGCCTCCCCCCCCCCCCTACAATATTAAAATATCGTATTCAAAATTACAACACCATCAAAAGTATTAGAAAGTTATTTATGAATTGGAAAATTGATATATGTATAAATCGTATGTAATAACAAGATGTTTGATGCTGGTGGTGTTTTAACAATTTGTTGTTAATGTCGGCTATCAATTTTGACATCATCAGTGGCAAATACCTTTTATTGAAAAGTAAAGCCATACCCTGAATCCATGCTCAGCCAAATGTGATGTGGGAAATGCAATTAAAAATTTTTAAACTCCTACAGTCCAAGGTAGAATCCTAGTATTAATTTTTGAAGCCAGAATTCTTGATATCCATTTCTAAATTTTACATTACGTTCTCCATTAGTTGTGAATTCCACTAGTTCTTCTTTTAAATTTGATTATTCTGCTGTATCTGCTGTATTTGAGATAGATTCTGAAGTTTATCTCGGTTTCTTCATTTATTTACTTATTATTTGTTTATTTATTTGTTTATTAAGTTTTCACGGACGAAGTGCATGTACAAAATTACAAATAGTAATATAACTAAATTAAAATGCAGATGTCTAAAAGTAACTATAACACGACAAAAAATATTGCAATAATGTAATTTATAGACAAGACAGTCAATTAATATTCAAATGTTTATATATTTAAGGTGTGATAAAAGTTCCCTATGCAACTTTTAAGATCGGTACAAAACTTAGCCAGAGAAGAAGAGCCCGAGACAACAGAGCTGGGCTATTACGAATAGACGTAACAGAGGCTCGCAAGCCCAGACTGGCAAACACTGCAGGACAGTCAACAAGGGAGTTGATTATCTTGTGAAAAAGAGGTGGGTCACAATGGACTTTTCTAACAGAAAGTTGTGGCAGGTTTGTCAAATTATAAATTAAAACATAATGAAATGCATAAACTTTCTTTGAACACCTTCCATTGTTTCTTTGTGAGTTGTATAACATGGGTTCGATACAGACGAGGCGAACTTAAAAGACGACCTGACCAGTGAGCAATAGAGAAGTCTCAAGGAGTAAATATGGGACAAATGAGTTTCCTTTCAAAAAGTCCAATATATTGAATACATAGTTGGCAGTATTTACGATATGCTTAGTAAATGAGAGCTCGAGATCTAAAATAACTCCAAGATTCGTAATGAAAGTAGTAGTTGACACAATATCACGCCCAATTTGGTAATAAAATATCACTTTTTGACGTTAAAGAGAAAATCTCATGAATTTACATTTCGTTGAATTAAACTGCATCTCGTTGAGGTAGCTTTCAATCCATTTGGGTTACAAACTCGACACTTCCAAGGTTTCAAACTTGCTCAACAATACGTTGTGGAGAATTCTATGAATGTCTTCGAGAAGTCAGTTTAAATAGAATGGTTGAATTCGGTTTTCCTTTCCCCACTAAACTCAAATTGCTCACCAATCACTTCAGACAACAATATAGACGTGAGATGATTAGCTGCTAGTTTTTCGACGACTTTCGTTATGACACTTATAATACTATAATAGTTATCTAAATCGCCACATCCGCTGTGCTCGCAGACTTATGTATAGGCACAATATAACTAACCTTCCAAAAATTTTGAAAGTAACCGTGCTGTAAAAATGTTTGAAAAATTATATGTGGTGACCTAGCAAGTATAAAAGAACAATTTCGAAGCAAAATCTGATGAATAACATCTGGCCTTTATGTTAATTTCTTTAACTCCTCAAAGATATATCAGATTTTGGAATTAAATAAGAAGAACCATTAATATGATTGGGGGAACCTTTCTCCTCATACTGAGGAATAGTTAAATAACTGAATCAGAGTAACGGACAAACAGTGATTTTATTTAAAAGATACGATTTGGTATAGTGTTAATCCTACGTTTTAAGTTAATAAAGTTCCAAAAATATTTAACATCATTTTAAAGTTGGGACTCGACATTTTTAATGTAATTATTATAACATTCTCTCGAGAGAACAGTACACTGTGCATGCAAAGTGGGAAATGTTTGCTAATGTTGATAAGATTTACTCATATTATATTTTTAATGTACAATCTTTTTCTGGATGGTGAAATTAATAAGGTCGCAAGTGAACCAACGTGACCTGAAAGAATAGTATCACAGCAATAAGATGATAAGTGATCCCTAAGACAGAAATAGTCAACTAATTTGAAGTCGCAGTAAAATTCATTGGCTTGTTTACTGACATCGAGAAACGGTCTAGACGTTATAAAAACGAAACCTAATGGCGAATGACGATCATCTTTATGGACTAAAGGATCAGATTAATTAACGACAAAGATTACTATTAAGCTGAAAAAGATTGTTAAATGCACAAATGTCAATTACAATTTTTATGTTTTAAACGACTACAGGCTCAGTGTAAATGTCGTTTCGCGGAACCGCTACATCATCAATAATCCATGCTGTCTTGGGAATGTAAAAGTCTCCAGCTATATAGAGTTCAACTTGAGGAGGAGAGTTTGAAGATAGACAGATGCAGTCAAAAACACGATGCCCTCTAGAGGAGCAGATGGATACAAAAACTTGTTCTAAGTTTGCAAAAATTTAGAACAGTTTAGACGACACCGATCTGTGAACAGCCACCAAGACATCCTTCATTGATAGCTTTGTACTAATTTAGCCGGAACGATCTACTCGGAAAATTGCATAACTGCATAGTCTCAGTTAAGCATCAGCAATATTTTGAGGCAAGTTTGTCTCCGTTAACATGGTAGTGTTCATATTAAAAATATCCTGGAATTTGTCCATGAAATCAGCATGAAGAACGTCGATGTGTTGGAAGTAAATAACTATTTGTAGATACTGCTGATAATGTTGAAAAGTATCTGTATTCACCACTTAAATGAAAAGTTCTCCACAAAGCGATTATAACGTTTTCAACTCCTCGAATATAATTTTCAAATTTGATTATCGGTTTTCAAAATTTTAGCCAATAATAATTCTTGACAAACTTATGCTTGTTTTATGAATCGTACGTGGACTCATCGAGTCGAATGGAAAATTTGCATATCTTCAAGTAACCACATAATGACGCTTCAATGTCTTTAGCCATTTCACCAATTCTTTTTTCTAGCAAATTATTTCTGAAAGGAATTTTCCTGATGATGTCTGATGCAGTCTTATGATGAAGAACAGTTTTTAATACGTCCCTCACTGCCAACAATATTAATTATTCACCAATTGTATATGTTTTTCCTGCTGTTGGGCTCAGTAATGAAATATTAAAGCTTGGAGTTCATCATCTTTTTGTCTAGAGAGCGACGCAAAAAGATTTAATATAGTTGGCTGTTTTAAATATTTCTTTTCCACTCTTTGAAAATAGGATACATCTTTGTCCTGTTTATCAGCATGCATTTTAGTCAAATGCTTTTGTAACTTGAAAAACTTTAGGAGAAAGAAAATTTTCACTATTGTATTTTCTTCTTAGATTTAGATATGATGAAAGACAAATTTTACCAAGGTTCATCTCTATATTATTTATTATAATTAACACACAATACACAATAAGCAATGAGACTAATTTTTAGATTCATACTTTTTATAGGTTTTAATAGTGCACGCATCGACTTGCATATCTCATACAAAGCGTTAGTTTTGAAGGGGAACACATAAATAATGGTTTGGGGAGGCATTAGTTAGGAACGATACACCCAACTCGTGGAAATGACTGAAAGCATTCTGTTAAATCATGTTTTCCAATTGTTGACCATAGTGAATTCGAAATATTTGACGAAAAATTCTGGGACAAGTTGCATACCACTTTTTTTATATTGGATTTTGGGAAATATAAGTAAAACAAAAATATAATCTAGTTCTAATTTATTTTTAACGACTTTTTTCATTACTTCAATTAATTTCAGAAAAAGCTTATCGTGGAATTCTTTAAAAATCGTTATCCATGCAATTTACTGATTATCTGCCTATTGTTTATTTCAATTTGTTCTCAGAAATATAAATAATAAATAACATCTAATAGCTCATCGGAAAAATAACCATAAATCTTGTTGTTTATTACATATTTTTGTAACAAAACAAACAGTACAGGATGATCCATTTGATAAACTATCATATTTGAAAATTTATATATATATATATATATATATATATATATATATATATATATATATATATATATATATAGATGGTGGAATGAATGGTTTGGTTATTTCTGGTTTCAATCCGTTCTTTGAAAAAATCATTTTACGACGTTTCGCCAAAATCTTATTTGGAATTTTCAAGTGCAGTTCGTCTCGTTACTCGCTGAGAACTGATGATGGCCTCTGATAAATTTCCAGTTTTGTTTAGCTGTATAAGCTGACCTTTTAAAAACTTTTGATAAAGTGCATTACTTCGCTATTATTATTAAATTAGTTTCTTTTTGCGTCCTCAATAACTTATTTTGATTCCTAACTTTATATTTGATTGATCAATGCCAATATGTGTGTTCCGCAAGATTCTTATCTCAGCCCTCTTCTATTCAATATTGTTTTAAATGATGTCAATTAATTCTTTTTTCAGTCCAAAATTTTGCTGTTTGCTAATGACTTAAAAAAATATAAAACTATTAAACAGTATAATGACTACGCCACTTTCAAGAGGATCTTAATAATTTTGCTTTTTATTGCTATTTTTAAATAATGAAAAGTGCTTCACTATGTTATTTACTTGACAGATTAATCCTCCACAACAATTATTATATCTGAACAACTGTACTTTAATATTAAAGGATTAGATTAGGAACTTGGGGGGTTACTCTTGTTACTAAGCTAAGTTTTGAAAATTATATTGATCATATAATTCAGAGAGCCCTCAAAAACTTTAGTATATTCTGCAGAGATACGAAATATTTTCAGAACCCTAGTTCTTCTATTCTATTTTATAACTTTTTTGTCGATGCATCGCTAGCATATGCTGGTATTCTATGGAATCCGTCCTATAACGCATATACTCGGTACAAAAAAGCCTTATATCATCTTTAAATTGTTGGTATAATCGATATAGATACTACAGTACTTAATAATAACACATTTATTGTATCTCCACATACCAGGCGCGGATCCAAGGGGGGGGGCGGTGGGGGCGATCGCCTCCCCCCCTAAGAGTTTTGAGTTTAGGAAAATAGACCCGATTTGGCCTCTTTTACTATAGTTTATTCAAGAACTAGAGAGAGTAATAAATCATTTTTTACCCTTTTTTTCTTCGCAAACTACCTGTGTTTTTTAGTCCGGAATCTTTGGCAAAATCTGTTAGACACATATATTTTTCATAGGAATAGGTTAGAAATTTTATAATCAAAAATACCGGTCTATAATAATGGACTATTTAGGTTGGATAACAATAGATATTTGGATGTGTAAGGTGTTAAAAAGGATTTTAATCCTTGTCATAGGCGTCAGAAGGAGGTTTATTATCACTAAGTTTTTATGGCATAGAGTATTATTTCGGTAATAAACTGAAAATAAAAAGTTTTTATAATATTATGTTATTTCTTATGATTTCTTAATAATTGACATACATTAGAAAATATAGACAATTTTGACATATTTAACACAAATCACAACTGTATTTTTATTATTTTTAATTTTGACATAGAAACCGTTTTAAGCACATTTTAGACTAAAACGTAGCCTTTTTCTCTCAAAAAACTCTAAGTTATAATTTAAATACTTACAAAAAACCCATTGTCAAAAATGAAAGAAGTTAAACATACATAAAAAAATAAATTCGTCCATATAATATTGAAATTTTTTTGGGGCTATCGGTCATTTTATTATTAATTAAAAACATTTTTAAGACATTTGACTTTTCAGTTTATTTATTTTTTATTCCATCTGCAGAGTTGCCATGAAACACTAAAAAGGGATTCAAATGTAATTAATTTTTATATGTTACAGAAAATTTAAATAATAAATTGTGTTTACGCTGGTAAACATTACGTATCTAATTTGTAATCAAAGTAAGTTACGCTATCTTCGCTCAAATTAATTATAATTGATTCCTCTATCTCACCGATCATGAGATCGAGTTTCAACATTTTTTTTTATTCTTTTGTTACATGGATTTTTCCCAATTTTATGCAGTAACTTTATTCAAAAAAATCTTTCAAAAATTCAGTTAAATTACTAACTTTGTAAGTTGTGTTATTTGTAGCAACTCTACCTTTTACTTGAGAGAGATATTTCCTTCTCCAACGGGCATTTTCCGGATGATCTATAAGAACAGATTTCCTATCTGTTTTTTCCCAGCAAAAATTAAGTTCTCTAAGCAATTTTCAGAGCTCAATTCTTTTAATTTCAGGTAAATCCGATCTTCATTGATTTTACTTAGAATTTTGTCGACGGTTGGGATCTGCTTCTCATAATAAAATGTATGTACAACTCCTTTTATTGCAGTTTTCATCTCTTCTTCCTACGAGGTTTTTCGTCTGCCTGAGATCGAATGTGACTTGACAGTACTAACAATTCCAGTCGTTTTTTTCTCCTTCAGTATTCGGTACATAGTAGATTTTCCAACTCCTGTCATGTTGGACCACATCTCAACAGAGCTTTTAACATTATTATCTAGATATTGGTATCTTAAGGAATCGTAAACATTCATCGTAATAAGTTTTTCGTTGAGGAAAAAATGCCCTAGTTTAACGATTATAGAATAAATATAGATGTGGAAGCCATATCTTTTGAGTATCTCACTAATCTCAAATAATATATAAAAACAAGCACAAACAAGATAAATCACTAAGGACACACTGTAAAGTGTACTTTGCTCACTGACAGAAGTTAAATTGACTTATCAGAAATTTTATTATTGCAGTAAATTTATAAAAGCTTATTATATTGAAATATAATTAGATTTACGGCAGTTCTCAGTTACCTGCGGCACTGGAGCAGCTACGTTGGATATTTTGGTAACAGTTTTATTACTCTCTCTAGTTCTTGAATAGAGTATAGGAATGTGTATTCTTGCAATCGCCCCTCCCCTTCCCAAGAGCTTTGAGTTCAGGAAAATAGACACGATTCTGCCTCTTATACAGGAATATTGTACTTTTGTGATATCATTGCCCCCTCCCCCCCCCCCCCAAACATGAACGCTGGATCCGCCCCTGCCACATACACATAGAAAATTACATTTTTCTAAAGAAATAAATAAATATTGACAAAACATTTGTAAATAAAATCTTACGGATACTGTAATTTGTGGGAAAACTTTTCCAAAAATCTGAAAAAAACACACAAAAATTGCTGAACATGTAAATAAAATTAAGTATTATCTTTTTAAATTCAATAACCTCTCAACAAATATATTCTAGAACTTTCGGTAAATAAAGAGACCACTTAAATGTGAAATTGAATTTATGATTTGGCGAAATACCATTTGAAGTGGATATAGCGTGCAGGGGTATTTTTAGCAGTGACCTGTTTGCTTCTTAAATATGAACATGCGAAGGTAATTTTCTCCTAAGTATTTAGATTTTTCTTTGAGGATATTGATTTTTCAAATTTAATTATATAGAAAGAATATTGCGTATAGGATTTTTTGTTAATTATTCTGCGAGTGTAAAGGTCAAGGCTACGACTTTTCAACAATTTTCCTTTGGAACAATGAACTGAATAATATGCTACGTCATACTAGATGGGTGATAAATTAAATCACATCAAATGTATGGTAAATTATTTTGAAGAGTTTTTCGTGTAAGAAATTTATAGTAATCTACTTTTATGTAGATAGAAACACCGCAAACTTCTCCTATAAAAAGAGACCTAACAAATATTTCTAGCAGGACTTACAGGAGTTACCGCCTAAAGTATATAGACCAGGCGATATCTGATTTTAGGTGGATGTGAAATGGAACATGGAGATTTTTGCATGAGCGCCTTCAGAATATCCTGAATAACGATAGTTTTGATATGCGTCATTTCAAAAAGTTTGGCAACATTGTTTTTATTAATAAAAATATAAAATTAACGAAAAAAAAATGTTTTTTCAACTTTTCTCTCCTGTAACTTTGAAGGTATTCTTTTTAGAGGAAAGTTGAAGAGGAAAAAGTTTTGCAATTAAATTTGCCATAAGCTTTGCAATTAAATAAGCCATAAACTTTATACCATGATAAAATAACACGCTAAAAGTCGTTGGGATCAAATCGATAGTTTTTGCACAATACTTTTGCAATCCGATTTCGTTTACAAAAATTGACCACTTTTCAAGTTTATTTGCGTCCAAAATATCACGTTAAGGTATTTAAATTTATTTTTGACATATAGTAGGGAACTCAAGTTTTCCAACACTTTTTTCAGAATCAAAATCGAATGATTTGGACGCCCTCAGGAATTGTTTAAAGACATTGTTGATTTTTTGCTTATAAACAAATAGATTATCTCGGCGGATTTTCATTGGATTTTTTTGCAATACATGATTTGAAAGTACTTGGAAACACGCTTCTTTTCGTGAAAAAAAATTTCAAATCCGTCAACTGGTTTCCGAGATACAAACTGTTAAAATTGACAGCCTGTTACGGTAAATTTATAAACAATACAGACCTGATTCTTGAACCAAACACTTTGTCGAGTTCTTTTTTGATACAAATATTTAAATGTTTATGTTATCGGAAACTTTAATAAAAAATTAAAAGCAAAAAAGGGTGGGGAGCTCTCATTTAAAAATCGAATTTGAAGATTCAAAATACATATCTGAAAAAAAAATTTATTTTCTCGGCTTCTAATGGAGCGACTTTGATAAATTTTTTTAAACCGATGTACCACGAATAAAGGAGCTCAAATATTATAATGTCATGTGTCCATCATGCATATATTTTGTTATAAACAAATGACGTTATTTATGCGTCATATTTACAGCATACTGCATCCTATAGTATTGGACTTTCCAAGCGAACCTTTGTTTATTAATATAATTAAGCATACCATAACGATATATATTTACTTTAATTATGAAAATTGTTTAAACTAATTGAAAAAAATTTTCAGTGTAAAAAAAACGCTGTAAAGTTCATAATATAATATTTAGTGTTAAGAGTGCTTTATTGAACATAATTTATAAAGAATATCTATTTTATTTTTATCTGTGTTTTACGAATAAAATTATTTAAAGCCAAAATTTGTTTCAATTTGTTTAAACAATGATTGTTTAAACAATTTTGATAATTAAAGTAAATATATATCGTTATAGTATGCTTAATTATATTAATAAACAAAGATTTGCTTGGAAAGTCCAATACTATAGGGTGCAGTATGTTGTAAGTATGATGCATAAAATTTTGTTTATAACAAAATAAATGCATGATGAGCACATGGCATTATGATATTTGAGCTTCGTTATTCGCGGTACATCGGTTTAAAAAAAATAATCAAAATCACTCCATTAGAAGCCGAGAAAATTAGAATTTTTTTCAGATGTGTATTTTGAATCTTCGAATTCAATTTTAAATGCTCTCTACCCCTCTTTTTTTAATTTTTCACGAGCGTGGGCAATATTCTTTTCATTTTTTATTAAAGTTTCCAAAAACTAAACATTTAAATATTTGTATCAAAAAAGAGCTCGGCAAGTTTTTGGTTCAAGAATTAGTTCTGTATTGTTTATTGATTCACTGTAACAGTCTGTCAACTTTGATAGTTTATATCTCGGAAACCAATTGAATGATTTGAAATTTATGCAGGAAAAGAAACGCCTTTGCAAGTGCTTTCAAACCATGTATAGCAAAAACAATCAATGGAAATCCGCCGAGATAATCTATTTGTTTATAAGTAAAAATATCAACAATGTCTTTACACAATTCCTGAGGGCATCCAAATAATTGGATTTTGATTCCGAAAAAAAACATTGGAAAACTTGAATTCCTTGCTATATGTCGAAAATAAATTTCAATAACTTAACGTGATAATTTGGACTCAGACAAACTTGAAAAATGGTCAATTTTTGTAAAAGATTGCAAAATTATTGAGCAAAAACTACCGACTCGATCCTAACGAATTTTAGCGTTATTTTATCATGGTATAAAGTTTTCTTTGCTCTAATATGAAGGTCCTCAAAGAAATTGAAATTATCGAAAAAAATTGATTAAAAAACTGCTTTTTCCTTTTTTTTTTTAATTATTGCTATTTTGCGATAAGGGAAATATATTTTGAGATTTCCGACCAACCCTATCTTATGGAAAATTCAATTACGAAACTTTTTTTCCTTTTCAACTTTCCTCTAAAATGAATACCTTCAAAGTTTTTTTAGTTAATTTGATATTTTCATTAATAAAAACAATGTTGCCTAACTTTATGAAATTACGCGTATCAAATTTATTGTCATTCAACTCCCTTGCTATAATTCTATTTGGAAATATTTTTATGAAATTACCCCGGAGAGTTCCTTACATATGCTAAAAATTTTGTCAAAATATCTCACTCCTATTAAGAGTTATATACGAATTAATTCTATTAAAAATTTCGCAAGCCAACACTTTTTTTCAGTTTTTCCAATTTTTAATCCCATTGCAATAAACCTAGCTTGAAAATATTTTTATGAGAACCCATCAGAATATTTTAAAAGTTTAATTAAAATATCTTACCTCCATCCAAAATTATGGGTGAAAAAACATATACATATATATATATATATATATATATATATATATATATATATATATATATATATATATATATATATATATATATATATATATATATATATATATATATAAAGTAAAATACGAACAGTAAATGCAAACTTCTCTCCATCTTATCCTTTCTGTGTTAGAGGTTGCACAGTTAGAACAAATTGTTATAAAACGCCACAGTGATACGGCAGAGATACATGTTTCGTCTCTACTAGACTCATCAGGGTACCGACATGCACCTGGCTGTGCAAAGGACAGATCGGAAGGAAGCATGCAAATACTGAACGCGGCTTCGCCGACCTCCCGCCGGATAGCGTATATATGTTTATGCGGCTTTCACGGATTCCTCCGTGTGAGATGCAATAGCAGTGGATATATCCACATTATGCCGTTGTAGTGATGAAATCATATTCAGCAAACGTACAACTATATGCAGCTCCGTGTATAGAATGAAGTAAAATACGAACAGTAAATGCAAACTTCTCTCCGTGAAAGCCGCATAAACATATATATATATATATATATATATATATATATATATATATATATATATATATATATATATATATATATATATATATATATATATTATTTTCCCGATTCTTGAACCATAGATTATATAATTTTCTTTTTATATTGTCTTTTCTTGGGTTTAGGTTCTTTATTTAACGAAAAATCAAAAACAATTTGACGTTTTACCCATTTTTTGATCTTCCTAAAAATATTTTTTATATAATTAAAAACCTTCATACACAAACATATTTATAATTTTAAAAACAAACAAACACTTTCAAAAACTATTCAAATTTCTAAAAAAGTATTTAATTTTACCAATACATACCTTGACATTTTCTTTATTTATTAATAATGAAATGAAATTTTTACATCGTCTGTTTAGGTACTTAGAATACATGGAATGCGAGTTGTTTTATTTTTTATATTTTACAATGGACCAAAAAATGGCAAAATTTAAAGAAACATACATCACTAGCGAAAAAAGAACTTTATGGATGCTATTGACCTTGTCCTAAACACAAGTTACTTTCAGTATGAAAACACATTTTACAAACAACTCGATGGGTGTGCTATGGGATCACCAATTACATCCACCATCGCTCAGTTAGTAATGAATTATTTAGAGGAAAACATTTTGAAAAAAATTTAATTTTAATATAATATTTTTCAAACGGTTTGTCGATGATTGTATAACAGCCGTGCAACAGGATAAGATAAATGAAATTCTCCAAGAGTTTAACAATTTCAACGAAAAATTATAATTCATGTCCGAAATAGAAATATAAATAATAAAATAAATTTTCTAGATATGACACTGATAAGCAGAAAATAAGAAATTTTAACTGAATGGTACACCAAACCAATTTGGTCGGGTAGATATCGAAGCTGTTTCTCAAATGACTCAAAAACCCAAAAAAATAGGGTTATAATCAGTCTGTCTGATCGTGCCATCTCTCTAATGTCTCCAGAATTCCGACCAAGAATACTGTAAAAAGTGAAATATACACTAATAAATAATAATTTTAATGAAAAGACTATCACCGAAATAATGAATAAACGACCATATAAATTTTGTAATAACCTAATAACAAGAAACATAGAACATATACAGCAAAAATATGTAGCATTACCTTACACTAGTGAACTGTCAGAAAAAATAAAACACATTTTAAAAAAGCGTGATAATATCGTATGTCACAGGTCTCATAATAAATTAAATACACTATTAACTAATTTAAAAAGTAAAACTCCTCTCATGAATAATTCAAATGTAGTATATTCGATCTCTTGCTCAATCAAATTGTCCCAGAAAATTTATAGGCATGACAAGCCAATTGTTAAAAAAACAGATTGAATGGCCATAAACATACGAAAAACACCTCAACAGCGTTAAACAAACACACACAGGAAGAAAAACATACCTTGGATTATAACAGTACCATAATTAAAAACAAAGATATGAATTATCAAAAATTTCTGATAAAGGAAATGATAGAAATTAAAAAAGATATAAAGACTGCGGATATAAGAAATTTGAGCCACATTTACATCAGCCTAATTTACAGAAAAATATTAAATATTCGATCTTGTTAATAAACATAAAAAATTGAATATCTTCTTAAACATAAAATTAAATGTATGCCTTCTTTCGGTTTTTTTTTAATCCATTGTAAAATATAACAAATAAAACACACTCGCATTCCATGTATTCTAAGTACCTACATAGATGATGTAAAAATTTCATTTCATTATTAATAAATAAACAAAACGTCAAGGTATGTACTGTGTAAAATTAAATATTTTTTTAGAAATTTGAATAGTTTTTTAAAGTTTTGTTTGTTTTTTAAAATTGTAAATATGTTTGTGTATGAATGTTTTTAATTATATAATAAAAATTTTTAGAAAGATCAATAAATTAAAAAAAATTAAAAATTTTTGAAGATGCCTTAAATAAAGGGCGAAACGTTAAATTGTTTTTGATTTTTTGTTAAATAAAGAACCTAAACCTAAGAAAAGACAAAATAAAAAAAAATGATACATATATATATATATATATATATATATATATATATATATATATATATATATATTAAAAATTGTTACAAATGATTGCTAAGGGAAAGAAAATTTAAAAAAAAAACAGGTAACTAAAAATATACAAATTATATTACCACTAAAATATACATACAATTTTTTTTCTTTTAAAAATGGACTATTATTACAAGAATCAGTCACTTTTATTTCCAGTTCTAGACAGTGGAATATTTGGTATAGTTTCACTCACAACATCAACAAATTTCCTCGTCATCGCCTTATATTTCACCAACATTCTGTTTTTAATCTTATTCGGTATCACCATAAGAGTTGTTATTGAATTTCCAAGGAAAAACACTAACATTGTTATGGAAGTAGCTAAAACGTGCCATGAGGATTCAGGATGAGTGTTATAAATTTGATATAATGCAATGCTGTTATAGAGTTGGTAAAAATAGGCTATAAAGAGGAAGGGGAAAAGGAAAGCTAATCCTCTCCACATCCAATATTGAAATCCTTCGATAGTAACATCCATATTGTCCTTTTTTCCTAACGCTTTGAGTCTATATAACGCACCACTTTGATATTTAAATAGAAGGTATTGCACCAAACAATTATACAAGCTGTACCTAAAGAATTGTCCTTTGAAATCTTCCCAAGCACTGTTCTCCGGCCATACCAGCAGTATCCCTGAAGATATAACTGAGAGCACATGATGAACCCTCCACCACCCTCTAATTTTTGACCCGTTCGCTCTAAGGATACTTTCTCGGATTGTACTGGTGTAGTAATACCATAACAAAAAATATAAATATATTATTTCCAGCGGCCTCCACGAAAAGACGATATTTGAAAGAACTAAAATGAATGCTGTAATATGACAAATGAGTTTAAATTTTTCGTACTCATCTTTGTACTTAAATTTCGCTTCTTGGCTTAAAAATGCCACATCAATATGTCCTATGATTCCCCGAAGATATTTTGCACTCTTTTGTGGCATTGTTTCTTCGATGAGCTGCAGCTGAGCTTCCCTCCTGATAGCTTCATCTTTAATTTGTCTCAGTTGATCTGTGCTAATGGTTTCCTTTAATGTTTTGTTAATAGCCAGCAAACGTCTTCTTTGATGGGTGATGTGATTGATGCAAGCGTTCTGTGAAGCTGCGAGCTCCCTTAATTTGCTCAAATATGTATGATGAGCTGCTTCTAATTTTTTAAAGTCTTCAGCTAGTTCTTCCCATTCTTCAGCGATTTCACTCATATTTGTTAAAAACTAAAACAACACTATTTTAATAAACTTTCATTTACACCACTACTAATGGATAACCGAATATTGTTTGTCAACGATAACGAGAGAGTACAAAACGACCAGGCTAATCAGTTTCAAAGGTAATAGAATTATTGATAGTGAACATTGTATTGACCTGATAAGATAAATATTTTAAGTGGTCATACAGCGGCAATAAATAACATTTTTTAGTACTTCGCACTTGTTTTTATCGTTATGAATGTCAACTAACACACATATTTTTGTAAACACTGTTTTTTAGCGAAACAGAGGTAAAAGTAGGTATCAAGGTTTAAGGACGACAGTTTGATTTGACGATTAGTTTGACCCTGACTCTCGGTGATTTTAGTTGTTATTATTTATTTATATTAAAGACGAATCTTTGTTACTTTGAACTCTTCTAGAGGAAGTTATTTTTATCTGTTTTAATTGTATTAAATATATATTTACCGACATATTTATCGAGTATTAACTTTTTCCATTATTGCTTGACAATAATTTTCTTTAGCGTCCTAAAATTATACACAGTACTTTCGTAAAGTAGCAAATAAATTCAATATAAAGTTTACGAGAACTTGTATGGAAACACGCTCGGACCCATCGAGTCTTATTTCTAGTTTAGTTTTTTTTTTACGTGATACCGTAATATACGGGGTAACTCAAGAAGAAGCTAAGATGGTATCGATTTTTTTCCTTTGTAAACCCTATTTTTAATTTAAGAATTTGAAAGAGCACATTTTTTATATACAAGGTAAATGTCGATATTGGTTACATAAGGAAACTGTTGAGAAAAATTTCTTTAATTCGTAAGTTTTTTATTTCCAATGTCATAAAAAGTCACTTTTGACAGTAAATATTAACATTCTTAACCGATTTCTAAAAGAAAGAGGTTCTCAATTCGTCGACTATGTATGTTTTTTTATATACCGATTACCTCGGGACGTCGGGACCGATTTGAATGAAATTTTGTATGTTATGTTCAGGAAGTTGCTGCGGTGGTTTTTTAGATGAAATTGGTGCAGTAAAATCCAAGATGGCGCTGACAATATGGCGGCCAAAAAAAATAATTTTGACGGATTTTCTCCAAAATTGGTATAGGAAAATTTTCGGGGTTGTACCCTACGAATCTAAAACTATTTAAAAAAAATTCAATATGGCGGACAAGAAAATTTAATTTTGTCTGATTTTCTCCAAAATTGGTATGGGGGAGTTTTCGGAGTCGCACATAACGAATCCAAAATATCTTTAAAAAATTCAACATGGCGGATCCAATATGGCGAACAAAAAAATCAATTTTGTCCGATTTTCTTCAAAATTGGTACTAGGGAGTTTTTGGGATCGCACATGACGAATCTAAAATCATTTTTAAAAAATTCAATATGGCAGGTCCAATATGTCGGACAAAAAAATCAATTTTGTCTGATTTTCTTCAAAATTTGTACTGGGGAGTTTTCGGGGTCGCACATGACGAATCTAAAATCATTTTAAAAAAATTCAATATGGCGGATAAAAACATCAATTTTGTTCGATTTTCTCCAAAATTGATATAGGGGAATTACGGGGTCGTCCATAACGAATCTGAAATTATTTTTAAAAAATTCAATATGGGTATCAATATGGGGGATAAAAAATAAATTTTATTAAAAATTTTGCAAGCCAATACTTTTTTTCAGTTTCTCCAATTTTTAATCCCTTTGCAATAAACCTAGCTTGAAAATATTTTTATGAGAACCCATCAGAATATTTTAAAAGTTTAATTAAAATATGTGTAAGTACGAATTTAACAGTATTTTTTTTTCAGGATTCAAAATGGTGGACTAAAAATTTTTACATTTTTCGATTTTGTTCAAATGTGGGACTGAATCGTTTTTAAGGATGTAAATAGCGAATATAAAATTATTTTAAGAAAATCTAATATGTCAGAGGCAAAATGGTCTAGAAATTTAGAATTTTTGGGTTTCATCTCAAATTCGTATTAGGGGGCTTTGAAGGGTTTAGGATTTAGATTACATTAAAACGCTAAAATTATTTTTTTTTGAAATTCAATATGACGGATCCAATATAGTGAGTTGAAAACTTTTCCTTATTCCCATTTTATCAGATTTGGTAATAGCGTGTTTTTGGGGTCGTGTATTACGAATATGAAGTTAATTTTTTACAATATTAGGTTGACACGGGAGTGAGGTAGTGAAAATTTTAAGTTTTCCGATTTTGACTAAAATTGATATTGCAGGGTTCTTGGAGCGTATACAAACTCACTATAAAATATATGGAACTAAGAAATTTACATCACAAGTTCTTTAAATATCGATATTGGAAGGTTTTGGTGCCTATATTACCAATCTAAAATTAATTTAAAATTTAAGATAGTGGATTTACTATGATAGACTAAATATTTGTTTGAAACAATTTCACAGGTTTTTGTAGAACTCTAAAATCAAAGAATTTTTAGTGGTTCATTTTATGGTGAATACAACTTTGGATAAAATGGGTACTTTTTTGCTACCTTGGAGTCATTGCGAAGTACAATAATCTCGATTAGTACTTAGTTCAAATAATTTATGGATATCATAATAAACTCAAAACTAAAAATCGAAAAATAAAATTTTTATAAAAAAAATTGAACCGAATTAGAATTGCGCTAAAAAGTGAAAAATAACTATAAATTTCAATATGAAATTGAAACTTTTGAGGTCGGCGCAAGATTATTTCTAAATGAAACAAATAACTACTAATATATACAAATTATGGTAAGAAAGCAATTACAGACAAAGTATTGTTAATCTGTTTATGCGAATCCCATTTTGTCAGGTATTAGTTTAACGCCGACTTCAAAAATTTCAATTTCATATAGAAATTTATAGTTATTTTTCATTTTTAGCGCACTTTTAGAAGTCGGTTCAATTTTTTTTTTAATTTTATGTATTTTAAATAAGTAAGTATTTAACTTTCCTGGTATGCGAAACAAGTGAGTTCGAAGGTTTATTTAACTTTGTTGTTATTTTGTGGGAAAATGATAAAATTAGAGGAACGTGAAAAAATTGAAATATTATGCATGATTGGTTTTGGAGACAGAACGTGCACAAAAACAGAGATTGTTGAATTATTCAATGCAATTCACCCTGATCGGCAACCTATAAGCCAAAGCATGGTAAGCCGAATTGAGGCAAAGTTTTGGGAATATCTGCGTATTCTGGATATCTAAAAATCTGGTCGATCCCCAATAACAGAAGAAAATCAGCTTAAGATAATCCTCGATACACACTCATGGAAACAGCTTCAACTTTTAATGTAGCACATTGTAGTATGCATCTTCTTCTCTAGGTACCGTCTCCGCTTCGAAGGTTGGCAATCAAAAGGCGAAGTATCACCCCTATAAGATATGCTTAACTTCGATTTTATTCGCCGGCATCAATTTTGCAAGCAAATGCAACAACTATGCCATAATAATCATAACTAAAAAAAAAATAAAAAATATTTTTTGATGAGGCATAGTTGCGGGAAGAGTCCTAGGTCCTTATTTCTCTGATGATACCCTCAGTGATGCGAGATATTTAGAATTTTTTCAAATTGAACTCATTTTTGCACTAACAACCTTGTATTCAAACCCACGAAAATCCGATATATTGCAGAATGACATTTTTTTCCAACAAAATGAAGCGTCGCCCCACTACACTGCCCCCGTCCATGCTTATTTGGATAAGGTTTCTCCGAATAATTGTATAAATAGAAGAGGGTCAACTGAGTGGCCAGCCAGATCACCAGATTTAACCCCCTGGATTATTCCTTGTGGGGATACTTAAAAACTAAAATATACTTGACACACACAGGAAATTAGTTAAACTATTCCTCCAACAACACTAAACAGAGAATTGTAAGAAAACTCGTAGATAGAGCATAGACTAGTTTGGATAAAAAAATGTCAAGAAATGAGAATTCTTAATTAGAAATTTTATAGACCAAGAAACAACTCTTTGCAATATTCTTCGAAACAGTAATCAAATCTTTATTTCTCATCTTAAAGAATCCTAAAGTATCTAATTTACTGCAAATTAAGCTATTATTAATAAAGGTAGTCACAAAAAAGTTTTAAAAAAATGTAACTTTGACACCCTGTATTTTGGAAAGTATCGGATTGTGGACCAAGGTAAATTGAACCAGATTTTCGTATTTAAGCCTTAAAAATTTACGCTAGCATTTTTTACAAACCTTTTAGAAACATACAATATATAAATCACGAGATTATTATAAAAGAAAATATCACCCTTTGTGTAGAAAGAACCCAGGTTGCAAGTTATCAATAAATATAAAAAAAAAATATTCATCAAAATGTTACAAAATCCTAAATATTTTAAAAGCGAACAAATAAAAATTATACTAAATAAAACTTAGTACCAATAAAAATGCCATGCCTAAAATATTAACATCTTGATTAGCTTTCTAAAATTGCAAAAGATTAATAACCTCATCAGTTAAAACCGTGACTTTAGCAGTCTAGTAATTTTTCTTGAAACACGAACAACACGCAAAAATTAGGCCGACAGAAAACCCAATTAAATGAAGGAAAACCAAAAAAATATATATAAGCTCGTATTACGAAGAAGTAAGTAACGCCTTTATCCTCTTTTTTAAATTACACACGCAAAGATATACAATATATATATATATATATATATATATATATATATATATATATATATATATATATATATATATATATATATAGGTTTTCAAGGATGATGGAATGTGCACTGGTGTTTTTCCGGTTTTCAATCCGTTCGTCTATGGAATCTTCTTTATCGCCAGTGATCGCAAACCTTTTTTTGAAATATTTCGAAACAGAAGCCCTTAGAAAAAACAAAATAAAATCATCACTCTGGAAACGTTACGTAAATGGCATCTTTATCATATGACCACACGAAAGATCGAACCTAGACTTATTTTTAGAGGAACTAAACAGCATTCATCACCGTACATAGTTCACATTGGAGGTCGAAGTCAACAAGCAACAACCATTCCTTGACCTTCTAATCACCAGAAAAGACGACGTAACCATCAATTATACGGTTTACAAAAAACTCACACATACAAACAGGAGAACACCGAATCTCACCACCATTCAACACAATTACAATCAGTCGCCAATACACTGATCTCCAGATTCTTGCGACTAACGAAACCCACGAACCGCCAAGAAGAACATCACAACAGCTCTAAAACTAAACAATTACAAAGACACAATATCAAATATGTCTTGAAACAGAACACAAATACAATAGCAGAGAAAAAAGAAGAAGCTGATAAATCCAAACCAAAAACCACACTGGCATACATAAGAGATATAACAGATGTAATTGGAAGAATTCTGAGGAAGCATGACATATATACAATTTAAAAGCCACAAATAATACACAAATTATTGGACAATCCTACTAAACTAGGGAGTATTCAGCAACTCATGTAGAGATTGAAAAAGAATACATCGGCCAAACAAACAGAAGAATCTCTACCAGAGTCCAAGGACATAAAAATAGCATAAAGAATAAACAAATCACATTAGCTTTATTTTATTACCATCAGGAGACAGGACACATTATAAATTTTCAGGAAACAAACAGCAAAAGCACTATAGAACGCGCATTATCAGAGAAGGTCTCGAATTAGAAAAAACTAAGAATTTTAACAAGGGTGATGACGCAAACATCTCAAATATATGGAAAACTTAAATCAAAATACCATCAAAAGTAACACACCAGAGAAACAAGACAGCGAGACTAGAGGTCATACCCAGGAAGGCAAGGAAACCAACCAAGCCGAACCTGGATATAACCTATAAAAAGGTAGAGAACCAAGACGCTCATTCCAAGCCACAAATTTTGGACAACTATAGATGAATCGACTTGTTATCCCAGTATTTTCAAAATTCTAGCTATGACTAACCGGCTAATTAAGTTTACAAGAAGCTATAAATTATTAAATTTTTATAAAATGGCTTTTTAAATGGAAAATCAACACTACCAGCTGTGCTCAAATTTATTGAAGCAATTCTGGAACAATTAGAGGGTGATGATCCAGAAACTCGAAATGTATGGGTCGATTACTAATGTTGGAAAATGGATCAAGTCATATTTAAATAATAGAAGCCAAATGGTACATCTGTACATCTGAGATTCTTGTAAATAATATAGGTATTGCTCAGGGCAGCATTTTGGGTCAAATTTTTTTCATAATATCTGTCAATGACCTATTTCTGCTACTAAATAACTCTAACCAACACATTGTTAAATATACTGATGATACTAACTTAATTTTAGGTAGCAAAATTAGGGCTATCCTAGTGTTAATGAAAACTGAGTTCAATTGAAATGAGTTAAAAAGAATAAGCTTCTTTACAGAAGGCAACAGTAAAATATTGAAAAAAAAAACACTATGTCTATATCTTGGTGAAGAAAAGCTTCAATTCAGCGACAATAGTAAGCATATTATGAAGAAAACTCATTTCAGTTCGTTATGCTATTAAGGCTATTGGCAAATATATAGACGAAAAACTCTTAGAATAACATATTTTACAAATTTTGAGTCTTCATTTTGTGGGGAGGGGACAGTTTGATACGAGACATTTTTGTGGTACAAATGAGACTCTAAAGAGTGATTAAAAGAATGAACTAGTTGACAAGTTGTGAAAATGTATTTAGGAATCTTAGGGGAATGACCCTATATCTACTTTATATTTATAAGAGTTTAATGTTTGTTGGTAAGAACAAACATTTATTGGATCCAACACTAAAACATCATTATGAAACAGGAAGGTTCAATGCGATACATCCAGTACATAGATTTAAGATGACAGAAAGTGTCCACATTATTCATGTTTAAAATTATATAATAATTTACTAGCATAGACAATAAAAGCCTCAAAATAAATATAAATTCTAGGAGCTTCTTGACATCAGAGACTATTATCCAACAACTGGAAATTTTCCAACTTTCAAGCAATATGAGTGCAGCGAAATTTTGATCTCAATCGCTATAAAAAATAACTATAGAAGAATATTGAAGACATGAAAAAAGTTAAAAAAAAAACAGGAAAGGAAAACCATACGTAGTATAATTTGTAAGAGGACTTCAATGAAGATTTTATTCAACTTGGTGTTCATAAAAAGTAAAGAAAACTGTGGTAATATGGAACGAGATTTCTTCCTTTATATATGTGATATTTGTTTATAATTAACAAACAATATTTTGTATTTATTTGTGAATGAAATATATAAATGAAGCTCAAAAAAATATTTCTTATAAAAAAAATTTCATGTCCGATACCACCCAGTCTTCTTGAACCAATAAATTGAGAATATAAATAAGTAAATGCAAATATTTTCTTTTTTATTAACTTTTTAAAAATATATTTAATTATATTATATTACAATATTAAAATTTTTATTAAAAAATTTTCATTAATGACCTAAAGTGTTACCACCCGCTTTCCTACATTATTTAATGAGTTCTTTGCTATCTTCAAAATAAAATCAATATAAACAAAGTTATGAAAAAACAAACTGTAATTTTTAGGTAAAGAAACTTTAAATCGAAGATCCCCCGTAAAATCGTTGACAAAGCAATAAAAAAATTGTGGTCAATCTTATGTTCCTAAAACATAACATTAATTAAAGTAGCTAGACAAAAAAAGTCACTAAATAAATTTATATTAAGATAATTTTTTGTCCGCCCTTGTTCATGGACTAAATAGGTAGAAAGAGAAAAGGTAATATACGGAGAATAAAATTGCTTTTATATAAAGTGGTTACCATAGTTACTCTACTCAACACAGTTTACCAACCAATGATAGTTTTTCTTTTCGCAGAAAAGGTTATTAACATTTTTAGAGAGTTTTCGAATATTAACATGTTATCAAAATAAACTTAAAACAAAATAAAAATATATGTTGAGATTTAGAAAATTATGTTCCTGACGTTTTAGATTTTTAGGGCTTGTGGTATTTTATATTGACTGCAATTATTTTTATTAAAGATATTCTGTAGTACTTGCTGATCAAGGAACTTTAAGGGGGCTTGCAAGCAGTGAAAAATGTTCGTGGTTCTAAACTACTTAAAAAAAGCGACTTCATTTGCATATATCTTTTAACAAGAAGCTAAAAACTGAAAAAAAAATGTTGATAAGCGAACACTTTTGTACTTAACTGTTAATAAAAGTGGAATGCATGAGGTTTTTAGCCTATTGTAAGGCAATATCACAAAGAAAATTCAGTGTAAACATATCCACAGTAGGTATAATAGGCATGATGACTGTATCGAAGAATCCCTGAAATTATGACTTGAAGTAATTATATAGGATAGACAGATTCTAAAAAATACACTTATTTTTAGATTACAATTGAGATTATATTTATTTTAGTGAAAATAGAAACACAAAATATGGAAATCGGCCATATTAGATCGAACACATCAGTCATGATTGTTTATCGTCTTTATCGATCGAATTTGTCTTTATTTGCCTCGTTAATCAGATATTTTGTGGATAAAACTATCAAGTGTGTCAGTTTCGTGCTACCAAAAGTACAACATGGATTTATTATGGCCAATAGTTCAAATTTGCCAAGAATCAACTCCTTGATGCTGGGAGCGAGGTTAACTGGTGCACTGTTTTGTATAATATATATATATATATATATATATATATATATATATATATATATATATATATATATATATATATATATATATATTTGTACTGATTTATCAGCTGATGTTGGGAAGAAAAAAATAAAAATAAGTACTTGTGAACAAACCCTAACTATTACACATTATTATGTACTATAATTTTTGCAACAGACTATAATAATAATAATAGGTATCACAAAGATTGTTTGAAATCATAACTACCTATAATTTTATGATTAAACCGGCAAACTGAAAAGATATACACTTGAATTCCATAAAACAGGTTACCGGTAAAAAAAGGCAATGGGTATGTACCTGGACTTTCTGATGAACTGCTTGCGAGTTCTAAATGTCCTGTAGGTGGATTTGTTTGTGCTACATCTTTCTCACTTTCTTCAACTAGACATCTTCTTTGTTTTTCGAGAGCATAAAGATGCTCAGCGGTGTCAGAAGTTCGTTTGCTTCTGTCTGGTTAGCATTCAAATTTTGTGAGTATACACTCGGAGTTTATGCGCACTTGTAAAACTGAACCCATTACATGGTACTGTATATAATTTTCCATATCATTTGGTAACTGGAAAAAGAAAAAGCTTTTGGTTAGGAACTTTAAATACAGTACAGTAATAAAGAAATGAAACTTAACCTCAAACGGGATCGACAGTGTTATTGACAAATATTTACCTTACATATATTTTGTTTGCGAACTTCGCCACTTATTTATATAATATAAACACTTACATCAAAATGATCTTCGCAGAAATAAATTACTGAATTAACAGATACAGAAGCTGGGTCTCCCCTTGCAAGATTTAGCCACGTATTTCTGATATTTTTCTTCATTGGCACGTTAATAAATAACTTATTTGGAGTTTTTATCGATGTATTATTACATTGAGGAACTGCACACCATCGATACACATTAGAATTCATAATTATCGCACAAAATAATGGAAAATATGAATCGAAACAAGCAATAGGATGCAATTTGTCCAGTGTTTACGAAAGGGTGACGTCACAGACGGGCGCCATTACTATTCTAACGTTTTGGTGCGAAATTTAAATTGTATTTTAAAAAGGTCAATTTTTCCTTCAAAACATAAATTGTTTGCGGAAACAAGATTTATTTTGTATAAAGTAGGTGCGTAAAAACATTGTAGAGTATTTTTCCAAAATCAGTCATCATGCCTCTACAACCCAAACAAACGAAGACAATACTGATTGATATGGAAGATTATTTATTTGTTTTTGACTCGCCTTCATATATATATATATATATATATATATATATATATATATATATATATATATATATATATATGAGTTCCTCTTTTTATTCCTTGACCAAAAATTATATATTTGTTTATATTAAAGGAATTTTTCCTTGGATATAGGTCGTTAATAATAATTCTTCAACTTATATTTGAGTCATATAATTAAAAGATTCTCAACAGGCTAAGTGACGTTTCGGTCCTAGTTTTCAGCCTTTATCAAACTAAAAAAATGGATATGCAAATACACAAAAACACAAGAATCAAAAACCAGAAACATACCTTTTAATGTTGTTGGTAACTCTATTATTGTCTTAATTATATTAATTAAAAAATAAAACAAACACTCGGATTGTTATGGTTTGGATGCACATATTACGTAAAAGTTAAAATTAAAGAATAAAAAAATTAAAAACAACCAATTATAACATCAACAGCACATTCAACAATTTCGTTGTTATTAAAAACATTTTAATTTACCCAGTCGTCCGGGTTTATCCGACGTCAAACAACTGATATTTTGCATTAAAGTAGTGGAATGTATAATCAATTTAAATTATTTACATCTTTTTTGTCGTTTACTGCAGATTTTGATCTTTGAATTTCCACCATTTCGTAAAGTTCTCTTTTTCTTTAAGTTATTTTCTGTTTTTAAAATTTTGGTGTTACCGAAATTAAACCAACCGATGGTTTTTTGTTTTTTCATGATTGGTCAATGCGGTAGTGTTTCTCTTGTCATACTTGACTCGTTTGCCCGATTTATATATATATATATATATATATATATATATATATATATATATATATATATATATATATATATATATATATATATATGATTCAGTATTAATCCGGGAATACATCCGTTCGTTGGTTTGGTTTCCTGTAGAAATTTGCAGACGTTTCGCAAAATCCCATTTGGCATCTTCTGTGCTTCGTGGTTGTAGATCAACTGATCTACAACCACCAAGCACAGAAGATGCTAAATGGGATTTTGGCGAAACGTCTGCAAATTTCTACAGGAAACCAAACCAACGAACGGATGTATTCCCGGATTAATACTGAATCACATGTTCCCATCCGTGAAACACTACGCACCAACATATATATATATATATATATATATATATATATATATATATATATATATATATATATATATACATATATATATATATATATATATATATACATATATATATATATATATATATATATATATATATATATATACAAATTAACGGATTTCATAGGAATTTAACAAGTGTGCAATAACTCTCTAACTTTTAAGAGTTTTCACGGAATCCTCTTACGCTGCGGGAAACTTTTGTGAAAGTTTTACTGGACAGTGGCTAGTGTCGGCTGTTTACGCACAAGTGAAGATAAAATCGTGTTATTGCTCAACATTTAAATGCTAGATCTTTCCAAAATGAGAACGTGCGAGTTGAGTCTTATCAAATATCTCTTGTTTGGATTTAATCTATTATTTGCTGTAAGTAAACGAAACAGAAAATGCATAGTTTTACATTTTTTTTTAAATTTTATTCGTTGGCATTATTAACTAAAATTTGTAAATAACATTTTTGATTTTATTATAAAAATTCATTACCGATCAAAAAGTTTTACCCGCTCAATCTGAACATCGGGAAACCTTCAAAGTTTCATATATCGCAATCAGTAAGCAAACATCGTATAGATATTTTGAAAATAGCATTTTTTAGTGTTCAGTCAAATCCAAGATATTTTAGGGGAAACTATTGCTGAGAAATTCTGCAATAGTTTCTAGTTTTATAAGTTTTTCCAAGAGCTTGAAGGTGTTTTTTTAGTTACTTTCTTAGAACCAAAATTGATCTGGATGTGGCGTTTCCTGCAAAAAAAAAATAACTTTATGTTTATTTTTCGATATCTTCTAAGGTAAAAAAATTGTCAAAAAGAAAAATTGTTTGTTTTTCTAGTAGAATTACTCTGATTTTTTTTATTTCGAACACTTTTTTTCTCGTTTTTTTTTTACGGTGGATACATGCCTGAGTATACGGTTTTTAACTTGTTATATAAAAGTTGTAGGTTTTATAGCTTTTTATATAAAAGTCGTAGGTAAATCTACTTGGAAGTATTTGAAAGGTAATCCTGAAACCTTGTTATATGATCACGAAATTTTTTTTTAACCCTAATAAAACTGAACGAAACATAAATTAGTCGAATTATTCATAATCATTTGCAAGTATAATAATTTTGTAATGGAACAAATGTTAATTATTTTTCACTGTTCAATGTGAACTATATTCTGTTAAAATAAATAATTAAATAATCACTCTGTGAATAGATTTCCCGTGGGAATAGGGTAGTTATATTTTTTATCACTATCCACGAAAGTCTAAAGGAAAAATAAATCCGTTTTCGAACTTAACTTTTATGATCTTTGTCGTTTAAATGTTTTCTTAAAAAATACATAAAGTCAGTTAAGTTATGAAGACGTAATAAGACCCTCTCTTAGAATTGCCTATAAATCTGTCTAAGTAATCCTACCCTGGTTATGTAAATAAAACCGACGTGATAAGGGTAGCTTTTTTAACATATGGTATATAAAATACCGTTAAAATGTATTAAAATATTGAACGATTTTCCCATTATTAGGAAACAAAAGAATAATCAAATAAACTCATTATACTGTAATATAACGTTTGATCTGTGTAAGGAAATTAATATATAGCGAGTGTTTTTCCTGATTGCAAGGAAGAATGATTCAAATACCAGCATTATGAATAAAAGGGCACTCAGGTTTTTTCACAGACGTTATATTATCTTATTCCTTTAGTTATAGAAAGAAATAGAATAGTTTTATTAATTGTGTTTATATAAAAATTAAGATTAAGACGCTCAGAGGCCAATTCGGGAATCAAGCATCCGGTATAGAGTAGCTAACGCCCTCAGCACGTAACGATCGAAGCCTTCGAACTTTAAGGGAAATAAATTGACGTTTACCGGGTTCCATCGGGTAATATGGGTACAAACGGGAAACAGAGGGGTGTCGAGGGGGTGTAAGATTCGAAGACACTCTTTTAAGGAATAGTAAATTTCAGTACCAATCTGAAAGTCGAATTATGGTGATCGGTACCGTTCTTTAAGTCCAGTGCCGTAGTGTATATTCGGCGGGAATGAAGGTTTTCTTTGTTTGATTTGTTTTTGATTTAATTCAGAAAGTTAAGGGAGTATCATGTGTTATTTTAGTCGGGCGTTTCGCGATTTTCATACGGTTTGATTAAGTAATATAAATAGCTGTTTTTCGCGTTTTATTTCTTTTTTATTTAATATTTTATTGCTATTTATACGTGTTTTTTCAAAATTGGGTTTTACGTTTTTGGTTAAAAGAACGGTCAAGAAGAGCAATTATGCTAGTTTTTTCCTAATTGTAATTAGTTTTAAGTTTCTCATTGTAAATAGTTCGTTTTTCTATTTATTTTTGTTAAATAGATTTAAGTGTTTTGAGAAACTTGTTTTATTTAATTTAATTAATACCTTCACGCGAATTAACTTGCGGGCGCGCTGTTCCAAGTCCCACAAAACAAGAGATGTCTTCTGACCAACTAATTAGCAGCCTTTCCGGAGTCCTGAAGTTCTGACTTATGGTTTTGGTATATATAAAATTTAATTATAGGTTCTCAAAATAGCTACTAATTAATATGGGGCAAAAAATGATTATAGATAAAATGATTAACGCTACCACAATATATCATTTGCAGGAGTCTATGATCAAATTCTGTCACAATTTTTTTTTAATCTGAAAAAGGGCATGCATAATTCAAAGATTTTTCTTTTAAAATTTTGCATATTGTGTTTTCGATAAATGATGGTTAATGAAAAAATGTATCTCATTTCTATAAAAACGTTGCAACTTATTTAAAAAAGTTGTCATATAAAAAGAAAAAGAAAGTTTTTGGATTAAATTTGCATTCCTTCTTAAAACTTGATATTTTTTTAAATATAGAACAAAAGTGTAAAAATTTTTTTTTTGCAAAGCTCTTGTAATTATCGTTCAAACGCCGCTAAGTTGATTTTCCTACGACTTATAAATCAAAGGTTATAAAGTCGTACACCTGTACATATATTCACAGTAGAGAAAAAGGAGAAAGAAGTGTTGAAGAAATTTTTGATAAAATCCAGAGTAACTACATGTTCTTTCTACTTGAATATTTGTAGCTCCTTTAGATTAGAAGATATCTATGAATCAACAAAAAGCTAAGTTTTCGCAAAAAGTGCGTAACTTGATCAATCTTGAACCTTATGAGAAAAATTACAAAAGTATTTTGAATATCTTGGAAAACCCTATAAAACTATTTTTTCAGAATTTTCTTGCAATGATTTTTCTTTAAATAGTCTTTATTTGAGTGAGAACCAAAAAATATGATTTTTGAAAAGATTAAAAATGCTATTCAGGTATGAATTACCTGAAAGGACTTGAAAAAAGCTTTAAAATTATATTTTTAATATATCTGTATGGTTTTTTCCTTTATGATTTACAAGCCAAACGGCTTCGCACTCCCTCCAGGGATTATTCACTCATACCAGGCATACAAAGACACCAAAAGTATAAAGCTCTGTGGGAACCCTTTCCATGTTATCGGGTCCTAGGTGACGTTGTCTGCTGTATTTCCTACGAACTTTCGGATGGTTCGCGAGGCTGCTAGGAGAATTGCTTTCTGCATCGGCTTATATAGATGCTCACTAAGGCCCAGTCTCTTGATGTTCTGCAGGAGGTTCTTTGGTATCACTCCAGTTGTTGACAGTATTATGGGAATCGTTTGGACGCTGTTCATTGCCCATTGTCTTCGGATTTGGACCTCCAGATCTCTGTATTTGGCGATCTTCTCGTTGTATTTTGGCCTTAGGTTGTTGTTGTTAGGCACAGCAATGTCGATTAGTGTAGTTCGCCTAGAAATTTTATCTATTAGTATAATGTCTATTCTATTATGAGCTACTGTTTGATCCGTCAGAACCGTTCGGTCCCAATATAATTTGAATTGGTTGTTTTCAAGAATAGGCTCCGGATTGTACTTGTAATAAGGCACTTTTCCTACCTGTAATAGGTTTAACTTTTCTGCTAACTCTTGGTGGAGTATCTTTGCGGCTGAGTCGTGTCTTTACTTATACTCGGTTGCGGCAAACGTTCGGCATCCTCCAGTTATGTGCTGAATTGTCTCTGATGTTCGACAGCATTGGTCATTTTCTATTGAGGGATCTCTAATGATGAACTTCCGATAGTTCTTCATTGGAATGGTTTCTCCTTATTATTCAGTTATTATTTGTCAGTTATAACTTTGTCTTTTTACATCGGTTCACGATAAAATTTTTCAGATGTCTTTTTATTTAAGGTAAAATTGCAAAAAAATTAGATCACTCCCCGTATATGAAACTACGGGACATAGACTCGAGTGAGATTTTATTGGTTAGGTGTTTAAAAATACATTAAACATGAATTATATTATTTGTAGTTCGTCAAATTATTTGCTTAACATGAGATTCAAACGTTGTTTTGAAACACTCCTCCGAACGACAGATTGTAAAAAACTGAAAAAATTTTATGTAATAGTACATAGTAGATACTTTCTGTGAAAATTATTATGGCTAAGCAACGCCCCCTAGTTTTTTTAAAATTCAGTTTGGAATGTTTCACTATGCTTTCCCTGAAAAATTACACATGTTTCGATTTAACCCAAGAACAGACGTATGGCATATGTGGAAATTTTTCTTATTGTTGACCTCGTCCAGTGGGACATTATTGAAGAGGTCTTTAAAACTGCAATTCGCTAAATATAATTATCCAAAGTTCCATAAGTGTGAAAAATTCGACTCTTTATTTTACAGTTACTAATTTGTGAAATCCAAACGAAATTGCAGAGAAAAACTAACAATGGCCACGGCAACAAAACATAATGCTGGTACAACAAGCACAAAGGTTTAATATCGTTTTAACCATTGAACAAATTATCCACAGTAATAACTATTTCTATACATTTTAAAATCGTTTGTAATTCATTGAATTATCTCGGAACAATATATATATATATATATATATATATATATATATATATATATATATATATATATATATATATATATATATATATATATATATATTGAACATGGAATAAGGAATAGTTAACGGAAGAGTCTTTATTTCTTTGACAGTACCCTCACTCAGATTTGAAGTTTTTTTAGAATGATCTCATTCCTGCACTACTAAGTTTGTATTCAAACCCCCCGATACGTCCCAGCAGACCTTTTTTTCTAACAAGATGGAGCACTGCTTCACTACCCTGCTCCTGTCCGTTCATATTTCAATGGAGTTTTTCCGAATCGTTGTATAGGCAAAAGAGGAACAATTCAGTGGCCAACCATATCACCATATTTGAACCCCCTTGATTATTTCTTATGGGAAATATACTATAGTATACTTGATCCAACCCGACAATTTAGAAGTTTTAAAATTCGGATACGCCAAAAACACTATTGTCAGATTGTTAAGAGGTCCCAAAATCCTTTTTTATATTTTAAAGTTTTACAATAATTGTTCTCGACAATTTGCTTATGTAACCAACATCGATATTGACCTTGTCATATGTAAAAAAATGTGCCTTTTCTGATTCTGAAATAAGAAATGCGATTTACAAAATTAAAATATCGATGACATCATAGCTTCGTCTTGAGCTACTTTGTATATTACGCTATCATGCGACTGGTTCGATCATTTTTTCAAACAATTACCCATTTAGTTTATATTTTAAACCTTGTAGATGGCAAAAAAAATAAATAATTTATGCCAAATTTCACTTTTGATCTCACCCAATATACAGTGCCTTCATTTCAAAACGAACCATCCTTAATAACTTTGTTAAATAGAAAAATTAAAAAAAAAAGAAAAAACACGTCAATTTAGATATACAGGGGGAAGTTTAATTTTGCATTTGTTAAAAGTCTGTCAATCACCTCCTCACCTCCAGCTAACCTCACTTTGATATGTCAAATGGGAACCCCCACCTTGTGACACATCATTATAAGCAGCATAAAATTGTCTATCCAACCGTATAAAAAAAATTAAATCGGTTGACGTACAAGCGAACAGTGTGCAAAAATGTCTTGTAATAATGCATAATATATCGGCCTCGAACTTTAGTATGTCAAATGATTATTTTAAAGGGCATACTATCTCCTATTTAGCCAATAAAAAAAACAAAATCTGTTGATGTACAAGCGAATAGTAAGAAAAGATGTGTGGTAATAATAGACACCTTATCACATTAAACTTTATTATGTCAAATGGCTACTTCATAGAGTAAAATATTATTTTAAATTTAAAATAAATATTTTTTTAAAATAATAAACAGTTAAAATATTTGCGAGAAAAAAACTAAGTCTGTTTTAAAATTCATCGCAAAATTCATTGCAGTCTAATCAATCTAGTGTATTTATTTCAATGATATTTTTTGCGGTACCTGATAGGTAAAGAAATCACTGCAATAAATAAAATTTTTAAGATCTTTAAACACCAGTTGTTTATTATTGTTAAAATTGTCATTGTGACGCCTAGTTGAAACGTGAATATAAATGGTGTATACGCTAGCCGAAAGAATAGAAATAATTTTTCTCTATGGAGCTGAAGATCGGTGCGCTCGTAGAACCGCCAGAGCATTTAACGAGAGGCATCAAGACAAAAACGTGGGCCATAAATATGTACTCGAATTGGTACGAAAGTTTGAAGAAACGGGATCCGTTTGTAATAAAAAATCTATTGAGAAAAGGGTTGTAGATGAAGCATGCCAAATCGAGGTACTAGGACAGTTTGCAATAGATCCAACTTTATCCATCTCAAAGGTCGCAGATTTAACCAACATTTCTGCTGGCTCTGTGCATAAAGTTTTAAAACAAAATAAGTTTTTTCCGTACAAAATTCAAATTCTTCAAGAACTCGGAGAAGACGATTTTGATAGGAGAATTCAATTTTGCGAATTAATGTGCCAACGAATTGACGAGGACCCCCATTTACCTAAGAATATCTGCTTTAGTGATGAATCAACTTTTTTTCTAAATGGACTGGTTAACAGACATAACTGCAGATACTGGGATAATGAAAATCCGCACCTTTTCCGAGAAGGGCATACTCAATATCCCGAAAAAATTAACGTGTGGGCAGGAATTTATGGCAATGAAATCATCGGGCCATTTTTTTTGGAACATAATTTAACTGGGCAAATTTATTTAAACCTTTTAGAAAACACAATATACCCTGCCATTGTGCAATCTTTAGAAAATCAAGTGGATGAAAATGCTGTTATGGTACTAAATGAAAATAATTTGCATTTCCAGCAAGATGGAGCTCCCCGCACTACGCTTTGGCAATTCGAGAGTGGCTTGATGAACATTTTCCAGGGACGTGGATTGGCAGACGTGGTGCAATTGAATGGCCAGCACGGTCTCCAGACCTAACCCCTCTAGACTTTTTTCTTTGGGGGTATTTAAAAAGCAAGGTTTATAAAACCCCACCTGAAAATAGTGACGATTTAAAAGATCGAATTGTTCGGTAATGTAGAGGAATTAGCAGAGAAACCCTTGCCAATGTTCGTGGGGAATTTCAAAATAGGCTTTTTTATTGTCTCGCTAATAACGGCGCACATTTTGAACATTTAATAAAATAATTTTCTTCAACTGAATAAAACTGAATAAACTGCTTATATTTAACACACATTTTTGCATCCTAATTGCCTATAACGTCTATTAACTTAATTTTTTTTGACATCATTGGATAGCAGATCGTACGTCCTTTAAAATGATGTATCACACTATAGGGTAATCATTTGACATACTAAAGTTCGAGGCCGATATATTATGCATTATTACAAGACATTTTTGCACACTGTTCGCTTGTACGTCAACCGATTTAATTTTTTTTATACGGTTGGATAGACAATTTTATGCTGCTTACAATGATGTGTCACAAGGTGGGGGTTCCCATTTGACATATCAAAGTGAGGTTAGCTGGAGGTGAGGAGGTGATTGACAGACTTTTAACAAATGCAAAATTAAACTTCCCCCTGTATATCTAAATTGACGTGTTTTTTCTTTTTTTTAAATTTTTCTATTTAACAAAGTTATTAAGGATGGTTCGTTTTGAAATGAAGGCACTGTATATTTGGTCACCTACGATTTGAAGGAATATTCCTTGCGTTTTTAACTCTTTCCTGAGAAGGAGCAAAAGGGATACAATAGAAATACAAATATTAACCTACAAAACGATTTTAATTGTATACAAAAAAAACGTCAAACTGTTATCTATTAGGTTCTTTTTTTTTGCAGCTTTCTGGAATAGGCATAATAATAGCAGGAGCTCTAGTTCTTTCAGATGTCGGCGAGTTTCGACATTTTATGGAAGGACGTGTACTCGCTCCTCCTGTTGTCCTGATTGTAGCAGGTTGCATTGTGTTTCTCGTGGCTTCTCTTGGATGCTACGGAGCCATTAGAGAGTCATATAATATGCTTATGGCAGTAAGTATTATATCAAAGTAATTTTAACCTAATTTTTAAATTTTATTTCACGAGAAGAAAAATTTATGGTAAGTATGGCGAATGCGCAGGAATCTCTGGGCTATCAATTTTTTAAATAAATATGTGTTTACTAAACTGCTGTGTTACAATCTTGTTATTTTACAATGAAAACTATAAATATTTACACTAATAACACCTACAATAAAGCTCATACTCACCATAAATTAATCCCTTATTCTCATCGAATAGTCTCTTTAGTAAATATTAAATTAAAACCTAAAAGTTTATTCACCTGTCACATCAAAAACAGATATTGAAAAAAAAAATTCAAGTTTACCTGGAAAATTATCAAACATTCCACTTTTACTACTTTCATCAAGGGTCTAATGAATATTTTGTTTTTTTTTCTTTTGTTTTTGGCGCTCTAGAGATTTCTAAAAGCGTTAGTAGAGAGAGTCTGGGCCAAGTCTTTATTGTGAAAACTGGCAGAAACCTAGAAAGCAGATTTTTTTTGCTGATTTCCTAAGACTACAATACTACTTTCATTCTTGTGTATAGCAAAAACCATAGTTTAATGTGTTAAGGCATCATTTGCCAGATCTTGAAGATAAACAAAATTATTATTGTATTCGTTTTTGGTTAAGTACACCGTAGGGAAAATGTTCACACCTAAAAAGTCAAAACCTCATCTTTGTGACTTTTAATACTTGGTGCATCCTTAAAGACAATCAGGTACATGCCACAAACAGTTTTTATTATACTGGGACTTTGCACTCGTGTCTAAGATTGGATTTGCATGCCAAAGCCGGCATATACCACACCACTACTCCGATAAAGACCATCGGCTATCCAGCTTGCCGGAAGTGTTTGGATTTAAATGACAAAACTGCCTTTCAGGTATTAGAACTTCATAATAAACAGTGATATTACCGATTTTAAAGTATACTTTCGTTTTTCCCCTATGATTGGGAAATAATAAGACTTTCTGGGAGCAATTGCAGGATACCTTATATTTAATTTCGTTTAAAATATCTTCTAAACCGAAGGTATACGTAAACACTAGGTAATGTAAAACACTTTTAATTAGCTTTAAATAAACATAATTTTAGTCTTAATCGGCCTACTAGATAGTTTAGTCTTTCAAAATAAATATAAACATTTGAACGGGAAAAAAGTGAGATTATTCAACGCCGCTATTCCAGATCTGACATTTGACAGTCTAAAGCTGGACCTAAAGCTATCCGACTAGGCGTTTCGCGCGGATGACGTCATAATGTCAATAGTATTATTGTTCATTGTTTCTTGTTTTTTTTTTTTGTAATTCATGTAGCAAATAGTCACATATTTCTTTTAGATTAAGTTAAAATACACTTAGTTTGTAAATCAGAATCCTTTTTTTCTCGTATAGTTCAATATAGATTTTAATTGTTTTTGGAATCGGCCCGTTTTATTTTTGAATCTGATTGTTTTCTGTTTTCGCTAATATCATCGCTTCTTCTTACCGAAGTACCTAAAACAGGTGGCGCTTTGAATATAAATAAATAAATATATATATATATATATATATATATATATATATATATATATATATATATCCCCTAGTCTCCGGCATGCTAGCCTAGGCACTGCTCTAACCCGTGCAGAAGCAATTTAATAGGAATTCATTTCATTTGATTTCATCAGATTCAATTCATATTAATATAATCATATTCACGAATTTTCCCACAAAATTAACATAACGTCAGAAATATGGTCCATTGTGTGGTCGATGAATCACATGATACTATTTTTATTAGTTTTTAGAAAAATGTTGATATATAATGCTAGTGCTTTTATTCATTGGCAAGTCCATAGATTCATACATAGTTTATATGCTATCATTTTCTAATTGCATTAGTTACATGGAGGAATAAAGTAGATACATTTCTAGAAATTCCTAGTTGCCTAGCCATAAAACTACTTATGTCCGTCATATATCAGGGCCCCTAGCCTCGAAAGTGTGATGTGAAAGATGATGGGAATGGCGATGTGAACTTTTTGACAGTAAAAGCCGTATTCTTGAAACGCCAATGTTGCCAGATATGAACGTGCTAAAACCCGAGAATTTCAAAAAATAAAATGGATGACAGATTGAAATGACCTGTCAGACCGAAAATGTCCGTAGTATATTTTGTTGCCATTTTAGGCAAAAAGTAGTTTTGGTACTTTAAATTAATCGTCCAAAGTAAAAAAAATACTGCTGTTGTTGTTATTTTTGTGAAGTTATCGATTACCATTACAATATTTGTACTTTGCCTGGATTAAATTTATCTTAAATTGACACTCTAGAACTGTTAAACAAAAATGCATATAAAGAGCCAAGTACTTTAAGATTCTAATATATAAAGAAAAAGGGATATCAAGAAAAGCAGCAATCATATATACAAAGTAATATACTGACAGTAACTGCAGAAAGTCAGCTCTGATAAACCTTGAAACGGTGGAAATTACAATTCTACGTAGTATGACTAAAAGCCATCATCCCAATCCACTACGGAAACTATCCAATTAGTTATTTATTGTATGAATTCACAAAGTGTCCAGACTCTTACTGCAAGATGTTCTGTCCTGACAAGTAAATACTGTTTATGACCAGGGACCGAAACCAAAAGCCAGACAGAAAAAGCCCATTAAAGATACTGGCGGATCTCACATTCAACTTTAAATACATATATTTTTTTATTTTATAAAGATTTGTAGCGACTTGAATGTCAAATGTACCATAAATAAGGTTTTTATGCTGAAGGACCTCATTCGTTGGTCTGTAGAGTTCATATGTATATGTCTCGATAAATTATAATCATAATATTTATTTATTTGTAGTGTCGTATAGTGTTTAACACAGTTTAATTAAGTTAAGTGCTGTAGTTAACATAATTTAAATATAAAATTTGTTACTTATTTAAATAAAAGTTTCAGATAGCTTACAAATTGTGATTTCTCAAATTTATTATAAGTTGTGTCGTGAAAAGAATTATGTTAGATTAAACTGTTTAAAGCTAAGATACTCGACATAAGAATTTATGTTAAATCCATAAGCAGCTCTGGCCCCAAAACAGCCACTTTAGCAGGTTTTTTTGCAATAACTAACAAACAAATTATCCGATTTAGCTTATTTTGTAGGTATTTTCAAATAGCACAACTTTTGTTTGAAACTTTTTTACTAAAAAACAATGACTTTTACTAGAACTTAAAAAAACTATTTTTTCACATCTAAAAAAATTTTCCCCAAAAAAGAAATTGAGACATAAGATACTACATAATTATTATTATCATTCTGCACGTTTCTACGTAGTCAGAAGTCTACTAACAATAAATTTCAATATCACCTCATATAAGGCCTACCAGTATACTATACCAATTCTTTTTTGAATTACTGTTATTTAATGTTTATCATCATCAAACGTGATCACCCTATATACATAAATCACTGAAAAATACAAGAGACACTAAACAACAACAAGATAATTGTATTTTATTTATTTACTTGGAAGTTAGTAAAACGGTAGTAAATAGTAGGTTTAACCTTGTTCCCATTTTTACAAATTCCATTGAAGTCGAACATTCTACTGAAAATTCTGTTTTAGAATTACAATATACCGTGATTTAATTTGTTACCTGGACAGCACAACATATGAATATTTAAAATGTCTATTTATGTCGGCTTGACATGCATTTTAAAAAAGGGGTGTAGTATTGAATAAAGCAATAGAAAAATACGATTTAAAAAGAGAATTGGATACGAATAATGTATTGACTTAACGAAGGGAACACAAATTTATCTTTAGAGTAGTTACTTATTAAAACATTGACTTCTTTTTTTATCTCAAATTTTAAATGATTTTTCAAACTGATTAATAAACACGTTCGGGATTTTGATTAGAAGATGAAATGTTTTCGCTTCGTAAAATATTTCGAGACTTTCGCTGTTTATACTATATTAGGTGCAGTCACTATATTTATCAATTTCAAGAGATACAGTAAAAGAATACCAGTGTGTCGTCCATCGAAGAGCATATGAAAGACAGTTTTGAGACATATTTATCTGTATTTATCTATAAATAAAAAAAGGATAAAAGACTAGATATAGTTATTCTCATTCAAGACATACGTCGCGAAAAATCTGACACGGAGTAAAGGAAGATAGAACGAGACAAACGAGTCATATTGTTGCATAATTACAAACCTTTTTTTGACTCTTCAATCCACACGTTATTTTATTTGCAAGAAATTTAAGGTTTTTAAGTGAATTTAAAACAGGATTTTATTTCACATAAAACCTTTTAATTATTGTTTTATAATTTATTACCGGTAAATATGGGTATGTACGAATTAATGTATTACTTTTATTAAAAACCTACATCCAAACACATAAAAATTTCATGCAATATTGCTTTTAGGTTTTGAAATACATTAATAATCAAGAGTCGAATTTGAAACCCAATCTGAACACTGAGGCCGTTAATGGAGTATTATTATAATTATAATTGTTTCGTTAATATCTCTAGTTATGAAGAAGATATAAAGTCGTGGTCTTCGTAGGATCTTACGGATTTTTATCCTCTATTTATCCCGATAAAAAGATAGATACCATGCAATGTGAAATTTTCTTCGATCATACCTTATAGATTTAAATAACCATAGATTTGTTTGAAGGCTGTTTATGGTCAGTGGGGGAGAGGCTCTTTTGATGTTTGACAGACATAAACATGTTTACTTATCTTTTCTTTCAGTTTAAGCACTTCTCGTGACTCTTTTGAGAGTTTATAAGTGTTAGAAATTACTGTAAATGCGAAGTTTGCAATTAATATTAACAAAAAGAGGATTTAAAAACTTATTTTTATTGGTAGATATTGTTAGATATTGTTTACATATTGAAAATAACAATAATAATAATTTATGCAACTATAAATTCATACTTTTATGTATTCTAGAATTGAAGTACCGATTATCATAGGATACTCGTTTAAATAATGCAATTAGAAAAGGATAGCATAAAATGGGTATGTGTGTACCAAGAATTGAAATACCTACTGTTTTTTCAAATATAAATAAAAATATTATTAGATTATTCAGAGTTTAAACAACCGTGCCCTCGTTCTGACGTTATACTAATTCTATAGGGGTATATTCGATTGATATTTTCACTTAACCAGCGCCGTCTACCGGCCACTATTAAACATGCAAAAACATAATTTATAATAGAGAAGATAAAGCCTGGAAAGTCCTTTTTAATAAGCCTAAGCTTGTTCAATTCCGTTAGAACAAACCAGAGTTGTCATTACTTAGATGAAAAAAAAAATTGGACTTTCCCTCACTACTTTATTTTAAAGAAGAAAATAATATGTGTGAACCAGAAAAAGTTTCAAATCTCCTTAAAATTAAGACGCAAATATTTTCAATACGACGTAAGGACGCAAACAACGGAAAAAATCCTTTTTACTAATTGACAATTTTTGTTACACCCCTAGCGATCGTAGTAGGAACCTGCAAATAATTTCTAAGAACCACTTTTACCATAAATATTTTTCTCGAGATTGTGCGCTTAACAGTTCCTGAGATATAACTGATATCCTCTCTTATTTGGCCACTCGGTACTTATAATGCAGCACCGATAAATCTAAGAGAAAGAGAAAATGCCTTAATCCATCCACTTGCAGAATCAGAAAATATAGTTTCGTCGCCGAACGATGATATGATTATAAAACAAGATATAAAAAAATTCCGAAATTAAAATTTGGCTCTACTTTTAATTCCATGCTGTTCGACGTGGGCTGAAAAATTGAAGGATGGTACATTTTACACCTAAGTGCTTTATTTTTTGTTAAACAGTGTGTCACTAAAATCTGATCTACACACACACATACACACATTTAGAGGCATAATGATTCACTCAAGGTCAGGTACAGCAAAATCTATTTTTTGGTACGGTAACAGTTTTTCAATGTTGGAAATCTGAAACGATATCTAAAATATTAGTCTCCATTCTTGTTTAACTTAGAAATGTACTAGGTATAAAAATAACAAAATATATTATTTATTATTTTTATATTATTTAGTATACCCGTTGTTATCCATTAGAATATTGGTTAAACTTTTACACAATTAATAAAATATGTATTGTTTGTATTTAGTGAAAAAAAAAAGAATATTAAGTCTCGATTTGTTTTTTGTTAATCGCCGTTTCAATTAGCATAAATATAATATAATCGTAATTAAGCATAAAGGGAAGCATTGTGCTAGATTTACTAGCTTATGTCAGACTGTACGAAAAAAGTTTAAAAGATATTATGGATAAGGCATAAGGGTCATTATTTTATATAAAAATAGTAATTTTAAATAAACAGGGTTCTGATGAAGTGTTTATACTGAACATTGCGCTGCTGAGCATGATAAGAATTTTAAATCTTAACCACAGGCAGGTTATTACGAAGGTTAGAATGTTGTTCTGAGTAGCAACAATGAACATTTTTGCCTGCATATTTTAGGAACCTCACATTGCAGCTAACACAAGAAGGTGTAATCTCAGTATCTATTTTATGTTGTAAGATACGTCAGAGAAAAAAAAAACAAAGAAAAAAATAACGACGAAATCAAACAAGTCCTGAAAATGAAACCAAAGAATTGCACTACATACTGACGAAGATATTATCGCCCAATCAGCCTACTTCCTCACCCATACAAACTGTTACCATAGATCTTAAATATAGGCGCGCTGGGTCTCCTAAAAAGATGTAAAAAAGACAAGATGATCGACCACGGAGGGATGCCAGAATGAAACATTTTCTAATCAATGCATTGAGTTATTGGGAACAAAAAACCTTGATGATATTTTTTCATACCAATAGTCAGCAGGCACGGATCCAAGGGAGGCGGTGGAGGCTATCCTCCTCCCCCCAAGGGCATCGAATTGAGAAAAATAGACTCGCCACATCCTGCTGCATTAGAAACGTGAATGTCGTTTGTGTCTTCCCCCCGTCGGCACAACTTGCTTTCGCTTGCTTTTCTGTACTTTTGTGATATCACCCCCTCCCCTCGCCAAAGGAGGAGGCTAGATCTCGCACCTGATGGTCAGTATATTGTTTAACAAAAAAAACTTACAAAATTGCAAAAAATCGATGTCAAAATACATTTATCATGTATTCTGGGTAAAAATAAATACTTTCTTACTCTTGCAATTTTTTCGAGAAATGCATCGTTTTCAAGCTTCGAGCGATTTAAGATCGAAAAATAACCAAAAATTTTGAAATATTTTTGTCTCGGTTCCTACTGAAGCTTTTTGAATTTTTCTTATTGGAGGACACTCGTCGAAGATTATATTTTCATGCTATATTTTTTTATCCTGGCAACTTTTTTTCTTCCTGCAAGATTTTCCATTAAAAACGGGTAAAATTCACCGATTCGCCACGTCTAGTCTAGGCGGCACAGAGAGGTCCTTATTGACAGTAGCCGATTGAGGTCCGGTCATTCACGAAAGCTTTTTTCATGTATTTTGAACAGCTGATTACGAATTGTATGAGTAATTTTCCGGAAAACGCGTTTAAGGGCGATATTTCGGAAAAATATCATTAAAGTTTTTTGTTCGCAACAAATCCGATTATAAAAGGTTTAGGGGTGCATCGCTCATCTACTAGCAGACTGGCAAACAAACTAGATTCCTATCAACCACCTAAACAGGCCGGATTTCATCAAGGCTACAGCATAGTCGAACATGTACAATTCATCCATATGCTGATCGAATGTAATGAATATAATGAACCGTTGCATCTGATGTTTGTTAACTACAACAAAGCTTTTGATTCAGTAGAGTTGTGGACTATTTTCAGCTTTCTAAAAGATGTAAGAAATAATTTAATATCTGAAAATGTGTTTTAAGGGGGTTATCCACCTTTGCAGTTTTGAAAAATCGTTTTTTTTTTTGCACATTTCGAATCTAGATGTAATCAGAAACACGCCATAGGAAGGATTTTGTGAAATACACTTTCCTTCGTAAGTATATGGAACCTGTAACATGGCCACCTCTGTCTTTTTCGAGCGCTCTAGCCGTACGTGGCCGCTCCCTCTATCTTTCACGTATAAATTCTCTTTCGGAAGGGTATAGCGGTCGTTTTTCGACGTTTTATGAATACATATGAATGTATGAGTGTCGGTGTGTCGTTTTCACGTTAACTTTCCGAGTTCGCTCAGTTTGCGATCGCATTTCAAGTCGATCGTTCTAAAGTTTGAAAGCTGCTGTTTTTTTCGGAGTTTTTTTACCCTGAAGCACTGCAATTCATCAGACGAAAATCCCTAACACTCAAAGTATCCCTCCGGCAAAGATAGTTGGTGCAAGTGACGTCAGGCCGAAGCCAACGGGACTTTAGCGATTTTTCAGCACGATAAATTTCCTCTTGCTACCTCTATCGTCAAACTAATGAAACCAATAGATGAAAGTTTGTCATCTGAAAGTTTATGGGAAAGATGTTGGGGCGCCCATACTCAAAATAACGAGTCTGTGAACAGCTGCATCTAGATGTTGGAGCCAAAACATTTGCATTCTGGAAAGCAGATGGTCGAAACTGCAAGTCATTTGGCAGTCATGATTTTCAATAAGGAACTTTCATCGATTTTACAAACTATGGAAGTCTTGGAAATTATCCTGGGACCTCAACCAGAGATGTGCGCAGCTCGATTCGACGAGGACCGCATCGACTACTCGGAGCGGAGAATGAGCGACGCGGAAAAAGTACCGAATCCAACAAAGGGAGGTGCATGTGACACACCAAGAGCGTCTTCGTGACAAGAAGGGAGAGCTCTACGGCCCTGATAAATCCGATTAGAGTGTAAGTTTCTCCAATCACGTTTTGGGTTATTTGAAGTGCAACTTCAATCAGGATGATTCCAACAATGCTTATAGTGTAATGGTGATCATATTTACATAAAAAAAAAACATCAAAAAACACCAGACTTGCTGGCTCGCTGATATCAAAAAGAAGGCTGGCAGGAATTGGCATTAGCTGGCGTAATAATGGGAGTCATGGGAAAGGGTCGAGGAGGTCTATGTTTAGGAATGGATGATAAGGAGTTTGTTAAAAGAAGAAAAAAAAGAGAAAGAAAAACCCAAAAAAATGGCACATCCTTTTAAGAAATACACTTAAGGAGCAATAACTCATTATTGTCATTTTCAGGCTACGGTTTCTAAATTCTCATTGTTGTTCCTAAATTATTAACTAGTATTAAAAGTGCTGCTTAATAAGTTATAGATAAAGTTCTCTATTAAATTATTGAATCAAATCAAATCATTCAAAAAATAATTATAGGGCTATCAGGAGGGCTTACTCTAAATACATGTCAAAATCTTTCTTTTCCAAAGGCGGTTAAAAAGAATAAATTTTTTTGGTCGCTTATGATCCTAGAATTTTATAATTTCCTCTTAAGTTCATTACCTTTTAGAACAATAATATTTTCCGGCACACTCTCTGTTCAGTCAGAGGGTATTAAAATATCTTCTTATTTGCTAAGAAGTATCCTTAAGGAGCCAAATTTATTATTGTTATTTTCAAACTTTTATTTCTAAATTCTTATCGTTATTTCTAAATTATTGGCTAATATTAAAAAGTGCCTTTAGATATATTATAAAAAAGTTGTAAATTATTGAGTCATGACAATGACCAAAATGCTACAATTAAAAATTTATAACACCACTACCTTTTATTACTCATTGTATAAGTTCGATATTTCATCATACCATGGTTCTTCAAATATGGTTTTATTGTTTACCTTAAGGAAGGCTATGGATTTTAGCATAATTATACACCTACAGTTATTAACAACACTATTCATACAAGAAGTATTTTATGAGTCATACCTTTAATCATAATAAGAGTAATAATTATTATACTAAAAAAATAAAGGAATGTTAATTTTTATGTAAAAGGTAAGATAAATAGAGAAACATGAGAAAATCAAATATTATAGGTATTAAATAAGAATGATTCAAACCTATGACACTATTATCTAGGTATCTAATAGCATTTCATCTATGGACATAAAAGAAATCGAGTTTAGACGCCAAACCTGCTAGCAGTTGCCATAGAAATGGCTCATGAAGCAAATTATCGAATATATTTTGTTATTACTATTTCTTGAGTAATTTTAAATTAGAGCCATTAACCTATACAGTGTGTCCCAGGGGCGGATTCAGCCTCTCTCTTTGGGGGGGGGGGGCGTGATATCCCAAAAGTACAGTATGGCAGGCGAAAGCAAATTTTTGCCGGGGGGGGGGGGGAAGAGACACCAGCAACATTCCCATTTCTAGTGTAAAAGACAGGGTCGGGTCTATTTTTCTGAATCTGAAGTTCTTGGAGAGGTGGGGGGCGATCACAAGAATAAACAAGTTGCCGATAGGGGGGGAGGCTGCGAGCAGCATACCATTCCTAGTATAAGAGGCAGAATCGGTTCTATTTTCCTGAACTCAAAGCTCTTGGGAAGGGGAGGAGCGATCGAAAGCATACACATTCCTGTACTCTATTCAAGAACTAGAGAGAGTAATAAAACTGTTACCGAGACCTCCAACGTACCTGCTCCAGTGCCGCAAGTAACTGAGTATCTTGTTTGAGCTTGTTTTTATATATTATTGAGATTAGTGAGATACCAAAAGATATGGCTTCCACATCTATATTTATTCCAAAATCGGTAAACCAGGGCATTTTTTCCTCAACGAAAAACTTATTACGATGAATGTTTATGATGCCTTAAGATATCAATATCTAGATAATAATGTTAAAAGCTCTGTTGAGATGTGTTCCAACATGACAGGAATTGGAAAATCTACTATATACCGAATAATGAAGGTGAAAAAAACGACTGGAATTTTTAGTTTTTCCGAAAAATTGATCGCGTCAGTTCGTCGTGGGACACCCTGTTTATGTGCTGATGTTATTCATTCAGTAGGCGCATATATTCATTTCGGTTAAAAATGTTGACGTTTAAATCGTATTAATAATGGGGACAGGATAAGGCTTTGGGGACATAAAGTTGGAAAAAGAGCATTGAACTCGGGGAAATGACGACAAATAAGTGGTGATTGTTATATTGAAAACATCCTGCAATATCATGTTTGTCATATGCCGTCTATATGAGATATGAAAATTCGTATTATTGCATAATAACGCTGATACGGTTAACATAGAGGTCATAGAGGGATCAGCTAAAACGCTGCAGGTAACAAAAAATACGCGAGGAAGAAAAACTATGCTATTATTTTATTGCCATCAGACCAGTAATATCTGATTAATCATTATTAATTAGTTTCAATTCAGGAAAACTGCTTTCCTGGTAAATTATAATGTTTATTTATTCTGATTTTTAATCGTGTAGTTGTTTAACGAAAAATAATTTTTTGTTATATATATTTTTTTATTACTATAAATTTGTTTATTTGTTTATTGTAGAGTCTTCAATATGCTTTAAAATAAAACGAAACGTCGACAAAGGGACTTATAATCCAAATCCTAATCTGAGCTGAATAGTGATATTCAAGTTTAAAGTGATTATCTATTAATTTTTTAAAATTTTTCATATTTTGTTCTTACGATTTTTTCGTAAGAACTGAATGTCTGTTCACTTAAAATTTGTTATAATTTTTGAAAACTTTATACGTAGGTGTATTAATGTATTGTATCTTATTATCTAGAAAAGAAGTAGATCATCACTTCTAACTTCTGATAATAACAATAATAATTTATTTTTCAATTTGTTAAATTGTTTCCTATCTCTTAATACGATCTACATTACTTTTCAATAAATTTATTGTTCCTAAATAGCTTTTGGTAGGTTTTTTTTTATAAGAGGGAAGCAATAAACTTTGATAAAAACCTAACATAAAAACGTAAAAACAGTTTTTCCTCAGATTAAGTGGACTAATCGCTACGAGGCTTTTAAAAAGCTAATTCTAACTTCAAATGCCAATATTTAAAAAAATTGATTTTAAATCGATACCGTTTGCTAGGATTAGAAAATTTAAGTTTTTAATGATAAAATGTAATACAAAGTGTCTTATTAAAAAAATAATTTATGTCAATAATTTTAACATTGATACGTTTATAATATTTTTAACATTACAATATAAAATTTGATGAAAAACCATACAACTTACATTTTTATTGAACCTTTATTGAAGTTCAATAAATAACCATTTCATAGCCACTTAAAAATATGACAATTTAAATTGTAAATAACTGGTAGTAGATTGAAGCAATATAGCCAACCGTCAAATTTAATATGCTGGTAATAGAATAAATAAATATCTCGAAAACTGCGAGTGCATGAAGCATTGGTATGGTTTTTGCATAAATTACAAGTATACCAGTATATTTCTTGGAATTTTAGCTTTCCTGGTTGCGAAAATAAACGAAGAGAAATTGGCGATATCTCTAAAACCATTCAACCTGAAATTCTCAAAAAAAAAGTCTTGGACCACGAAATATTTTTTATTATGCCAAATTTGCTCCGTCTCCACTAAAAGTCTCTTTTATCATTTTGAAGGTATCTCGACAATAACAATAATTTGTATGTAGATTGGTCCACACACAAGGTAAAATTTTTATAATGGAGAATTCAAACTTGTAAAATTGAAAATAAGGTCATTAATTTTTTTTGCATTTTTTTGCAAGATGTGATCCCAAAGTGATCCGAATTTACCATTTCGATTTTTTTTTTAGTTTGCCCTCTGTTTAATGGTAATCTTCATAATCGAATTAGCAGTTGGTATTGCCGCAGCAGTTTATAAAAATGAAGTACACAAAGGACTGAAGCAGCTTATGAAGAAATCTCTGGACAATTATGAAACAAGCGAATCCGATCGTATTGCTTGGGATGATTTACAGACTAAGGTAAATATATATTTTTTTAGAGAGGCAGCATGCGCTTAACGCATATGTTTGGTGTGTATTATTGTCAATAGGTGCGTATAAATATGGCGAAACGAGCGCGTGACAAGCGCGTGACGAGTATGTGACGAGTATGCGACGAGCTTGCGACGAGCTTGCAACGAACCTCTTTGATCTTTGGCGGTTCGAACCCTTACCTTCGACGCCCGGCGCCAAAAGCTATTTATAGCGTCTGTGCGGTGTCAACCAATAAAGGGTAAAGAAAAAAAGATATTTCAGATTTGGTCGAAGTCCAGAACACCACGCAAATTTTTCGAGTACGTTTTAGTTAATAGAAAGTGAGCGAAGAAAGTAAACCTGCCCTGCCATATGTGACGCCGAAGAGCAAACGGCTGCTATATTAATTTTATACAGTGGGGTTTTATTATCATCAAGTTTGTTAAATAAAAAGCGAAAACCTCGATGATCCTGCATACGGTCAGGATCGGAACTTTTAGCCGATTTTAATTTCCAGCATAGTAGCGGACGACACAAATACTTATTACACAAAATAGGACCAGTTATAGCCAAAGAAGAAACATTTTTTCAACATAAGTTCAATGGATTTTAATTAATAGTGGGATGGTGGTGGTGCTCGAAGCATAACATTTTCATCTTATATATATATATATATATATATATATATATATATATATATATATATATATATATATATATATATATACATATATATATATATATATATATATATATATATATATATATATATATATATATATATATATATATATATATATATATTTCTCATTCACAATTTCTAAAAGTTGCTTCTTTAGCAAATCGTTCATAAAGGGAATATGTTTTTTTGATAACCAATCTGTAATATCACTTTTTTCAACAATGTTATTGGCAACTTTTCCACCAATCTAGAATGATAACTGGCGTTATCCAAAACTATAACAGACCTTTCCGGAATCAATTGTATCATTTGATAAAAATATTTTTGAAAAATATCCGCCGTCATTTATTCATGGTAATCTTTGCTAGATTTCATTTTGAACTGCAGCAAAACTCCTATAAATCCATTAACACCTCTAACATAAGTTATAATGAATTTGCTGCTCTTACCGAGTCAGGGTTTTAAACCTGTCGACAACCCTTCTAAGAATGCTTCACGAAAAATTGTCATATTCTTATCTTCATACATTTTTTGTACTATGTGTCCTTCACTGAGACAGATTACATCCAGATAAAAAATATTTTTGCCTTCTCTGTAGTATTTTTTATTGTCCCGCAAATACTGTCTTCTCTAAAAAAGCATTTCCTCTGTATCACCTCCATTTTGACTTTCCCTAAGAGAAATTCATTTTTGTCAGCATTTTCTACAGATTGGTTTTTCCCATGCCAGGCACATTCTGGTCTTGTTTCATAACTTTCAAAACTTTACCATTACTTGATTTTTATCATCTTAGATGTAATTCGTGAACGTGTCTTCTTAGCATGTTTTTGAAGCATTCGTATAATTTTTTTTTTCGGAGACGGTTTAGGTTCGCACACAGTTCCACTTTTTCTTTCTTTAATTCGCATGTAAGTTGTAGATTCGCTAAGTCCCGTTATGCCAGCACATTTCGAAAATAAACTACGCACCCTCATCAGAGTTTTTGATTGAACAAGTGAATTTTGCACATTTCAAAGTATTGTCTTGGATCCAAAACACCTATACAAAGTTTTGGAGTAAAAGTAAACATTTTCAAGAGCAAGCACTGAAAGTTGTAAGACAATCACATAGCAAGGCCTTACACTTATACACATCTGTATTATACTTAAAAATGCCACTACTGTTAATTGCCCAATTAAAATGTATACTTTTAAACCTAATTATCTTTTAAGCATACTACTCTCGCCTCAAATACATACTTCAGACACATACAATATCTACCCCTTACTTTATGCGAATTCCGAAAGCCGAATTATTTATGAAATATATTCCGAGAATTGCTATGCTTTTGGTTTATGGCTCTTCTCAGATACATAAATCTCTTGAGCATATAATTGTCATACTTTGCCTGACAATAAAGAACAAACGACAGCTTTGTTAGTTTTATGCAGTGAGGTTTTACCGTAAAAAAGTATATTAAACAAAAATCGAAAATATGGGTGATAATAACCTTGTATAAAAAAACTTCTAGCAAATTCATAGTTCCGACATATTAGCGGATAATACAGAAATTTTATCAAAATCTCTTCGTTACATTTTGGACATGTTAAAAAAAGAAAAATATATTTTCAGCAGCCCATTTCCATATGGCAAACGCACTGGAAATTTTCTTCTCACTGGTCTATGTAAATTTCTTGACGCAATTTCATTTCACACATCCACTTCTTTTCTTTTCTAAAATTTTTTTCCATAACTGACAAATTTTGGAATTATTTGCAGGTCTCCCATAAATACAAGATATTTTCTTCAGACTACTCCAAATTTACTTATGAACAATTTTTAATCAATACCAAGTGCTAAATAAATTTCATTTCATTAACAAAAAAATAAGAAAATCTCGTGTATTCAGTCTCGCTGCAACGTAAATTTTTTCCAAAGAACGTGTCATAAACCCATCCCACAAGATAAAAAAATTCTTTTAGTTCGCACCAAAAAACCGACAAAAAATGGATCGCTGCGGGTATCGGTCGAGCTACTCGAAAACAATAGAACTATAAAAAAATTGACTTCCTGTAACTCAACTATATTTATTACCTCCTTTGAAACCTACCGACGATGGCCCTCGATAACAATACAAATCGGCAAAATTCAAAGGAGTCTCGTTGGAAGTTCGAGGCATACTCGTCAAGCGCTCGTCTCGCTATATTTATACGCACCTTATGGTTTCAAAGGATTATTGGATTTGGATAACATTATTTTTTTTAATGATGTAATATTTTACTCAGAAGGTTCGCTATAAAAGTAAGTAATAAAATTTAAAATTAATTTTATTCTACTCACAAAGTATTCCAAAAAATAGTGACATATCAAAATTTCCTTTTTTTATGATGTTAATGATAAATAGAACTCGATATATTATGTTGATATATAATTTTATATTCAAGTATTTTCACAATACTGAAGGTATCCAGAATGTTTGCTATTTTTTTTATTTAAGGTTATATCAAAGATTATATATGGCAAATAGCGTTATCTATTATAATGTTTGGTTATACTAAAATTTTCCTCTTAAATTCACTGCCTGTTGAAAAGTTGCAGTCTCGGAAAATTGGATTTTTTCAGAGGTCGCAATGTGAAAAAAAAAGTTAGTTAAGTCAAATTATACAAGATAATTCTGAAAGTTTAGGTTAGTATACAGCAGTGAAATAATATGGCATGTTTTTCAAGATTTCATTTATTATATTGCGTACATATAACCTGAATTGAACTTTTACGAAATTATCCCATCTTAAAATAAATTGTCGTGAGAATCTACCAAATCATTTTACCATTATTTTACAAAAACAGCATTGATTATACGTTAGTAATAAAATATTCACACATTTTTCTAAAAAATTGCGTTCTGTATTCAGAATTTGTTAGACGCGTCGTTAAATTGGACTTATCCGGTCATCTTGTTAAATTTTACCATTTTATTCCTTTGAAACAATGAGTTACGCTTAAGGTCTGCTGTTGACAATAGCAGGGGAAATCAGAGTAACTTGAGTCACCTGTAATTCTGATTATCACTATATGGTATAATAGATAATTCCCCGGCTGCGCCTGTCTCTATGTCCGGACCAGTTTTAAATAGAATCAAATGAAGTTTGTCCTGGTTTACTGCATTGGTTAATTACACAGTATACATATAATTGTAGCCAGAACCCAGTCAAGATACAGCACCTACCCACGACAGACAGATCACCATACTTTCATACATCAAAAAAGCAACAGATAGAATCGAAAATACATCATATCTACTGCCTATAAACCACTCAAAACAATAGGTTAATCTTTAAGAAACCTTAAGGACCAGATTAATCTTGAAAGTCAAGGAGAGTACAAAATCGCATTCGATACCTGCAGTATACAAATTACACACGAGAAATACAAACAAACAACATCAGCTCTTTTCCAACATCAACTCCAGGGTAGCTATTCTGATTCTTCATAGGAAGTGATCATTCTCTTGAGAGAATAAGGACAATCCCATCCTACGGTTATTCTCTCGATCGTGTATTACCGCATTCTCGTAGGAGGTGATGGGAGTTCGGAAACAAAATCTAGTAAGCTATGTTGCTAAGCGTCAGTAGTGTATGTAACCATATAAATTGTGCATTTAACCCTAAAAAAGAATGTGAATATGGACATAACCCTACTTAGCAAGCAAATGTTCGAATTTAAAATTAATATAATAATTAATATTTTTAACCCATTTAATATTCTTAATGAGAGAAAAGAATTAGAAAGGGAGTTTTATAGAGAAAAAAATAAATATGTAAAAAAACAAATCGAAATATTTTACTGGTAAAATAGCCGTTCTGCGTGAAATTAGTATCACCTACAAAGATGTAAAGGATATCAAGCGAAATAAAATTAACATTTTCATTTCCTAAAATACAAATTGTTTATTTTCTACTGGGTTGGAAAAAGATAGATTTTCCTTATTTTTGTAAAAATGCTATTTTTTATACTGCCAATAAATATCAGGGAATGAATATACAAAGTAAAAAAAAACAAAATGGAATGTGTAAAAATGTATTTCATCAATAAAATACATTCTGCATACTTGAAATATATATATATATATATATATATATATATATATATATATATATATATATATATATATATATATATATATATATATATATATATATATATATATATATATTTCCATATTACAAAATTATTATCTATCTATCTTTTGAAAAACATCTAAATTTATTCTTCAAGACACCACATCTTTCAACGGTACTCTATAATGAACAGATATCTATTAAATCTTTCCTCTGGTGTCCCCAGTTGTGAAATATCTTCCAAAGGCTATGACCTTAAAGAAATCCTGAAGAAATTAAACTTGGCTCACTTTCCTTTATATATTTAAACATATTCTAAATTAATAACAAATTATCAGTTTACTGTACAATTAATTTACCTGAATCTCCAATGAGGAAAAATGAATCTGGGTTTTTTCTATAAATCATTTCCATTATATTGGAAATGTTCGATTCATTCCAAATATAAGAATCATGGGTACTACCAAGAAATTTAGCATTCATATTCATGATTTATAAAGTCTCATCACAAATTCTAGGTCATCTGTTACTGATCTTGTAATTGCAACATGAGTGCCGTCAATTTACCCTAAAATACCAGGGAAATTATGTTTAGTATAAAACCTAAAACATTATAAAAATCATGTATATTTCAAAATTATCTTACCTATTACCTATTTAACATCAGTTTTAATTCTTTTTTAAAAAAACAAATTACATTTAAATTTTAAGTTTACAAAATACATATTACTGCTAGCTCTATATAATTTACAATTTAATAGAAAATTACCCAATTGGACAAGCTCATAATTCATTTAAATTTTGTAGCAATTAGATCCACTCTGAAATAGCATCGTCTCTATTTAAAGCATCTCGGTTTTTCTTCGACAATACTCCAACTGACACTTGGGCGATTCACTCCAGAAATATATTCAACCCAGTTATTTTTTAGTAGCTGCTAGTCACAAAAAATCCAACAAATATTTATATTTTAATAAAATTATATTAATATGGGTACCTAAATCTAAAAAGAAAAATTAATATTAGCTTAACATTCTCCAAATTTTTTAAGAGTAACTAAAGCAGGTAATATATTACAAATATGTATAATCCAACCAAGTAAAAAAATCATTAATGACTTGCTACTCTTGCATATGCTAATTTTCTAGTTACCAAATATTACCATGACTTCTGGCAAAAATGATGTTGCCTCCTTTCAAGCCATGAGAATTCTATAAATTGGGTTATTTTTAATACAAGATATCTTTTTCAATCTTTACCAAGCCAGTAAAATAAATTAAATGAAGTAGAGTCCGCCAAGTTCCACAAATATTTATATAATAGATACTTACTTAAACAGCTTCGTGAATTCTGAATCATTTAAATCTCCAAATCGACGCAACCGTGGTAGAAATCGACGATTATAATTTGCCATTTGCTTTTCCGTTAATCTGACATCCTCAGGTCCATCGTGGTTCAAAATTACTTCCTCAATATCCATTTTACATATGTATATTTGCGAACAAAAATATTTTATAAAATTTACAATATTTTAAAACAATCATGAATTTTCTTGAACTTTTATAACCTAAAAATACCGCATAATGATAGGAATAACAGTATCGTTCTCTCAAAATCTCGCCGTTCTCTTGGTTCGGACTAGTAGAACAAGTTCTCTCAAGATTTGATAGATGTGACCATCGCTTAAAATTACGAAAATACGGTTTCATACTTTTTCGTGAGAATCACGTCCACTTTCCATCAAGATGATCGTTCTCTCAAGATCGAGAATAGGTACCCAGAGGGGATACAATTAATTTTGTCATAAAGTCGCCAATGTGGAACCTTACAAGGCAAAATTAATTCGCTGGTGAATTGAAATTGAAAAGAACGGTACTCTGAAATAGAAAGATGATGCATGCACTCAATCTCCCATCTATTCCTAAAACTCTTCTCAAGATAGATCACTGACTGACACCGGGTTTGATTCCAAACTGACATCAACAAATTTTCTCAATAGACACACGCTACGATTTCGTGTAGAAGCATGTTGGATGCAAAACTTTGTCAACTACAGAAAATCTCAGGCCTGCCTGGGATCCCATATGAGGAAGATATAGTAAACAGGGCTTAATCTTATGCTAAAACTGGTAGTTGAAAAATAAATTGGCATCACCCTGTTTTCGAAAAATGGGTGATTTTGCCTAATTGTTGATTACTCATTGAGGCTTTATTGCCCAGCTTCCCCCTACAAAATATTAATTTTAATTGAAAAATTTTATTCTAAAAAAACACAACAACTTTCCAAGAGTGCTTAAGCAGCATTTGCGGCGCCTAATTAAATTGACCCTAGTTGACTCTATGAATTTAGGTAGAGTCTTGAAGATGTCACTTTCATTCATTATGAGATAAAAATGATGAGTCATTTGTATAATAACTTATTAGCATTTTATATCGAAAGAAATGGACCAGTTCGTATTTCTTTAGGGTCGCATACAATTAGTCAGAAGTTATACGGAAATCTTCAGGCAGGAATCAACTTGCAGCGATGCTAAATATAATTGGAATTAGTAGGCTATTATATTTTTCACAAGAATTTAAAGGAGTCATTTACAAACAGGAAACGGTTTATATATATATATATATATATATATATATATATATATATATATATATATATATATATATATATACAGGTGTGGAAAATACCAAACAGAACCTCTTAAAAAAAGGAATGTAACAGAAAGCGACCGACAACCCGTTTGGCCATGTTGAAGAAGTGAAATAAAGCATACTGTTGTATCGTTGTATCCTGGTTTCCAGCGAAAATGGTGTCGGGCAAGGACCTTTCGCTGGTTTCGGGTCGTCAAAACACAGTGGGTCGAAAGCACCGATTTGACATTAAAAATAAAAATCGTATCCAACAATAGCAGACTGAAACTTTAAAATCATGAAAATAAATTCGAAAAACGTCTAATGTGGTTCAACGCTTTAAAAATAAAATAAAAAGAATACTTTTATTTCCATGAATAAAATATTGCGCTTGACTTCAAGGTACATTTTAAATACTATACTATAATAATAAATACATGGATATCGATAATCGTTAAAAAGGTGAAAGTACTTTTTCCTCTATGCTTAAGACTTCTTAATACATACCAATGCAAATAATTTGTAAGTAGTATAATATTTATTAATTCACATAAATGAATAAATAATACGACTGTAATAAAAATAATAAACAGCTCTTTTCTCATTCTCCAATACGTATGAATTGTTATCCGAATCCTTACTATGTCAAAAACAGTGTAAGGATCCATCGACGCGAAAAGTTTTGGAACACATCTTCCATATTTTTTCTCGTGAAGATTTTCGGGCAAAGTCTAGGCGACAGTTTCTTATCAACTTCTCCGTTGATTTTTATGCATCTTTCCATAGTTTACCTATCGGTAATATTGCAAATGCTATGATGTCTGGTCAATTGAATAAGTAATTTGTGGATTCCTGTTGGCATGTTGTACCAAGAATATCTTTTGAAGAATAATCTTGCTGTTTGAAGTTTGTATTCCCAAATCTTCTCTATTGCAGTTTAATGTCCGCTTCCAATAGTTTACAAAATGACGGGAAACCAGAGGATCAGTTTTGGCTTTACTCTTGCTATAATAGCTGGCTCATCACTGTTCTCGAAGAAACGTCGAACTGTGTTGCCATCGTTAATAATAATAATTTCTAAATTATTTTGGCCGTTTCACAAATTCTAACCCACTAAGCCCGTCAGGTTAGTTCGGGACAGAAGATCGTAGGGAACGTCTACGCCCAATATTACCCCCGCTAACTTCCGTGCAACACGAAGACGAGCAGTACCTTGAAACGAATGAGAGGGTGTACTTACTTTTCGTCTAAACTTATAACGTAATCGACAGAATTTGGAATATTTAATGACTATTTGATACATTTATTGTTTTAAATACATCAAATAGTCGAAATACAAAAAAAAAAATAGTTTTTGTTGGCCGTTGAGCGTAAAGAAAATTGATATTTCTGTTACAAAATAAACATTTATTCTAATAAAAATGCTAGTGAAACGCGACGGTAATTTCTAAGTCAATAAGCTAATAGACCACTTTAAAATTAAAAATCATTCTCATAAATAAACTTTTATTCTGGTAAAAATAAAAGTAACACGTTCAGTAATTGTAAATAAATAAACACCTAAAAGTCTAAGGTGTTCAAACAGGCCTCCACTTTGAGCGAGACAATAACCCAGTCTATTGTAAAATAGGGTTCGCGTATTTGCCAAAACTTCAGGGGTTATATCCCTATTAGCCCTTTGTATCATGTCCTCACAAAACACCATACGTTTTCCCTGGTCTTTCGGAAAAATTTCTTGAGTTATTCACAATTTGTAAAAGCGATATTTGTTCGATTTCGGTACTATTGCAAGGAAAATTAATTTCTGCTTAACTGCAAACGTCAGTCTCCCGATTTGCTCGGTCTTCTCCTTGTTCCTCATTATTATCAGTGCATTTTTTACAAATTTTTAGACAACTGATTGTTTCAAATTTGTTTAATAATTTCCGATATTCTAAATTTTCAAGGAACAAGATATCTTTACGAGAAAGTACCACTTAATAATCTGCTCTTTTTGTTCCGTGGAATAAACTACCATTTCAAATATAAAAAAATTGGCGCGAAACACCGATATACCAATATTCAGTACTTACGCTTCCACGGCATGAAGGAAAGCAAATAACTTGGAATCCTCTTGTGTGCTAGGGCGTGGCGTATGCTACCGCCCGCTCCCACCGCGCCAGCATTGTATTACCCCTCATCCGAGGGCCAAACTGGTAGTTTACACGTATGTCGATGCTTACGATGCTTATCTTCTGTCTCATTCTGATTTGATGAATAATATAGTATTTTCTTTATCATACTTAAGAAACGTCGAGTTTCTGGTTTGGATTTTCCAGATAATATATATTCAAGTTGACCATTATTTTTGTCTCGTATTTGGTATTTCACTACACTGTGCTTAGGTATTTTCTTATCGATACTGAACTTAATGCTACCTTTTTTTTTTAATCAAATAGATCTGTTTTTTTTGCTTCCCACTAATATTTGAGTAGAATTATGTGTATTTTGGGTTGCAGGAAATTTATTCCTTTATTCGAAACGTATTTCTTTAATTTAAAAATAACTATAGGAATACTTATTTGATTTCCTTTTTTGAGCGGAAAATGCTAATGATTAATGAACTGGCTTATATAATAGATGTGTTTCTTCCGAACGTTGTTGTCCAGTGTCATTCTTTTAAGCTGTCATTTCTTTCAAATGTGGCATATTACCGAGCCTAACGGAAGTAGCTTAGTACGCAAACGGGGTCATGGTTATACATGTAGGTCATTTTCCGTTGATTTTCACTTTACCTTGATTCGATTCGGCCGAAGCAGCTGCAGATTTCCATTTCAATTTTTATTTGCCAGTTTTTTAGGATTCTGAGATGAAAAGTTGTTTATTATCCTAGTAATTTTGTTGAGTTTTTGGAGTTACCGTATCTTTTGCCTGAAGACAGAAATTATGAGCAGTTTGCACGTATCAATGACGAAATTGTGTTAGGCCCCACCAGGGGCGGATCCAGCCTCTCTCCTTGGGGGGGGGGGCGGTGATATCACAAAAGTACAGTATGGCAAGCGAAAGCAAGTTGTCCCCGGGGGGGGGGGGACACCAGCAACATTCCCATTTCTAGTGTAAAAGGCAGGGACGTGGCTATTTTTTTGAATTTGATACTCTTGGAGAGGGGAGGGGGCGATCAACATACACATTCCTCGTATAAGAGGCAGAATCGGGTCTCTTTTCCTAGTTCAAAGCTCCTGGGGGAGGGGGGTGCTATCGCAAAAAAAACAAGTTGTCAACGGGGGGGGGGGGGGGGTTGCCAGCAGCATACACATTCCTAATATAAAAGGCAGAATCGGTTCTATGTTCCTGAACTCAAAGCCGTTGGAAAGGGGAGGGGCGATCGCAAGCATACACATTCCTATACTCTATTCAAGAACTAGAGAGAGTAATAAAACTGTTACCGAAACCTCCAACGTACCTACTTCAGTGCCCCCGGTAACTGAGAACTGCCGTAAATCTAATTATATTTAAATATTATAAGCTTTTATAAATTTACTGCAACAATAAAATTTCTGATAATTCAATTTAATTTCTGTCAGTGAGCAAAGTACACCTTACAGTGTGTCCTTAGTGATTTATTTTGTTTGTGCTTGTTTTTATATATTATTTGAGATTTGTGAGGTACCCAAAAGATGGAGGGCATTTTTTCCTCAACGAAAAACTTATTACGATGAATGTTTATGATGCCTTAAGATATTAATATCTAAATAATAATGTTAAAAGCTCTGTTGAGATGTATTCGAATATAACAGGAGTTCGAAAATCTATCATGTACCGAACACTGACGGAGAAAAAAACGATTGGAATTGTTAGTAATTCCAAGCTATATTCGATCACAGGCAGACGAAAAACCTCATTGGTAGAAGAGATGTAAACTGTAATAAAAGGAGTTGTACATACATTTTATTATGAGAAGCAGATCTCAACCGTCGACAAAATTCTAACTAAAATCAATGAAGATCGGAATTTGCCTGAAATTAAAAGAACTGAGCTCTGGAAATTGCTCAGAGAACTTAATTTTTGTTGCGAAAAACCAGATAGGAAATCTGTTCTTATAGATCGTCCGGAAAATGTTCGTTGGTGAAGGAAATATCTCTTTCAAATAAAAGGTAGAGTTGCTGGAAATAACACAACTTACAAAATTAATAATTTAACTGGACTTTTGAAAGATTTTTTTGAATAAAGTTACTGCAGATAATTGCGAAAAATCCATATAATAAAAGAATAAAAGAAAATGTGGAAACTCGATCTCATGATCGGTGAGAGAGGAATCAATTATAATTAATTTGTGCGAAGATAGCTTCACTGACTTTGATGACGAATAAGATACGTAATGTTTACCAGCGTTAACACAATTTATTATTTAAATTTTCTGTAACATATAAAAATTAATGACATTTGAATCCCTTTTTAGTGTTTAAATTGTAATTCTGAAGATGGTTTAAGAAATAAATAAACTGGAATGTCAAATATCCCAAAAATGTTTTTAATTAATAATAAAATGACCGATAGCCCCAAAAAAATTTTAATATTATATTGACGAATTTTTTTTTATATATATTTGACTTCTTGTATTTTTAATAATGGGTATTTTGTAAGTATTTAAATTATAACTTAGAATTTTTTGACAGAAAAAGGCTACGTTTTAGTCTGAATGTGCCTAAAACGGTTTCTATGCCAAAATTAAAAATAATAAAACTAGTTGTGATTTGTGTTAAATATGTCAAAATTATCTATATTTTCTAATATATGTGAATTATTAAAAAATCATAAGAAATAAAATAATATTATAAAAACTTTTTATTTTAAGTTTATTACTGAAATAATACTCTATGCCATAAATATTTAGTGATAAAATAGACCTCCTTTTGACGTCTTCCGATGCCTATGACAAGGATTAAAATCCTTTTTAACACTTCACACATCCAAATATCTATTGCTATCCAACCCAAATAGTCCATTATTATAGACCAGTATTTTTGATTATAAAATTTCTAACCCATTCCTATGAAAAATATATGTGTCTAACAGATTTTGCCAACACAGGTAGTTTGCGAAGAAAAAAAAGGTAAAAAAAATGAAAAACTGTCCTTAGTTCTTGAATAAACTATAGTATAAGAGGCAAAATCGAGTCTATTTTCTTGAACTCCAAGCTCTTGGGGGGGGGGAGGCGATCGCCCCCACCGCCCCCCCCTTGGATCCGCGCCTGGGCCCCACCGACATCGGGGTTCATCCTACTGATTATCTCATTACAGAGCTCACTTTCAGGGCATATTATACTGTAGTTCACCCTACTGGTTGTATGTCACTGCTGGTTGTCCTGCAGTTGGTTGTCTTGTGGCTGTTGCCTCTTGAGTTGCGTCTTGCGTGTTCCTGTTACTACGCCATAGTAGAGAAATTAAACAACTGACAGACTCGTCATTTTTCAGACAACCCTTTTTATTACTTTTATTTATTTATTTACGGAATTTATTCGTTATTATTCTAGACGTTGCAAACCCACAATTCTATGATCACAGAATTAAATGGATGGATTTTTTAAAATTTTTCTATTACTAGCTTACACTACAGCTCGATCTTTTAATTAAATATATATATATATATATATATATATATATATATATATATATATATATATATATATATATATATATATATAAATATATATATATATATATATATATATATATATATATATATATATATATATACTATACCGAGTTTCATTTATCCCACATACATTTTTTGCTTGCTAATCTTTAGGGAGTAAAGTTGAAAGCTAGTTCCTAGCAACATCGTGGAAGGTTTCTGCATCCAGCCGAGCTTTTGATGCAGTGACGTCCTGAATAACTCACCCCTCCTCTCCGGTATAGGGGTTAGCTCGGAATTTTTACTTGCTTGTGCTACTACTAGCTTTCTACTGTACTCTGATGTTTTGGTACAAAAAATTAACTTCTATTTTACATTATTGTGAGGAATTGAATTAAGGTATATCAATTAATTCAGTTTAATAAATCAAAATAACTCCGTCCCAAAGAATTGAGAAAACCTATATAATAAATATTGTCTTTCCAGCTTAAATGTTGTGGTGTAGACCGTTCTACTGACTGGGATAAGAAACGTCCAGTTTCATGTTGCCATGCGCCAAGGGAAAATGCTCCTCAACCTGACCCACGTCACTGCAGAGACGCTGTAGTTGGAGACGAGATTCTTTATAGTACAGGATGTTTCGATATGATCGAAATGAAGGCCGAAGGAGCATCCAAGGTTCTGATTGGTGTTGGAATCGGTATTGCATTCGTTGAGGTAAAAATTAGACTTTTTAACGTCAATTTGCTTTTTAGCGGAAATATTGAATAATAAAAAAAAATTTTACAACCAATATTTGAAAAATTAAAGATACTTACACAAGCATATTTTATTATTATCCAGTCACAACATAAAGTATTAAATATTTATACATTTTCTAAATTTATTTTAAACATATTTTTTATATTAACTTATTGCTCTTCCCCGATTCAACAGCGACACGTACAGTTGAATGGACACAGCAAACATACGATCCTTTAATCCTTCAACAAAAAACTGGCAGCTAGCCAATCAAATTGTAAATAAGAATAAAATTAATTGATTCTCCCTTCAAATCACCAAGACCTGACGGCTTATATTCAACATTACCGTATTGGAGCATGGAACTATTGTTACCGCATCTGGTAGGAATATTTAAGACTTTTCTGGTCCAAAAATGCATTCCCAAAGTATGGAGAGAAGTAAGAGTTGTTTTTCTATCCAAAATAGGTAGAATGAACTACTCTATACCAAAAGCATTCCAACCAATTAGTATCACATCGTTCGTTTTCAAAATGTTAGAGAAACTAAGTGAAAGGTACATTAGAGATGAAGTGCTCATCAATATACCACTGCATTAAAACCAACATACATACTCCATAGGCAGATCAAGTGAAATGGTCTTTCATCTAATGACAGGTCGTTTAGAAAGATCATTGGACAAGAAGGAGTCCACTCTAAGTGTATTTATAGAGATACAAAGTGCTTTTGACAAGACTTCTTTCTTCTTCAGGTGCCATCTTCTATCGGAGGTTGGATATCATCATTGTCACTCTCACTCTATTTGCCGCTACTGAAAAAAGTTCTACTGAGCTACATTTGAACCACTCTCTCAAATTTCTCAACCATGAAATTCTTCTTCTTCCGATATTTCTTCTTCCTTCTATTTTACCCTGCATGATCAATCTAAGCAACTCGTATCACAGGCCTCTAATTATATGTCCAAGATATTGCAGTTTATTTATTTTTATGTTGTTAATTATTTCATAATTTTTGTCCATCGCTAGCAATACTTCTACGTTTGTTTTTCTCTCCGTCCAAGATATTCTCAACATCCTTCTGTAACACCACATTTCAAATACTTGTAGTTTATTTAGGTGTTCTTGTTTTAGTGTCCAGCCTTCCAACCCATACTGCAGCACTGAAAATACATAACATCTTGAAATTCTCATTCTTAGTTCTAGAATGATGTCTCTGCTGCACAGAGTGCTTTTCAGTTTTACAAACGCACTTCTTGCCATTTCTATTCTCGTCCTTATTTCTGTTGTTTGTTCATTATTTGCTGTTATCCATGTGCCCAAGTATTTGTATTTTTGCACCTTTTCTAAATTCACACCTCGCAACTTTATGCTTGTTTGTATGTTTTGTTTTTTAGTTATTACCAAATATTTAGTCTTTTTGGTGTTCATTTTTAATCTGTGTTGCTCGCAAACGTTATTTGTTTCGTTTACTAGTTCTTGGAGATCTTCAGCGGAGCTAGCTATGATAGCAATGTCGTCTGCAAATCTTATGTTGTTTACAGCTCTTCCGTTTATTATTATTCCCTTACTTTTCATTAACAGTGCTTGTTCGAAAACCGATTCACTGTACACATTGAATAGTAGGGGTGACAAAATGCATCCTTGTCTCACTCCTCTTCCTATTTCAATGTCCGGGCTTGTTTCGTTATCTACTATTATTTGTGCGCGTTGATTCCAATATAGGTTAGTTATTATTCTTAAATCTTTGTTGTTTATGTTTTTTCTTCTTAGAATCTCGACTAGTTTTTCATGTCTAATTTTATCAAAAGCCTTTTCGAAGTCAACATAACAAATGTGTATATCGGTGTTCATATCCATACACCTCTGTGAGAGCACATTAAGTGCAAACAACGCGTCTCTGATGCATATACCATTTCTGAATCCAAACTGACTATCATCTATCCCCTTTTCAAGTTCTTTATAAATGCGTCCGTGTATTACTTTTAAAAACACCTTGAGTACATGGCTTATCAAAGATATTGTTCTATATTCGCTGCAGTCTTTTGCATTTTTGTTTTTTGGAATAGCGCAAAAGGTGGAGAGTAACCATTCTCTGGGTATATTCCCCGTTTTATATAGTGTGTTGGACAGATCTAACAATATATCCATGGTATCATCATTCATGCATTTTAAGATTTCTACTGGGATTTAATCTGGACCTAGTGCTTTTCCATTTTTGTTGGTTCTTATAGCTGCTTTTATTTCATCTTTCAGTATCGTTAATGCCTCGTTATCTTCTTCAATCTCCATCTGCTCTACTCTGTTCTCTTTAAACAGGTCTTTGATGTATTCTGTCCATTTTTTAAGGTTCTCTTGGGTGTCTAATATTAGCTTGCCTTTTGCATTCTTAAGCAGTGTCGGTTCTCTTTTTCTGTTACTATGAGTTATCTTTTTTATCTATTAAAACTATCATGTTTTCTCTGATACTCTTCTATTTCTTCACATTCTTCTTGCAGCCATTTATTTTTCGCTAGTCTAATCTTGTATTTGATTTGCTTGTTTATTTCTTTATGCTTTTGCATATCTCTGTTTTTGAATTGTCGTCTGTCATCCATTAGGTCCAGTATCTTCTCTGTCATCAATTGCTGCTTTCTATATCTTGTTGGAGTTAGTATTTCTCTTTGACTTTCCTTTATTTCTGTTTTCATTAAAAGCCATTTGTTTTGTGGTTCTGCGTTTTGGAGAATCACCTCTTTGACGTTGTTTTATGTTTGTATCCTTGAGTCTGGAAATGTTACTTTTTGCAGTGTCTATTCTTCTTTTAATGAGTTTCATTTTAAATCTGATTTTGGCGACTATGTCAGCACTTGGATATGTTTTTACCGACATAATTGCATTGACAAAACTACTTTTCCAAAAATATGACGGAACTGTCAGTGGCTAGATTTACAATAGGGCCTCAAAAAGGGCCATAGAAATTAATGTACACGATGTCAAAATTGGAGGAGAGGTGAGAAGGGGATGCCTGTAGGGAAGGGTACTATCACTTCTACTTTGGAATCTAATCAACCATCTTACTGACGAACATCAAGTCATCATAGCTTACTCAGATGACTTAGTCATCTTGCAAACAGGGAAATTTGAAAGTATAGTTTTCAAAAGAATGCAGATTGTATTAAGAATAATAGAAGAGTGGTATTATAACCAGTGCCATAAAACTCAACACACACATATACAGGTACATTGATCTTCTCGACAAAGATAAAATACCTAAGTATTCTGACAGTAGATTCACGTGGAACTCTCACCCCGAAAGTTGAATTAAGGAAGTTTATGAACAATGTCGCCGAACACTGGGAAAAACTTAAAAATTTACACCACGATTTGCGACGTGGATGTGTACTTGTTTCATAAGGTCAATGCTCACATATGGAGCTATTGTATGGGGATCAAAAGCGAATCAAATAAAAGTAATACAAAAATTAGACCAGATTCAAAAAAGAGCATTGCAAAAGCCATGAGAATTAATTACACCGATTAGAGCAATGGAGGTAATCCTAGATATCATCCTTCTTGACATTTTTGTCAAAAAGACGGCATTGATGACTATAAAATGCCTCTGCAGCCTATAGAAGGAAGAACAACGGTTCTAGCGAGGCTTAAGTGCCCTGAAGCCTAGCAGGGTGGACTTTCCAGATCTAGATCCAGAGATTACAGCTAGCGAACCGTTCGCTAACTCTTCAATATTCATGGTTTCGTCCATCTGGTTTCCATAATTGAATTCTAGTCTCATCCATGAACAGAATGTTTCACCCATTCTCAATATTCCACTGAACCTGTGTTATAACAAAAAGGTGAAATTATGACAGGCTCTTTTGCTTTTAAACGTGCTCCTTTTGGTCTTCTACTAACTGATTTCAAACTAATATTACTTTGTCTTACATTTGGTAACTCGTTTTTGAGATGCGTGATTATTAACGTATAAAATTAGGTATCATGAAACAGCTGTTGTGCACCTTTTCGCCCTTAGTCGAGAAATTGTTTATGATAAAATGCACGAGAAACAATAAACTCCAGCGTTTTTTTAAAACAAGTGAAAAGATCCGTCTGTTAGGTAAATAACATCAACTTATATACGAGGGTGGGTTGATAAGCCTCGATCTTGATGATGAGAACCACATTTTTAAATTTTTTTTTTTGGTTTTATTTCTCAACATCTCTAGCAAGGCTAATTCATTTTTCATAGAATGTGAAACATCGAGCTCCTCAAAATTGCTTTTTACAGCACCATTAGCTGCCTTCTTGCTCTGAATTCTTGGTCCAGCAAGCCATATTTTGAGGTTAGAGAACAGAAGTTAATCGTTGGGTACTAAATACTTCGAATAATGGATGACCATACAACAAACTTTAATTTTTGAGTTTTAGCTATTGCAACATATTTTTTTTTTTTTTTACGTATAGGCCTAGTTACACGTTTCCAACTAAAACTGGTCACAAGTGACCAACCATTAATTTTTTCCGAATACAATCTAATTTCTTAACTTCTAAAGTTATCCAATGATGTCCCTTAGTTTGTTTTGTTGTCTTAAGCTAACCTAAACCAGACACATGCTCTGCTTTCACACAGCACTACACTAGTTCAAACGGCTTGGTTCTCTTCAGTCTTCGGACGAGATTCTGGTTGTCCAACAGCTGAAGGGCTTCTGCGTTTGGGTGGCAGTGAAGTTTCTCTTCATGTTTAATAGCCTTTTTCTTGATTACGTCTATAACGAGTGGGACTTTTAGATATCTATGAATGTCTTTGTCTCTAATGTACCGTGGAGCATTGATCATATTTCTCAATACTTTATTTTGAAACTTTTGTATGTGTTTGATATTTGACTTGCTGGCACATCCTCAGAGTTGAGCTCCATAGATCCAGATTAGTTTGATAACTTGGTTGTAGATCAGGAGTTTATTCTGTATTGATAATTTTGAGCTTCTTCCTATTAGCCAATAATATTGTCTGTATTTGAGTTTGAGTTCTGTTTTTTTCTTGTTAATATGTTTGTTCCATAATAATTTTGCGTCCAAAGTCATCCCTAGGTATTTTGCTTCATTATCAAGCGGGACAATGTTATCGTTTAGCAAAAGCCTTGGTGGAGTTTTAATCTTTCTGTTCGTGAAATTTACATGTATCGACTTCATTTCATTTAGTTTTATTTTCCATTTTTCTGTCCATTCTAAGAATTTGTTGCAATCTTCTTGTAGCCTTCCAGTGGCTGTTTCTGGTTCCTTGCCGACAGACAATATAGCTGTATCGCCGGCAAAGGTTGCTATTGTTGAATTATCCATACAAGGAATATCACTTGTGTATAGTACATATAAGACTGGTCCCAGTACGCTACCTTGTGGGACCCCTGCTTTTACATCTTTCAGTTGTGAGTACTCATCTTCTTGTTTTATTCTGAATGTCCGCTCAGTAATATAAGAGGTCAATATTTCCACGTACTGCTTCGGTAGTAATCCATTTAATTTGTGTATCAGGCCTTTATGCCACACCTTATCGAAGGCCTGGGCTACGTCTAGAAATAGAGTTAAACATATTTGTTTCTCCTCAAGGGCTTTCTCGAATTGCAACATATGACGAATGTGCTGGTGCATTATTATAATGAAACAAGATATTTTACCTCGTCACTCAGATGCTGAAATAAATTTGCGTAGTACTTACCATAGACAGTTTTATCCTTTTCAAGATAATTAATAAAAATAATTCTCCTTGCATCTTAGAAAACACTCATCATAACCTTGTCAGTTGACAAAATTGTCTTTACCTGCTTTGGGGTTGGTCACCGATTGATGTCCACTGATTTGACTGTTCTTTACTGTCAGGCCCGGGACTTATCAGCCCACCCTCGTATATTTTGACGGCTCTAATTTAAAATTATATTATAGATAGGGATAACAAAAAATATTCAATAAGATAAATATACATACCATGATGATAGTAAAATTGATCATTTTAATTTTCAGCTCATCGGAATTATTTTGGCTTGTTGGATGGCATCGGCTATAAAGAATAAAAGCTAAGAAAATCTCAATTTCTATTGCATAGGTTTATAAATAGATTATGTTATAAATTAAGAGATGAAATGAAAATAACAAGAACATAAAGAAAAAGCCCCTACTTTAGTAAAGACAAAAAATTTAGAGATTTTACATTTTATTTCTAATGTAGTATTGCGTGCTTTTCTTGGATGAGATATTTATAACGAAAATGCGTAATAAGCTTTGCATTTCTCCAAAATTTGTGTGGTTTATATAACCTGAAAATAAGTTGGTTCCCACAAAATTTTTATCTTATTTTAGGCAAATTATTTGTCTTCTTTTTTGATGTAATATCGTCATTATGAAATATTTAATGAAAAAAAATTATATGTATTGTAATGAGCATCATTGATATAATTTGAGCTCATGTGAGCTTTTTACTGTTAGCTTTATATGTGTATTATAAATTTGTTAAAAAATATTTATTGTCGTTACACCAAATTACATTATTTTCATAACAACATCAATATATTTTATTATAAACACGCTAAAGTGTCTTACAGTAACATATTTTTTCGTAATAAATAACAAAAATGATGGTTTGTTAAAGACTGAGGAAATCTTAAAAAATCCAAAAATACATGAAAATTATGGTTATTAATGGAATTTCTCTCTCATTTTTTAACGGTTACCAACATTTTAATAATATGTTAAATAAAAATTATTAAACCATAAACTAGATAAAATAAATTTATTGTTAAGATTATTTCTCAAAAATCTTGTTCATTTTTCACTATCAATTTTTCATGATACCTGAAATTGAAACTGTATACTTATATATAAAATAAGCAAAATAACATATTCACAAAAGACGAATGACTATATATGCAAAATATAGCAGTTCCTTGTTAGCTTAGGGTGTATCAGATTTTATCTGCGCAGATGAACTGAAAAACATTCGGTCGTTCCAAATCAAAAAGTACCCAAACAAAAAATGTTTAGCCACTTTTTCGTCACATAATCTCAAAAAAATAATAATAAAACGTCTCTTTTCGTTTTTTGATGATATTTTCGGTTCTAATCATTCTAGAAACTTCTTTTTTTATCATTTTGTAGGTTTTTTTATTGCCTACAACAGGATATTTTTTACAAAAATTTTTGGCGCGAAATTCAAATTTTTATGGGTGTTCGAAAATTTTTAAATTCAATAAAATTAAAACTAGGGCAATAGCAGAGCCGAAAAACCTACTATGTCCACGAATTTTTTCAGATTTTTAAAAGTGGTGAAACATGGTCAAAATTCCAATATATATATATATATATATATATATATATATATATATATATATATATATTATTTTTCCTTTATTTTGTCTTTTCTTGGGTTTAGGTTCTATATTTAATAAAAAAACACAAAACAATTGACGTTTCGCCCTTTATTTAAGGCATTTTTAAAACTTTTTCCTCCTAAAAATATTTTTAAATATTTAACATTCACATATCTACAATTTTAAAAAAACAAACAAGACATTCTAAAACAGTATTTAAATTTTTAAAACTTTTAAAAATATTTAATTTTACCGGTACACACCTTGACATTTTGTTATTCTATTACTAAATAAAATTTAATCTTTACAACGTCTACTGAGGATACATGGAATGCTAATGTGTTTTTTTTTATATTTTTTATATTTTACAATGCACAAAAAAACAAATAAGGTATACGTTTAGTTTTATGTTTAAGAGGATATTCAATTTTTGATTCTTATTTAACAGGATCGAATACTTAATATTTTTGTTTAAATTAGGCTTTTGTAAATGTGGCTTAAATTTCCCATATCTGTTCTGTCGTTAACAGTGCTTTTATCTTTTTTTAATTTCAATCATTTCCTTTATCTGAATTTTTGGTAATTCATATCTTTGTTTTTTATTTTGGTATTGTTATAATCAAAAGTGTGTTTTTCGTCCTGTGTGTGTTTGTTTAACGCTGTTGAGGTGTTTTTCGAATATTTATGGCCATTTAATCTTTTCTTCAGTAATTGGCTCGTCATGCCTATATATTTTTTGGGACAATTTGTGCAAGGGATCGAATATATTACATTTGATTTATTCATGAGAAGAGTTTTACTTTTTAAATTTGTGAACAATGTATTTAATTTATTATGTGACTTGTGGCATACCATAATATCGTGCTTTTTTTTAAATGCATTTTATTTTTTCTGACAACTCACTAGTGTAAGGTAATGCTACATATTTTTACTGTTTATGTTCTATGTTTTTTGTTTTTACGTTTTTATAAAACTTATATGTTCGTTTATCAATTATTTTGGTGATAGTCTTTTCGTTGAAATTATAATTTATTAGTGTCTTTTTTACTTTTTGCAGTATTTTTGGTCGGAATTCTGGAGACGTTAGGGAGATAGCACGATCAGATAGACCGATTACAACGCTATTTTTTTGAGTTTTTGAATGATTAGAGAAACAGTTTAGATATCTACCTGACCAAGTTGGTTTGGTGTACCATTCAGTTACAATTTTATTTTTTCTGCGTATAAGCGTCATATCTAGAAAATTTATTTTATTATTATTTTCTGTTTCGGACGTGAACTGTAATTTTTCGTTGAAACTGTTAAACTCTTGGAGAATTTAATTTATTTTATATTGTGGTACGACTGCTATGCAATCATCGACAAAACGTTTGAAAAATATTATATTAAAATTTAACTTTTCTAAAACTTTTTCCTCTAAATATTCCATTACTAACTGAGCAATGATAGATGAAATTGGTGATCCCATAGCACATTCATCGAGTTGTTTGTAAAAGGTATTTTCGTACTGAAAGTAATTTGTATTTAGAACGAGGTCAACAGCATCTATAAAATTATATTTTGATAGCGATGTATGTTTTTTTTTAAATTTCCCATTTTTCTGCTAAAATAGTGTGGACAAGTTGAAATGAGTTTGTAATTTTTAGGTAGGTTTATTGTATCAATAAATTTTTTAAAGGCGAATGAATCTTTAATAAAAAAATAGTTTTTGCCTGTAATATTTGAAATACAATCCGATAAGAATTTTGATAAATTATAGAATGGCGATTGTATACAAGAAACAATATGTCTTAGTGGTATATTTTGTTTATGTAATTTTGGTGGGCCGTATATTTTTGGTGGAATAGCATTGTGAATGGTTAGCCTTTTTGCATTTTTTTCAGTTAGTTCTTTTACACTGAACCATTTTTTTTTGTGAAGGTATTATTTTTATATGTATTTTCGTCCTTTAGTAAGTTGTTCATTTTTGTCTCATTTTAAAATTGTAGATATGTGAATGTTAAATATATAAAAATATTTTTAGGAGGAAAAAGTTTTGAAAATGCCTTAAATAAAGGGCGAAACGTCGATTGTTTTGTGTTTTTTATTAAATATAGAACCTAAACCCAAGAAAAGACAAAATAAAGGAAAAATGATATAATCTATGGTTTAAGAATCAACAATATATATACATTTATATATATATATATATATATATATATATATATATATATATATATATATATATATATATATATATATATATATATAGGGGCTATATGTTTAAAGAGATGGGAACGCTCTTGGACAGAGAGAGAAATGAAAATATAAAAAGAACAAGCAAGGTAGAGAAAGTTAATGAGCGGGTACTGGGTAGAAAAAGGGAATGGAACGAGCACATCAGTAGAATGGACGCTAGAAGAATAGTCAGAATTGCACGCGACAAATCACCGTTAGGTCGCAGGAGTTTGGGATGCCCCCGAAAACAATGGAATGACAACTTAGCATTGCAATAGGCAGAGAGACGACGAAAAGAAACAGACGTTTTGCCTATATCGAAGAATGAAGAAGAAGCAGAAGACAGAGTTTTAAGACAACTGAGGATTTATAAAAAAAATTTCATTCTTCAAAACTCGAAAAAATGCAAAAAAATGTCTTTTTTTTTTCGAACACCCACAAAAATTTGAATTTCGCACCAAAAATTTTTATAAAAAATATCTTGTTATAGGCAACAAAAACCTTCAAAATGAAAAAAAAAAGAAGTTTCTACGATAATCAGAAACAAAGATATCATCAAAAAACGAAAAAAGACGTTTTATTTTTTTTAAGGTTATGTGACGATAAAAGGGGTTCAAAATATTTATGTCTAGGTCTTTTTGATGTAGAACATTGGCGCTAGGTAGTAACCAAAACAAACATTCTACAATCATACACAAGCAAAATAGATTATTGCAAAGAATGGATTAAGTTTATTATAATAAATTCTTTTCTCTAATATGCAGGGTCGGATTTGGAGGTCTAGAGGATCTGGGGCAACGAAGGAGCGGAGGCCCCTAATTATTTTCCGAATAAAAGGAACAATTTTTGTCCGTCAAGTTTTTCAAAAATTTATTGCTTACAAATACAATTATTTCAACAAAAAATGTAGTGAACAAATATGGATATATTGTTTTTAATATTCGGAACAATATTATTATGTTTATGCAAGTATTGTTGGTAAAAATGCCTGTTTGAAAAAAAAAACGGAAAAGTTGCTGACCCGTCGAAATTTGGATATTTTTTTTATCTCTATTGTGGGGGTTCTTCTCTTGTGGAGGCCTCGGGGCAGTAGCCCCGCCTGCTCTCCCTCAAATCCGGCCCCGCTAATATGCTCTTTTCGTATTCTATCTTCTATCTTTTATCTATCTTCTATATCAGAATATCGTAAATGTCGTTTGTTATCGTTGTTTTGGTTGTTGTATTTGACCTCAGTGAATATCTGCAGATCTTGCGTGGATGAGAAAATCATAGAACCATATCGACTCAAAAACAGACAGGAATCCGATACTGGATGAAGGAAGGCTCATAAGGAAAAACTTTTGACAGATTCTAATGAAATTTTTAAATTAATAGGGGTTAGATTTATCGAGTAACAATCTTAAGTTCCCTAGATATTTAGGATTTGAGTAAATTCATAGTTTTAGAGTTTAAAATGTTATTTTTAAAATATTATACAGATTTATTGAAGGTATATATACAATTCCTTAATATTCTCCGAAATGGCACCTTTGAGCAGCTACACACTTAAAATAATACTGCTCCAATTCGCCGTACGTCTTCTGGAAGTCAGCTTCAGGAATGCTGTTGAGAGCCCTCCTCGATGCTGCTTGAACGTCCTGAATCGAGTGAAACCGATGTCCATTCAGCTGTCTTTTCATCCGTGGGAATAAAAAAAAGTCAGGTGGAGCCAGATCGAGACTGTAGACGGGGGACGGCAAAGTGGCGATGTCGATTCGGACCAACAGTTGCCTAACGACGAGCGCGTCACGACACGGCGCATTATCGTGATGCAGCATCCAGTTGTCGGAGATGGCTGGTCGCATGCGATTCACTCGGTCTCGCAGGCGGATTAGCAAAGTTCGAATTGACAGTTTCACCAGGGGGAACGAACTCCTTATAAATCACCCCGAGACGATCAAAAACACGAACACCATTATCTTGATCTTCCATTTGCTTATGCGAGCCTTCTTTGGATGTGGGGACTTAGAAGTGTGCCATTCCGTAGATTGTCTTTTGGTTTCCGGGTCATACTGGAAAACCTAAGTTTCATCGCCTGTCACTACATTGTTCAAAAAGTTTTCGTCTGTGTGCAAAAATTCATAATTTCTTGGGGAAGGTGGTCGTCACTCAGAATTTTAGGCACCATCTTGGCACATACCTTGCGCATGGCCAAATCCTCGTGAACAATGCGTTGAACGCTTGTGTGAGCAATATTCAACTCATCACTAATTGCTTCAATGCTTAAGCATCGGTCAGTATTCAATAGTTCTCTCACTTTGGCCACATTGTCTGCGGTCCTTGCTGTCCGATGCGATGATCATCTTCGACGAGTTCCCTACCTTCTTTAAACAATTTCTGTCATTCAAAAACACTGGAGCGGCTCATTGCAGTATCCCCGTAAGCTTGCTTAACCTTTTTTAGAGTCTCGGTTGCCGATTTTCCGAGTTTGACACCAGACTTTATCGAATATCTCTGCTCGAGATTTTGACTCATTTTGAGCATCGACAACAACAAAAAACATGCTTCACAATAACCGGTGTCCTTACTCCACCAAAGCCTGCAGGCGACTGCGGCTGCTGTTTTTCTGTTGCTAAGTGTCCCTCCACAGCTACGTTCGCGCTACAGAAAATCAGTCCTACTACTTTTGGTATAAACCCTGTATAATGGCAAGAGTTTTCTTTAACAAATATATAAGACAAAGCATAGTCAAGCAAGTAAAATTTATAGTATTTCAGCAAATTTCTTAAATCATTTAAATAAAGTTTTGCGTCGAATATGTCGACTTACAATGTACAAAAATCTTAAAACTATGTCACTATTTATTCATTTTTTCAACCTCTAAATTAATAAAAATTTGTTACACCCTACTATATATATATATATATATATATATATATATATATATATATATATATATATATATATATATATATATATATATATATTATCAGGCATAGAATAGAATTAGTAAAGTAATGTTCTTATACATTAAAATGTTATTAATAAGTTAATAATTAATTTGCAAAATTGATGTTTGTTTTAAATGTGGAATGAAAGGTCATAGGAAATTGTTTAGAATTTTAACTTTGTACAAGGTCCAATTAAATCTATTTTGTATTTAGGAGATTTGTTGTTAGTTCTCCACTTTTTGAATTTAATTTAAATAAAAACCATTCTCAAATTTTTTTAAATAAAAAAAAATCTTATGTAATTTCGTATTGACTACAGGGTCTATTCCTAGTTTAAGGTAATTCACTCGCGACAGTCGTAGACAAAAGTATAGCCTTTAATTAAGTACCAAAATTTAAAAATTCTCAAGCCTAAAGAATTTTGTTTTTGTATGAGACTATACCCAACACACTTTCAATATACAGACACATTCTTATACAGTAATAACTTTAAATATAATAAATCTGGCAGCGCCACAAATGTCTATATTGAATGGTCTATAAAGTAAACGTGTGTATAGTAACGTTCATATAGTGTGAACTATATCTATACAGTTTGTTATGTTTACATCCCAACACATTGAGAAAATAAATAAAAATATCGAGAAATATATTTAAAAAAATGTCACATTCTGAAGAACTAACCTAACTAACTTAGGTTGGAATTATCGCGCGTTGCCAAGTTGTGATCACAGTATCCCACTACGCGCGTCAGATGTTTTCAAATTATTTTTATTTAAAAAATCTAAATTTTCTAAACAAAACGGTCCAGAAATTCCGGTTTTTTTCTAAAAAGTTCATAATTTTTGGACCTACGTTGCATTAGTTTTTAAAAAATATGGTAAATACCGTTTTTGAGATATTCCAAAATGTATTGACATTTTGTTATAAGTAGTGACCTCCAACATGTTATTTATGTATATTTTAATTGTTAATTTTTCGTCTCACAGACGATTAAAATTTTTTTTTATTATTTAAATAAAAGAGACTTTTGTAAACTATATATTCAAATTCGATCACTTTCCTAAGAAAAGCCGTTTCACGAGTGAACTACCTTAATCAAAGATAGGGTGCTATGTTTTCAAATATAATTTTTCTTAGTTTGCAAGGAAATAGACCCTGATAAGCTGTACTTTATATAAATTATTATAAAAAGTTAAATAGAATTACAATATGTTGTTTTTCAATATAACCTGATTTTAACTTATTTATTTATGGTTATTTATCAAAACAATATATTTTAAGTGTAAGAGCATACAATCATATATCGTAGACAGTAGTACTCTTTGTATAATATTTTCCATGTTTTAAGTACTTTTATTCTTAAATAAATATTGGTGTACCGCAAAAAGCCACTGTATTTATTGACCTTTAAAAAATATTTTTAGCAAACAATGGACACATATGTGGTCGAGAAATCCTTAATAATTGAAACTAATTAAATTATAAGTAATATAGTGTTAACTTGCGATTTACTCATGGGAGACAGAGTTGGACTAAAAAGGAAAGAATTATCAACTGTGAGGTGCAATAAACATCTCTAGTTGTAATTTTTTTACATTTTGACAATTTCCGGTGAAAACCAAAAACCGCAGTGACAGAAAACGCTATAGATAAAACAATAATATTTTAATAAAAAAATTAAACCGACTTCTAAAAGTGCGCATAAAAGTGAAAAATAACTAAAAATGTTTATATGAAATTGAAATTTTTGAAGTCGGCGCCAAACTAATACCTAACAAAATGTGATTCGCATAAATAGATTAAAAATGCTTTATTTCTAATTGCTTTCTTACCATAATTTGTATATATTAGTAGTTATTTATTTCATTTAGAAATAATTTGGCGCCAACTTCAAAAATTTTAATTTCATATACAAATTTATAGTTGTTTTTCACTTTTTAGCGCACTTTTAGAAGGCAGTTCAATTTTATGTATAAAAATTTCATTTTTCGATTTTTAGTTTTGGATTCTTTATGATATCCATAAATTATTTGAACTAATTACTAATCGAGATTAGTCTACCTCGCGATGACTCCAAGGTGGCAAAAAAGTATCCATTTTATCCAAAGTTGTAAATCACCCTAAATGAACTACCAAAAATTCTTCAACTCTTAGAGAGAAATACCAATGAAATTGTGACAAACAAATATTTAGTCTGTCATAGTAAATCCACGATCTTAAATTTCAAATTAATTTTCGATGTGTAATGTAGGTCCCAAAACCTTCCAATATCGATATTTAAAGAACTTCAAACGTAAATTTCTTAGCCCGATATATTTTATACTACATATTGAGTTTGTATACGCTCCAAGAACCCCGCAATATCAATTTTAGACAAAATCGGAAAATGTAAAATTTTCAATCCCTCATATTGTATCTTATCAACCTAATAGTTGTAAAAAATCACCTTCATATTCGTAATACACGACCCCAAAAAACCCCTAATACCAAATCTGAAAAATTGCGAATAAGGTAAAATTTTCAACCCACCATATTGGATCCACAATATTGAATTTCAAAAAAATTATTTTAACGTTTTAACCCAATCTAAATCTAAACCCTTCAAAATCCTCTAGTACCAATTTTGGATGAAATCCGGAAATTGAAAATTTCTAGACCGTCATATTGCATCTGACATATTAGATTTTCTTAAAATAATTTTATATTCGCTATTTACATCCTCAAAAACGATTCAGTTCCACTTTTGAACAAAATCGAAAAATGTAAAATTTTTAGTCCGCTATATTGGATTCGCCATATTGAATACTGAAACAAAATACTTTAAAATTTACAATTTACACCATCAAGTGCCCCCTGTATAAGTTTTGGAGAAAATCGAAAAATATAAAATTTTTAGGACGCCATATTGAATCAGCCAGATTGAGTTTTTTAAAAAATATTTTAAACTCGTAATTAACACTAACAAAAATCCCCCAATACTGATTTTAGACAAAATCTTGAATCTGCTATATTTATTTTTTTTTAAAATAACTTCAGCTTGAGAATGTGCGATCCCAATCAATTTTGAAAAAATCCGACAAAATTTTTAATTTTTTATTCGCCATATTTTATACGCCATACTGAATTTTGTAAAAATATTTTGTATTCGTTATGTGAATCCGAAAACTCCTCCACACTAATTTTGAAGAAAATCAGGCAAAATTAAAATTTTTTCGCCATATTGGATCCGCCATATTTAATTTTTTTAAAATAATTTCAGATTCGTTGTGTACGACTCCCAATAATATCTCCATACCAATTTTGGAGAATATCGGAAAAAATTAATTTTTTTAAGCCACCATATTGTCAGCGCCAGTTTCGTTCAAAAAAATATGGGACCATCTGACTTCCTGAACATAACGTAAAAAATTTCATTCAAATCGGTGCCGCCGTTCTAGAGTAATCGGTGTACAGAGTGAGTCAACGATTGCATGAAGTAGGTTTGTGCCTTTTCGGTGAAATTAACAAAGAAACTATATTTATTGTTTGATACAGTTTATTTTTACGCAGATTTTAAAAATATTTAGGACTCTACAGGGTGAGCAAAAACAATGTAAAAGAACATTTTTCTGTGTGTCAAATTTATAACCGCAATCGCTTCTTTATATATATATATATATATATATATATATATATATATATATATATTATATTGTTTTTGCCATGGCTACTATGATAATGAAGACTATTTCTGTAAAAAAGTATGGAAAATAAGAAAAACTGAAATATCTCAAAAACTATTATAAATAGGTATAGGATATATTGAACAAAACTTTTAGGGTTTTTATTACTCTATTAAATAACATGAAAATATACAGGGTGTACCATTTAAAAAAAAAAAGATATTTATTCATTTAAACTTGTTCAAATTTGAACCGATGTGTTCAACACCCTGTAGCTTTTATTGCAAATATTAGGAAAAAATTATGTTAACTTGTCCTTGGCCTTGCTAAATTCCAAATTTGAATATATTTGTCACAAAATTGAAAACGTTATTTAGGATTGAATTGATGCTTGAAAATGTGACTTTTTTTCTTTAAACTTAATTATCTCAGAAACTATAAAGTTTTGTTATAGTAAACTCTTAATAAAAAAGATTTAAAATTATAAGCTAAATTGAAAATACGATTCGTATATAGGGTGTTCTATTTAAAAAAAATCAACTTTATGCTGTCCTAGTTTTTTGGCTCACCCTGTAGCGTCCTAAATATTTTTAAAATCTGCGTAAAAATAAACTGTATCAAACAATAAATATAGTTTCTTTGTTAATTTCACCGAAAAGGCACAAACCTACTTCATCCAATCGTTGACTCACCCTGTACATACATAAAAAAAAATACACAGTCGACGAATTGAGGACCTCCTCGGTTAAAAACAACGAAAATCATTGCCAAGATAAATATTTTATTATTTCCATAGTTCTGTTTTTTTTTATTTTTAAATATGAACAATAAGTTTTATAAGTCGTAAAAAACACAATCTAAGAATTGCTTTTCGCTTGCAACTGATAAACAAACATTTGTAGGTATGTTATAAGATCCACAAAAAAACTTTCTCCTTTTAGTTAAAGAAATCCAAGTTCTTTGCACGTCGTTTATTTATGTTGCAATAATGTCGTTACACACCTAGTTTTTAATTAGCATTTTATCTATAAAACTTGTTTAAATATATGTATTTATATGGACCTACCTAACTATTTAACCAGATGTATTTAATTTGATAGTATCGGTATTAATTAATACCACCTTTAGCAAACTTATTTTACGTATCAAAAAATGCCGATATTCAGAAATGGTAATTTAATAATTTTTTAAAAAATTTACAACTGTTTTCTATTGTAACTAATTTAATAGTTACTGATTTAGATTCAATTATAAGGGAAATGTGTGAATTGAGTAAAATTAAAAGGGAAAACATATGGTGGTATGACGATGCTAAGACAGAAACTAAGAAGAAAAAATTGGCCTGTAAAGACTTTTTAAAAATAAATCACCAGGAAGACACATTTTTTAATATGTTAATAAATAAGAAAAGGTGAGAGTTGCTTGGACAAATAATGGTACAACACAGTATACATATAAATATATATATATATATATATATATATATATATATATATATATATATATATATATAAGAACAGGTCATTGGATCAGTTATGCTGGTAAATAACACTAGTTTACAGTACATCTGTTGCCGAAGAAATTTTAGTTGTTGTTGAATACATGATATGCTAATTTCAAATATATGAGTAGAATTTTTTTATCAGCTCTAGTTTCTGAGTTTCAGCTATGTAGGTTCTAAAAAACTTCGTTTTGAAGCTCTTCTCTGATGTGTAGGAAAATGACGTGTCAGAGACCAACAATAGTCAGACATCGTATTCGTATCCCAGAAACCCTGATAGCGCTCTTCCATGACGCGTAAGTCCTAATGCATACGCTCTTCCTGTTCTTCGCTCATATCTCCTAAATTTTCCGGAAACCTGTCTAGGTGACTATGGAGAAAGTGGAGTTTTATGTTCATATTGCACCCCAAATTTTTTAATTGTAACAAAAGGTCTTCTACAAGTTCAATATAATTTTCTGATTTTTTATTTCCAAGAAAATTCTGCATCACAGAGACGAAAGCTGTCCAAGCCCTTACTTCTAACTTAGTCATAGATTTTCTAAATTGAGTATCTTTCGTAAATTGTTTAGTTTGGGGGCCATCAAGAATACCGGCTTTAATCTTTTCCATACTGAGCTGAGGAAATTTTTGGCAAATGTAAGAAAAACAGTCCCCGTCTTTATCTAATGATTTAACAAACTGTTTCATGATGCCCAGTTTTATATGTATGGTGGAAGGATAATTTTGTCACGAGCTACTAGTGAATTTTGGACTATATTTTACTTTCCAGGCTTCATATTTTTTCTCAAGGGCCAGTTTCTTCTTATCCAATGCTCCTGTTTAGCTCTACTGCCCCAAAGACTTATAAAACAGGGAAACTTAGTGTAACCACTTTGTTGACCGAGAAGAATGTTCACCATTTTTAAATCAATATAAATTTGCCACATATGATCATTGTACTGTATTTTATTTAAGACTAGCCAGATGTTACAATATTCTTCTTTTAACTTTATACTGTGGGCAATAGATACCACAGCGTATTTATTTCCATTATGTAATAGAATACATTTTAGGCTACGTTTTGAGCTGTCAATGAATAAACGCCAGTCGTTTGGTTCGTATTGTTTCAAGCCCATTTTTATCAACAAGTTTTTAATATCTGAACAAAAGGTAATACCATTTTCTTCGGAAAAATAACGCCGCAATTCTTTATCTTTTTCACGATAAAAAGTTATTTTAGTATTTGAGGAAATTAAATTTTTTTCTTTCATTCTTGATGTCAACAATTCTGAAGTTTGTTTAGAAAGATTTAAATCTCTTACAAGATCATCTAACTCATTTTGGCTCATTTGATATACTTTCAAAATCAGCATCATTTTGTGATGAGCTTGGTCCTTCCTTGTCTTGTTCTAAGGGTTCAGATATATTTTTAGGCACTGAAAAGTCAGGTGAATGGTGCACTGGACGCTGAACACAACTAGTGCTTGGGTACTGCCATTTAGCTCGATTTTTAGTGTTTAGACCGTTTACGTTCACTCTACAAAAGTAACAATCTTCGAGATGATTTTGTGGTTCTCGCCAAATAGTCGGCGTTCCAAATTTAAAGGCACTTCTTTTACCATTTTTCCATAATCTTAAATATTCTACACACGATTTATAAACATAATTAGGAGCCCAAGACTTTTCATTTTTATCTAATAGCATCCCAAAATACTCAAAATAGGCATTTTTCACCAACTCTGATATAACTTTTCTACAATTGTTAAACATATTCTCCGCATATATAGCAAAAATGATTTGAATTGTTTAACCAACGTCTCCTTGAACTACTCATGACGCAAAAACTTCAGATTCTAATCTTAAAATAGTAAAATACGGACGCTATCGATAAATAAATACGCATAAATAATAAAAATCAAAAAAAAAAAGTAACTCAAGCTGCACAAAAATTTTTGAGGTTAGATTTAACAAAAACAGGTCATAAGTGAATATTATTAACTATAAAATTCACGGCAACAGACAAAAAGTTAAATTTTGTAAACTAGTGTAATAATAGTATTTCATTTTGAGTTTTAACAAATGATAAATCGAAAACGCTTATATATAGATATAGGATATGTTATAGAAGAAATGTTCAAAGTTTTGCAGGGAGTGTAAAAGCGTACAAAAATTGGGGGTTACTATTTAAAAAAAATCAAAGTTAATTATATCACAGCTTCTTTTGAGTCACTCTGTATAATTTATTCAAACCAAAAGAACAAAGTCGACGCATCCGAACGATTTTTCAAAAAACCCAGCGTTTTTTAAATAATGCATTTATTCTTCAATAACAATCATTTATTTTAATTTTATATTCCAATAAAGAATAATTAAAAAGAAAATTATTGCTCTGTATCTCGAATATCAATTTAGTCAGGTGCATGAATCAGAGAGTGATAATGTACTTAATTTCTTTATTTTAAACTAATAGAACTCGGCAATGAAATGATATGAAGAATAGTAATACGGTAGGAGCGATTCACGCCAATTCCTAAAAATTATTTAAATAATTGTCTTAGTCATTCCCACTAATATGAATAGGAAGCGGTAAACAAATTCTTACAATTATTAATAAGTTTCATATCTAAGAATGTACGTTTGCAGATTGACCTTCCGATTAAAAAGTTGTAGTTTGTATTATAATTGACGTTCATGCGTAAGAAAAGTACGTACATGTCCTGCCATAAGTTGTCTCAATATTAAAATGTTAAATGAAAAAGTGTAAATAGGTCACTTTGCATAGAATTTACAAAATATTATAATTTACCAAAAAGTAAAAATTTATCTTACATGCTTTCTTTTTATCCAAGTCCATGACTATTATTGCGTTCATGATTTAAAAGACCTCCAAATGAAAATCGATGTTTTAAGAATATTAAAAACACTATTTTATTTATTACTTTTGTTTATTTATATTTATATTATTTATTTATTTATCTGCTCACATTTTACAGATCGGTTATAAAAAATGACCCAAACTGAGAAGCATAATAATTTATTTAAAAATAAAACCTATTTCGAAAAAATTGCACTTAGAAGTAAAAAATAAATTACAAACCCTTTTAAATTGCAATTAATTCAAGTCGCAAGCTTAGTATGCCGTATAATTTTTAAGAAAACCTGGTGTTTGAGGCTGAAAATAACCTTATGGTCATATGAAACTATCATCAAACCTATGGTCATATATACCTTCTTAGCATGCTAGCCCAAGATACGATAAGTGGCAGCTCAAGAAAAGTTGCAAAAAATGCAGAGGTAAGTCTGTGTAAGAGTTATAGTTCAAGTTCAAGTGGGAGTATCAGACTCAAGTTATGGGCTTGCTAAAACCCTAGGAGACATCCCCACAATCTTCCAAGAAGAAATGCATACAAATCAAATTTTTGCTGACGAGTGTCTCGATAGAAATACTAAGAAGAACAAAATATACATATTGTCATACAGTCAAGCAGCGCCAAAAGCTCTCAAGTCAAACATATACTCTAAGATGACTTGGGACTGCAGACAAGCCCTAAAGCAATTGGCAAGGAACAACAGGGTAACCCTGATGTCGGTCCCAGGGCATAAGGGAATCAAGGGAAACGAGAAAACGGACAGCCTCGCAAAAGAAGAGACAAAAACTCCTTTTCTTCGCGGGGAACTTTTTTTGTGAACAACCAAAAAGCTATTAAAAAGAGGAACTCCGGAGGTGGGAACAAAATAAGATAAAATTCTGGTGTTATAAGATACCTGGTCTCAGACAAGAGAAAAATATTCATAAAACCGTCCACAGAGAACGCAGAAACGCTTCTGCGATCGGGCAGCCGAAATAGCAGAACTCCTGCTATATGAACACATGGCACTATTTTGCAAAAAACTTAAATTATTACAAGGGATCTCCTGAAGAAGCAAAATACCTACCCCCCAGAAGAATAACAGACTTCATGAAAAGTCTAAATATCTTGAGTTTATATTAGACCAGGGTAATGTTCAAAAGATCTTATAAATCGAAATGTTGTAGAGAGGTAAAAAAATCTTATAATCTACAATCTACAAAGGTTTAGGCCACCTTGGAGCAGGAAAAACGGATCCCATTTTTAGGACAATTTTTTAATAGGAAACAAAAAAGAAGATAAGGAACTTTTAGGGTTTATTTTTTAAATATAAATAAGCGTTAAAAGGCTTTTTATAAATTAAGACGAAAACCAAAATGGCAGCTGTAGAATACTGGCTCCTAGCTAAGTTTTCTACGGAGGCGCTCGACAGGTAGCGGCATAAACTCCGTACCGTTACACCTTGAACAAAAATTCGAAAATATATATTTTTTGCATAATTTTATCCAATAAAATACGTAGAGGTTCTTACCAAGCTTCAAAATTTTTTTGTTTATTAATATTTATATGTGCCAGTTTTGCAAAAAATTTGGACATTTTTAATGCAGAGGTATATTTTTATAAAAACTGAGGTTTTCAAAAACCCCTACGTATTTAATTAGATAAACTAATGCAGAAAACATATCTTATTATTTATTATCTGTTCGGGAATTTGCTGCTGTGGTTCCATATGAAATTAATTCAGTATCCATTCAAGATGACGCTTATAATATAGCAAACAAACAGATTGATTTTGTCAAATTTTTTCCTAAATTGATGTGGGAGAGTTTTTGGAGTTATACATAAGGAATTTAAAAATATTTTTAAAAAATTCAGGTGCGGGAATTCAAAATAAGGAATTAAAAATTGATATCGGGAGGTTTTTAAGGGCATCTGTTACGAATTTAAAACTATTTTTAAATTCAATTCAACATGGCGGACTAAAAAATTTTACATCTCACGATTTTGTCGAAAATTAGTCTAAAGGATTTTTGAAGATGTAAATTACAAATTAAAAATAGTTTTTAAAAAATTTAATATCGATGATCCAATGTAGTGGACCAAACATTTATAGCCAGATTCACTAAGAAGGTTTAAGACTTAGACCCGATCTAATTGCCTTGGAAATTAGATTTTCTAGATAACCAATTTTGTCTTTCTTATGATATTGTTTTAATTGTATTTCAAGGTTCAAAACTTGCTTGACGTATTTTTATCCTTGTCTGTTTAAATTCTCTACTGTCAATTTAGACCGGTTTTAAAGTTAAGCCATGTTAGGGGGTTAATATCTCTCGATCTTGTTCAAAATTAGTATTGGGGGTTTATGAGTGTAAATAACGAACTTATATTTATTTAAAAAAAACAATATTGCAAATATAATATGGCAGCCTAAAAATTGAATATTTCCGGATTATCTCCAAAATTGGTACAGGCGGGACTTCGAGTGTGTAGATTAAGGTTAGAATAAGAGTTTAAAATTACTTTTTTGAAATTAAATATGGCGGATCAATAGGGAGAAATTAAATTTTTACACTATGGCAAATAAAATAAGGGGTGCAAAAATTTCACATTTTTCCGATTTTATCTAAATTGATATTGGGGGGTTATTGGAGAGTATGTTATGGATCTTAAATTAATTTCTTCAGACTCAATATGTAAAATAAAATATGTCGGACTAAGAAATGTACATGGCTCAAGTTCTTTCATCATCGCTGTTGGAAGGTTTTTGGGACCTAGATTATGAATTTAAAATTGTACAGTCTGCAGCAGCTAAACACCAGCATTGCTCAGGTCACAATTTTAATGTAAAAAAACTAAAGTGCTAACATCAGTGCCTGATTTCTTTAAACGTAAAATTAGAGAATTAATCGAAATTTGTAAATTGCAAATAATATTAATAGAGATATAGGCTACAGTCTACATCACACGTGGAAATCGATTGTACCGCTGGATCACGATTCCTTGAGCACCAGTCGGGTATAAATACCGGGTTGTTGCTCCTCGGCAGTCATTCAGTGTTTTAATCCCGTGGACTAAGGATCCCTGAAGATGTCTCGTACAATGGTAGGCGAAACGTAGGATAATAATTTGAATTTGACACAATCTAAACCCAAGAATTATGATTTTCAACTTGACCAAAGCAGTGAAAGCTTACTTTCTTTATTAATCTAAAATTCATTTCTTAAAATTCAAGATAGCGGATCTACGACAACAGACTAAAAATTTGTTTAGTAAAATTTGATTCAAAACTGGAATTTGGAGAATTCTTAAAATTAAAGAATTTTTTGTTGTTCAGTTTAGTGTAATCTACAACTTTGGATAAAATAGGTATTTTTTGTAATCTTAGACACTCAAGTCATTTCAAAATTAAGAATCGAAAAATAATATTTATACAAAAAAATGGAATCCACTTCTAAAAAAGCACTAAAAAGCGAAAAATAATATAAATTTTTAAATTAAATTGAAATTTTTGAAATCGGCGCCAAATTACTACTAAATAAAACAAATAAGTAATAACACTAGAAATATACAATCTACGATAAGAAAACACTTATAGATAAAGTATTTCTCAATTTTTTTATGTGAATTACCTATTTTGTAGTTATTATTGTGACACCGAGTTCAAAAGTTTCCATTCCAAGTAAGAATTTTTTCGGGTTTTAACGCTTTTTTAGAAATCGATTCAATTTTTTCTGTAATAATTTTATTGACAGTAAATTTTACCGGTCTAATAAATATTTTGCCTAATTTAAGAAATCGAGATAAATATTGGCGATTTCGCTGCTATTTTAATGATATTTTCACGAATGTAGTTCAACTGGCAAAGTTTTCCAAAAATGCTGCATCATACATATTAAATTTAGCTAAATATTTTTTGTACAATATGAAAAAAAAGGAAAAACATCCTTTTATTCTAGAGATCGCACGCAAAATTAAGTTCATTCTACAAATTACTATTTTGGTAACCCGAATTAACTGCAATTTTTATGTTATATTCTAACAAAGTATCATACAAACTATAATAACCAAAAGCAAATTATATCGTCAAGGTTTTTTTCGATTTCTTCATTCATCGTGATTTCGTAATACTCTTAGTATTTGACTTATAATATCTGAAAAAGTTAATACTTCATTTAAGACGCGACCTCCTTATTAGATTTTATACAAATACAATTATTTCTATGCTACAGCAAGGTGAATTTTTTAAGTTTTAAATTATTTATGAAGGCCTTCATTATCGAGAGAACTATTGAAATTTTCGCAACTAATGCACAGTATGATTGTATGCACATCCATTTATTTAACTTTTTATTTTTATTAACATTTTTGGATGTGGCGTATATTAATTATGATGTTGGCCACAAAGAAAAATAAAGGTTGTTTTAAGTTTCAAGTTTTAACAGAGCGCATTGTAAAGAAATAAGTCTTAACAGTTTATTTAAAAGTTATATTGTTGATATTCTTATAAATTATTTTTCGTTAAGGGGGTTTATATGCTAGGAAATGCATCTTTTTGCTCAGCAATTGGAAAGAAATTTGCGATTGATATATATTTGTCATAATAATAAAATTAAAAAAAAAAATAGAAATATAGAGTGAAGGTAAAAAATTCAACTTTGCTATCGATGAGGTGACTAAAAACTTCTCAAGTGCGTGTTGGACACACATTAGTTTATGGTCCTATTGGCGTTGTTAGCTTTTTTTTGGCAATTTTGTTGCATAAATGTAAAAAGATGAGAGTTTTATCTGAAAGAGTATTGATTATCTGAGCTTAAATTTAAAAAGAAAATATATTTTATTGATAAAATTATAATTTTTACACATAGAATTACCCTGTACATAAAAATTTAAATAATGGTTTTTACGTAAATCAAATAATTGTTATCAAAAACGATAGCAAGACGTTCACTACTTTGTAAACACCTGCATAGAACTGCAAAAAGTTGATAATCCACGTTCCATGATTGCAATATTTCACATTTTCATTATTATTCAAATACATAAAAGAAAAGTACAATTAATCATGAATCAAAAAATTAACGTGCTAAGAAAGAACGGCAAAATTGAATCATGCCTTCTCCTAGAATACACACAGTGTTTCAAAAGCAAGAACTTTTTAATTCTTTTATTTATATACTGGGTGTCAGGAAAATACGTAAACAACAATTAATTTTTCCGAAATTTCTTGAAAACGTGGCAACTGATTTGAATGATTTTTGGTGTGTGGCCTAACACTATAATATAACGTTTTCTAGTGGTATAGCGACTGACTATAATGTAATGTAAGTGTTATAAAAGTGACGTCACTTGTAAATATCGCTTCTGATTTTTTGTCATCAACGTTATAACAACTTAGATACTTGTATCTGTATTTGGTAGCTTTTGTACCTCTTGAAAATATTTTCATTTACATAGATACACGAATTTGCTGTAATAATAAAACAATTTTTAAAATAAATGTTGAAAGTACATGTATGTATTTTAAAATTATTGCAAAGATTAACTAAAAAGAAAACATTAATTAAACAAATGTGCAAAATGGCCGTCATTTTGCTGAATAGACTTATTAACATTTTTTTTTAAATGAAATTGGACTCTAATATCTCAGGATTACTAAAATGGTTGTTAGCGTTTAAAATGTGCATCAATAGTTCATTGCAAGTATTCACCGGAGTATTGTATACTTCTGTTTTAAGAGGGCCCCACAAAAAGAAGTTACGCATATTTAACTCTACCGAATGTTGTGGTTATCCTATGGGTGCCCCATTGGCTCTTCCAATCCATCAGTTGGAATATCGGTCCTATAAATATTACTGAACAGTAACGGAACAATGGGGTGAGGCACCATCATGCATTTTCCCACAGATCTCGTCGAAGTAAAGTAGGCAAACTTTCTAGAAGACCCAGTAATGTGTTTTGCAAAAAAATGAGATAAATATTTCCATTTATTCTATCTGGAATCACAACAGGATCAGTAAGTTTGTTTGAAGATTGTAGATAATGTTAAAGATTGTCTAAAATGTGGTTTTCGGACTTGCATTGTCTTTATTTTTTTTTTTTCAACGATGAATAAAAGACGAATATTTGTCAAATTTCCACTATATTTAACTAAAAAACTTGATGCGTTTCGCTAACACTGTAGCTTCATCAGAAGTTCTATTTTAAACTTCACAAATTGGTGACTCCAAATCTTATAAAACACGCCTCGTCAATAAACAACATTTTTTTACCAAAATTCGGATCACGAATTATTTTGTTTCGAATAAATTCACAATATGTAAGGCGCATGATGGGATCAATCGATAGAAGTTTCTGAACCTTTTGGACGTGATATGATTGTAACAACTGTTTTTTTTTTAAATATCATTTACAATAGTTTTAGGGACATTCTAAGCGGTGGCTACTAACACTTGAATCTTCTTCAACTCTTTCCAAAATTTCCTCTTCTTTTTCGACTGTTCCAATTGTTCGAGTACGACCCTTACCATCAAATTTTTCCCAAAGCTGCCCGTTTCTCGGAGATGACGCTCAATATTGGCAAATGTTGTGATGGTCTGGTACTCGGCGGTTAGGAAATCTCTCCATGTAAACACGAACTCTTCGATACCTATTTGCTTCACAAAACCCATACATCAGGAGCATGTCAACCTTCTCAGAGTGAGTATAATTGTCCATGTTTAATAATAAAATTAGCTTAGAAGTTTAGCATGTTGATCTTACTTTAGTCGACTTCTTGGACAGTGATGGTAATTTGTTAATAGTCAAATATTAAATGCCATAGCAACAAAGTCACTCGAGAAGTTATTGTGATAGGTGTTTTTTATTATTATAGTTGTTGACATTATTATGGGAATCGTTAGGACGCTGTCCATTGTCCATTGTCTTCGGATTTGCACCTCCAGATCTCTATATTTGGCGACCTTCTCGTTGTATTTTGGCCATAAGTTGTTGTTGTTAGGTACACCAATGTCGATTAGTGAATTTTATCTGTTAGTATAATGTCTGGTCTATTATGAGCAACTGTCTGATCCGTCAGAACGGTTCGATCCCAATATAACTTGAACTGGTTGTTCTCAAGAATAGGCTCCGGATTGTATTTGTAATAAGGCACTTTTCCTACCTGTAATAGGTTTAACTTTTCTCTAACTTAACTCTTGGTGGAGTATCTTAGCGGCTGAGTCGTGTCTTTCCTTAAACTCGGTTGCGGCAAACGCTTGGCATCCTCCAGTTATGCGCTGGACTGTCTCTGATGTTTGACAGCCATATCTACATTGGTTGTTTTCTATTAAGGGATCTCTAATGATGAACTTCCGATAGTTCTTCGTCGGAATAACCTGGTCTTGGATAGCTAACAATAAGCCCTCCGTTTCCGAAAACATCTGTCCTGAAATCAACCAGTAGTCGACGCTGAGTTGTCGACATTGTCCTGATTAACCTTTGGTTTTGGATGCCGTCCATGAAGTGGCTTCTGTAGCCAGGTTTGTAACTTGTAAGCATACGTGTTGAGCGCCCTAAACAAATTTCTACTATTTAAATTAGTTCGTAATACCCGCCTTACCCTCCTGACAAATTCGGTTGTCAATTCGGCCTTCATAGTCCGATGGTCAATTATTTTAGCCTGTTTCATACCTAGATATTTGTATGTTTGGTCTGCCTCCATTGCAGCTATAGTTTCACCATTCTGCATTTCAAAAGCCCCTGGTTGTATCTTCCCTTTAACGATTAAAATACGGCACATGTCAAGTCTAAATTGCAATCCGATATCCCCGGAAAACACCTCTACAATTTTAAGCATTTGTTCCAGCTGGTTTCTGGTAGCAGCCATCAGTTTAACATCATCCATGTATAGAAGATGATTCACTCTTACTACCTCTTGGTTGTTATTTCTAATACTGAAGCCGTATCTGGTGGAGTTCAAACGGCGTGATAGTGGGTTCACTGCAAGGCAGAACCACAATGGCCTAAGTGAATCGCCCTGAAATATTCCTCTTCGTATCGGAATGGTGTTTCGATAGTGTCGCTGGATGGCACTCGCAATTGGATCCTAGTTCTCCAGGTTGACATGATTCGTTCTAAAAAGGAAACAAAGTTATTATCGACTCTATACATTCTCAATATAGTTTTGAGCCACTCATGTGGCACCGAGTCGAAGGCCTTCTTATAATCCACGTAGGCAGCAAAGAGGTTTCTTCGGTTGGTACAAGCTTGGTTACATATGACAGAGTCAACAATCAATTGTTCCTTGCATCCCATTGCTCCCCTCGTGCATCCTTTGTGTTGAGTTGCAATGATGTTATTTTGCTCACAATGTGCATAAATGCGTTGGGTCAAGCAGGAGATGATCACCTTATACAGTGTGGGTAGGCAGGTGATCGGCCTATACTTTGCTGGGTCATGTGTGTTGTGTGGTACGTAATGCCTTCGGTCAAGAACAATGACATTTTGGCTGGGTTATGAAAAAGATCATTAATAAGATTAGCCAGCTGACAGTGGATACGCCAGAACTTTTTGAGCTAGTTGTTCTGGATCCCGTCGAGACCTGGAGCTTTCCAGTTATGGGATTCCTTGATTATTCTTATCTATTATTATTATCTATATTTTCTTTTTTCCAAGAAATCCAAGACTTATTGGTCGTATGATACGATTTCCAGGATTATCATTGCATTTTCTTTATCTTCTGATAGAATTTTGGCGGAGACGTCAAACAATCAAAAATAGGCAACGCAAATCTGACAACCTACAATATTTATAACCCTCAAACAAATCCAAAGATAGACGTGAAGCAAAATCGCAAAAAAATTTAGGGTAGTTCCCCATATTTTGGAAAGTGGGAGGATTTTTTCGCTTACCCTATTGTTAAACAATTCAATATGACAGAGATTTATAAAGTAAAAAAAAAAACGTTTAAAATTCAATACCCGATGTTTCAATATGTTTTCGGATAAACATTCCATCTTTTGCAACAAAATTTGGCAGGCATGTGCTTTTAGTTAACCCAGATAGATCTGATATGAAATTGTAAAACTACCACGAAAATACCAAAAAAAAATAGAAGATCTTGGATCGAATGCAGTGATTTGATAGCAGTAATCTTTTACAACAATTAAATGATTTCATGCTTAACACAAAAAGCTCTAGATGGGTTACATACAGCTCATAAAAAATCTCTTCCGGTTATTCAACAGAATTTCTAAAATAGTAAATTGTCAGTTTTTCAGAACTGGGTAAATCTACCACAAGCTTCCTTAAATGTCTCATCATTTTAACAGATAGTCACCTCGAGATTTTTTACACACGCTGTATTAAATAGATATCCGAAACTAAAAAACACCTGCGGTCAATAGGCATTCATAACATTTGCTACTGATAACAGTTGAAAAACATATGATTCAGATCATTCACTTAATTTAAATGAAAGAAAAATTACAATTAATGAGTCAAAAACTTGACACATGCATACGCGCCTATGTCACGTATGAGTAAAATCACATGTCCCCACCTTAACGCCATCGTTAATTTTAAGAGTTAATAAAGTTCCAGCTGAAAATTCAGGTTTGTTAATAGTAATACCTCCATTCGCAATTTTGTCCTTGCTGTAGTAACAGTATCAACAATCAATAACATAGTGCGTACTGCGTATTCAGTGTTGAACAGTGGTGGTACCGAAAGAGGTCAACCGACAAAATTCTTCTTGAGCGAAAGTGATCATTTTTTGTTTCGCCTCCAGGACCTTTAAACTTTAAATATTGTTTTAGCGACGGCGACGTCCGCTTCGAAGTCATTAAAGACGTGTTTTTGAAGTGTTCGTTTCGATTTACTTTTTGTTGAAAAGTTTAAAGGGAGTGCTTCAAAATGGGGGTTGGAGTGCAGATGATGAAGACGGTGCTGTTTATTTTTAATATATTTTTAACGGTAAGTAATAATTAGAATAATTTGTAGAGAGTGAAGGTTACTTTGTTTACCTTGAGAAGGCTTTAAATGTTACATACAGGATGGTCAAAATTAGAAAAAATATTAGGAGTTTATAACAATATATATATATATATATATATATATATATATATATATATATATATATATATATATATATATATATATATATATATATATATATAAATTCAATATGGCTAACGAGTTTTATCATTTATAGGCCGAGTCGACTTAATTTATTTGGAGGTTTTCAGGGTTAATAAGTACGAATTTTTGGTAATTTTGTCCGCTGTGTGATGTAAAATGTAACGACAGTGGGGTTTATTAGAAAGAGATTATATATCGTAGACTGGCTAAGTTTTTGAGTAAAAATTAAAAAAATATGCATACAAAATTGATGTAAATAAGAAACAGGTAAAACTTTGAAAAGATAAATAATTTTTAATCGCGGAAAAGCAATATTCATGTTTGTATACGTATTTTTTCTTCACAAAACTTCAAAAGGGATGATGGTATTTGACTGAATTTTTAAAAAATAATAAAGTATTTTGTCGGGATATTCCCAAAACATCAGGGTATAATTTCTGTAATACAAATTTTTTGATCACTTCACTGGTCTTTCAGCGCGGTTACAAATATTAATTTACAACTACCGGACGGACATCATAAATTTTCACCAAATTTCAAAATCGGTAAAAGTTTCAAAAGATAAATAATTTTTAATGGCGGAAAAGCAATATTCATGTTTATGTACGTCTTTTTTACTTCAGAGAGCCTCAAAAGGGGTGATGGTATTTGATTATATTTTTAAAAAATAATAAAGTATTTTATCGAGATATTCTTAAAATATCAGGAGATAATTTCACTTCACTGGTCTTTCAGCGCGGTTACAAATATTAATTTACAACTACCGGATGGATATTATAAACTTTCACCGAATTTCCAAAATCGAATATACAAACTATGTATTATTTTTATTTTAAAACAATCTTTCTTGATATTAGATTTCACTTTTCTATCAGAAAAATTGGTAAGAATATTTTGTTTTGGTTGCAAAATTACAGATTTCAGGTTACAGTAGTCAGGTTAATATGTAGCTATCTTTCAGAATTTTTACTGCAGAAGAAAAATGGTAGAGTAACCAACAAATAAAAAAGTAAACGCCACGTCAAGATTGATGCTTTGAAGAGCAATTTCGATTCATAAAAGCACCTTGAAATCATCAAAAAATTACCAGAAAAAGTATGAGCTCTTGTTTGCATATTATGCTGTTATTTTTCATTCTAATAACATTTAAGTTTTAAGTAAATACCTTTAATTTTCATTACATTTAACATTAATTATTTTTCCATCATAAAAACTTAATATTTTCATTCTTTCTTTCATGGGGCATGGGTGGGGGATTGTTTAAAAAGCTCATGCAATAAACATTTCCTATAATTTAACCTTGAAATTAATATAACCGAAACAAAGCACATAATATTGTTAAATTATTACTAAAAACCACATATATCATATTTTTTAATGCTATTTTTCTAAATTTACTAACAAGGAATTGAGCTGAGATTTATATTATAGCAAGTTATAACCGTCAAGTACTAAAAACGTTAATTTTATGACCGTTATGACGCCATCAAATAAAATGTCATGGCATTTACATTTGAGAAATATATCTACTTAAATATTTACATAAAAAATACGTTACAAAAACAAAACAAAATATATCGATGATTATATATTTTATATTCAAAAATTAATTAGTTATTTAATAAAAATTTTATTTTCTTTTGGTCGATTTGTAATTTTGAATTTTTTGAGAAATTGGAAGAGTAATTTAAGAAAGTAGTAAAGTTCGTGTTGAGCACGCATTAAATTTGGATTCCCTAGCAATTGTTGACGTTATTTTTTTTAATTTCGTTATACATCTGTCTGAGAAGGAAGGTACCTGAAGTGTCTGGCTCCGATTTTAATGAAAGTTCAATATGCTGTGGAGAGAGACACTTGTTTCTTTTTATCTGCGGAGATTCATTATACTGGGGTGAAAACCGTCCCGAAAGTTCACCCCTAAAAACCGTATTTTTGAAATATCTCGGGTTTTAAGTGAAATATTTTACTTTACAAAACAAAATGGAAATTTCTTGTTATTTAAAATGATGTTAAACTATGCTACTTCCCCCCCCCTCCCCAAGAATATCATTCCTTATTTCTTATTAAGGTAAACCATATATTTGCGCACGTAATTTAATTTTAAAAATTACGAAATTCAATAAAAGTGTTTGAAAATATTTTTCACCAATACCACAAGTAACTTAAGTCGACGTGTTTCGGAGTTTCTTAAAATGAAGCAATAAAAGAGGGAGCCACCCCCAAAACTTGAGCTAATTATCGTTTTCGTGAAAAGAATATTTTCAAACAATTTCATTAAATTTCATAATTTTTAGAATTAAATTATGGACGCGAATAGATGGTTTACCTTTATAAAAAATAAGGGATGATATCCGTGGGAATAAAAAGTAATTTTTATTTTGTTTTGTAAGGATACCTCGATTAGAACTTGAAATTTAAAAAAAGTATTTGGAGGTGACTCACCCTCTTTTACTACTTCATTTTTAGAAACCCTGAAATACGTCAACTTCAGTTATTTATAGTTTTCGTGAAAAGAATATTTTCAAACAATTCCATTAAGTTTCGTAATTTTTAGAATTAATTTACATGGGCGAATATATAATATACCCTAATAAAAATTAGGGATAATATCCTTAAGGGTGAAAATACCATAGTTTAACAGCATTTCGAATAACAAGTAATTTTCTTCATTTTGTTTTGTAAAGATATCTCACTAAGAACCTGAAATATTTCAAACACACTGTTTTTGGGTGTGAACCTTAGTTAAGGTTTTCACCCCGTTATAATTAATCTCCGCAGACAAAAACTGTGTCTCTTATTTTAATATCCTTTAAAACATTGTTTAAAATCGGAACCGGACCCTTAAGGTACCTTCCTTGTGAGTTAATGTGTTGTTGTGTCGAACTTTTTTAAATTTTGAAATATATCATAAGATTATAACTAAGCAATTTTGGAGACATATTTCCTGCTTAGGACGACTAACTAAAAAATGCTGCTTATTTAATTAAATTTTGTACCCGGATCTGTCTCTGGAATAATTGAAACTATATGTGTGCAAAATTTCATAAAGACGTTGGGAAAATTACAAAGTTACAAACAAGAAGAGTATTTATCCAAATACCTTGACTAATTCTAGATGCTGTATAAACTTGACATTATTAAGAGGAAAATAAAAAATTACTAGAATCCAGAAGTAGTAAATAACTGGAGAGAATCTTATGATCATATTTTAATTTAAAAATATCAAGAGGTGCAACCATAAATATTTCCTTTTCTTTTCATGACGAATGAGCCATTTTGATTTTATCGTTATTAATGTTTCCTACTAATGACATATATGTCTCTGAATATCCAGCTGAAACATTTAAAATTTAATTGCATTTAACATGGCTAAGATCGTATCATTAACATCTTGTAATTTTACTGCAAGAATTCTTGACCCGAACTTCTAACCTCTGGTTAATCCGTGTGCAGTGTCAATTCATTAGAGAATTGAAAATATCCTTTAATTCGTTTAATTAAAGAAGTTAACTCACTCTTAAAAATGTGAATCACTTCAATATCCGCAGATTGAGGCCAACCAAATAACCTTGCTTTTATCGTGGTAAATAATTAAATAACAGAAAAAGAACAATCCTGTAAATATATAGAGTGATGCTAAAGAGGATTAAGAAAATCTTAAACACAATATTTTTGTCAAGTAATTTAGAATTTATAATAGTAATGTTGCACGTAACAATAGGAAGAGATAGGAAACCTATTATAAATTTTCACCATTTTCTCTCTCTAATTCTTCGTTGTCGCGATGGAACAATTTTTATTTGTTGCCCCGAATCCATAAAAATGTTTTAGGATTGGATAATTTTAATAGCGTAGTTTCCATACGATCGATATTATCTAATATCAGTCGGAAGCGTTCTAAATATGTCAACGTTCATTATGAGTAGCTAAAAAAAGTTTCACGACAAAGTTGTTAAAATTTAAATGGAATGTTCTGTATAGTATTACATATTTTGACAGCGAGGGCGAAATAAGGGTAACCTACTTACTGTTATGTTTCATATGTCTAAGACAAGCCGTTCTTAAGATATTTAACTATTCTTGAAATTCAAGCTAGATGTTTTAAATTATATAGGTTTTTTAGTAAATTCATTATAAATTATTGTAAAATAAAAATGATCTCAAAAAAATATACAGGGTTGATAAAAACTTACTATTGATTTTTAAAATGGTTTTAAGGTTTTTTACCTATCTTTTATAGTTTTTAAGTAACAGTTCGAGCGTTTCTTGCGGGATTCGATTCCATTCTTTCTGTGCACAAATTTTTAATATTGCAATTGAGTTAGGAGCTGGATTTCGTGCCCGTATACGTCGCTTTAAGATGTTCCATAAATGATCTATAGGATTTCCATCAGGACTCATTGGTAGCCAATCTAGAATCATAATCCCAACAGCTTCAAGATACTGAACTACTATTCTTGCGGCATATGCACGGGCATTATCATGCATTAGCACGACTTTATCGTACCCACTAAAGCCGGCACAAGATCAAACATGCTCCTAAGGGATGTTATATATGTACCAGTCAGCATTCATTCTTAAATTTACCTCAATAAGTTTCGTACAAATCTCCCAACTAATGCCACTCCATAGCATAATGAAACCGCCACCAAAGCTAACGGTTTGTTCAAGATTACATTTTGCAAAACGTTCTCCAGACCTTCCGTATACTTTACCATGTCTATAATTGTATCCTGGTTTCATCTGTGATAAGAACTTTCCTTTTGGTCTTCATTCCAGTTAGCATGAGATCTTGCAAATTGTAACAGTTCAATTTTGTGACTTGGGAGAACCCTAGAAACTCTGACAGAACATTTTGGATCTAAACCGATCTCTTTAAATCTTCGTATTACTGTTTTGACACTTATATTAACTTGTCTTGTGATTAGTAATTCTTTTTTTGAGATATAAAGCTGTAAATATGTGATTTCGATTGAAATTTCAAATATTGGAAGATTCTGTCGTTGTACATTTTTTTCGTCCTTGACTAGAGCGCCTTTTGTAATCTCCAGTTTCTCTGTATATGGATACGCACTCTCCGCGCAATATCTTCTTGTCTGCAACCCTCATTGGCTAAAATAACAATTTTAACACACACTAAATCGTTTAAATGTGGCATCTTAGCAAGAAAACTACTAAACCGATAAATAACGCCATGAAAATGTCATTTTGACAACGACAAACAAAACAGCAGCTATTTTTAGTCGCCAAGGCATCCTATGCAATATTTGTAATTTGTGATATTATTGCTTTTTCCGCTCTAAAGGCTATGTTTAAGTATTGTTTTATCTATAATAAAGTGCAATAAAGTAAAAAGCATAACAAATTTAACAATGAAAATGCATAACGAATAAAAGAAGATGTATATAAAAAATTCTTAAAAATAAAATATGCAATATTTTTGTCCATGAGTGTATCGATGTAAGTAATAAATAACATCAACTCCATCAACGCCTACTTTTCAAAAATAAATTCCAACAAATTGAAAATGCCAAATTACTAAACAACTATGGAAGGTAGATAAAAAAACCTTAATATAATTTTAAAGACTGTCAAAATTAGAATTTAAATTTGATAATAAATACAGGGTGTTTCATTTAAAATAAGAAAGTTATTTGGATTTAATGATAAAACAAATCAAATATAAGTTTTTATCAACCTTATATAATTTTTAAGGCCATTTTTATTTTACAATAAATTGTAATAATTTTACTAAAAACCCAATACCATTTAAAGCATCTAGCTTGAATAGACAAAGCTGGAATGCCTAATAAATTTTAGTCTAAAAGTTCAAGAAATATCTCAAGAACGGCTTGTCTTAAGTATATGAAACATAACAGTAGCCGGCACTTGTTTGGGCTATCAAAATATGCAATAATATACTGGGCGTTCCATTTAAATTTCCACAACTTTGGGGTATACCTCTTTTTTTAGCCACTCTGAATACTTCAAATTACGTCATATAACAAAAATTCAAAAAATCGATACTTCCTGAGTTGACAGCCTGTCAAAGTTCTTTCTTTTCTTATTTTTAACTAGCGACCCGCCCCGGCTTCGCACGGGTGCAATGCTGATACTAAATACACTACAGAAAAACTGTGACTATTTATTTTATTTTTACAACAATTATTACATCGGCCTCCGACGCGCTATTTATAGGCACGCTGCCGCCGCCCCGGTCGGCCAGTACCGCCGCAAGCGCTACTTCCCGCAATTTTAAATCTGTAATATCTTCGAAAATATTCATTTAAATCTTGTGCTGTAAAGGACCATATAGATCTATATTAAATCAACAATGTATTTAAGCTATTTAATTGGATAAGGATTAATGCTGTATTGGTTAAAATCGCTTCAAAATTTGCCATTATTTGTCGTAAAAAGTAAATGACAAAAAAATGTTATTGTGGGATATCCATGAGAGATAGACATATACCATCGCGGAGTTTTTTGTAGACCTTTTCAATGTGTACAAATAATTAGTACATTATTTTGATAAATCTCGTAGGGTTCAGCCTGCGTTTGCAATGTAAGCGGAAAAAAATATGATAATTAACATCACATTAGAAACCTCAAAAATAACAGTATTTCTCCACTATTTAATGGATGTTATTATACATATAAACCTTCCTCTTGAATCACTCTATCTATTGAA